>CAKAOJ020000020.1:0-1200000 GCA_916701645.2 Sebastolobus alascanus
GAACGAAATAACTAGTTTTTTCAAAAAAATTTTTTCACTATACTATGCTTTTTTTAAATATTTTCCCTGATTTTTAGAAATTTTCGAAATTTTAAAAAATTCAGATATAAAATTTGAAAATTTAATAAAAAAGGATGTATTTATTTTTTGGGGGGAAAAAAATCAGTTTAAATTTTTTATTTTAAAAATCATTTTAATTTTTTGAAAATTGAAATTTAAATAGTTTTTTTTCCACCCAAAAAAAAATATACTATCTTTTTTTTAAATTTTCGAATTCTTTACTATGCATTTTTTTAAATTTTTGACATTATTTTTAAAAATTTTAAATTTCGAAAAAATTTTAAAAAAAATTTTAAATTGAAAAAAATATAGTTTGTTGTTTATTTTTTGGAAAAAAAACTCGTTTAATTTTTTTTTAAAAAATATTTAAATATACTTTTTTATAAAATTAAAAATTTTTAAATTTATTTTTTTTCCAAAAAATCACAGACTATACTATGCCTTTTTTTTTTAAAAAATTTTGACATTCTATATATACTTTTTTTAAAATTTTTACATATTTTTCCCTAAATTTTCAAAATTTCAAAAAAATTTTATAAATTCGAAAATTTTTGAAAAAAGGCATAGTATAGTTTTCGATGTGATTTTGGAAAAAAAACTCAGTTTAAAATTTCGTCATTTTCAAAAAAGTCATACTATATATGACTTTTCTGAAAATGACGAAATTTAAACTGAGTTTTTTTTCCACCAAATGAATCGACAGACTATACTATGCCTTTTTTCATTAAAATTTTCGACATTCTATACTATGACATTTTTTTACGAATATTTTCACATGACTTTTTCCATGAAAATTTTCGAAAATATTCGTAAAAAAATGTCAGAGTATAGAATGTCGAAAATTTTCATGAAAAAAGGCATAGTATAGTCTGTCGATTAATTTGGTGGAAAAAAAACTCAGTTTAAAATTTTGTCAATTTTCATGAAAGTCATAGTATAGTATGACTTTTTTCATGAAAATGTCGAAATTTTAAACTGTGTTTTTTTTCCACCAATTGAATCGACAGACTATACTATGCCTGTTTTCATTAAAATTTTCGACATTCTATACTATGACATTTTTTTACGAATATTTTCGACATACTTTTCCATGAAAATTTTCGAAAATATTCGTAAAAAAATGTCATAGTATAGAATGTCGAAAATTTTAATGAAAAAAGGCATAGTATAGTCTGTCGATTCATTTGGTGGAAAAAAAACTCAGTTTAAATTTCGACATTTTCATGAAAAAGTCATATATATATGACTTTCATGAAAATGCGAAATTTAAACTGAGTTTTTTTTCCACCAAATGAATCGACAGACTATACTATGCCTTTTTTCATTAAAATTTTCGACATTCTATACTATGACTTTTTTTACGGGGGGGGGGGGGGGGGGGGGGGGGGGGGGGGGGGGGGGGGGGGGGGGGGGGGGGGGGAAAAAAAAAAAAAAAAAAAAAAAAAAAAAAAAAAAAAAAAAAAAAAAAAAAAAAAAAAAAAAAAAAAAAAAAAAAAAAAAAAAAAAAAAAAAAAAAAAAAAAAAAAAAAAAAAAAAAAAAAAAAAAAAAAAAAAAAAAAAAAAAAAAAAAAAATATGCCTTTTTTCATTAAAATTTTCGACATTCCATACTATGACATTTTTTACGAATATTTTCGACATGACTTTTTCATGAAAATTTTCGAAAATATTCGTAAAAAAATGTCAGAGTATAGAATGTCGAAAATTTTAATGAAAAAAGGCATAGTATAGTCTGTCGATTCATTTGGTGGAAAAAAAACTCAGTTTAAAATTTCGACATTTCATGAAAAAGTCATACTATACTATGACTTTCATGAAAATTGACGAAAATTTAAACTGAGTTTTTTTTCCACCAAATGAATCGACAGACTATACTATGCCTTTTTTCATTAAAATTTTCGACATTCCATACTATGACATTTTTTTACGAATATTTTCGACATGACTTTTTCCATGAAAATTTTCGAAAATATTCGTAAAAAAATGTCAGAGTATAGAATGTCGAAAATTTTAATGAAAAAAGGCATAGTATAGTCTGTCGATTCATTTGGTGGAAAAAAAACTCAGTTTAAATTTTCTTCAATTTTCATGAAAGTCATACTATACTATGACTTTTTTAATGAAAAATGTCGAAATTTTAAATGATTTTTTTTTCCACCAAATGAATCGACAGACTATACTATGCCTTCTTTCAGTAAAATCTTCGACATTCTATACTATGACATTTTTTTCGAATATTTTCGACATGACTTTTTCATGAAAATTTTCGAAAATATTCGTAAAAAAATGTCATAGTATAGAATGTCGAAATTTTAATGAAAAAAGGCATAGTATAGTCTGTCGATTCATTTGGTGGAAAAAAAACTCAGTTTAAAATTTCGACATTTTCATGAAAAAAGTCATACTATACTATGACTTTCATGAAAATTGACGAAAATTTAAACTGAGTTTTTTTTCCACCAAATGAATCGACAGACTATACTATGCCTTTTTTCATTAAAATTTTCGACATTCTATACTATGACATTTTTTTACGAATATTTTCACAGGATTTTTCATGTAAATTTTCGAAAATATTCGTAAAAAAATGTCAGAGTATAGAATGTCGAAAATTTTATGAAAAAAGGCATAGTATAGTCTGTCGATTCATTTGGTGGAAAAAAAACTCAGTTTAAATTTTTGTCAATTTTCATGAAAGTCATAGTATAGTATGACTTTTTTCATGAAAATGTCGAAATTTTAAACTGAGTTTTTTTTCCACCAAATGAATCGACAGACTATACTATGCCTTTTTTCATTAAAATTTTCGACATTCTATAATATGACATTTTTTTACGAATATTTTCGACATTACTTTTTTCAATCAAATTTTCGAAAATATTCGTAAAAAAATGTCATAGTATGAATGTCGAAATTTTAATGAAAAAGGCATAGTATAGTTTATTATTTTGAAAAAACATTTAAATTTCTGTTTTTCATGAAAGTAAATAGTATGACTTTTTTATTAAAATATTTTAACTAGATTTTTTCCAAATGAATGACATTTTATACTTATTTTTTATAAAATTCAATTATACTATCGAATTTTTTAAAAAATATAGACATGACTTTTTTCATGAAATTTTAAAATTTTAAACAATTTTATAAAATTCGAAAATTTTATGAAAAAGTCATTAATTTCGATTTTTGGAAAAAAAACTTTTAAATTTCGACATTTATAAAAATTACTATACTATGATTTCATGAAAATTACGAATTTAATGAATTTTTTTCAAAATGATCGAAATTCAAAGCTTTTTTAAAAATTCAGATTATATATGACATTTTTTAAAATTTTGACATGATTTTTCATTAAATTTTGAAAATATTTTAATAAATGTATATAAAATTGAAAATTTTATAAAAATTGAATTTAATTGATTTTTTTTCAAAAGAATCGTAATTTTGCTTTTTCATAAAATCATTTAATATTCTATTTCATGAAATTAAATTAAAATTTTTTTTACAACAATTTAAAATCGTAAATACTTTTTCATAAAATTTTAAATTTTAAGACATTTTTAAAATTTTCTATACTTTTATAAAAATTTCGAAAATTTAATAATTTTCAAAATGATGTCAAATTTTTATGAAAAAAGTCATAGTATAGTTGATTTATTTATGAAAAATTCTAATTTAATCTGTAATTTTCAAAATCATTTATATATGCTTTTTTCATGAAAGTTAAATTTAAATATTTTTTCAAAATATAGAATAATTATTTTTTTAAAAATTAAATTTACAATTATATTAGATATTGAATATTTTATAAAATCAAATTTTAAAATTTTGTAAAATACAAATATGAATTAATTTTATAAAATTCATAGTATAACTGTGATTTTTTATGAAAAAACATTTAATTTTTTTTTCATCAAATATATATATATGATTTTTCATGAAAATGTCGAATTAAACTATTTTTTACAAATGATCGAAATTTATATGTTTTTTCAAAAATTTTAAATTCATATATATTTTATTAAATATTTTAATGACTTTTTTAAAATTTTAAATTTAAAAAAATATTTTCAAAGATTTCGAAATTTTATGAAAAAAGTCATATATAATTTTCGATCATTTGAACAAAACTTTTTTTAAAATTTCGACATTTTATAAAAATTTCTAAATTTTCTAAAATCATGAAAATTTAAAATTTTTTTAAAAAGCAATAAGACTTGATAATTTTTCAAAAAATTTGAATTACTATCAATTTTTTAAAAATATATATAATGACTTTTTCATGAAAATTTTCGAAATATTAAATATTTATTTTCGAAAATTTTAATAAAAATGTTTTTTCATTAAAATTTCGAAATATACTCAGTTTTTTTCAAATTTTCATAATTTATTAATTTTTTCATAAAATTCAATTAATTGAAAATTTTTATAAAAAATTCAAGAATTTCATCATTTTATTAAAAATCAATTATATCTTGACATTTTTTTAGAAAATTTGATATATTTTTCATGAAATTTTGAAAATTTTAAAATATTTTTTTCAAATGAAATATAAATATGCTTTTTAAAATTAATCTTATATATTTTTAATTTGTAAATTTTAAAATCATAATTTGACATTTTTCATAAAATGTCAATTAAATGAATTTTTTTCAAAAATGAAGTATAGATATCTTATTCTTCATGAAAAAAACTATTATATTTCATTATTTTCGAAAGTCAGTTATATGACTTTTCTGAAAATTGAAATTTTAAAATGATTTTGAATAAAATTAATAAAATGCTTTTTATTGAAAATTCAATAAATATATTTTTTTAAAATTTTCGAATTAAAAAATCATAATTTTGAAATTTTCATAAAAAATTCAATTAAATGAATTTTTTTAAAAATAATCTGATAATTTCGATCATTTGTGAAAAAATGCTTTTATTACATTTTTTTAGAAATTGCATATTTTTTCATAAAATTGAAATTTTAAAATTTTTATTCATAAAAAGTCAATAATATGCTTTTTTATTAAATCGAATTCTAAATAATTTTTTTACAATTTTATTGAAATCATATAAATTTGATTTTTCATAAAAATTTGAATTTAAATTCGAAAATTTTTAAAAATGATTATATATTGAATTTGAGAAAATCCATTTAAAATTTGACTTTTTATAAAAAAGTTTACTTACTTTTTTCAAAAATTTCGAAAATTTTAAAAAAATTTTACATAGAATGTAAATTTTAATATGAAATTTTTATTAAATGTCGATTCATTTGGAAAAAATTTTTTTAAAATTTTCATTTATAAATCATAGTATATTTTGACTTTTTTCATGAAAATGTAATTTTGAATGTTAATTTTTCACAAAAATCAAGTATACTATATTTTTTATAAAAATTTCATTCTATATTGACATTTTTTTAGAATATTTGACATGACTTTTTCCATGAAAATTTCGAAAATTTAAAAAAATTTAGAAAATGTCGAAAATTTTAATAAAAAAGTATAAATTTCGATTCATTTGTGAAAAAAAACTATTTAAATTTTGACATTTTTTTAAAATCAATATACTAGAATTTTTATGAAAATGCAATTTGAAATGATTTTTTTTACACAAATGAATCGAAGACTATATTCTTTTTATAAAATTTTCGATTAATATTGACATTTTTATAAATATTTATATGACTTTTTCCATGAAAATTTTCGAAAATTTCGTAAAAAATGTCAATATAAATATCGAAAATTTTATAAAAAGCATATAAATTTCATTTTTGTAAAAAAATATCGAAATTTTCGTCAATTTTCATAAATAAAATATTATGACTTTTTTCATAAAATGTAAATTTTAAATGTATTTTTCCACAAATGAATCGACAGATATTTCTTTTTTATTAAAAATTCAATTTAAACTTGAATTTTATAAAAAATTTTAATACTTTTTCAATAAAATTTTCGAAAATTTCGTAAAAAAATTTTCATAAGAATGCGAAATTTAATGAAAAAAGTTTTATTAAATGTCGAATTATTTGTATAAAAATTTTACAAATTTTCGACAATTTTCATAAGTCATATTTGAATTTTTCATGAAAATGTGAAATTTACTGAATTTTTTTCCACAAATGAATAAGACTGTCAATCTTTTTGATAAAATGTGAAATTCTTACTACATTTTTTAGAATATTTGACATGACTTTTTCCATGAAAATTTTCGAAAATATTTAAAAAAATTCATAAGAATTAAAATTTTAATGAAAAAATCATAAAATTTCGATTCTTTGTGAAAAAAAATATTTAAAATTTCATCTTTTTTAAAAAATTTTACATGACTTTCATAAAATTTAGAAAATTTAAAGATTTTTTTCAAAATGATCGAAGATTATATCTTTTTGATAAAATGTTAAATTCTATATACATTTTTTTAGAATATTTGACATTTTTTACATGTAAATTTTGAAAATTTTTGTAAAAAAATGTGAAGTATAAATGTGAAAATTTTAATGAAAAAATTGATATAGTCTTCATTCATTTTTGAAAAAAATAAATTTTGCAATTTTTAATATAATTTGATATTTTTAAAAATGTCAAATTTTAAATGATTTTTTATCACAAATGAATGAAGATATACATCTTTGTATAAAATTTCAATTTATATATGACATTTTTTTAATATTTTCAATTACTTTTAAATAAATTTGAAAATTTTCGTAAAAAAATGTAATATAGAATTAGACTTTTATCAAAAGGATAGTATATCTGTCATTATTTGTGAAAAAAAATTCGTTTAAATTTTCTAATTTTTGAAATATTTAATGACTTTTTCAAAATGTAAATTTTAAACTGAATTTTTTATCAAAAAAATCGAAGATATCTATACCTTTTTTAATAAAATTTTCAATTTCTATAATTTTTTTAGAATATTTACATGACTTTTTCCATGAAAATTTTAAAATATTTTAAAAAATGTCAGAGTATAATTCAAAATTTTAATGAAAAAGGATAGAATCTTACTTCATTTTTTGAAAAAAATCAGTTTAAAATTTGACATTTTTTAAAAAATTTTAATATGACTTTCATGAAAATTTCGAAAATTTAACGAGATTTTTTTCCAAAAAGATGAAGACTATACTATCCTTTGTTGATAAAATTCGTAAATTTCATAATTTTTTTACGAATATTTTCGACATGACTTTTTCCATGAAAATTTTCGAAAATATTCGTAAAAAAATGTCAGAGTATAGAATGTCGAAAATTTTAATGAAAAAAGGCATAGTATAGTCTGTCGATTCATTTGGTGGAAAAAAAACTCAGTTTAAATTTTTGTCAATTTTCATGAAAGTCATAGTATAGTATGACTTTTTTCATGAAAATGTCGAAATTTTAAACTGAGTTTTTTTTCCACCAAATGAATCGACAGAATATACTATGCCTTTTTTCATTAAAATTTTCGACATTCTATAATATGACATTTTTTTACGAATATTTTCGACATTACTTTTTTCAATCAAATTTTCGAAAATATTCGTAAAAAAATGTCATAGTATGGAATGACGAAATTTTTAATGAAAAAAGGCATAGTATAGTCTGTCGATTCATTTGGTGGAAAAAAAACTCAGTTTAAATTTTCGTCAATTTTCATGAAAGTCATAGTATAGTATGACTTTTTTCATGAAAATGTCGAAATTTTAAATTGAGTTTTTTTTCCACCAAATGAATCGACAGACTATACTATGCCTTCTTTCATTAAAATCTTCGACATTCTATACTATGACATTTTTTTTCGAATATTTTCGACATGACTTTTTCCATGAAAATTTTCGAAAATATTCGTAAAAAAATGTCATAGTATAGAATGTCGAAAATTTTAATGAAAAAAGGCATAGTATAGTCTGTCGATTCATTTGGTGCAAAAAAAACTCAGTTTAAAATTTCGACATTTTCATGAAAAAAGTCATACTATACTATGACTTTCATGAAAATTGACGAAAATTTAAACTGAGTTTTTTTTCCACCAAATGAATCGACAGACTATACTATGCCTTTTTTCATGAAAATTTTCGACATTCTATACTATGACATTTTTTTACGAATATTTTCGACATGACTTTTTCATGAAAAGTCTTTCGAAAATATTCGTAAAAAAATGTCATAGTATAGAATGTCGAAAATTTTAATGAAAAAAGGCATAGTATAGTCTGTCGATTCATTTGGTGGAAAAAAAACTCAGTTTAAAATTTCGACATTTTCATGAAAAAAGTCATACTATACTATGACTTTCATGAAAATGACGAAAATTTAAACTGAGTTTTTTTTCCACCAAATGAATCGACAGACTATACTATGCCTTTTTTCATTAAAATTTTCGACATTCCATACTATGACATTTTTTTACGAATATTTTCGACATGACTTTTTCCATGTAAATTTTCGAAAATATTCGTAAAAAAATGTCAGAGTATAGAATGTCGAAAATTTTAATGAAAAAAGGCATAGTATAGTCTGTCGATTCATTTGGTGGAAAAAAAACTCAGTTTAAATTTTCGTCAATTTTCATGAAAGTCATAGTATAGTATGACTTTCATGAAAATTGACGAAAATTTAAACTGAGTTTTTTTTCCACCAAATGAATCGACAGACTATACTATGCCTTTTTTCATTAAAATTTTCAACATTCCATACTATGACATTTTTTTACGAATATTTTCGACATGACTTTTTCCATGTAAATTTTCGAAAATATTCGTAAAAAAATGTCATAGTATGGAATGACGAAATTTTTAATGAAAAAAGGCATAGTATAGTCTGTCGATTCATTTGGTGGAAAAAAAACTCACTTTAAATTTTTGTCAATTTTCATGAAAGTCATAGTATAGTATGACTTTTTTAATGAAAATGTCGAAATTTTAAACTGAGTTTTTTTTCCACCAAATGAATCGACAGACTATACTATGCCTTTTTTCATTAAAATTTTCGACATTCTATACTATGACATTTTTTTACGAATATTTTCGACATGACTTTTTCCATGAAAATTTTCGAAAATATTCGTAAAAAAATGTCAGAGTATAGAATGTCGAAAATTATAATGAAAAAAGGCATAGTATAGTCTGTCGATTCATTTGGTGGAAAAAAAACTCAGTTTAAATTTTTGTCAATTTTCATGAAAGTCATAGTATAGTATGACTTTTTTCATGAAAATGTCGAAATTTTAAACTGAGTTTTTTTTCCACCAAATGAATCGACAGACTATACTATGCCTTTTTTCATTAAAATTTCGACATTCTATACTATGACATTTTTTTACGAATATTTTCGAAAATTTGATTGAAAAAAGTCATGTCGAAAATATTCGTAAAAAAATGTCATAGTATAGAATGTCGAAAATTTTAATGAAAAAAGGCATAGTATAGTCTGTCGATTCATTTGGTGGAAAAAAAACTCAGTTTAAAATTTCGACATTTTCATGAAAAAGTCATACTGTACTATGACTTTCATGAAAATTGACGAAAATTTAAACTGAGTTTTTTTTCCACCAAATGAATCGACAGACTATACTATGCCTTTTTTCATTAAAATTTTCGACATTCTATACTATGACATTTTTTTACGAATATTTTCGAAAGACTTTTCATGAAAAAGTCATGTCGAAAATATTCGTAAAAAAATGTCAGAGTATAGAATGTCGAAAATTTTAATGAAAAAAGGCATAGTATAGTCTGTCGATTCATTTGGTGGAAAAAAAACTCAGTTTAAAATTTCGACATTTTCATGAAAAAAGTCATACTATACTATGACTTTCATGAAAATTGACAAAATTTAAACTGAGTTTTTTTTCCACCAAATGAATCGACAGACTATACTATGCCTTTTTTCATTAAAATTTTCGACATTCCATACTATGACATTTTTTTACGAATATTTTCGACATGACTTTTTCCATGAAAATTTTCGAAAATATTCGTAAAAAAATGTCAGAGTATAGAATGTCGAAAATTTTAATGAAAAAAGGCATAGTATAGTCTGTCGATTCATTTGGTGGAAAAAAAACTCAGTTTAAATTTTTGTCAATTTTCATGAAAGTCATAGTATAGTATGACTTTTTTCATGAAAATGTCGAAATTTTAAACTGAGTTTTTTTTCCACCAAATGAATCGACAGACTATACTATGCCTTTTTTCATTAAAATTTTCGACATTCTATAATATGACATTTTTTTACGAATATTTTCGACATTACTTTTTTCAATCAAATTTTCGAAAATATTCGTAAAAAAATGTCATAGTATAGAATGTCGAAAATTTTAATGAAAAAAGGCATAGTATAGTCTGTCGATTCATTTGGTGGAAAAAAAACTCAGTTTAAATTTTCGTCAATTTTCATGAAAGTCATAGTATAGTATGACTTTTTTCATGTAAATGTCGAAATTTTAAACTGAGTTTTTTTTCCACCAAATGAATCGACAGACTATACTATGCCTTTTTTCATTAAAATTTCGACATTCTATACTATGACATTTTTTTACGAATATTTTCGAAAATTTACATGGAAAAAGTCATGTCGAAAATATTCGTAAAAAAATGTCAGAGTATAGAATGTCGAAAATTTTAATGAAAAAAGGCATCGTATAGTCTGTCGATTCATTTGGTGGAAAAAAAACTCAGTTTAAAATTTCGACATTTTCATGAAAAAAGTCATACTATACTATGACTTTCATGAAAATTGTCAAAAATTTAAACTGAGTTTTTTTTCCACCAAATGAATCGACAGACTATACTATGCCTTTTTTCATTAAAATTTTCGACATTCTATACTATGACATTTTTTTACGAATATTTTCGACATGACTTTTTCCATGAAAATTTTCGAAAATATTCGTAAAAAAATGTCAGAATGTCGAAAATTGTCGACTTTTTATGAAAATTGACGAAAAAATCAATGTTGAAAAAAAAAAAAAAAAGTCATAGTATAGTATGTCGAAAAAAAGTCATAGTATAGTATGTCGAAAAAAGTAAAAAAACAGTCATAGTAAAGTATGTCGAAAAAAAAGTCATAGTATAATATGTCGAAAAAAAGTCATAGTATAGTATGTCAAAAAAAAGTCATACTATAGTATGTCGAAAAAATTAAAAAATCGTAATAGTATAGCATGTTGAAAAAAGTCATAGTATAGTATGTTGAAAAAAGTAAAAGAAAGTCATAGTATAGTATGTCGAAAAAGTCATACTATAGTATGTCGAAAAAAGTAAAAAAACAGTCATAGTATAGTATGTCGAAAAAAAAGTCATAGTATAGTTTGTCAAAAAAAGTAAAAAAACGTCATAGTATAGCATTTTGAAAAAAAAATCATAGTATAGTATGTCGAAAAGTAAAAAAAAAAGTCATAGTATAGTATGTCGAAAAAAAGGCTTAGTATAGTATGTCGAAAAAAGTAAAAAAAAGTCATAATACAGTACAGTATGTCGAAAAAAAGTCATAGTATAGCATGTCGAAAAAATTAAAAAAACGTCATAGTATAGCATGTTGAAAAAAAATCATAGTATAGTATGTCGAAAAGTTAAAAAAAAAGTCATAGTATAGTATTCCGAAAAAAAAGTCATAGTATAGTATGTCGAAAAAAGTAAAAAAAACGTCATAGTATAGCATTTTGAAAAAAAAATCATAGTATAGTATGTCGAAAAGTAAAAAAAAAAGTCATAGTATAGTATGTCGAAAAAAAGGCATAGTATAGTATGTCGAAAAAAGTAAAAAGAAGTCATAGTATAGTACAGTATGTCGAAAAAAAGTCATAGTATAGCATGTCGAAAAAAGTAAAAAAACGTCATAGTATAGCATGTTGAAAAAAGTCATAGTATAGTATGTCGAAAAGTTAAAAAAAGTCATAGTATAGTATGTTGAAAAAAGTAAAAGAAAGTCATAGTATAGTATGTCGAAAAAGTCATACTATAGTATGTCGAAAAAAGTAAAAAAACAGTCATAGTATAGTATGTCGAAAAAAAAGTCATAGTATAGTTTGTCAAAAAAAGTAAAAAAACGTCATAGTATAGCATTTTGAAAAAAAAATCATAGTATAGTATGTCGAAAAGTAAAAAAAAAAGTCATAGTATAGTATGTCGAAAAAAAGGCTTAGTTTATTATGTCGAAAAAAGTAAAAAAAAGTCATAATACAGTACAGTATGTCGAAAAAAAGTCATAGTATAGCATGTCGAAAAAATTAAAAAAACGTCATAGTATAGCATGTTGAAAAAAAATCATAGTATAGTATGTCGAAAAGTAAAAAAAAAAGTCATAGTATAGTATTCCGAAAAAAAAGTCATAGTATAGTATGTCGAAAAAAGTAAAAAAAACGTCATAGTATAGCATTTTGAAAAAAAAATCATAGTATAGTATGTCGAAAAGTAAAAAAAAAAGTCATAGTATAGTATGTCGAAAAAAAGGCATAGTATAGTATGTCGAAAAAAGTAAAAAGAAGTCATAGTATAGTACAGTATGTCGAAAAAAAGTCATAGTATAGCATGTCGAAAAAAGTAAAAAAACGTCATAGTATAGCATGTTGAAAAAAAATCATAGTATAGTATGTCGAAAAGTTAAAAAAAAAGTCATAGTATAGTATTTCGAAAAAAAAGTCATAGTATAGTATGTCGAAAAAAGTAAAAATAAGTCATAGTATAGTATGTCGGAAAAAAAAGTCATAGTACAGTAAGTTGAAAAAAATAAATAAATGTCATAGTATAGTATGTTGAAAACAAAGTGACAGTATAGTGTATTGAAAAAATAAAAAAAATGTCATAGTATAGTAGGTCGAAAAAAATAAATAAAAGTCATAATATAGTATATCGAAAAAGTAGGGATAGTATAGTTTGTTGAAAAAATAAAATAGGACAACGATACCATATTTGCTGATATCAGAAACTCTGCCACGATACGATTTCGGCCGTGCGGCCACTACACTACACTACAAATTACAAATTGGCGTTGTGCGGACGTACACGCATACACCCTCTGATGATGAAATGTACGTCCCGCGGACCATCGCGTACTTGCAGACGCAGAAAGTACAATCAATGCTTAATGGGGACAACCATTTTTGAAAGTGGTCGAGGATTGAGCGAGAATGCTGCAGATTGCATCCACTAAGCGGGTAACGATGTAATCCCTCCGGGCAATTACACACCGTCGATGTATGTCCACTAAAAGTGCTTCCCTGTGCCACTGACAGGATCAATTTCAAAAATTTTAGTCCCTATTAGACACAGAAACATGGGAAAATAGGGCCCAGGTTGAAAAATACCAAAGTGTCTCTTCAAGACACACCAACATGAGGCATGTATATTTATTCAACAGAGGCCTCAGGAGTTGCTAGATCACATAGTCATGGTCTTCAAGGAGCCAGTTTCTTGTTTTCAAAGCTAATAAATCACCCACACCATACCCAGCCCTTGCACACTATATGCTACCAAGCTAGGAGAAAATACATGCAAGAAAGAGCTTTTTCCATCGTTGTATTCTGAGGCAGGCTTGGCTTTGCCTTTAGGCCACACTTTGTCTTTGCCTCCTGCTTTTCCTACTTCTGACAATCCTCTGGGGTTGGTGTGGATGAAAAAGTAAGGAACTGATTGAACTTATAGGATACTGCTATGCTTACAGTCTCTCTGACAGACACTCACATACAACAGCTGTGTGAGAACAGCAGGCTAGTTATCGTTGCGATAAAAGTTATAATAGCATGCCACAACAGAGTGTCGCATCATTATGGATTCACTACCGACAGCAACTCCGAGCAGAACGGCAGATTGGTCATCAGCATATGTGAGCTATGTTTCACTTCACCTTTCTCATTAGCTGCCCATAGTAGTGCCTGAATTTATGCTTAAAAACACCACGAAAGAGTGTTCATTTAAGGTCCCATGTTAGTTGCTACTCTGCTTAGTGGATCAGTTTGAAAATTCATGTGAAATAATAGTTCAACAACCACAGGTTCCTCTCACTGCTGGATAACAATCACTTTTGGGACTCACACAGATCACTTAGCCCAAGGCTAGGTCACCTCCATCCTATATACATAAAGCTTTAATCTGACATCACTGGGAGAACAATAGCCTTCAGGTCACCTTTACTGTCAGCCTGTCTTTATTGCTAGAATAATGTTGAGAGGAGTTTGGTTTGATGAGACATCAAAGCACATAAAGTTTGAATAATTCAAGTATTTCATAATCATATTTGAAACTTGAGAGCAGACCTAAAAAATCCATGTCTGCCATTATCCAAGGCAAAAACCGCAGAGACAGATTTTAGTCAATTTTACAAAAGAAATTCAGCACAGGCTCAGACTGGCAGTGTGCAGCACAATACAGGTGGAATTACTATGCTGATTTTAATTGTTTCAGATTAATAAAATGATTTGAAATTACTGATCATGTGGTGTTTGGATCTTTTTAAAATCTTTTTTAAACTTTGCTCACTGCTTAAACAACAAATTAACTCTGATACTAGGTTCTATGCTAAATACCTCAAATGTGAAATGCAAAATCATAGACAGCGATACAAAGATTCATATAATACTGTAGTTTGATATTCAGACTGAATTACAGAAATGTTGTCATCTTGAGCAATGTCCTTTATACCTCTATGGTTTGTTTACTTGATCCTCCATAGCGCTATCAAGGGAGAAACAGCTCTCCTCTCAACCTATTTCCTACCAGAGAGGCAAGCGGAAAGAACACCAAAGATGCCTTTCTTCTAAAGCCTATAGCTTCCAATGTAGAGTGTGATTTAAGAGCTGTTATTTCACATACAGTAGATGATTTACAATAGCTTTGATAGCTGCAGCGATTTCTTCCCTAGGCTATTTGTTTGGATTCTGGCTATGGCACACTTAGATGACCTTCCCGACCTTGGTCCCATCTACGAAAACTCTGATTGGCTTGTTTGTTTCTTCATTAATGAGAAACAACACAAAATGTGAGATGTGCGTAGCAGTTCAGAAGGCTGGGATTCAATTTGCTGTTGTTATTACAAAATGCTTCAGAGTTAAAGCTGAAGTAGATGAGATGGAGCAAATATGATTAAAAAAAGGTATTTTTTATAAAAAGCTTTACGTAGCTATATCCTGACAGTAGTTCATGAAACAGGTAACCTGAAACAAATCATGTGCCTCTGTGTCCTCCGGTGCTCCTAACGGCATCTGCAAGATTTCACAGACCGAAGGAAAACGAGCAGTCAGAGCTGATCTGAGGTCTGCTGTCCATCTGCTGTCTATGAGAGCCGGCTGTCAATCACTCGCGAACTCCGACCAAACGGTCAAACTAGGCAGCCCTGATCAAATATGAATCAATATTATGTTACGTTAATGCCTATTTCTCGCCTCAAATGTTTTCAGAATCATCTTGTAGTGCACGGTTTAGCTGTAAAATGAGAAAGTTTGTGACACGGCAGACATTGTGAAATCTCTTGAAGGAACGCCAAGTTCCGGTCACATGACCGGAGCACAGCCAATAGGAACGCTCTCTCTCTGAAATGACCTGTGATTGGTCAAAGTCTCCCGTCACGGGCTAGATTTTTTAAAGCCTGAAAACAGAGCCATGAGGAGATGCAGAAGTCTAGTTATCTCTCAGAACACTTGAATTACAATATGCTGAAAGGTTATTATGGAATTTTTGCCAAATGATGACAAAAATATACTGCCTACTGCCACTTTAATGCATTTTCCAATAGCTTAATGCGGCAATAACGGATTTCTTGGCCACTTGGGGGCAACAAAAACAAGCTGTGAACACAACACTGACATTATCATCGCCAATTGATGATGAACTTGTTAGCATACAGCTGCCTATAAATCCAATAAATGTAATAATAATAATACAAAAATATTGATTATCGCCACTTTAAGGATATAGTTTATTGATGAAGTGCAGTAGAGATCTTAGTATGTCCTATTAAGTCAAGCCATGCAGCTGTTTTAGCAATGATGCCATTGAAGCACACATGGGCTTCACTGAAATCCGCTCCTGCACCACTCTGCAGTGTTTAATATTCATAACCATATCCTGACCGGAAGAAAAGTGTCAAACACTTTGACAGTGTGTCAAGTACAAGAACCTGGTATGATGAACTCGCACATCCCACAGAGATATCATTGTCCTTTCATCTGCTAGAAAAAAAAACCAACAGTGTGCCTCTGCTGTGAGCTCGCAGCTTGCTGAATAAACCATGGATGAGTCTAAATGTGTGGACATTTTTTCTGTCATGGCTTGGGACAGCAGTGTTGAATCAATCCCCCCAGGCATGGGACAGCCTCAGGCTATTATATGGAGAGCTCTTACTGTCAAACCCAGAGGAGTAACAGTGCTGACAACGGCACTCAAGCACCTTGAATCAGACGCCCAGATTAGCCTTCAAACTGGTGTGTTTGACTAGCTCCAGCTAAAATGTTGAGAAGCAGAAGGAAGGGCTAACAATTAGCACGCTAATTAGTGCTGTCTGATTGAGCATCTCTTTTTAAATACTCATGTTGTCATTCTCATGAGCTCAGTAGAACTCACTCTTGTCGGTCAGCACCCCCACATGTTTGTTGTACCTACAGTGCGAGCATAATCTAAGCAAGATTTATGGATTTTCCAAAGATATAATAGTGCCTTAATTGCATGTTGACTTTTTGGGGGAAAGCGTGATGAAATCCAGAGCAATCTTATGAGCAGCCTCATGCTTGTTCACAAAGTGTGGTGGATAGTTCATCTGTTAGCATATATTTTTTTTTTTTTCAATCAAAAGTATATTTGAAGTTTATAATGAGGGCGCCAGGGAAACGATTCCAATGCAGCAATAGAGATCAAATGAGAAACAGAAAAAAAAACAGCAAAGAACTCAGCATCATAAGAAGGCCCAGTTACAGAACTGCAAGAGTTGCAGGAGTGACTCTGCATCAAAAAAGCTTTTTGCATAAGTGCAATTGCAGGGCACAGCTAAGAGTAACTATGGGGCTCAGTCATAGAAAGAGCAACCAACTCGCAGCAGACTGGTAGTCGATTTCCATTTAAAATCACAATGCATCTCCCTGACTCCCATTACATGACAATGCATTGTCATTGTATTTTAGTGATGCCTGCAGAGAGTACCTTCACAGATAACTAGTGAAACCATAATGGTTGGAGTTTTTCACATTGTTTGGCCTTAACGTGAATTAAATATCATCCGTTCAGCCACCGTTGCTTTCTATTCATTCCATTGCACAATGAATGATGACTTGAAACTCAGTAAGGACAGGTAATCCATTACAATGAACACCCTTATTTTTGTCCATGTTATTGTGCTGCAGTTGTGATAAGCTACCTTCCAGGCAAGCTTGTGACAACTTGTGTACTGTTGTAAAAACAAACAAAACAAAAAAGGATCACATAACACTTCTTGCATTAAAAAAGGTTGCAGTGTAGCAGTCGGTTGGGATGAGTTTTCAAAGAGTCTCAGTTCACAATTGCAATATCACATTTTTCTATACTTTACTTTTACACAAAAACAAAGTAGTAAGTAAGAAGTAAGTTGTTTACTGTGATGGATTGCCTATCTCAAGCAAATTGGGTTTTTTTGGGATCTTGAAATTAACTGAAACTAATGGCTGCCTGGCAGGTAGGAAATCAATCTAGAAACTTGGGGTATGCTTTTGAAAACGGTTGACAGCCATGTAAAGCAAATGCAATTTGTAGTTAATGAGCGAAAACATGCAAAAAACACTGGTGCAATCTTTTAAATCCACCGGGCTGACCCATTATTGGACAAAACAACTAACCACAGCTTTCACCCCCTCCAGCCTGATCAAAAATGTCAGGCACGAATCAGGGGAAGACTGATAAATCTGGATGTGCATTTCAGATTTCAACAAAAGGATTACAAAAAATACAATATCACGTTACTGCAAAGACGCGTAAAGAACAGTCTCTAATCCCACATAAGTTTACGGTGTGAGCCAGTGGTGTAAAATCAAATCATGTCTTGAAAGTCGAGGAACGATTAAGGAAGAACGCGTGACCCTACAATCTGACCTTAGTCTACCCATTGCTCACATCCCCTTGCTCTCCTTCAGATGTGCTAGTGTCAAGGACAAATTAGTGAATCATGCCTTCTGCATGCCAAAATGAACATGGCTTAAAAATGCTGATTTGATGTACTGTACTTACAATGTTGGTTTTTTTGGACATATTACTGTTATGCATATTCTTTTTTCTTGTACTTTCACTTTCTTCTTTGGATCTGAGAATCTCCCACAATTGGGAGACTATCTAAAAGAAAAATAACATGTGAGTAACTCTGGCTGCCCTGTTACCTGTGCAAACTTAACTAACTACAAGATAGATGGACAGTTCTATGTCTGCAAGCATGCAACGTCCTGTTATTGAAAATCAAAAGTTGTAATAAGAATAGATTGACATTTTGGGAACTCTTCACTTTCTTGCCGAATGTTACACAAGAAGCTCGACACATTACATATGAAGTCAAAGCCAGCAGGTAGTTAGCTCAGCTTAGCTTAGCTTAGCATAAAGACTGGAAACAGGGGAAATAACTAGCCTGGCTCTGTCAGTTAACAAAATCCACCAACCAGCACCTCTAAAGCTCACTAAATTGAAGAGTTAAAACGACGCGTAGTGGTTTTTATGTGCAGGGCTATTAATTGCAGTCACTTCCTGGAGTCTAAGTTGGTTGGAGTTGGCGGTTCCCAAAGCACAATAACAAAAGTAAGCTACAGGCACCCTACAGTGGACTTTCTACTGTTAACAGGATAATGCATGTTAAACACTGTTATATGCATGAGTGAGGAAGAGGAAATTCACAATTCTGTAGCCAAGATCTCAGAAGGAGAATGAGGTGATACACTCAATACTGTGGGTAAATAGGCTGCCACTTCTGCTCATGCTTTGCAAAAAAAAATATATATATATTCTTCTCTGACTGCAGATACTGGAACTACAGTAACAGTAGTATTTGTATTTGGAAAAATTGGAATATATCTGATTTTTGAAGCACTTGTAGGATGGGATAATTGTATGTGTTGTCCTGCTTGAAGAAAAGAACGGACAGCCAGTAGCCTTGAAGGACTATAGACTGAGTAAAAGATTTATTTCAGCATGAAAAAAAATTGCTAGGCAAAGACACATGTTTATCACAGCAGCAGGCATGTCACAGCTGAATAAAGACCACCATTGTGAGGTCACAGAGGGAGCCATCTGTTCAGACCGCATCTGTAATTTCCCCCCAGCATTCTAGCTGGGACAGACGCAGGTGGCAGGTCCTTGACAAAGTATCGCCATGTGGCACTCGTTGTGGTATTTCTGTTCACTTTAGGATTACAACACAAAACACACTGGGGTACTTTAAAATAATAATAATAATAATAATAATAATAATTATAATCATAACAATTTCGTCCTTTCTTTTTTTTCTTCCTATAGCTGACAATATTTCTGGGAGACTTTTTTCTATTTTTTATTCACTCGGTTTTTCCTCTAATAGTCTCTCTGTTGTTTTTTACTCCTCACTTTAGTCTCCTCTGTGCACAATTAACAAATTTTATCTGTAATTTGTCTCTTTCTTCAAACACTTTGTCCTTGTCCTGTCTCGTTCAGCGTCATTGTGTTTCTCCTCTAAAGGAATTCTCAAGTTATCCATTAAGGTGCTCTTGTTTTTCCGCTTCTTATCTGATGTCTGTTGCTGCCTCGCTGCCTTCACGTGTGCTTCACTCTTTCCAAATCTGCTTCCATGGGTGGCTTGTCATTTTCTCTCGGCTATCTGTTACCCCTCTATTTGCTTGACATAATGCATGGTTTTTAGTTTCTGCTTTCTGTGTGCGTCTCAACATCTTGTGCCAGTGGCTTTCACTTTCCCGTGTCTGTCTTTGCTGTTCCATTTTCCTGATTCTGACCTTTACCACACGCTGCTGGTTATTGCCCAGAAGGTCATTTCTATTTCCTCATTTTGACTCCTTTTCTTGCAGTTTAACACCTAGACTTTCTCCCAGGTGGCTCTTAGTTAACAAGGAGTGCAACATCCCATTGCCTGCTAACATGCACAGTAAGCCCATAGGTCAAGGTCTTGGATTTGATCTTATCTCAAAGCCCCACTGAGCATTCTGAAGCATTTTATTGGCTGCCGCTGTTGTTAACAGTGAAAAACTGCCTGGGTGACTGAAAAAGTATGAATTTGATTCAATGAATGTACTGTAGTGACTTTTCAAATGTGGTTTCTGTTTTTCTCTCATTTTCACCTCAGTTTTTTTAAACATTCCAAACTATTTTGAGGTGATAGCTGTTCTTTACATCTACGGCATAGACAGATTAGTGCTACTGTGCTTCACGTGGTATTTTATGATATTGTACAGCTTGCTGAAAACTTGCATTTGCAGCCACACATCTTTGCCTTGTTCTGAAAAGAATGAAGAATATCCTGCTGTTTGAACAGGCTGTCACCAAGATGCGTCTGTTATTGAGCAGAACTTGGCAGGGATCCCTTCGGGAAACAGCTTTAAACAGTTCAAAACAGTTTTATGATCTATATTTAACCACTTTATGTTTTTACTTAAAGCTGCGCTAATCAATATTTTTATATTAACGATGGAAAAAAGTGATTACAGTATGTGTAAAGGTGTTGCTCGTAGTGACAAACCCACAGATAAATGTCACCCGACTTGGCAGTTCCCTCAGCTCTCCAGGTCATTTTATCCTCTTTCAAATTGTTTTGGTTTCCTGCAACTTTACTGTTTATTGATTACTCTCTTTATATTGTATCTATTTTATTATAAGTCTAAGATATATGGTTCAGAATCTCTGCTGCTGCTGCTGCTATCATGGCCAGGACACCCCTGTAACACAGATTAATCTCAGCGAGGTACGTTCCTTGTTAAGTAAAGTTATACATGATAAACTAATGTAAATCCTCTGTGAGGATGTGGAGTTCATAATTGGACATATAGTAATCCATCTTTTGGCAGGTTTCATAGAGACTTATTAGTCCTCTAATCACCCGGGTTATCTTAGCTTTAAAAAGGGTGACCCAAGTCCAAGAAGAGCTCACCTCTGGGATCTCAATCCGGTAAGATCACAAGCTGCTCAATGAAGGTAATCTGTGTTCATTTATATTTTGCTGTATCTGAGCGTCAGCATCTATTCTTTTGTTGCCTTTGTTTCTAATCATGACTCATTGCAAAATAGACAGATTCATGAGGTATCAAACATTTTTATGGCAAATGTTGTTGATAGAAGAGCATATAATGACAACTTGTCGGCACTAATTATACTGCTTTATGGTTTAGGAGGAGTTTTCATCTCTGGCATCAGTACCGTACCTTTCATGGATCAACATGATCATCTTTCTTTTGACAGGAGTCCCCAGTGTGGCAGTGCCTGTGTACGCATTGCAGTATCTGCTGTCGGCTGTCGTCTTTGTTTGCTGCAAGAAAAAAATAAAATCCAGTGAAAGAATTTGCCAGGTTTGCCTATTCATATATAATTTATACATCAATTACTTGTATTTCTCATGTTTTGTGCATGGCTACCCTATATGTACATTTTTGCTATATTGTATAGATGTAACTTGTTAATTAGTAAAAAAGAATAGGTGCTGCTAGGAGGATTTTGTACAGTCAGGCTAGCTGTTTTCCCCTGCATCCAGTCTTTATGCTAAGCTAAGCTAATTGCCTGCTGGCTCTACTTTCATATTTGACGTTCAGACATAAGAGTATTATCGATCATCACATCTAACTCTGTCTAAATGTTAAACTATTCCTTCGATTTAATGGTCGCCCTCTAAAATGACAGCTGTAACAGTAACTAATCATAAGTTGTGACAGGTCGCAGGTCATCAGCCAGTTTGTTCCAGAGAGCAGAAAGTAATACGGAAAAAAAACAACCTTCCTTCAAAACCTCAAATACCTTGAATACCCAAAGCAAGAAATCAAACTGATCCGGGAACCGTGCCAGCCAGCCAGTGAAAGTCACGCTGGGGGGAGGCTCTGCCTAACACCTGGCTGACTAGAGAGGGTCTGATGGAGGATGTTAAGCTTGCCTTGGTGGCCTGCAGCCTCGTAGCCACAGAGATCATAAACCATCTCGAGCATACTGTGTGCTTTGCGGCAGACACCGAGCCTGGAGAAGGGACTCCACATAACCTTAACATCCCCATCAAAAGACACGAAACAGAGGATATAAAAAAAAGCCAACGGAGCTGGAGCTGTGTCTGCATGAGGAGCCAGGGAGGAGGTCTTCTCTGCAGAGATTGTTACAGAGCCACCAACGGCAGTAGAGCCTGAAGGGGAAAAAGAAGAAGTTGACATTCTTCTCTTGGCTATATAAAAAAAGCCAAGTGGAGGAAGACACAAAGGCAAGTTTGAATAGATATCGCTAGATACTAAAATAAAAAAAATGATGGTTGTTTACCCAACAGTATTTTTCTCAAGCTAATTGTTTCAAAGACATGAATTATTAAGTTGATATGCTTTAAACTGATATATTCATGAAGGTTTAAAGCTTCACCAGTCAATATTTTTATATAAATTATGGATCAAATCTGTCTATGCCTAGTGTGCACTTCCCCACAGCTCTGCGGGGCGTTTTATTATCGTTCGGCTCACTGAAACATGACTCCAAATGAATTCATCACAATCACTTTGTGAGGTGATAATGTGTCGGATTGTGTTTACAGGTTGGTCCATTGCACCAAAGGGGCCAAATTGCTGGTTTAAGAAATAATTTTAGAGTGTCAACAGTTTGCTTTACTGGTTATCATTTGGAACATGTCACTATACTGAGCCGCTGATTCATTCATCTATATATATTTAGTCTAACCCACTTATCCTCAACAGGATAATGAGGCAATCCTACGCCTGTCTCTGCTCACATGGGAGAGGTGCGGGCACAGCCTGGAACGATCACATATAGGAGAGACAACATTTACATTTATATGGACACATTAGGAACTCACCTAACCTGCATGTCTTTGGACTGGAGCACCTGAAGGAAAGCCATGCAGACACAGAAAGAACATTCATTTGACTATAATAGAGGAAATGGGATGCATCGACTGTGTAATCAATCAATAATATTGACAATATTAGGATTGGTATGATGTCAAATAAGTACTTACTTTTTCTGTTATGCAGCTGTTACTATAAGCACAAACGTAACAGAATCTACAGTATCATTTATGTACATCTAGGTTTTCTGTTGGTAATTTCAATAACTGATGCAAGTTACCATTAAACAAAAATCTTAATTAATTAATTATAATTTAAAGAAATAAAAGAAAAACAACAGCAACTACAAAACAATATCAATTTAACTCTTGGTAAATTACTTTTCAGTGATTACATACTACCACTAGGGATCATCATTATTATTGTTTAACTCTACACGGAGGTACTTCAGATAGTCCTAATTACAGTAAGAATTACTGGTGTCAGTTTACAAATCACCTAAAACCTCACATTAACCAGCGTAGGTTGTAGTTATTGGTATGAGGTACAGTAGAGCAGAGTGAAACCGAGCTCACAGTCACAGAAAGAGGGAAAGCAGGCATAAGAGGTTTATTATTATTGACTCGGATCTTATATAAGCTGTAGATAAGGAATAGGACTAAAACCCCATTGTGCCACCGCACCACAAGGTCAGAGCTATTGTTTCTCCCCTTCACATTGACATGTGCATGCTTCTGCAAGAAGTAAACTCAACTAAATGATCTCATGTCTGCTTAGAAATCCTAAAAAAAAAAACGTCTTGCTGCTGCTGTAGATGTAACAGATAATTTTAGTTATGTTGAATAATTTAAACTCTTACTCATCTGAGTATTATTATATGTGGCGGACACGGCTCCTATACCTGTAAAGGTGATTAAGGAAGGAACAGGACAGAAAGCTACACAGAGTCTCACATGAAACATTTGGCTCAAAAAGAGATGTGCCAATCAATGGATGTATTCAGGCAAAGCATAATAGAATGGAATGGAAATAGAAACAGAATAGAAATGTTTATTTTTTAAGTTAGACATTATATCAAAATTTTAGACTATACCTCTCAGCATTGGTAATGTGTCCCACACTCTTTGTTCCACATTTGATTTGTTTGGATCTGGTCACCCTAGTTACAGACCAATAACCAGACTCAGGCAATCTAGCAAGTTAAAATTACCCCAGAGCTCCATGAAATGTCTAAGTGGTAACACTTACTGGAATGACAATACAGTTTTGTTATTTACTTGTGTGGCTTGAAAATGGAGCTTTTAAGCTTCGGTGGAAAAAAGCTTTACAAGGCCAACACCTATACCTACGAAAAGTAATGCACTGTAATTTGTGTAATTCCACAAAATCAATTTGTGTGTAATCAACGTAATCATGAACCAGGAAATATAGATAGCGGCGAATGCCAACGTTGATTTATTTGTCACGTAAGTTACGTACTTCCGGAGTTATCTTAAGCCAAACCACAATCTTTTCCTATGCCTAACTAAGTAACTACTTAGTTGCCTAAACCTAACTATGTAGTTTGTTGCCTAATCCTAACCAAGTCGATCTTTTCCTAGGCCTAACTAAGTCGCTTTTTCGGCTAAACCTAAAGAAGTTGTTTCCTGTGGAGATGGAAGTTTATTTTGAAACGACTGTATGCATGTAACGAGCAGGAATTGACACATGTTGCTGGACATTCATAGGAAAATGAACGACAAAGGAAGAATAACTTTTTCGTAAGATATCATATGAACCGCTGTATGAGAATACGTTGAACAATTCACTTACTTCTGTTATGATTTGACGCTATATAAAAATAAATTGAATTGAATGGAATTGAATTGAACTTATAATACAGTGTAGCACCATTGTTGTGCGGTTCAAAATGCTTAATAAAATGTTAAAATTCCAGCGTGTAGACGCTTTTTTATCAAAAAAGGTCTTTTTGAAAGTCAGAATTCTATCAAACCCACACAGATTTATTATGCTCACTTTGTACTTTGGTACAGTAAAAATCTTTTTTACTGAAATGGGAATTTTGAAGGATAAAGGTGAAGAGGTGCAGATAGTGCTGCTGCAGCTGCTGTTTGACATGAAGTGCTATACTTGCACTGATACAGTCACTTGGCTCCTGGCTAACATACTGGAAAAGACAACAACCTGGACACATAAGTGCTTTATTTGTGTCTCTTCTGTCTCTCCTCCTCTGCTCCCTTCTGTCTTAAAGAGAAAAACTGATTAAAGATGATTTGATTCGATTGTATCCACAGCACAAATTGTTTCAAATAAATCAAGGCCAAAGAAATAAATAAAGGAATACAGCAAAAATGTATTCTTGGCAGCATGGCAAAAGGAATTTATACCTTCTTGTTGGGAAATAAAACTACACCACTTTATTTCACAGGTTCATCGTTTCCTAAAAAATATATAGGAAGGTTCCTGATACTAAGTATAGGTAAAATAGAGACAATGTTCTGAGACAGGTCTTTTACAGTATGTAGCTAGATACGGAGTTTATAAGATGTTCATTTCTAGAATGTGCAAATATATTTAAATAAATCTTGCAGAAAATACAACTGAACAGCTAATCAAATAAAGACTGTATAAACAATCTGAATAATAAAGAATGGTGAGATGTTTGGGGGTGGGGGACAGACTTGCAACCTCAGTACTCTAAAATCCTTTCTACGACCCTGTAGCTACTGTATGTATCCATTCTAGAGGTCAGTCCAGCTCCATTTTATCCAAATCAAGTTCATTACTCAAAGTGAATACAAGAAGAAATAAATTGAAACATTTCTTGAGACATTTCTTTCGAAATTCAAAAATGCTGATTCCGGGGTATAGGCTACAGAGACGAACCGAGGCGTCGGGTGCTTCATCCTAGATCTTTCAGCACCCACCAGATCAACAAACACATACATAGATGTGTGCTGAAATCCATTCTAGTGCAGCAAAAACATGGGAAGTCAAGACCGCAATAAAAGAAAGAGAGGCAAGAGAAGCTAAGAGACATTTCTTGCCCTCGACTCACTTTACTTGTTAAACTGTCAGAGGGGAAAAAAATCTAGGAAAAAGACTTCATTTACAGCCAACAAAAAATACTCTGATTTAAAGGGTCTGGTAACTACTTTGTGTTAACAATACTCAATCTGCTGCAATATCAAAAAATACAACCCGATTTCATGGGAAGGCGTATAAATAGTATGACATTACAAGGGGAATGTCCTTGTAATGTGTGTCATGAGGACGCATTTTAGCCTTTTTCGCGTGCCATTTTTACGCCACCCAACAAAACTACGGTAACGGCCACAGTTTGGGGCGCAAACACTTTGGGGCGCGACCACCGGTCTCGAACACTGATCTCCTGTGTTTGTTGGACCCATCCATCTCCCCCATCATAAAAAGTTGTTCTCACTCTTTATTCTACGTCACTAGCTCTGAGTGTAGCATATTTACGCGGATGTGTTTACATTGAAGTCAGTACGGATTACAAGGCGTACAAATGACATGCCAAAAGCAAGAGAGGCGCTCTTATTGCACGCGAAATGACTTGCAATTACCATGTCATTCATACACCACTTAGTGCGACAAGGCTTAAAAACAATTATAAAGTAAACTATAAATAAATACCCTACAAAGCAACGCTATGGTTTTGTGTATACACATAAAAAAGACACATAGGCCAAACACACAAGACCACACACAAAACCACATGATCATAAAAAAACAGATGCCAAAGGATAAAGATTGATTTTCTTGCAAGATTTGAGAATGGGGGTGGGGGGGGGGAGTTGCTTGCTTCTGCAGTCTGGGGTCTGCAATAAAACTTGTACAAGTTGGCTGCCGCTGCCAACTGACTGCTTTGCCATCTGTCTGGACAATGACGATGACATTACGTGAGTAAAACTAATGAAAACAATGATGTGTGAGGTTGCACTGACACATCGTAATATGTTGACTGATTACTTGGGATCTCTTCCGCGGCAATGGTAATATCTTTTCCCTGTAGCTCTGACAAGGCAACAAAAAGCAGCGATGACATCCCTCCTTATGAGAGCCTCATATCTGCAGTTAATGTGGCGAAACATTCGCTTCATCTTTGTTGTGGTGCAGACTTCAGCGTTGTTAGCAACAGACATTACCGTCACAGCCTCTCTTGTTTACTCAGGGCAAACTCCTCCTGATGATTATGTATAATATTAGAGGGTAACTTTTTTATTTTGTATAATGTGATGGAGTCCAGTCCAATCACAAAGAATGCATAGAAAGTGAGCACCTATAGCAGTAACATTCGCAAAGTATCCCACATTTAATGAATATTGTCCTCTGCATCACCTCTGAGTTATTGTTAGATCAGGTCAGATTCTTCATGTTTGGCTAAAATGGAATTGATTTGGTCTGAATTAGATGGTGTTGGATCAGGGTACTTCATGTACAATCATGTTCATCAGCAATATGTTTTGCAGCCGGAACACAAATCAATCACTGTGACATTGTGGTGAATGACTTACACTGCTGTTTTTCCCGCAAATGGATTTTGATGAAGGTCATTTCACAGATTTCTTTTGAACAACCCGTTAGTTTTCTAGAGATTGAAATAAAAAGGTTACTTATATACATTAGTGTCTTAGTTTACTGGTGGTGCGTGGGCAAAAGAATTCTAAACAGAAGTATGTTGCTATGCTGAGGGAACTTTCTACTTCGATTCTACTCATAATCCGAAGTCATGTGATAAACATAACATAAAGTGATGACTTCAACTTGCCTTTTTTCATTTTCCTCCATATGAATGTCTTTATGTGTTGAGTCAAAACTACAATGTTTAAAATTCATACTTAACTGTTATGCATCTATATACAAATATCCACATGTCACAAAGCCATTAGTAATAACTACAGATAGAAAAATTATATAAAAACAAGGCATAATTAGTTCATCATGTATTATTCTCTCTTGGTTTATTTCCTACCATTAATTCGTTTGATATCATTCACTTGTTTGTGTAATGATGCAATGTATTAATTACTCTCCTTTAAACTTGGTTCATAGCAGCCAAAGTGGAAACTCTCCTCTAGTAAAAAAAAAAAAGAAGTTTCTTAACAACATTAAAATCTGATCAAATTCACTTTCACCTGCTGCAGACACTTCACTTTCAGTCCTCTTCACCCCATCTAAACATTAAGAAGAACAGAAGAAGAAGGTAGGCATACTAGACTCCCTGATGGGCCAGATACCTTGACACAAAGCAGAACATGTGAAAGATGATCAAACAGAAATACATGAAAGAAAGCAATTTAAGAATTTAAGAGATCCCTGGTCTGTCCAATAACTGATTCTGCAGGATACCTGTACCGCCTAGTGCTGAGTTACTATCTCCCCCTACTGGAGGAACACCATTTGTACTGGAGAACACGATCAAATAATGTGCAGTCGACCATATAAGACTAATATATAGTCTCTTTACTGTAGATTAGTTTATAGATTGCAATTTGCAGCAGGCACACTGCGGTGTAAAGAGGTTGAACAGCGTAATTGTTGGACTATAAAATTAATAAATAAATAACTTAAAGCGTGCACCAGTTTTAATGCAACGCAGACTGTTATACATCAGGCATGCCAACTACCAGGCTCATTTGTATTCCAGTCTATGCCTCTGGAACCCCTTCAAGCAGTGGCATAAGAGGCTCACATGGGGACCAGGTGGGAGAACTGCTGCAGGGCCCCCAACCTTTCTATGCCACTAAATGGGCGGAGTGCAATCCAGTTTAGGAATGGGCGACTGATTTTTAATGATCAATGTATCTCGGGACTATAAATTAAAGACTGTAATCATTAAAGGAGAAGAGAGTTCGGAAAATGTTTCTTTTGGCTGTAGCCTGACTTTTTTTTGTGAGTAGGATTGTATGTGATGTGGAGGTAACGACGCGATATCTCATCCTAAATTTATATTTCATTCCAGCCCTCCTTTGCTATGCATTTAATAGTGGCATAAATAGTTACATTAAGAAGACAACTTTGGTTCATAAAGGTGCACTTTGCCATATGCAGAGGGCAACAGTTATGTGTCTGTACTGTATCAGGGTTTTTATAATGTGTATTGGTGGTGCACATTAGAAGCACCATTGAATTATTGAGGTTTAAATTAGGGTCCACGATTAGATGAGTTATACCAATTTAACGCTGTTATATTATTTAAACATGCTGTGGGGAGGGTGTTGCATTTTTTTTTAGAGTCAAGAGGAGGGTTCAAAGGAAACCTTAATAACCCTGGTAACACACAGTATGGTTCAGGTCCACTCAACACCCTAATAATTTTCATACGGTCCCTAATTGGATGTCTCCAGGTGCAGTTGCACCGCTTAGAAATTAGAGAGGTGCCTTCATGGACCCTTGAGGAATACATGAAAAACACTTAAAGGTGTCCGCTCTGTAATATCATCAATGCACACACACATGCAAACATACACAGTGTATTTTCTTCAAGCATCGCACAGATACGTATGTATTATATGTACAGACAGATTTTCCCTGCACAACCTCAGATCTCTGCAGGCAGAGTGGTGGGAGACATCCAGCCCGCCGCCATCACAGCCCCTCACCCTGCTGTGTGCCAATTGCATTTAGCTATAGCCTCCAGCCCCTTTCCATCCAAACTCCACATCACAGCACCAGACTGTGGGTTGCTCATTTAGAGGACCAACAACAACTACAAGTTAAAAAAAGAAAGTCCCCAAACTACAATGAGACGGCATCCTCGGAGGTTAGAGGGTGATGCAGACTGATGGACAAGTCAATAATGACCCTTCGGACAAGCAGGCGACATGCCCTGGCTGTGGTGTAGAATGCAACTTTTGATCATAGAAGACAACTGCCATTACTGAGCTTTAAACTGCTGAGAAACTTTATGGCTGCACAAACTTCTTTTTCAGAAAATGTGCTCCTCATTTTCAAAGTTATTCCTTCCACTGAACTATAAAAAATATTACATTTTAAATATATTAAAGGACACAACTGTCACACCTTCTCTGCTAATTGAATTGCATATTTAAATAGACCAAAAAAAATGACATTAAAAGGCAAAGGAATTGATCCCGGTGCCTTAAAGATTTATGTATTTGCCTTGAAAGTAACTCAAAAATCAATTAACTCATTATTTGGTCATTAGCTCTGTGGCTGGAGCTTTAATGTGATAGAAAACTGGAAGTGTCCAGTAGTAGATACAGGAAATACCGACCAGCAGAGGACAGTGTCATCCCATATGGAGGAAGCCTGTGAGCACGTTTGAAGGTGGAGGACGTATAGCCAATATGTGTTGTATGGAGCTTACCTCCATTTTAAGGTTAACTGACACTCTATAAATCTCTGCATCTTTTTTCTAGGCAGGAGTCAAACCACTGTATAGTTTCCAAACATGCAAGGAATGATCATGGAATATCTGAAATGGACATGGTTCATCCTCTGGGAAGCCAGAATGTGCTCAGAAGATTTTATGACAGTCTGCCTGTTAGATTTTGATATTTCTCGTGCGTAAGTAAGAATTTTGGACTGATTGTGTTGCTAGAGGAAAGATCAGGGCTCACCGAAAACATTAATACTCATATTCTGAAACAGTAATCCTCCAGATACCTTGTCATAGAAGGAAATGTTGGTCAACCTAAAGGGGAATTTTGACCTGATGGTGGTGTAAGACAAAAGATCAAACACATGCTGCAGAACACTGCATATTTAAAGAGGACGTATTATGCTTTTGTACTTTTTCCCTTTCCTTTAGTGGGTTATATAGTTTTTTGTGCATTCTTTCGTAACGTGGTGATGTCACCAAGTAACACATTTGTATAATAGGTAGGCTTTTCTTTAGCCATTTCAGACAGAGGGTGAAAAGAGGTATGAGTATTATGAGCCAGTTTGAGAAATATAAAGTGTTTTTTGAACATTAAAACATGTAAACATGTTCTAGAAACTCAAATTAGAAGTATGCACGTATGCACCTGTACATAGACATGAATTTCCCTTTTTTCTCGTGACGCTCAGCACGACTTTCAACAACGGATTTTTCGTGCTTTTTCCGACGAATGTCCAGCAACACGTGACGCATGTGACAATTTCTGCTCCAATCTTTTCAAAATAAAACTACTTAGTTAGGTTTAGGAATAGATCGACTTGGTTAGGTTTAGGCAACAAAACTAATTAAATATAGCTTTAGGAAAAGATCGTGTTTTGGGTCAAAATAGCTCCGGAAGTGCCGTAACAAATAAATCAACTTTGACTTCTAGTTTTGCATGGGACACGAACACCGGTCTCCTGGCCAAAAGTCCTTTGTTTTTTGACCCATCTATCCACCCCGACCTCATCCCTATGTGGCATTCGCTGCTCTTTATACTTCTCAGTTCACAATTATGTCGATTCCATACAAATTGATTTTGTGCTAACCATCACATAAAAAATGTGCACGAATCAATACATTAAATTTTGTGACTATTTCACAAACTGCTGTGTGACTGGGCTGGAAAATAAGCATAATAGCTCCTCTCTAATCAGTCAGTCAGAATCAACACTCCTCTGGCAGTCGCTCAGGTGTGAGAGTCCTGTAAGAGTCAACATGCAGTAGCTGATTTCATGTTAATTAATGACTCAGTCACAAAATGATAAATGTATGAAAAAAAACTTTCATCCTTCTACTTTCTTAGATTAATACAATTTTTCATTACATATCCACTATAATTCCTTACGTAGCTTTGAAATTTCAAAGCCATTTTCCATGTTTGCACCACAAAGCTACAGTTAAGTAGAAGAAAATGTATCACTTGACCTCCTCCAGGGGTACCAATTACCTGCTATCATGCCATTTCAAAGAGGTCTGGTTTCAAAAGGGTACAGTTTCTAATTTACAAGCTCTCCTGAGTTATAATATGTATTCATTTCACACACACACAGAGTCCACACAAAGATATTTTTGCTGTGTGAGAATGCATTTAGGCTGCTGCCTGTTAGTGTGGTATATTTAGGTGAGGCTGCATGAGGAGATTAAAATGTCTACATGTTTTGCCTTCATTTCCCTCACATAAATGTCACACATCCAAAGAATCCTCCTTCTATATCCTGACATTGTGACTAACAGATGTTTACATTCATCAACACATGTCTCCTTGGTGTCTGTCTCTCTGTCTCATTCTTCACTGAGTTCTGCCTGCTTTACATTTGCCTGAGGCCTTCAGGGTCCGGTCCAGCTCTGTATCTACCCTTTTTTCCACAAATTGAATCCCCTCAGGCAGCACAACAACAGAGTGAATACATGCTCAACTTGATTTTCATTGTCTGGATCCATTTTTTGAAGGGGACAAGTGGAGACAAATACTGTACAGCTGAGCAAGTACATATGAAAGACTAGAGGGCAAAGCAGGCTAAAAGAAAACATCACTATGCAGGCAATGAAAACATAAAATGCTTGAAAACATTTCTCACCAAGGCTGTGTGACAAATGACACTTTGTCTCTGAGACAAAACAGCTTCAGTCATTCATAATTCCGTCTTTTGTTTGTGTTTACTCATATCTTAGGTCGAAATGCATCTCATATAAAGCCTTCTGTCAAAACAGGTTCAGCCTTGTTCTAGCCATGTATACCCAAACTTTGTTTAGAACAGGCACTCTAATGTTGTCTCACTGTAACAATCATCTTGATGCCACTCTGACCTGCACAATTTTTGGGACGGTGGTGCAATTGCACGCTAATAGTTCTCACCTATTCTTTCATTCAATACAAATGAAAAATATATATATATAGCCACACAATCTATCAATCAATAAACACTTGCTTTCAAGGCTCTACACATGAGAATAGTAGAAATAAAAACCAACACAGAGGGACATTGCTGGAAAGAGAAAGTAGTATGTGATCCAGCCTGAGTTACAGAAACACCAGCTGGGTTTTCTCCCATTGCACTCATATTTTACAAAGACAGTTTAGAAGAAAACATGAACTAGAAACTCTTCAAATACAGTGTATGGTTGTGCTGGTTCTCAAAAATACATTTAAAGGTACAGTGTGTAGGATTTGGCTGCATCTAGTGGTGTGGTTGCAGATTGCAACCAACTGAGTACCCATCTGCTCACTCCCTCCCTTTCCAAGACTGCGGTAACGTGAGCCGCTGAGTGCAAAACCGTGGTAACGCCGCACTCTGCGGCACACGTTTCCACAGTTTCACAAGCGTGTCGGAGAGCTACAGTGGCCTTCAGGTAACGTAAAAACAGGAAAGGTTCTCTCTCTAGAGCCAGTGTTTGGTTTGTCTGTTCTGGGCCGCTGTAGAATGGCAGTGCAACATGGCGGACTCCGTGAAGAGGACCCGCTCCCTATGTAGATATGAAGAGCTCATTCTAAGCTAACGAAACACAACAATTCTTAGTTTCAGGTGATTATTCACTAATGACAACATAGTTATGAATATTGTATTCCATTTCTGCGAATAGATCACCCAAAATATTACACACTGGCCCTTTAAGGAACAACTGAGCACTGAACTATGCTATAGGGTTCATGGTCCATGGTTCGTGTATCTCAAATGCTACTAGGCAGATTTCCATTGAATCTGCAGTATTCATAATTCCCAGAGAGGGAATTATAGAGTTTTTGGTAACCCCCCATGACGGATTATTATACTCTAATTGTCAGCTTATCATTCAATTTACAGAGCACCTTTTCATGGACACCACTTCAGTCTTTTAGTCTTGTTAATATAAGAACATTGATGTCCTTGTCTTCACAGTGCAGCTGGCCTTCTTTCATAAACTGCATACTACAACTTCAACTTCAAGCATGCTTTCACCTTTAGATATGTGGAGTACAGTTTGACCCCCAGTAGATCCATCTCTATACATGTGTGGGATATTTTAGTGCTCAGTCCTGCCCTGGTGGGCTCGTCTTCTGCTGACACAACTAAGCACTGCAGCTGAGGACGGAGGTGGTTCACAGTTAAGGGATACATTAATAGAACAGCATTTACATTTACACATATTTTTAATACGTTTGGTACTTTTAGCATTTTCACAAGTGGATTTAAATGTGGATTCCATTTGCTATACTTCTGCACTTTATTATTTGGGGGTAATGTTCCTAAGGATTCCTAGGTCCTATGTATTTTATCATTTTTGGTATTCTCCTACATTCTTGCACTATTCAGCTGCCTCCATCTCAGGTAAGTATCTGCTAACTTGAGCCTTGTTGGACTCTGCCAAGTGCTTTTCTCCAAAGATACTAACAGAAAAAAAAAGATAGAGGGGAAAGCAGGAGGAAGCAGCAGGAAAGAAAAGCAGGGGGGGGGCATGTGCAGGGTTTCTGGAGTGCCTCTAGTGATTCTGTGTCCCAGCACTATCTCAGCGAAGAGAGAGAGGGAGAGAGAGGGAGAGAGAGAGAGGGAGAGAGAGAGAGAGAGAGAGAGAGAGAGAGAGAGAGAGAGAGAGAGAGAGAGAGAGAGAGAGAGAGAAGTAGGCTGGGAAGAATAAGGGGTCAGTCCAGGGATTGTCCTCGAAAGAAGAGGAACTGCTTCTGTATGAGTGTGAGGAATGAGTGTGTGCGTGTGTGTTTGCTTATACTGATGTTTAAGGTCATTTTTTTCACCTTGTACACAGAGGACTTAATAGTAATCCACCGCCATGAGTCGGACCACCTTTTTTGAGGTAAGTTCTAAATGTACGGTATTAGTGCCACTGAATGCATTTGAACTGAAACTTTTGATTGTCCCTCTCTCATTAGAGACTTTAAAGTTTGTGCCTACCTTGTTTCGCAGGGCCTCGCTCGAGCATGACAGTCCCTTTGAGCCATATTTGATAGCGATCAAGCAGAATTTGGGAAATCATTAATAAGGTTGCATTAACAATTTCTTCCTTGTCTTTGTTTTAATGATTTAGATTCTTGGAAACATCTTCAGAAGCGTTTTGTGCACTGTTCTGTCACTCAGACATCTAGCTTAGAGCATCATTTGCCATAAAAATAAGAGGATATTTCTGTTAATGGATTTCTGTCCGGCTACCAACTACCACATGTTGACATCAGACACTGAGGACGACACATGGAGGGATACTTAAAGAGCAACAGTCATGACTTTTAAATTGAATGTCAGTCTCATCATGTTAGCGCGGTCCTTCTGCTCAGCAGCCTTATGACACGTTAGAAAGACAAATGTATGGCTCGCTGAATTCCTAAAATAGTGAAGAAGTTTAAAGTGTCTGCAGAGTTTATAAAGTCCAACTTTCTGTGTGAGAGTCAACAAAACTAAGCTGGAGCTCTTTTCATGATGTTTCTCTTGTCTTCAGTCTTGTCTCACGAGGCCTTATGAGTATGAAGGAGTAGACAAGACACTAAGTGCTGCAGGCCTATGAATTCACGCTAATTTACAACATGCTCTGACTGGGATGTGCGCAACGCTCTCAGTAACTGTTACATAAAGGCTGCAGGCCAAATTAGCAAATATTTAGCTGGTTTATGAGAAAGATGTGTTTCTCAAGCTTGATCTCGTAAGTTTAAACGAGAAATTCCTGAGCGTTATATCGATATTCTCATCTAACTCTCCAATGAATAGGCGACACGTATTTCCTTAAATGTCAAACTATGCCTTTAACCTTTGCTCTGCCTCGAGATTAGCACTATACTTTTCAAGACATGTGGGCAGGCAATAACTTTTGAAGGTTTAGCACCCGTCTCTGCGGATTTGAACAAGCTTCACTCATGAAACTTTCCCTCCCAAAGTCAAAGTGCCCTTCTTCATTTCCTCATAGCTTTTAATGGAACACCAGAGGAAATTCAGCCCCGCTATTTAGCACCTTAGCAACCTCATCTTAGCAGACGCTCCTTCTGCTGTCAGAGCTGGGCAGCTAGCCTACATGCAGCTAATCAGCTTCATCACGCTTGGTGTTTGAAGTAATGATCCTGCGGTTTCAAGATCAGCCATTACATTCGTCAGCTTCCGCATTAAGAGGAGCTATTATGGCTAAGAGATAACCGGGTAACCTTTGATGTCAAAGGGTTTTAAAAATACACTTTGTATACAGAGAATAAATGTTCCACTTTACCACCTACACAAATCCCTAAACAAGCACGTATACACATGTTCTGTATGACCTGTGCTGTCAGCAGCGCCCCGTGTTCCCGTGAGAGGACAGGGGCGTCTGATAATCACATTTACAAGGGCACAGCACGACCGAGCGCACATCGTTTTACAACCCACAGCCCTAATGACACCCTTGATGCTCTCCGGGAACACGCAGATGCATCAACATGTGCCCCTAGAACGCAGTTGGGAAGGTTAGCGCGGATGGAGAGCAAAACAAACCCGTCTCCCAGGATGCCCTTTACCGAGACGTCAGCATGCCCGGTGCTCGGATCCTGCAAAGCATGAACACACGCTGCAAAAAGTGGCATGATGAAATACTCATATTTTAAATCTAGAAGTGTATTGCAGGGTATTTCTTAGTGAAAATCTCTGTATTGGGAGGTTTTGCTGGTTGCAAGAACTCCAGGAGAGTGTCATTTGTTTAAAGACATTTGCTGCAAAATCTTTTTCTTGTTTGAAGATAAAATGAAGGTAAAGGTGCTACAGACACAAATCAAGAAATAATTAATGACTAGAATATTGTAAAAAAGAAAGTCTGTGCACTAGACTAAATGACTTATCAAACTTGTGTTTTTTGCAATGCAAACAGCAGATGGTATAGAGCTCTCCCTCTCTCTCCCAATCTCATTCTCTCTTTCTCTACTGTGCACTCAGCAAATCTTTAGGTATCCATTAGCGGGTTATTACACTGTCCAGTAAGGGAACCAATTTAGCTAGGACAGCTCTGCTGAGCAGCACAGTATGGAGTGCTTTCAGGGCAAATTGTGGGCCGCCACCCACCATCCTCCTCGCATATGCTGTACATCACCACTGACATGGTCTAATTAAGATGAAAAAGATGTGTGCAAGAGAGCAGCAGGACAACACGAATCCTTTTTTTCCCTACCAGACTCAACCGGCCTCATTAATCAGATTGAAATTACTGGATTTGATCAGAAAAACTGGACACACTTGACAGCAGGGCCACTTAGAAGATTAGCAGCTGTGCTCAATCATATTGCGTTCATATTTCTATGGTTGATTCAAGAATGCTGGAGAATCATATTTGTTTTGAGAAACAAGTATTTCATGAAGGCATCAATATTATTTCAAATTGTCCATATTTTATTCAAAGGAGCGGTGATTTGATTTGGGGTTTTTTAAATGTAGATATACAGTATGTAGAACTGGTAACATGTAGTTCAAATCAAGTATGTTCTGAAGTGGCAATATTAGTGGCTATATCATGAATGTTTTGTGTTTTAAAGAGGCTTTATTGAAGAAGATAAAGTGCTAGGTGGCTTATGAGTAAAACCTGATTACATAAATCAGCAAAGGTGTATAGAAATACTGCGTGATATAGATACATGTCGAGTCGACTTCTAATCACATTCACAAACTTCCAGCCTTCTGGTAATGGATAGGCACAATCTTATTCTGAGAGGGATGTGAAAGTACATCCAGCCTGTGGCTTTGTTGCTGTGTTTGCATGTAGAGTCCACAGACCATTATGAGATTTACCACATTCTGAATTTTCAGTGAATGAATCTGAGGCATGAGTAACCTTCTACCTTGGTGTTGTGCTTTATAAAGGTAACACATCTTGTGTTTTCTTCAGGTGAGAGTCCTGGATGGCAAGACCAAAGAGCAGCTTTGTTTTTTAGATAAGGTATGCTGACGTACTGCTGTGACTACACTTTTACTCTCGTTTCTCCTCAGAAAAGCTAAAAATTAAAGCTACAGTTGGTAACTTTAATAAAAATAACTTTTTTTTGTCATATTTGCTCAAACTGCAACTATATCCTGATAGTAGTACATGAGACAAATAATCTGTGAAAAAATCACGTGCCTCTGTGTCCTCCTGTGCTCCTAATGGCATTTACAAGTTTTCATAGACCGCCGAAGGAAACAACCAATCAGAGCGGAGGAGTCTCTGTCAATCACTGCTCACGAAACTCGCAAACTCCGATCAAACTGTAAAACTAGGCAGCGCTGATCAAATATGAATCAATATTCTGTTACTGTAATGCCTTTTTCTCGCATATGTTTTCAGAAACGTATTTTAGTGTGCTGTTTAGCTGTACGATGAGAAAGTTTGCACCAGCTGGTGGGCGGTGCTTGGTTTTGGCTGTTTTCAACATGGCAGCCGGGTCACAAACGAGCTGATTGACAGCTGTGTTAGAGACTCCTCGGCTCTGATTGGATGTTTTTCTTTGGGCACGGTGGAATCTTGCAAATGTCATTAGGAGCACTAGGAGGAGGCAGCGGAGCCTGATTTTTTCAGACAGTTTGAACACATATGAAAAAAAGTTTTTTTTATTACAGTTGGAAAAATAATCTTCTTCCACAGTCTGACCATATATAGTCTGTATCAGCTTCTTCCAAATTTTCATTAAAACTATATTATGTTTACACTGAGTGAAATATTCAAACCCCAGACTCCATGTTTTCTGGCATAATTTTAGATATTTTTATGCACATTTCAGCCTGACTTAATGCGGTTCTGTTGGAATCCACTAGAATTTGAAATAAAGCTCTGTGGATTGGAACAATTTTTGGCTGCACAGCATGAGTTTGACTGTGAACCTTTGGGGTTTAAACACAAGAAACGCTGTCAGCCTCTTCAGTGATATCACTGTAAGGTTACATACTTAATGTCTGTATCCCATTCAGGTGGAGCCTCACTCAACAATAGCAGACATCAAGAGCCTCTTTCACAAATCACGTGAGTGTTCACATGCAGTTTCTGGTTCTATAATATATTGTTCAGTGTTTTGTTGCTGGCCTTTATGTTTTTAGTGAAATAATAATGCCTTGTAAAGCACTCTGGTGCCCTTGTATAAAACTTGCAGGAGATATCCTTTTGAATTGATATTATATTGTTTTTTTGTATCTTTTATTGCACATTTACTGCCAACTACAACTTGAATTCATATGGTTCTTAGATAAAAAATGATGATTGATAAACTTGCTAGGCTATGGAGTGAATCATCACTTCCCCCAGAGACGATGTCCCGTTAAAAACTATTTCTTGTTTACTCCTCTGAAGCCCGCAGTGGTTCTTTCACCAGTGTGTGTCTGGTCAGAAATGTCACCAAATGTTTGCCAAGCCCGAGGCCGTCAGAATCCATCAGAGCAGCAGAGCTCAACGTTATTCCATTGTGATCAATTATTATTGGGCTGGAGGCCAAAATCTGTGTCCAATGCCAGCTCTGTCCAACCCTGTATATATATATACTGTATGTGTATGTGTGTGTGTTTGATCTGCTCAGATCCTCACTGGTATCCAGCAAGACAGGCCCTGATGCTTGATCCCAGTAAGTAGCCATATTGTGATAATTTATGTGTTATGTAGATGTGTTTTGATATTGCACTGGGCAATGTGGCTCCAAAATGCAGTGGGTGGTAGCTATTTACTATTTAATACTGTTTTTAAAAAACAAATTGGACTTCATCACCCACAAATACTGTATGGCAGTGTCAGTAAACTGCAGACAGCATTCATATATTTACAATCCGATGTCTGATGCTTTGTACAAAAAGAAAAAGTGAGGTTTTCAGCTGTGGAACGAGTGCTCACTCGTGTTTTGTTTGTAGGTTTTTACTTTTATTATTGTATGGAAATATGATACTGTTGCAGTAACATAAAGTGATTTAGGATAAGAACATGCGTCACGATTCCAAGATCTTAATTATAGTCTTTAGTGTGTTTATCCTTTGGCTCCAAAGTCATTATGACATAAGGGTTTTTTCCTGCAAAATGCAGCTGTAAATGTCATGTGTAACACAGAACTTGTTTCTATGCAGCTGTTATCATCATTAGATAGGTAACCTGAGGTAAAAACAGGTATAATGTTGTTGAGAATACAAATGGGGAAGGGGCAGTTAAGCTTTTGTTTTTATAAGCCCACTCTGTAAAAGGTGTGCAGTGATTAAACGTCATTTATTGAGAAATGTATATGTACCACCAGACAAGGTGCTGCTGTTTTGTCATCTGACGCTGATGCAATTTTTGGCGTGACTTAAGTTGAGACATGTTCAGCTTAGTACATCAGTGCAGCATCCCAAAGAGTTCATGTCCATAATGTGAAGTGCATAGTTTAGAAGAGACATGCATGTCCTGCAACGCTACTGAAAAAACTGGGGAAAATGACGTGGTTGCGATAAAAATGCATCCTATGTGATCTCGGGCCTACTATTAATGACATACTGAAAAACCTAGATGTGATCAATGGGTGAATTGAAAGGGGAGATTTTAAATTAAATCATCCAGAAAGTTCAGTAACACTGGTACTGACCTTCACAGGTGAATAAAAGCCTTAAAAGGAGCCCCACATCTTTACAGAGCCACCATCACCGTGGAAACCACTTTCTGTTCTCCCTTTATTTTCACTATAAAAGCTAGACTGCTTGATGTTCGTCCTTTTTCCCATTAGTTTAAGCCTAATTAAAACAGTAAAGGGAAATACTGCACATAAAGTGAGACCTAGTATGAGGTGTGATGTTGCGGGGCTTTGAATGGACTGTGAGGGCTATCGTGTTACTAAAAAGCACAGAGTAGAGACTTTGGTTTAAAGCTATCTGGGCCAGTTCCCCCTGATTATATTCTAAAAATGTCATCCAATTAGTGCAACATATTATCTGAGGCTGTGCCCCCATGAGCTGCAGGTAGAGCGAACGTGTGCTGAAAAACTGATCAGACATTCATTAAAAATCACTCTGAAACCTCAGTTTGAGCCACAAGGCTTTGCACACGACTGCTTAAATGTACATTCAGCATGACTGTTATAGCGAATTCTGTCAATATGGTCAATTCTATAAAGCTTGATAATCTAGAGACAATGTTTTCCACCAGATAGTAGAAGTATTTATGGTACAATTCCAGGTGAAGTTGAATTTGTGTACATCAAATATTGCCTGGACTTTTTTTGTTGTTCTTCTCCTTTTTCAGAGGACAAATCACTCAGAGACGAGGAAATCTTACAGAATCTACCAGTTGGGACTACTGCCACCATGTACTTCAGAGATCTTGGTCCACAGTTAGGGTGGACTATGGTAAGAAGAGCACACTCAAAGATTGCTGACGTACCAGTACTGAGAAAAAAGAGAGATCTGGCACTGCAAGTTAATATACTTAATGTTGGCTGACATAATATTGGGGTAGTATATTTTGGGTGTATCTGGCTGAATTCTTGTTTGTAATGACAATACTATATAAATCAAGTGATTCAACATTGGTTCAAGATATCTCGGTTTTTGCTTACATACTGCTTGCTACACATTTTTTTTTGTTTGTTTGCATATCTACGGAAGCGTATTGCAGCCACACCAGGAAAATAAAATGGATCAGTATCACATTATAAAGTGTAAAGTTTGCTATAACAAGATGTTTTACACGTTATAACAAGATATTTTCACGTAATTACAACATACAAACTTATCACGTTATAACTGAGATTTATGTAACAACTTTTCTTGTTATAACAATATACTATTTTCTTGTTATAACATGAAACTTTCCATGTTAAAACATGACAACTTATTGTTATAACATAAAATGTTTCATGTTATTACAGTATGTGATCATCACTTGTATTGTTATAGCGTGAAATGTTTTAAGTTATAACAATATAAGTTATCAGGTTAAAACGTGAAACATTTCACGTTATAACAATATACTAAGTTATCACATTTCAACATGAAAAGTTTCACGTTATAACAAGATAAATAGTACATTGTTATGACAAGAAAAGATTCACGTTATAACGTGATAAGTTTGTATGTCGTAACAATGTGAAATTATCTTGTTATAACGTGAAAAACATCTTGTTATAACAAACTTTTCACGCTTTTTTCCTGTTGTGGCTGCAATACACTGTCATAGATATCACCTTTGTGATATTGTTTTACAAATGTAAGTACAGTACAGAGTACAGAGCGCAGGAGGTGTCATGGAGAGAAAAAAAAATAAAAAATTTGAGCGCACAAATAATTAAATTGGGAGCATTAATTTGTTTGTTGTTTTCCTCCATGACACCTCCAGGCTCCACAGTAGACAGATAGCATGAGGTGTTATTTTTGTTTTCTTCTTTTGCTTCCAGGTGTTTCTAGCAGAGTGCATTGGGCCCCTCCTCACCTACCTCCTCTTCTATTTTCGAGTACCGTACATTTACTCACACAAATATGCCTTTACCTCCAGTCCTCATCCTGTTGTCAGGTAAGTGGGGGAAAAGAAACTTCATCTATAGCGCAGGTTGTGGGTTTCAACCTGCAGAAATGAAGCGAGTTTACAGACAAGAGTCTGATTTATTTTCTAGAAAAATAACCACATGGAATAGTTCCATGTTTTTAGAAAATATGCATACTCACCTTCTTGTCAGGACAATTTGATGAAAAGATTGATACCATTCTGCACCTCTCTTAGTATTTATTAAGTTTGTCATGTGCTTTTTTTAAATGCAATTTTATGCTTCACTACATATGGAACTATACATCTATTGTGGAGTAAAGGTTAGTCTCTGTAAAATGAAATCAGAATCTGAAACCTAACTGTATTATCTCACGTCAGTGTACGATCTACAATGACGTGTGATAATATAACTGTTGTTGAAAAAAAATCTATATTTGATGCTGCTATCTATGAAAGGATGGTTTAGAAAGTCTCTTTTATTCATGTTGATCTGCTTATCGATCCACACTCTCCTTCGTCATTTTATTGTACTACCTCAAGCAAATTTCCAAACCTTACAAAGAGGAGTTTTAACTATTGTCATCCATTTCTATTTGTTTTTAAATCTCTTACACTATCATAACTGCTGTCATTCATACAATTATTTTTGATACTATGCATCTACTGTAGTTGCGTATGTTTTTATTATTCAGGTGTGTTCTATTATTTACAATATGTTGCACTTTCTTTGCTGAATCCCAAACGTTTTGTTGCTGCAGTGATCCAATTCAGCACTCGGGGATCATTTAAATTTAATCTTTTCCCATCTGAAATTTTAAAACTGCTGCAAAAAATAGTGATGAAGTTGCGTACTACAACAAGCATGTAAGCACCTCAATTAAATGTACATACTTGTACTTCTGACCTCATCCTCACCTCTCTGTCTCTCAGACTAGCCTGTGCCTGTCACACCTTCCACTATGTGAAGAGGTTGATAGAGACTATCTTTGTGCATCGTTTCTCCCATGGGACCATGCCTCTCAGGACGATAGTCAGGGTGAGGACATGACTGACCTTGAAAAGGAGAGCCTCTGATAATGTGCTCACCTCTTTCACAATGTGCGGCCTCTTTTTTCCCTGTCCCATGCCAGCTGTTGTGGTGCCGATTTTAGCCTAAGGATACAGAATTCTGCTTACAACAGTCTCACAGCACAGTGTCTTGATGAGGAGAGGAAGTTATTATAGGTCTTGTAGTTTGTGTTTTAGTAGTTCAAATTTTAATTGATCGGTTCATTGTACATCATGCATTTTCTTTTTCTTTTTCATATATTCATACATCTGTATTGTTTGTTTCCTCTCTCAGAATTGTGCCTATTACTGGGGTTTCTCAGCGTGGTTGGCCTATTATATCAACCACCCTCTTTATACACCTCCATGTAAGTCAGCCCACGTACACACCCACACACACACACTATTGTTTTTCTCTACTTTATGCAGCTTAACAACACCAGCCTCTCTCTCTTCACAGCATACGGAGAACTACAAGTCAACTATGCATTAGCCATATTTACGGTACGTATACCGGCATTCACTCAACATTAATTCAGTATATGTGGTGCATGCATGTCAGTAAGTGTGAAATGCTTATTTCCGCTCCAGATGTGCGAGCTGGGAAACTTCTCCATTCACTTGACTCTTAATAATCTCAAAGGAGAGGGTGAGTTGTTGAGCTTTATATCCTGTTTACTTCCATAGTTACACCAAGTTTTGAAGACAATGTCTAATCCATAAATTTAGATTTTGTGTGACGAAATCATACACTAAAGCAATCTAAAAACCATTCGCTTGTCCCTATTAGATCATTTGCTCAGTACTCCATGCTAACACTATTTTAGGGCTGTGCCTAGAAGCTAACCCACAAATTGCGAAAACTTGCACAACCTCTCGCAAGACTCGCTGCCCAACGACCTATCCTAACCTTAACCATCTTAGAATAGAATAGAATAGCCTTTATTGTCATCTTGCGGGAGTCTTGCAAATTGTGGATTACCTTCTAGACACGACCCTATTTTAGTTGATACACCATGGAAACATGGACGATGAGAACTACTACTTAAAGTAATATTTAAATGTTATTCAAACTTTATCCATTTTTTTTCTCTCTATCTCAGGATCCAGGGTCAGACGGTTTCCTGCACCAACAAAGAACCCCTTCACATGGCTATTTCTCTTTGTATCCTGTCCAAATTACACATATGAGGTAATAGACATTATAGTAATTCGTCATGGATACGATGAATATCACCCACGCTTGTGTATTTACCTCTCTACCTGCATATTTGACACGTACTGCAGGTTGGAACTTGGGTGAGCTTCTCCATCATGACCCAGTGTCTGCCAGGTATGTACAGCACATCACGTTTAGTTGACATAAATCCACCAAAAATGTGTATATTCTCATGCTTGTATGTTTTGTATTCCAGTGGCATTATACGCATTACTGGGGTTCATTCAGATGACCATCTGGGCCAAAGGGAAGCACAGAGCCTACAGCAGGGAGTTCAAGGACTACCCCAGCCTCCGGATGGCCATTATCCCCCTGATTCTCTGATCAGAGATCAGAACGTGAACTATTGGAGCATATAAGGCGTGTTTATTCACTCCCCACAAGTGTTTTTCACTAAAACAAAGACGTTTGCTGCTGCTGAGGCCAGCACTATGCAAGTTATTTTTATATCTATGAACTGAAAGGAGTGGGAATAATATTATGGCAATATACTGGAGCATTTAAAAATAGCTGGGGATATTTTAATTGTTCAGTTTCAACAGTGGGGTTTAGTTTCTTCCTGGGAGTTTGATTTGGCATTATGAAAAGAAGTAAGTAATGAGATTAGATACATCTTCATTGCGGCCATATTCTCTATGCTGTATAACCACTGGATTTATATATATATATATTAACCCACTGGGCTTATTAACCCACAGGTTATGCCACTACTTTTTAATGATGAATGCTTACAGCACTAAAAAACTTTTCAGGTTAAGTGAAAGAAATAAAACATATACTAGCTCATAATAAAGTGCCTGTGGAAGCAAACTAGCAGACTAGAGTTTAAAATGTCATGACATCCATTTGGGAGCGCAGCATCACTTTTAAGCTCTCAGGAGGATAAAGCAGACATTTAATTATGCTAATATTAAGCTTCACCGCCGTACATCTCAGATTGTTTTCTTCAGAGAAATGGAAACTCTACTGTAGAAGTGTAACTTCTGAGATTAATGTGCAGGGGCTCATCAGGTAGTCAGTGATAGCTGCTGTTGTTCTCCAGCCCTTACTGTCTAATCTCAGGTTTTATTAAACTGTCAAAAGCTGTTTTGTATAAATGTGAATGTGAGTAATTTTAGTGTAAAACACATCAAATGGGATGTCTGGGGAAAAAGGCCCACATCTTAAGGAAAAATGTAACTTTATTTGACATAATCCCCTTCTCGGAAACATCACTTTTGTGACATTGTGTTCCTCTAATGACATCAGGTGCAGATGGGATGCAGACAGTTTACCAAAATTGAACATATATATGATGAAGCGCAAAGACCGAACAAGACATCGGTGGCATAAAAATATCACGATATGGAAATGAATTCCATAGTAGCAAGAGGATTTTGTAAAAATCATTAGCTGTACTGCACTAGCAGAACATCTTGGTAAGAATTGTGATGCTTTAATTAAAGCTGCCTCAATAAAGCGCTAAGGCTATGCTTCTCTGAGTGCTCGTTTCACATATCTAAAGAAGGCAAAAAAAAAAAAAGATTATCTTGCTTGGCATCTGAAGCGAAAAATACACAGGACCTATGCTTTCTTCACATTCCCATTACACCCCGATATTGAACTTTCTTTGTCATGTCATCAATCAAAGTCCTTGTCATAAATCTCAAGCTCTGTTTCATTTAGTTTGCAAAGGCCTACGAGGTGAGCAGAACGTGGAACATATAGCAGGCACATATATGCTCCACACTTTTCAAAATCCAAAGCCCACTAACCCTGTTTACTGGAAAAGCAAAGTATCGCCACATGTCGGATCATCGGTCAAACGCGATGTGTGTCGTGTCCCATTTACGGGGCGGCCTCATTCACAGACCGCCTTTCGAGGCCTAACACCACACTGTGGATCAACGAGGACTGCCCCGTTCCAAAGGTTCCGCCAAATGCCGATGAGAAGACTTCTCTTGCTCAAATTTGGAGAACACAGCCGGTTCATCCTCTGTGTTTTTTTAGTATCACGCACCAGTTGCTTGTCTCTACCAGGCTAGGGGCGGGACTTCATGATGACACTGTAGAGAATCTTCTGTAGACTGTCTTATTTGAAGAGGAGGTTCAAGTTCTACCAACTAAAGTTTCAGTCCTCCGAAGCACACATGCGACAGTAGGGCTCATTCTTTGGACACGGCGGCCCCCGAAAATGAAAGCCAAAGACATCTCGTCTTCCAGTTGAGCTCATTGAGGTGAGTTCACTTCTCCGAAGACTTGAGGGGCGTGGCTTCAATATATCGCTGTGCCCCAGCAGCTTTTGGATGCAACACAATGGTATCATCCTCTCTCGACTGTTGCTTGGCAAAATTCACAAAAACCTACGGGGAAATACAGAGAAACATTAGGATCAGCCTACTGTGCTCCGAGTCAAACCGGCTGCCGTGACCTTGAAAAAAGATGATTCTCAATGCAAGACAGAGAGACATGAGAGAATGAAATAATGTAGCAAGACTTGTTTGAACCATCGGGTGGGCAGATGACATATAATGAGGAATTCTCAATATCTACTCAAGTAAAACAGCAAATCAAAAAGCAAAGATATGAAATATAATGCCAGCAGCTCTGTGAGGCTGTATTTAGGCACAGCTGTGTTCCAGCTAAATGCGAATGTCAGCATGCTGTCATGCTCTCAATTACATTACTAACATGCTGATGTTAGCAGGTATAATGTATACCAGGTTCACCGTCTTGGTTTAGTGTGTTAGCATGCTAACATGTGCTAATTAGCACTAAACAAAAGGTACAGCTGAGGCTGACGGGAATGGCTTTAGTTTTGGTCATCTGTTTGAGTTTAATTTTATCTTTGTAAGGTGTTCTTGGGTGTCCTGAAAGGCGCCACCAAATAAAATGTATTATTATTATTATTATTAAACCAAAGTATTGGACAATTTATAAACTTGACTTGATGATGGCGCTAGATGAAAAGTGATGGTATCACCAAAGTGATTACAGTTCATCCTGTGGGGGGACATGAATGTGTCTACCAAATTTAATGGCCATCCATCCAATATTTGTTGAGATATTTCAGTCTGGAACAAATTGGTGGATCAACTAACCAACATTGCCATCCGTAGAGCCACAACGCTAGCATGGCAAAACAAAATTTTAAAATTGTGAATTATTCACAATTTGATTGGTTTTCAACCGAGCCATCGGATCCTCCTGAAAGAAAAGTGAAAGGAGGAAATGTGGGAGAGCCTTGGGACCTTTGAGCAGCAAAATCTAATCAATTCTTCCTTGTGTCCAAATGGATGTTTGTGCCAAATCTTTGAAGAAAGTCCCTCCTGGCGTTCCTGAGATATTGCCTTCACGAGAGCGGTATGGACGGACGGACGGACAACCCGAAAACAAAACGGCATAAAAAAGGAAGAAATGTGCACCCCTTTTAAATTCCCATTTCATAATTCATTATGTTTGGGTTTTTTTCTATGCTCATTTACCTGGTCAAGAGTGGTCTGTGACACGGAGTAGTCCTCTATGTTGAGCTTGTCTTTGTTAGCCAGGACCATTTGAAAGATCCTAGCCAGGGAGGAGGAGGAGATCTTGTACTGTAGAGTGTTGAAGTGTTTCTCCGTCTGGATGCAGCCAGGGAAGTTGCTGTCCATGAATGCTTCGGCAGGGTTCAGGTCTGGGGCACAATCGGGCTTGGCTGCCCTGATCTTCATGGTCAACACGTAGCCATCACCAAACCTACGTTGACGTAAAGCAAAAGGAAAAATCAAAGATCTAAAAAAAAAAAAAAGATCTACAATATTCGTAGAATGCTAATTGGATTGGATTTCTTTTCATTGTTGCATGAATGTTTAAGAAATTTGAATACATTTTGAAATTTGATGCATGATATGGGATGAAGTAAAAAATGACTTACTTGTATTTGAGATGCTGAATGGTTCCCAAACACTTAAAGGACCCATTAACCATAATTGCTAAGCGGGTACACAGCGCCTCACATTCCTCCATACTGTAAAGACAGATGGTGAAATTACAATTAAAATCTGTACTCATAAATATGCATGAACACACACACACACAGTCAAACACCCACACCAGATAGTTTACCTGTGTGAGGTGAGGACCACAGCCCGTCCGTCCTGGATAACACTCATGATGGAGTTCCACAGGAAGCGTCTGGAGAGAGGGTCCATACCTGTAGTGGGCTCATCCTGCAGTAAAATTAACAACAAACACATTAACATACACACAGAAGCATCTAGCATCTTGTCCATCACCTAACCATGCTCATATAACAGCGTTCCCCATCCTAAACCTCTAATCCAAACCGCTGTCATCAGCGTGGGTCTCACCAGCAGCACCAGCGCAGGGCAGCCTATCATGGCGATGGCGGTGGAGAGTTTCCTCCTGTTACCTCCACTGTAGGTCCCAGCACTTTGGCCTGCATACTCTGACAGACCCAGCTTCTGGATCGCCCACTCTGCAACCTGAACACGAGGAGAATACAAAATATGTCAGGTTTATAGATTGAGTTATAGATAGATTGACAATATGCACACTTGGTAGTTTCCAAATACGCAGGGTTTCTAGCTGATGATATTTCATTCTTTGTACAACAGTATTATGACTGTTTGTGGCGTCTTGTGAGAAAAAAAAATCGGAGAGTCTGTGACCCAGCCACCGCGTTTAAAACAGTCGAGCCAAAACCAAGCATCGCCCACCGGCCGGAGCAAACTTTCTCACAAGCATTATATACACTATGTAAGATACAGTCATGATATTTATAATTTTACAGTGCTGCTTACAACTGTCAGGTCCAGTTTAAAGTGCTTTATTTCGAGGAAAAAGCTGCATCTCACCCTGCTGATCTCATACTCGGGAACTCCACGGAGGCGAGCGTAGAGGTGCAGATGTTCTCTACCTGTCAGCAGCTCATCTATGGCATCAAACTGTGGGCAGTAACCCATGTTCTGGTGGACGTCCAGGATGTTGGTTAAAATGCTGAAGATTTAGGAGAAAATAAACAATAAGAATGCTGATTACAAGCCTCAACAAGTATATCAAATTACATATTAGTTACTATTTATAAAAACAATATATTACTAACCTGTGACCAGCGACTGAGGCCTCTCCTAAGGTGACATCAATGTCTCCTGTCAACATCTTAAACGTTGTCGTCTTCCCAGCTCCATTCACCCCCAGTAGACCAAAGCACTGCCGAGGATCAAGAGAAAAAAACATTATAGATGAACAATGAGGTGACCAGAATACTTCCTCTGTGGAGTAAACTGCATCGCTTTAACCACACAAACCTCTCCAGGTGATACTGCAACACAGATTCGGTCCACTGCAGGGATGATAGTTCCTGTGTACGTCTGGCAAGGCGAGATGAGAACAAAATAAGGACAAAAATGGAAGTATATTTTTGAGTTTTAAATCTTTTTTTGAACATCAATTTTAGCATTTTGTCCAAAGAAAAAAATTCTCACCTTGGACAGGTCTCGTACGCGTAAAATGTCATTTGTTTTTTCACTCTTGTAGAGTCGCTCCCTTTCCTCTGCCACATCTACATCCTCTTCCAAAATAGGAGGCCTCGGGCAATCCGACATCCTGCCAATGAAAAAAAACAACTTCTAGTCAATCGATGCACCGATCACATCACATTTAAAATCTGTTATCTGGAAATTTTATTACACACATTGTAATTTTTCAAAGAGCAATTACTAAAGTACATCTGGCAAATTTGGTTTCCTACGTAATTAAAGCTCTGATACACTTACCAGTGATCCAGGAAGAAGCGATACTGGAACAGAATGTTAAGGATGAAATAGACGAATCCCTCAACAGCCATGCAGAAGAGGTTCTTCCCAATGAAGTCCCAGTTATAGGGGTCTGGACTGTGGTCCTCACCTGAGGAAATACATAAACATAACTAACATTTAAGTCCCCGCTTTCGCACTTTTTAAAAATGTTGGGTGTATTCCTTGACATAAGGAAGTTACAATAGAAGCTTAGTTTAGCTTGAAAATATATTTCAGTAAAATCAGTTAAAATAATTGTATTGTAATTAGGGCTGTCAAAGCTAACTTGACAATAATGCAAATTTGTTTTAACGCCGCTACATTTTTTAACGCAACTTGCAATTTTTAGGTTGTAGCGGGCTCAGTTTCAAAGCTAGTCATAAAGTCATACTAGCTTGTCGCTAAGGAGGCTAAATAACGCTCCAAACTTATGCAAAATTTTGGCGAGGAAATACTGTCATGGCCATTATCAAAGGGGTCCCTTGACCTCTGACCTCAAGATATGTGAATGAAAATGGGTTCAATGGGTACCCACGAGTCTCCCCTGTACAGGCGTGCCCACTTTATGATAATCACATGCAGTTTGGGGCAAGTCATAGTCAAGTCAGCACACTGACACACTGACAGCTGTTGTTGCCTGTTGGGCTGCAGTTTGCCATGTTATGATTTGAGCATATATTGTTTATGCTAAATGCAGTACCTGTGGGGGTTTCTGGACAATATTTGTCATTGTTTTGTGTTGTTAACTGATTTCCAATAATAAATACATACATACATTTGCATAAAGCAAACATATTTGCACTTTCCCATGTTGATAAGAGTATTAAATACTTGACAGATCTCCCTTTAAGGTACATTTTAAACAAAAATGTGCGATTAATTTGTGATTAAGCTTGATTAACTATGGACAACCATGCAATTAAATATTTTAATTGAAAGCCCTAAATAGAAGCTTAGTTTATCTTGAATATATTTTTCAGTAAAATCAATCATTGTAATTGTATTGTAATATTTCATATTTTGTCCTTTACCCTTCCCAGATGTATTTTTCACTGCTACAGAATCTGTTGCAGAGCGTTTTGTGCAAAAGCGAGCGTCTTTGAGTGTGTTAGAACTCTGCAGTTGCCTTGATGTCAGATGTAAGCTATCAGATTTCTGATGCAGCCAGTGACCAACCGTATATTCAGAGTGTTGAGATAGTGGCTGACAGTTGGAGGCTTTTGTTGCTACAAGTATTTGCTTACTGGTCTCTGAGGTATGTGATGCATGCGTGTACTTACCAAAGCGAGCGTAGACATCAGTCACCGCCTGGTTCATGGCCATGTCTATGAGACCTCGGCCCAGACAGTAATGGGGGAAGATGAGCAGCACGGCCTTTAACAGCTGGTTGAACTTGTACAGAGCCTGCGCAGAAATCCAAATTAGGGTTATATGGAAGATTCATGGGAGATGGGATTTACAGAGACATGTCCTGCGGTCTTACTGTGGTGCCCTCAAAAAGGTCCAGGATGAAGGTGATGGCACTGCTGTTGATGCCAATGAAGAGGTTGATACATGACAACGAGACGTAGGCTGTGCTGGGGACACTGAATATGAAGGACATGGGGTACATCATGGGAGTCACAGACCAGCTAAGAGAGAAAGAGAGTAAAAAAAAACCATCAGTTAAGCATCAATGAACGTCACAATCTAATGCCAGATATGTATGTATAAACAATTTACATATATGTATCATTACAATAACAGAGGATTTAAATATTGTAATATATGTACATAAATGCATGATTTTCCATGTGCAGTGTAAAATGATATATATTCCATAGCTGATATTTTGACTGCTGGAGGCACTCGGCCGGGTGTGTCTGCAGCTAGCGTGAGCCGTGGAGTAAACTTGAGCCACAGGAGTGTCACAACAATGTGGTGATGACAGTAGCTCACATTTAGGCTGCATGATGAAAAATATCTGCTATGGGAGGCATCTGAAAATCTACCCATGTGTCCAGTGTTTGAAGAAAGACAAAACTGATCAAGACACACAACCGATCATTGTGGGAACCAAAAGTAAAAAAAAGAAAAGCGGGGTCATAAATCTCGTATTACCCTCTCGTTAGCCAGTTGTTGTGGAATCAATTCAGGTATTAGGCTTTAAATTTGAATTTGAATAGAGAGATCATTTCTTTTCATTTCTGGTTTTGTCAATATTTCATAAATAAAGCTAGCAGAGGAAAATGCTGAAGCTTACAGATATTTAATTATGTTGCTTTACTACACGACAAGAATGTGAAAATACTGAATTTGGCACAAAATATTTTAGTTATTGGCAGTGTCAACTCAGAAGCAAGGCTAGGCCATTTTGATTCAGCTTTTTTTTTTATTTGGCTCTCATTTTACATTCTTTAGAGCTTAAAAAAGAGAAACACTTACCCATAAAGCATAAGCAGGGAAATAAGAGGTTGGAGGTTGGTCGGTGATGTGTAGCACTTCTTATTAAAAAAGATGAATATTTCCACCACCATCGCTGCACTGATGGAGTAATTCAGCTGGAGAAACAATAAAAACAATAAGGGGCTGGCATGCCTTTGATACTAGTGTCTACAAAGCTGAGAGCAAAGAGCACAAAGCCTATTAACATTTGGGTGTCTTTATCCCGGTTGTTCTTATAAACATCATTATTACATGCCCTTGACTTGCCAGGCACTGGTGCACATCTCATAAGGTTATAGGGTCACTGTACCATGTCCCAGAGAAAGTTGGCCATCCAGTAAACCAAAGGACTGACGCCACTGACAAACTGCAGGTGTTTGGCCTGGGTGACCCTCTCCTGGATTAGATAGAGGACGAAGCTGGCCGGAACGAAGGACATGGCGAAGATGACACAGATAGCCACCACTACATCCACTGAGGTGCTCAGGCTGGGGAAAGGACAGAAGGAAATTACTCTTATAAAAACTGCCTGGATCACTTAAAACTGTTCTTATACAAGTATCGCACTCCGGTGACACTACTTCTTAGAGACTCCTTACTTTTCCCTGCAATCACCTAGAACAGTTTCAGACTTTGAAATGTAACTGAATACATGTCCACTCACACAGTGATCTCAGAGAGCTGTTCCTTGGTGAGGTTCAGAGGATGGTTGATGGCAGTGATTCCATATGCGTCCAGGTTAGCTCCTTTGGGCAGGTTTGCACGGAGGATGGCGTTGTTGGCCACGTTCATGAAGGAAACCATGGCATGCCAGCCCTTGTTGTTGTACCACACCTGTGGAAAGACAGTGTACTTTGGGTACGGCTGATTCATAATGTTGATAACATAGACGTGTCATCTATAAAAAACAGCACTTATACTTGGATTGTGACAGAATTATGAACAGTCTATTGCACTGTATTACACAATGAGGCCACAAAGTGGATCACACATTCATCCTGCTGTGGAGGCTTTATTGGACTGACCTTGACATTGTTTTGAGTCTCCATGTACCTGAGGAACGTCCCTATGTCCTTCAGCGTTCGTTTGGAGCATTTGCCCTGCAACCGAAAATTCGAGGCCCAATTACAAAAGAAATCGCAGAAGAGCAAAGTGATGAACACACAGAAAAAAAAAAGGATAAAAGTGCACAAAAACAGAAGCAAACGTATAATGTTGAGTTACCCCGGTGACATTGAGCAGTCGTCCCAGCTGTGCTGCTAGATCCTGGATGGTCTTTGGCTGCAGCTCTAAAAGAGGAAGCTGTCCTCCCACTGATATTCCTCCATACCTGGAAACCACAGAGAAAACCCTGCTGACATCTACAGCGCTTTACTGTAACTCCAGCTGACACAGCCCAAAACTGTACAACACCATTACAACCACCGGAGGGAGAACTGCACCACTGCACAGCTCAGTGCTCCAGCTACTCCTATCAGACAGACACTCCAGACCACCCTTACAAAAACTCGTTCATTCCCACTGCAATATCCATTTAAACCAAGGTCACATAGACTGTCACTACTTTTTAATGCAGCTTTGCACACCTGTTCTTATATATATATATATGTAATTGTTTGTGTTTTAATGTGTTTTTATGTGAGTCTTTCATGGGTGTATGTTTTTAGGTTGTTTGTGAGCCCCTAACCTAAGACAATTTTCTATCACTATGTGATGGACAATAAAGGTTTTTGAATCGTGAAACATCCGTCCATGTTATATACTTCAAAATGCATATCAGATATCCCTATTTGGAACTAAATGTAATCTGACAATGAAGCAGTTGGATAAAAATGTGAAATTACCTTTGTTCGTTGACCCAATATTTGCTCTTCAAGCTGAAAGAGATTAACATTTCAACTTTAATAAATACCTAAACACCACAAATAGGTTCACAACTTGTTCAACTAAAATTAACAGTACTGCACTTTTACATTAATAATACTAAACATTCTATGTTACATGAACACATCTTGTATAAACCTTTGAGGTATCACAATTAAAGTTTTTCTCTTTTTGGCAACAATAATATATTTCATTATTGTAATGAAAATACCAACAGAGTTCTTGTGTTAACACAAAAGTTTAGATTTGTGTAGAGGAGAGAATCTATAGTCAATTGATGCTATTAGGTAGAGTAACTTCGGTTTTTGCTTTTGGAGTAAGTAAGGATACCTGGCCTTGATGAGGCTGGGGTAGGTCTTCACCAGGTAGTCAGAGATGTTCCTGCCTGTTAGGTCCATGAGAACATCTCCTGTTGACTGGATCCTCTAATGCACAAAATAACACGCAGTGTTTATTTAATATGAGAAGCTCAACAGCAAGTAGACCTCCAAATGTATGCAAGGAAGGAATAGTGTGTGTTTGTGTATATACTGTATATATATTGTGGTCGTTTTCGATATTAGTGACCCGACCACCTACCTGTGGAGGTGGCAGGCCTCCAGCTCCCGCAGGACACACAGGGAGCATGGTGAGTTTCCTGGGTGTGCTGCACTGACAGTCTGGAGACGGTCTGAGGGAGCTCCATTCTGGCCCCTCCAGCATATCGATCAGGACAGGGTCAACCAGGGGCATCTCCCACTCCGTGGTGATGTTGTTACAGGGGAAATCTCTACCAGTGGGAGAAAATGACTGAGTCAAACAAAACAGCACAGAGCACAGTCTGGGAAAAAAATGATCTGAATCTGCGAAGGTGACTCACTCCAGTGGTTCCTCCACCATGCAGCGAGTCCCAAAGCCAGGTCTGTTCAACAGCACCTCGCCAAGGTATCTCATCTGAGCATCCATAGGACGCTCATTACTGCAACGGACAAAAACAGAAAATGTATCTGGAGATAGTTTAGCTATTTTAGCCAAATTCAATAGGATGTATTCTCATTAAATTAAATTAAAGTCTCCTCATATCAGCTAAAAAATAATGCTAGGTGACCTTGTGTCCATTATGCCCACCTGAAGAAGGTGTACTGTCTCCCATACATCCAGGGACTGAGAGTCACACTTGGATACTCTCCGAAAGGTGGAACGATCACAGTGAAGGTCAGTGCCAGGAAAATAAAACTGGCCGGCAGCACGATCTACCAAAGACAAAGACATAACTGCCATTTAAAAACCAAACAAAATATGTAACGCTCTGATTAAGATCAAGGCCCTGGTACTTCTTGGAAATTCAACTCTAATTCAGGCAGCCAAACTTAATTTTAATTGCGACAAGGACCTCTGCTGATTCATCATAATCAGCCTAGCTTTCATAGTTAGATCGTATTCTAGTAAATGCACAACACACCAACACCAGCGACGCTTTACACATAAAATGCTATTACGATTACTGACAGCGCTGCATTGGATTATGGTTCGATAAATTATAGCAAGCTTACCTGGGCAAAGAAGTCTTTGTAGGAGCGCGTCGCGTGATGCAACCTCTTGATCAGCAGAGCGAAGAACTGTTTGATGGTGAGACACAGCCCTCTGACCTGGTAGGATCCCCTGCCTGCACTGCCTGCTGGGACATCACACGGGCCCTGGCCATTGGTGTGCAAAGCCCCGTCTGTCTCTGGAATATAGAGCTCAAGTCAAGTTGTACGGTCTGACATATCGTACATGCTAGATTAAAGAGGCCAGCCAGCAAGCCGAGCATGTTTAGTCTTCTGTGAGCGGTGATCAAAAGGCATTTACCAGCAGTGCTCTACTAGCCTCTGGGATGCAGTTCATCATCTTAACATGTTACAGGCGTGCCAGCGAAAGCTTTGGATTGAGATATATGTCGTATCTCACTAGTCAAAATGCCCAAGCCGAAGCTCTCTCTGCATTACGCTGTTGTCAGGAAAAACACTTTGGCCAAAACATGTTTTCAGGAATGGATTAAATGCGAAGGCTTTTCCGAAAATGTAGAACTATTCTTACATCACATATTAAATCCCCTTAAATGACAGAAATTGATGTTTTTTTCCCACAGCAGCAGCATTTGCTCAGAGCTGCAAGCTGAAAGCCAATGTCACCTGTTGGCGGTTCCATATCAACTCCCACTCTGTTGAATCCACAGAGACTAGCTCGACAGAGCTGTCGCAATGATTTCTTGTCTGAGAGAATGGGATACAAAGGATGTAGTTCACATGATGAGGGGCTACGAGAGATACGGCTACACATTCAGACACACAACAAATCAACAGGACGAGACAAAGGCGTTAAGGGAAAGTGATACAAAAACTTTACCTGGTACACATTTCCTGTTGGTTGCGTTCCCATTAGCAGTGACCTTTAGGAAGATCTACAAAGAAATTGCTTGTTTTTATTGTCAGGATTCAAGATTAACAGATGCTCTTTATTACAAAGTGTAAATGTAACAGAGCCTAATCACTGTAAAGGTGAATGCCTGGCAGTGTCTGTATGACAGATTGTCCTAATGAAACTCTCCTTGCTTGCGATCATTAGCACTGAAGATGAAAACATAATTTGTATTTCAGTAACTAAAAATCTTATTCAAGGGTTGACTACAATGTAAATTTGTAAATAACCTTTTTGATTTTCCTAATAAATCACAACACATGTAGTTCTTAGAAGCAGTTATTTCCACGCACCTCCTCCAGCGATGTGTCGGACACACCGAAGCTGCTGAGGCCGATGTCCACTAGGGTTTCCTCCAGCTCCCTGAAGAGGCTAGCGTAGGCTCTGGGCTGGAAGTCGCGGTTCGGCAGCAGGTAGGTCAGCTCCTGGCCAATGGCCTCGATGAGACGAGCCTCCGGCACGTGGTGGTGGATCAGGGCTGTGATGCGTTCCATGTTACCTGGAGATGAGTGGTAGAGGATGATTTTTGCTTTATTTCAACTTCCAGCGCATGTTAATTGCTCTGATTGTTTGATTTAATATCTTATTGCCTATTATACTTGTTGAAAATAAGGCACTGGAGAATGTTAAGTAAGCAGCACTGGCAACAGTAATAGTAAAATAACTGACAGGTGGCATGTTAAGGAGAAATGTGCTGTAAGAAAATTAAAAGTGTGTCCAAATTCACAGCAGGAAATGAAGAAAAAACACATTAAATTGCAGCATATGGTTGAGCAAACCTGCACATCAAATTGACCTTTAAAATTTCAACAGTAGCACATTGAGCGCAGTCAGTGCAGGGTGTTTCTAGGTGTGTTGGCAGCAGCTACAGTAAGTGGACTGACTACAATCCAGTGCAAAAGAGCTATTCATCAGCATGGCAAAGAGATTATGTTCCATTACAGCATTCATTTAGTGGTTGAATAAACTAAAAACAGGTTTAAGGAGACTGGCAACTAACCTGTCATAACACACTAATCTCAGAAATTACAATAACACTTTAATGGATCTCACCATCCATCTGTCTGTCTGGAGGCTGGCTCTCCTTCTGGTCCACTTTAAACTTTGAACACTTTGAACATTCACAGGAGCAATCCTCTGCACGGTGACAGCTGGTCTGCAGGACAAAATGTTATCGGAAACCCTAATTTACCTTTTATTTATATCTCTACTGCATGTATTTCTGCTCCCCCTCAGTGGACCCATTTACATGCAAATCACAAAGGGACTGAAAACAAATGCTAAATCCTGTTTCATATGCTATTCTAGCCAGACAATAATTAATTTATGGCAGTATAATAAATCCACCTTCAACCCACATTTTCTCATTTATCTTTTAAAGCATTTAAAGCCTAATGCACACAAACAAGTTCCCACCTTTGGAGCATCATGTTTCATTCGTCGCACAAGAGTGAGGTAGAAGCCGGCGCCGAAACAGTTCTTTAGGAAGATGGGGGAGCCGCAGCAGTAGAGGCGGCCCTGAGAGATGATAGCCACCCTGTCACTCAGCAGGTCGGCCTCGTCCATGTGGTGGGTGGACATGATCACTGTGCGTCCTGCAGCATCATGGGACAGAGAGGGGACGATGAAGAACGGGTAGATAGAGACGTATGAAAGAAGGACAGATGTTTGATGATTCTGATTTAGGACAAACTCTCTTTTTTTTTTAGCTCAATCACTATCTAATAATACTTTTGTGAAAACAGGAAAGAAAACTCAGTACAGCTGGCCTGAATGTGGAATCATTAATTCAGTGGGCCCAAGATCATATGACATCATTTCAATAGTTAAACATTCAAACAGCATTTCTCACAAATTTAAGACAAAGAGAGATAACAGCTTTAGTTCAGAATGTTACACAGTTTTTTAGGTGTCAGATTTAGTTGAAGAACTGCCAGACGTGTTGTCAATAGCGGCATCAATGATGTGATGTTTAGCGTAGGACCTAGGCTGAATTATTTCTGGCCTGACTAGACAAACCTGTCAGGTTTGTTCATCATCTAAGCTCTACATGTCATGTAATACTGCATGATGCTACACTGCTACTTTGTTTCTAATCAGTCTCACCCCAGTCTCTCTTCTAATTGTGTTATTGGCAAGGTTCAATGGTAGTTGTCACGGAAACCTGATTTTGAAACATAATTTGTGATATGAAGGCAAGAATATTTAGCATACTTAATGAATAATAGTCACTTAATGGACTATTTTCCTGCCAGACAGACACTTAAGACTGACTACATGTTTGGCAGTTATTACAAATACACCATTATGTTAAATTGTTGGTTGATGTGACAAAAATACATTGTAATAAAATATAAATAATGAATAGCTGTATGAGCTGCTACCTATTTTTAACAGATGGATTGTGTCCGTGGCGTTGCGCATATATCACATTTCAAGGCGCCATACTGTAAGTGCATTATTGTAAGTGCATGATGATTTCAATAGAGTATAATATAAGACAGTGAAGGTTGGCTATTTTCAGGGGGAAAAAATGAAACTGTTATTTGTCTGTTGATATTGGAAAAAAAATGATTCTCTCTAATGAGGACAACCTCCACAGCACCACGACATTGGGGCTTTATAACTTCTTCCAGCCAGCAGGGGTCAGTCTTACCTGCACGGTATTTAAGCAGCAGATCCCAAATGGAGCGCCTGGAGTACGGGTCCACCCCTGAAGTGGGCTCATCCAGGATCACCACCTTGGCCCCACCGACAAACGCCAAAGCAACTGATAACTTCCTCTGCATTCCCCCTGGATTAGAACATCATAAAGTAGTGATGTTTGCATGGTAGTGAGCATTGATACAACTGTGCATACACCTGCATACTAGTTGTGGACCATCTGTTTAAAAACTAAAATAAATAAATAAAAAAACATCCATATGCACTTTACAGCAGCTTTTTTGTTTTGTTTTGGATGAAGAAGCATCCAGACAGACCTGAGAGGTTCTGGGTCAGTTCATCTCTCTTGTGGGGGAGACCCAGATCCTGCAGCATGTTCTCCACCTCCTCCTCGGCCTCTGCTATCGGACGGCCTTTCAGCAGCGAGTAGAAGAGGATATGCTCCGCTACGGTCATACTAACAGGGAACAAGAAGAAAGAGGGGGAAGCAATAACCCAATTATAACCATAAAATTGTACACGCTATACACTGCAAGCATGTTTTTTGTTTGTTTGTTTGTTTTATCACACTGCATGGTGAAAATTGTTGGGGTACATTATAAAATGTAATTTCCCAAAACAACTTATTTATGACAACTATTTTCATCCTGGATTCTAGCTGTGGGGAGTTGTTACATACTGCTGAAAAAGGATGTTGTGTTGAGGGCACATTCCCAGAGACAGACGGATGGAGTCCATGTCTGTGCGGATGTCCTTGCCGTAGATGGTGGCTGTCCCTGAGGTGGGGGGGAACATACCGGTCAAGATGGACCTGGGAGGAAGAGACAGAAATAAGCGTGAGAGTGAAACATGGTGTCCCCCTAGCTACATACTGACACTATTCGTAAGTCAATTGCAGAGAATTTTAGACTACTTTCTACACGTTCAGCCCTTGTGGTTGTTGTGTGCGAGTATGCATCTGTGTGACATACATGGTGGTGGTCTTTCCAGCCCCATTTTGGCCCAGAAAGGCAGTAATCTGACTCTCGTAAAAGCTGATGCTGAGGCCATCCACGGCCGGTGTGAAGCCGCTGCCGAACACCTTGACCAGATTCTCGATACAAACGCCCTTCACCAGGTCAGCTGGCTCGGCTTCAAAGAACGGCTGACCTGCACATAGCGAAGACAACCACATGTATGTTACTAATTTGACTGAAATAGAAGTGAATACTGCTTCTGGACTGTTTGCGTATATTTAACAAGCAAAGTGAACAGAGTATCTGTTAATAAGAAAGGTCACAATCATATCAACACATCATATCCCTTTTCAGAAAGTAAAAAAAGTGTCATTTTATCTCCCAAATGCGTATGAAAGACACATATGAGATCAGGGGACTGGAATGCCTGTACGGTGTAAAGAAAACAGTTTCCATCACTTATTAACTCAGCATGTAACTGAGAAGCTAGCAGTATGTGTGTTCACATAATGGCAGCAAATGCAAACACACACACACAAGGGCACTAAGTTCTCACACAATGAATCTGATTGGCAGAGAGGGAAAGTGGGAGCAAATAGAGAGATGGCTTCAATCCTGAATGGAGATGAAGTGTTTGCTTGGAGCAGCATTACATCAACATAATCATTAAGATAGGCAATGAATTATATATGGAATTATGCTGTAATTAAGCAGAGATGTTGATAGGCAATCAAATGCAGCCATAATGTGTAATAATAAAGTCATGATAGAACTCTGCTGTGTCTATTATAGCCTGTGGTAGAATATGATGTGCAGCTCTTTTCGGGAGGTTACAGTGTATTTTGGTTCTGAATTTAACAAATTCTCTGTGTAAGAAAACCAGCTTTGTATGTAACTATTATACCGTCTGTCTCCTGGTTCTCCTCTGCCTCAGCCTGGCTCTCGCCCTCCAGCCTCTCACGCTGATCCCGGTGTTCACACGAGGTCATCTCCTCCTGGTCTTTCTCCTGATCTTGGTTTTCCTCCTCCTCTTGCTTCTGCTGCTCTCCTTGCTCTTTGTTAGCCAGGTTATCGAAGCCTTTTTTATCCAACTCCAGTTTGTTGTTGCCTTTGGAGACAAAATGAAAGGATTTAAAAACCGACTTAGGGCTGAGACCGGTATCACTGGATAACAGTCTCTCCCCTTAGCATACATCTTTTCTTATGCACAGTAAGTGAATAGGGAAAATGGTAAGTACAGTAAGTAAGCATACCTGAAGCTGGAGCCACACTGTTGAGCCAATAACAAGGAAGGAAGGGGAAGTAAAATGGTCGACCAATTCCATACTGGCCTGTGGGGAAAAAATATAATACAAGAGTTACAGTAAATATGGAAATAAATCAACAGAGTATTTGTTTTTACAACAAAAGTTGTAACCGAACCCTTCATTTCTCTCTAATACACTGACCAGGGAAGACATTGTCCAGGTACCAGGCCAGCACAGCATACAGCACGGTGTCCAGGCCCATCATGCAGATGGAGGTGAGAAAGGAGAACTCGTCCCCCTCCAGAGGACTGGTCTGGATGTTGTCCCACTGCAGACCCAGGCCCTGCTCTTCGTACCGCGACAGGTACTCCGTCCCAAAGCCAAAAGCCACTTGGGACAGCAGACTCTGAGGGGAAGGGCAATGGTAAAATCATATTTGTTCTACTTTAAGGCCAGTCCTTCAACCATCTTTAGTCCAAATAGTCTTGAGTTTAGTTAGAAGGCTTTGTTCTTTGGGATCTACTAGGTCTGTAATACAATTAAGGAACTACTTGTGTTTAAAAAAAAAATGATTTGTAAAATCTCATATACAGTTCGTTTATCTGATAATATACGTGGGAAGAGTCCAGAATTGAAGATTCTGAGCAGGTGAATCCTGTGCTGCAGCTGAAAGTGATTAATTACCATATATACGGTAGCATGTTTTCATTTGAAGCATGCTCCCTTGATAGAGAGAGATGCTGAGATGTGACACCCACCACCAAGATCTTCATGTCCTTGGTGATGCGGTCTTGCCAGGCGAAGCAGAAGATGTGCGGGAGGTAAAGGGCGAAGTAAACGATGCCGCAGCAGGCTGCTGCCAGGTTGGCCTTGTTGAAGAAGACGCTGAGGAGGAAGCATTGCATGATGGTAGCCGTGGTGAAGGTGAGCAGAAAAAAGAAGAGGATGATGCCGTTGCTGTAGTTCAGTACCCTTCCTCCCTATAGGCCAGAGACAACAGAGAGAAACAGGGTTTTCAGTTGCAATGCACTGAATTTGCATAGGAATTATACCTAGTGTGGATGTAGGAGAATATAATATTGTAATATCTGGTACAATTTATGTATTGTACATTGTCCCTGCTAAATAAACAATAAAATAAAATAAAATATATATTCATATAATAAAATATATATTTTTTTTTTCTTTTGGCAGGGGAAGTGAATGTAATTTCACCAAAATCTGAATTCAGTGTCCTGGACACAGTTGTTTAAAAAATCAAATTGGGATAATCTACAACATTTATATGTGTTTTGCATTATAATTTGAATCAAACTCATTTTTCCATAGCCTATTTGAAATATATAGAAACATTGGGATGTTGGGTAATCTTGGGATTAAACAATGCTTTACACATAGCATCCACTAGAGGTCACAACAGCCCATTTTACTGTAATATGACAGCTGATGTCAATGGCTGACTACAAGAGAGGACTTGTGACTTTTTACAACACAGAAGAGTTATTCATTGACTAGTCCGTTCCTGCAAAGCCGTTGACATAATTCCCATGATGTCATGGTATTCACACCTCTTTCATCAATGATTTATAGACATGCAATCAGAGAGCCACTATTGTCACTTCATTATTTCAAGGAAAAAAGATCTGGTAATGATTCACAGTAAAACGGGTTGATATCTTTTATACCCAGAGAAGTTAACATTGCTAGACAAATTATAATGGCACAGGATTGAGGAAACCTTTTGGAAAATTCTTCCTCACCATGATGATGGCGGTGAGGAGGACGGTGCTGGTGCCCATCATGAGGAAGCTGTCGATAAACCATGTGGACCAGATGACGCCGTTGGTGACCCCCGTGGCCTTTAGGGTCTCCTTGAGGCGGAGTTCCTTCTCCAGGACAATACTCTTGACTATCATGGACACAGAGTAGACCCAGGCCAGTACCATGAAGATGGGGAAACAGCGGTTCAATGTCAGCATGAAGCTGGATAAAGAAGGGGAAGGAGAAGGACACAGTTATTGAAGTGGGGAACCAGAATTGTGTGATTATCACAAACTATCAGGTTTACTATGAAAAAATAAAAAAAGTAGTTAACTAAGCAGCGTAATGCTAAATTGTGACTATACCTTGAAAATCAAAAACTAATAGCAAGTCAACAATGAATTTGGCTGTGGCTTTTAGATGTGATTGCTTAAAGTTACTAAATGTCATGTCTTCCACTCACAGATCATCCACGTAACAAGGGTAGGGCATCTGCTGTAGGTAAACACCTAGTGGCCACTCCTTTCCTGTCTGAGTCTTGATGATGCCATGCTCTATTATGTCCTGGAGGTAAGCAAAGCCGCCCCAAACATAGCGGAAGTCATCCATGGGGTCAGCTCTGGGGCCAGGGTCCCAATACCTGAGCAATACACACATGTTTAGTCTTCTAGGTTTATCATCATTATACCAAACCCATCATTTCATTTCCACTTGACTGTGATTCTGACCTGTCTTTGATTTTATTGGTGCGCTCCACTGCATCAATATCCATACGGATCTTGAACTTAACATGAGGCGGGACTTTGGTGGTCCAAGAGTGCATATTTACGAAGACAAGGCCCGCCCAGAACTTGCTGTCCTCCATCAGGTCCAAGGCTCGATAAGTTACGGTGTCCTCGTCAGGCACAGCCACAAACTTATCCAGGAGCACACACTGGGTCAGGGAGGATGAACAAGAGAGAGACAGCAGTATAAATGAACAGGTGTTAGACAAGGGTACCCGGGTATAAGCAGAGCAACAGCAAAACAACATTATAAGTGCTGTCTGTTTAACAGAATATTGGATTTCACTTTAAAAGATAACAACAAAACCAGTTTCTCTTTAGGTCACTTCCTTGAGTTTACTTGAGTATTATTAACTTGAGTTTTACACACTGCAGCATTATTGTAGCCGTAGAGGTAAACAATCCAGCAATCAAAAGCACTTTTCAAAAGATTTTAAAACATTTCTAACTTTGTAGTCAAACGTATTCCCAATCAATCTGACGGTTGAAAATGTACAGTATTAAGTGTAAACTGATATGATGAAACAAGAGTTTCTTATACAGACAGTACTCAGAAAAATACCTCAAAATGCCCGAAGTGGTCAATTTCTTTGGTTTTATAGAATTTAGCTAAACCATGGGTCGGTGTATTGTTTAAACAGCCATACTAGCAGCTCTGTGAGGCTGTACTTACTGCAGGCACAACGGTGCTTTGACCTCAATGATAACGTCAGCATGCTAACAAACCAACAATGACAACATGCTGATGTTATAAGCAGGTATAATGTTTGCCATATTCATCATTGTTTAGTGTGTTATCACGCTAACATTTGCTAATTAGCACTAAAAACAAAGTACAGCTGAGCTGACAGAAATGTCATTTGTTTTGTATGTATTTAGTCATAAACCAAAGTATTAGATACATTTAAATTTTGATCTGACTTTGCGGTCAGGAGATCTCCAAAGTGATTACAATTCATCGTGAGGGGAACATAAATGTCTGTGCCTAATTTCATATTAATACATCCAACAGTTGCCAAAACCTTTCAGCTAAAAATTTTAACCTTGTGGTGACACTACAGGAAAAGTCAGAGGATCACCAAAGTCAATAGAATAAATGTGAATGTCTCTACAAAATTGTGTGCCCATCCATCCAGTAGATGTTGAAATATTTCACTGGATAAGTGGATAAGTGGTGGTTTTGACCTGTTGGTGGCGCTACAGAAAGGTCAGGGGATCACTAAAGTTATCATGGATTCATTCATTATTTTTTTGAGATATTTCAGTCTGGACAAAATTAATGGACTGACCGACCGATAGGCGGACATTGCGATCTCTAGAGCCACGGCGCTGGCGTGGCTAAAAAGGTGAAAAGCACAGAGCTGGCTCGGGTCACTATGATCCACACTCTGTGCCCACATTTGCAGAGAAACTTCGGCAGTGGTTGTCTCTTCCCTGCAAAGCGTGTCTGATATAGCCATTCACTGTATAGGCTAATGCAAATAGGGAGGGCCGTGATCCAAAAGGAAACACTCCAAAACAACAAATTTAACCCTGAGATCCCATGCAACACACCCACCAAACCCAAAAGACACATACCGCCGTGCAAACACAGGCGTGCATCCAAAATACATGCATATAAGCATTTACAGACACAATGTACACTAAACACACCCAACGAATTATTCAAATCTCAAAGGCCGTCCCTTCATTTGCCCGAGCATTCACCTACTAACACTGCAGCCCCACTGTGTGGTGTGATACGCATGCATGCCACCAACGTGCAGCCAACCAGCCATCAAGCCCACGGTCATTGTTGTCGCTCTATAAAGGATGGTGGACGGAGTGACAGCTGTATCTAATCGGCCTCAATCGTTCCCACTCTCCCTGTCACACTCAAGTGCTGTAAGCTTCAACTGGGACAAAAACAAAGAGCACCAACCATCCACCCAGCCATGCACCAAGGTGCCCCCCATGTCACCCCCCAGTGTGATAGGCCTCTCATCCCGATTAGCCTCCACATGGAAAGGGGTGATTTTAACTTTGTTTCAAATGCATTGGTCCGCCAAATGTGGAGGGCACTCACAAGAGAAGGGTTTGTGATGTTTTTCTGCTTTTTTGTTTTTTTTTACCCTCCACTCCATCAGCAGTAAACAAAAGATACTCGACAGCTAGTTTGTTGCTCTGGCTCTCGCCCACCTGGGTGGATTTCGATGTGTCTGACAAATTGCAGAGCCCAAAGACAGCTCATCTAAATGCTCACATCACGTCAAGATTGGTATTGAGCACATCGCGGTTAGCCAGCCAGGGCATTGAAATCAACAAGTGACAAGACCTGCGCTTAATTGGATTATTTCATGAATAGGCCTGTCCTAGAACTTGACATCTCAGGTGGAGCGAAATGTGGAAAAACAGTCCACATTCTTGCTGTCAGATCCCAATGGGAGAAGTTGGCAAAAACAATCCTGACACCTTATTTTCATCTGGGAATGTGGAGCCCCCCTTTGACAAGTCAGTATAATTCGAGACGCTGACACACATTCTTTAAAATCCAGGCAGTGGTATATGCGAGGCAAGTACTGCAAGACGAAGGAAATGTTAAAATGATAAATGTCTTATAGTGAGGTCAACTCACATCCCCATATTGGTTGAGCATCCGAATGACCCCGTCAGTGAGGTTGAAGATGTCTCGCCAGTCGAAAGCAGGCAGGTCGGCTGGACGGTCCTCTGGTGGGCCGTTGTACAGGAAGTTGAGGATGTGTTTGGAGGAGAACGGCGCCTCCTCTAGACTCCTGTCAATGAAATCCATCACTGATGGATTGCAGATGGTGTCCTAAAACAAAAGGAAGTAGGGGAATAGGCTTTATTTAACCTGGGTTTTTCCATTAAGAGCAAGACCGTTTTGTTAAGGAAGATGTTGCCGTGACACCAGTAGGAACACAATAAACATTTCACAAACGAGGAGGAAAAGAGAAAGAAAAAGCAACAGATCTGAAACAAAAATTAACTTAATCAAAGCATTAACATAGTTATTAGATTTGTCTTTTACAGGAAAAAAAAAAAGCTAGAAGGGTATCTGATAAAGGAAATAAACCAAAATAGATGGGGTTTATAGTGAGGCAGAAAGGAGGAAATAAGAGGGAAAGATAGACACTTAAACAAGGGCGATAGATGGGAAAGGGAAAGAGATGGCATATTTTGGTAAGATAAGGTTCTGCATTCAAACAGGAAACTTTGTGATCTCTTGAGACCTCAGCAACAATTATCAGTGAGGAAAAGATCCGTATAAAATAACAACATCATCAATCACCTCATTCAAAGAGACAATTGTTTGGCATTGGATGTCAGCTGAATGGAAACACAAAGGTAGATCCTGATCATATCTGCTGTATTAGGCACAGTAGGGCTGGTATGTGGATGTCATTTTAAACCACAGTTGAACACACACATTTTGAACCAGTTGAATTTAGGTCACCTGTTAGTTTGAAGTGATTTAAATGCAGTGATCTTGTATTCAATCTTTTGTGCATTAATTCCTCCTATATTCGGTTGCATATTAAAGACGTTTCTACAACAAACTAGGGATGCACCAGTCCAACTTTTTCAGTCGCGATACTGATAACGATACCTAGGCTTTGGGTATCGGCCGATACCCAAAGTGACTGGGATCATCAGGCTTGACTTGAACAATGATTTTCTAACTCTGTAAAACAAAATGTAACAAATAAATGCATAGATATAAATTTACTGAATTGTTATTTATTATTTTAAAAAAGAAATAGTCCAACAACTTCAAAAATGTTCAAAATTATTAGGAATTACCAAAGTGTGAACCTTTTTTAATGCAGCAACAAATAACTCAAAACTTAAACAGGAATTAATTTCCAGCATATAATGTATATAGTATATAATCATAGAATTGAATTGAATAGATCGGCCCCAATGTCACCGATACCCGGTCCGGCTGTTTGAGTCAGTATCGGCTCAATATCCGATCCGGTATCGGTATTGGTGCATCCCTACAACAAACACATGATTTGATAAGCTTACTCATAAGTGTCTTTATTACTTATGGTGTACTGTTTAAACTTAATTATTCGGTCACAGTATATTGCCGTCCTACCCGGATCATGTTGACTTGGACTCCATCTTGGAAAAAAGCCCAGATCTGAGGAGCCACTTCCTCCCAGGCCTTCCCCATCGTCCTCAGCCTCTCCAGCTCCTCAAATGTCGTGTTTGCCTGCGTGAGAGATAGAAATGTGTGTGTGAATGTGTATGTGTGTGAGGGGTTGGTACGTCGACATTGGAAGGACAGGAAATTGTTATAAAAAATAAACACGCACACAAAACTATTCTCACAAATGCCCATATCTGGCTGCACACCATTCCGAAAGATTGCAACACGTGCAAATCTAACCATTTTGCACTCACGTATAAAAGAAATCAACATGTATCAACTCATGTCTACACGTGCACATGTGTACACAACATTCAGAAACTCACAGTGTCACATTTCTCCTAATCTCCCGCTACATACCATTCCCACATTAAACTCTCTGTGAAAACAGGCTTTGCAAAGACAACACACACATTCTCACACAAAGAATTCCCGCGGGCCTGTTCAGATAACCGACAACAGTGCAACAAATGCACCCCTGTGCCAAATCGTCAAATATTTACCGCACGCTTATCGTCAGAACCCTGGATGTGTGTGGGTACAGTGCTTTGTGAGGCAAATACCAAAGGCTGGCTATTTCAGTATGCAGTCATGTGCGGTGGGGGATGAAAGCGCTCAAGAGTACACCCAATTAAACGCCTTCCTCTTGTGTGTGTCTGATTTTGGGCGACAATGGGGACAATGGAGTCGGGGTGACAATGGAGGCTGTTGGTGACAACTGGCCGAATGCATTCAGCCTGCCCAGTGAATCCCAGTCAGGTTCCCACAAGTGAGTGCTTCCTTATTCCCCCGAGGCAGTTTAAAACAGCAGGCGAAAGCAGGAGGAGGACTGGGGGATTCCTTGAGGTGATTTCTATAAGGGGGCAGTGGAGGAATCTTGTATTTGGCCAAGATGTGGTGTATTTTGGGCAGCATATGCCTACAGTGCATATGTTGCAACAAAGTGAGCACTTGTAGCAAGTTAGTTCCACAAGTATTATTTACTAAACTAAAAGAAATACTTGTAGTGCCCAGACAAACACTACTCAGATGTTTGCCCCTACGCAATATAGGGCTGTGTATTAGCAAGAATCTGGCGATACGATACGTATCATGATACAGGGGTTACGATTCAATATATCGCAATATATTGCGATGATGTAAGCAAGGGAGATGTATTGCATTTTTCATCTAATTTTAGGAAAACTGTCATAGTATAAAGAACAAACCCCCATATGTATAAAATCTGAGAAAAAAAGTATACTTTTGTATGCAATCAGAACAGTGGGATCTGTATTTATCACAGTCCCTTTAACATCCAACATCATAGCACTACTTTGAGAGGGCACATACACTCGAGGACACATCTCATTGTAAATTAAATAAAGTATTGACTGAGTTAATCTTAGCCTGTAAACTATTAATTAAAAATCTATTAAGTGTTTTTCGATACAGTATCTCAAAATATAACATTGCGATACTCAATATTTTATTACACCCCTAATGCAAAAGAGTAACAAACACATCAAGTAGTCTGCAAAAAGGTCCAACTCCATCGCAAACATGGTGCCGATCAGCAATGCTTAACTTCTGGTTTTCTGGTGTATGTTGAGCTCACAGTAAGACAACGGAATAAATGCCTATACCTATATTTTATAGCCTAGAAGTACTGCGATCATCAGCATGGTGAAGCCAAGGATAAATGGATAATCTGTGATTAAAGCTATTCATGAATGCTAATGATTAGGTCCAACTTGTCTGTTACACCATTTATATTACATAATATATATCACAACTATATAACATTAATATTACAGTATGTTGGGCCACTGCCATTTTTTTAGCGCAAAACACCAAAGCAATGAGGGCTCAGAAAGTTTTTACCTCATCATTTACTTTGGTTTTAATTCTGAAAATATTTCAATGTATCAAACTAAACTGTGAGGAAATATCAAGCTTGATTTTATGCAAATCTGAATGACGTGGCCTGTGTGTCCCTCCAGTGTTTGTTAAGAGTAACCAAGTAAAGGAGCAGTGATGGCAGGATGCATTTAAGACCTGCATCGTTCACCATTACACAAGAGCAGTCACATAAAGCGTGAAAACATACGTTTAAACGCATGGCGCTTCACTTGGAGTTTCTTCTGAAATACACTGATGCATGACGGAGTTGAGAGGAAGAATACAAAGAGCCTGTAGAGGCCATGTTTTTGGTCTCGTAAAGTAATGGATTAACCCCTTAGTCATTACTTTCTTAGTGCAATTAAGATCCCAATCTGAGGGAAGAGGAAAACAAAGAGGGCATTAAAGGTCGGGAAAGAGGAAACACAAGCGTGTGCGTGTCTCTTTGTGTGCGTGATCGCACGTCTTTAAGGGACAAGGACTCTTGCTGCTTACATAACACTGAAAAAGCCGTGGCGCCAGTGGACTGTGCGGTAGTCACCACAGCCGATCAGCCTGTGTTCTTCCATTGCAACCAAGCCATCCATGACTGCTGCCCCCCCTGAAGGGCTTTGACCAACACGTATCTACATCTAGATACAAAGGGCTGGACATGACATGAGGAAAGCTGATCCCCTTTTGAGGGGAAACGCATTGTTCACTGAAGTAGGCTCGCTTGCTCCAAAGAAAATTAAAGATACGGATGTCATGGAGTAACAGAAATCATCTAAAATTGTTTGTTGTTATGCGTCCTATTTGTATTATAGCTGCTGTGGTTTCTACCTGTTAAAGGGGAGTTTTGCATGCTCATGGGGGATCTCCTATTGGGTCTCTAGATTATAGAGTACGGTCAAGACCGGCTCTATATGAAAGCCGTCTTGAGATAACTTCTGTTATGATTTGACGCTATATAAAAATAAATTGAATTGAATTGAAAGGTGGTAATCTGGGAAATCTTATATATTTTAAAATTTAAAATTTTTTTCATTATCTCTCTCTTTGTGTCTCAGTTGCCAACTTTTTTTGGTGTTGTTCAATGATCCCCCCCCAACTACCCAGTTCTCCCACTATTTATTCAGAATAACCCCCGATAAGTAAAATGTCTTGTCTAATAGGAACTTGACATGAGACTACTGTGTTACATTAATCAGCAATAGAGTAAAAAAAATGCATATTTGAAAGCCTTTCAGTGTGCAGAATCCTACCAAAATGACTCACTAGAATATTGTATTAACAGTTTGATCTCCACTATCTCAGATGTATTAAACCACGGTTCTTAATCTACACATTCTTTAAATAAACGCATCCACCGAGTGACCAATGCTGCTTACGTTTCGTACGATCTGCCTGACAGCCGGCGAGTCGGGGGCGTAGAGGATCTGTCCCATCAGCATGGGCTTGACAGAGTTCCACACAATCCTGGTGATAGGGTTGGACTCCAGCTCTTTCATCAGATCATTGCAGAGAGGAGCTGCAGGGAAAGGTTATGTATTATGCATTCTATTGAAAGAGAATATGGGAAATAGATAAGTCGTTTTTACGTTCATCCAAATATACTATGTGCCGTATTTTGCAGGGTGACATTTGGATGAACTTGTAGGTGAAAAGGAGAATAAACTGTCTGTAATAGATTAAGCTTCAACTTAACATTTGTTTGTTTTGCACAGAAACATATGTTCCACCAAATTGCATTCAAAATAATTAGGTTTTAAGATGCAAACTAACACACAAGCGGGACTGAAATCACAACCTTCTTGGCAGAGGTAATTAATGTACAAACCTAGTGAGTCTGTCATACTAAACCACTGACATTTCAAACAAATTAGAGAGAGCATTGTTCCAGCCTCAAGAAAACAAGGCCTCTGGTTTTAAAGTAAACCCGAAAGCTTGAGACTGGAACAATGCCTACTCCTAATATCTGTCATACTGATATATTAATAAACGGTCCACTCACTGGTGCTGTTGTCGTATGCGTAGTGGCCCCGTGCCCTGTGGCTGCTGATGCCCAGGAAGGCTTTGTAGTTATTGTCCTCGTACCAGTTAAAGGAGGTGACGCGGGAGAAAGCCCCTTCCGTGTAGCCACATGCCAGGCTGGAGGCAGCGGCCATCACCTGCCTGAAGGACAGATTGTTCTGGAAGAGAGGAGTCACGACCTGGAGGAGCTCCCTGGAGCTGTTCCTCTGGAACAACTGTGGAGAGATAAGAAAGGAAAACAGAGCTTAAATAAGAACAGAGAGGTGTTCAGAACAGTACAGTACAGAAAATAAGCAACTGCATGGACAAAAATCTAGTACATTGATAAAAAGTCAGTACAAAATTTCACTTTCATTAACTACAGTGCAATGTTTTGTTCCTGATCACAGTCTATGATTGCAAAAAATGTATGTTGTGCAATTTGCCACAGCTCTGATTACCTCTCACCTCTGGCTGATCACAGAACAAACATGACTACCTGTTTACCAGATGAAGGAAACGTATGCAGAGGAATGCTCAGAATTGCAAGGTGCAAAGACGGGGGGGGGGGGCTCATCCTGATGCTATGCCTTTTTTTACAATTTTTATTTACCCTTGAAAAATACAGTCAACACCTAGAGACCGGCTACCTTCCTATTGTCCTTATATATCTCAAAATTTCTGAATTTTGATTTTTTCAGATAAAATGAAACACGAAGTGTTCCTTTTATAAGTTGAGACATAATTCTTAACTACACCCCACTTATCTAAAAAACAAAATGTACCATCACGAAGTTGAAAATGAGGCTGTTGTTGATATTTTGGAGATAAATGATTGTCACAGGATAGTGACACTACACTACCTTCAAATATAATTATGTTCTAATAGCAGCAATTGGATTTATTTCTTTTTTTGGCTTCGTTTGGTCACACAGTTCTTTTTTTAATTCGTGGTTCCACGACGTCTGTCTCGACTATAGACTGTCTATGGTCGAGACAAAGACAAGTGTCTTTGCCAACAGGATGTCAGACCGTCAGCTACACCAAATATCCCATGGAAACATCCACAACAAACAAAACAATATTCCCACACACCCACATACACTCAATGTTTAAAATACAGGTACACCACAAATTACATGGATACAGTCAGTTGCACAAATACAAAATCGTACACTAGATAGAACTGCAATAGACGCTGAACCTTCAGTGTCAGTTAGAGAAGTACATAACACAAACAGATCATTCAATCACCACTGGTGTTTCACTTTTTCCATGTCTCGAGGTTTCACCTGTTCTCGCAGCCTCAGTGTTGTTCCATTGGGATGGTCCCATTATTTTGATGTATCTGTTTTTGAGGCTGTTCTGGATTTAGCCTTCCTCATACGCACTAAATGATATCCCCCTACTGTCTGTGTTTGCGTAAAATCTCAGGCGAGAGGAAGCAACTGTTTCCTGACGGCTAAAAATAGCGGGCGGTGAACTTTTGAATGGAGCTAGACTGGGCCATGCCTTACCACTCGCAGTTTGTCCGAGACGGCAGAGACGACCCGTACCCAGAGATGGATTTCGATGCCTCCAGAGTGATTGTCCAGCACGCGAGGAAGCTGGAGAGAAACACAAATGCATTCTTTTAATATGAATTTTCACTTTTTACTTGCAAACATTTCACCGCCAAACTGTCTCAAAATCAACACCACATTTCAATTTCTTCCTGACTCGGAGGAAGTTACTAATGTCCCCCCTCCCTCCCTGGCGTCACTTTGTTTGTTTTGATGAGCAAGAAGGATAAGATGATACTGGCCCTTAATAACAGCCAATATGCAGTCTGACCAGGTAGCATGATATCATGTTAAAAGTATTCGGATGCATTGTGTACTCAAAATTAAGTTCTGTCTTGTTTTTTGTCTGACGAAACAAAAAAAGTTCTTGTTTTGTGCAATAAAGCAATGTGTCTTTGTGCCATAAAGCAATGTGTATTTGTGCTGTATAGCACTTCAAACCGATGCAGTGACATAAACATGTCTTATTGCCCTTTGAGAGAAACACCTGAAAATCGCCTTCATCTATATATATATATTATATCTGCTGAGCACTGCTTTCTGTTGAGGCTCTGCTGCTTTGCCCGGAGATCTCCCCGCCAGCTCACAACACAATGGGCTAAAGGTGCCAGGAAGCAGCACGAGGCCAAGACACAGGACTGCCAGAGGAGATTACGTATATACAGTAGATTCATCCTATCAGAGAGAGAGCAGTGAGCACAGACAAAACAAACAATACTTAGTAAGACATCGGCACGTCCTACAAAGCGTTCTATCTTTGAGGGATATCTTTTTCCGAACCCCCACTAACTTCATTCGGACGAGCACGTAAAGCGTAAAAGTCCGTTCTTATCTTTCAAAACCTCCGTCGTCCACTTGGACGCCATCTCACCCTGCTGGCTTTTATCGGTGTGATCACTGCGCTCACTGCTCAAACTTCATTGATGCAAATGATTTTGGACTCAAGAAATTCAGAACCCAGTCATTTATAAACTGCAGTAGCACTCACGTTATCAATATACTGAAACGTCCCTGCGGTCTGCTGTATATTGGACAAACTAAACAAGCTCTAAAATTGAGAATTGCTGAGCATAAGATTAAGCACTAAGAATCTTGAGTATGGCACGGCACGTCATGCGAATGCAAATCATGGATCGGCCTCTACCCTGAAATTCTGGGGTGTTGAAGAGATGTCCTCATCCGCTAGAGGAGGGGACATTGTAAACAAACCGTTCCCACAGAGAAAGCTATAGGATTAATACACTGAACACAATTCAACCATATGGATTAAATGAGAGTATTCATTTATCTTGGGGAAAAAAATGGCATGAAATGATGGCAAAACGCATTTTAGCTTCTCGCCGCTATCTTACAAGACAGAGACAGACAAGTAAACACTCTTGGCCCCGTCCCATGCGATTGTGCCTGGATGTGAAGATGAGGAAGAGGTCAGCCATTGTTGCTGTCTGTCTCATTGTGGCCCCGTGTTTACTCTAAGTGCCCTGTGATTACTAAAGAGAGGAGCGTCTCAGCACTAAGCTAATTACAGACGGAGGCCACGTCTGCCTGCTCAGCTAATGCTCATGGCTGTTTCACATCACCCGTACCTATTTGAGGCGTGTTGGCAGAGCCGCAGCACAGTCTTAATTAAGTCTCTTGCTGGTAAATAAGGCCCTGCCTTAAACGTAATAAGGTCTTCCCAGCAACGCATTCAACTGAGTGATGTTTGTTCATTCATTTTTGGAGGCAATTCTGTTATGCTTGCAGATTGAAATTGTCTCGAGTTTGTTTGCCGTATTAAGAAAATTTGATTTAAATTACTCTGAGAGTAAATCCTAGGTAAAAAGTTTGGCCTGCATTCAGTATCTGAGGTCATTATTGTTATATATTAATAGATGTTTTTTCAGCTAGTTCTACACATTACTAGTAATTCTTATTTGTAGTAATAGATTATGGTTGTGAATTTAAATAATCATTTTATTATCACCACTTTGCACATAATCCTTTCTCTGTAACAGGGAGATATTTATATCTCAAATACTGTCACTGATATGTACCTTTCATGCTTATCTGTAATATACACAATTGCGTTCATGTAATACAGAGTTCTTTAACATTCCTGAAGAATGACGTAAAGTAGACTTTATTTACTTTAGACACAAAGCCAACTTGCATTTCCCTGAGAACTATTTGTCCTACCCTGTGAGTCAGAGCTCTTATAAAAATACTACCAGCTGTTTATCAACTCCTGGCTGTACGATAGACCTGTGCGGGCTTGTTACGTTTTGATCCAGATGTGATATGAAACATAAGCTGAAAACAGGAGCTAATACACTTAATGTACAAAATATAAGGGACATTTTCCCGATAAGGAGCTGAAGCTGTGTGACGATGAAATAAGGGATATCATTAAATGATGATGACTCTTTAAAACAGTAGCTTTTTCTATAATATAATAAACATGGCTATAAAAATGCAGACTATGAAAATATTATGTTGTCATTTAAATAGGTTTCCTATTATACATGTAGCATTTTCAATTTCCAACATGCTGGGGATATGTGTGTGTTTATTTTTCATGGGTCTGTTACTTAAAAAACAAAAGCGCTTAATAAATCAACTTGTCGACAAGATTAATGCATTAATCAGACACATGCTGTGGTTAAAAATTAACAATTACATGGCACTGCTTGATAACTTTTTGTAAATGTGATATCTTGCCAAAAACTAGCCTTCATTGCCTTAAGCCAGCAGTTGGCTCAGCCTTCTGTGAATAGCCATTTGAGATCTTTGCAAATAAGCTAATATACATGGCAACACCCCAGATGGGACTCATCCAACCACAGCTCTATAGTGGCCTTCCCTATTCATAAACTAAATGGAAAACTTGGGTCCAAAAAATGCATTTCACTCATTTTAAATTATGTTTCTATGAGCTTTATACAGCCAGACCACAATGGATGGCTGTCACTGGTATGAGCAGTGTGTAAATGTGGAGAAAGGACTCCAAATTGAATTATGGCAGAATGGAGTTTTGATTGTACAGATGTTTTTCAGAGATTAAGTAAGTAAAAATGGTTAAACCATTAAATACTAGGCTGTAGCTTTTAGCAACGAGCCATGGCACGTATCCACAAACTACTGAGGGTAACTATTGACAGTATTATTTATCTACAGTTGTTTGCAAAATTGCTATATAAACAATATATATATATTGCTAACATCCCAGCCAACACTGACCAGCCGGAAGAGCTTGAAAAAGTCGACGTTGGCGTAGAATTTGTCCTCAATGATCTGTAGCCGATGTGGGGTAAGGGTGCACATGGCACTGCGAACAGCGTAGAGTCCTCGGCGGCTGGGTAAGACGAGGAATCGCTCCAGCAGGGTCACGCTGCAGGCAATGTCCTTTAAATGCAAGGCTGGAACCCCAGAGGCAAACTGGAAAACAGTGTAAGCCGGCAGGAGATGTATGTATAGGTTAGGTTGGAAGAACAGAAGCATTTAAATACTGATATCATTGCACTGTGACATCTGTTATGGAACTTCACAGGTCAGTATTTTCCATTCTGTTTCCTGCATCAAAATGCCTTCCAAAACCAAAGAGTTAAACATTGAATGACAATTTCCAAAGCACTCCAACTCCATGAATATGTTCAAAATCTAGGCTTTTGTGTTTGTTTAGTAGGCTACCTCGTACAACCCCACTTCAAAACACAAGAACATTTATGTAACTGTGAATGTATTTGCTTATGAATATGTTGCCAGCTTGTACCCTCTTGCGCAATGCATGCTGGGACAGGAGCCCCCCAAGAATGAAAAGAGACTGTAGGGGATCGATGAATGGATGGAATGCAGGTATGATGAAGTTGCATTAATTGTAAAGCCTGCAGCGCTACAGATGTGAACACCTATTATACAATCTTTAAAAGCTCATTCAAACTTGATGACTCATTTGTACTTCGCCGTCAAGCGAGCAATGATTCAGTGATGCTAGAAACCACAGTTTAAGTAGGGGCGTGTCGGGAGACTTAAAGCGATACTTGACAGCTGGCCACATGTTTCTGGGTAAAGTGGCATGCATGGGTTTATGTGAGTTTTCCCGTGTGTAGATTGCCAAAGGGAGGTTTCTTCCAGGTGTTTTTCAGACAGAATTGCTGATACCATTTGAATCAGACAGTAGATGTTCCCAGACACACAACAGAGGAGCAAGTCTTTACCTGTAGAATACTTTCTAGTCATAACAATTGTTGTTGACATCTATAGTGTGGTGTAAAAGATAGAATGTTGGCTGGCAGATGGTGACATGGTTGTGTTTCCGATACTACATGAATGTCTCAGATGTAATCTTGAATTAATGTTGAAGTGTGACACATTGTATCCTTAGCTATTCAACCCTATCGTGTTCTGTGTGTGTCTGTGTACCTGTTCAGGCCTGATTTGGGAATTGACTAGCTGATAAACCACAGACTCCGTCAGAGGAACGTCTCTCAACAGGAATGACGTCAGAGTCTCGTCGTCCTTTAGGATAGCCTCCACCTTTACTCCTCGGCCTACACAGAGAGACAGAGGCGGTTCATGTGAGTGAAAATGCTCCAGTCAGAACAACAGGAGACCACAGTCACCAAAATGAGAATTTACCCCAAACTTGTGTCGCCTTGTGCTCCACAAAAGCACACTATTATCAAGCAGCGGATACTGGATAAAAAGATCTGGATACTTAGCGACACATATTTTGGGCAAGTTGTGACAAATCTGTTGTATTAAACGGATAGGAACATAGGATGAAGACACTCTCCACCTCTGCACCGCCTCATTATTCAGTGGCCTGTCTGTGCATGTATACAGTTTGCTCTGTAAAGCAAAGTGTCTGGTGTGGCCTGCATCCAGGTTCAGCCCTAGATTGGCTCTCCTTGTGATGAAGTTCTCATGCACCCACTTGAAACCACAACGAAACCAAAAAGCAAGAAAGGGAGAGGAAATTTCAACAGCTCAAAGAACGTAAAAAATGTACATGGAAACGTTTTTCGTTCTATCCGAGATGTGGTGAGAAAAAAGTGTCACATCCATAAACCAGTTAGCCAACATGACAAATGCCAAATCCTACCCTACTCTGTTGATGGTAACTGCTTGTATTTGTGGTGAGGTTACACACACCAAGTGAACATTTATGACGCACAGATCACTGACACAAAAGTCCGTTAACTGTCATTTATACACTTTGATTCTTGTATGGAAGGAGAAGGAGATATAACGTGTTAGTTAGTGCTGGTAGGCTAGCTGTTTCCCCCTGCTTCCAGTCTTTGTGCTAAGCTAAGCTAACCGGCTGCTGGCTGTAGCTTCATTTTTAACGGACAGGGTGCTTATCGATCTTGTCATCTAACTCTCAGCCAGAAAGCAAATAAGTGTATTTCCCAAAAGGTTGAATTATTCCTTTAAGACTACCCAAGGTGCTATCGCTTGCCATCAGACAGCACGCCTTTCTTTAGGGCTATGTAATTATGGTTGCAACACAGTCTCGTGGCAGTTTGTGAAATAGTCACGGAATTTAATCTATTTGATTTGTGTACATAGACGAATTTCCCTTTTTTATTTTCGTGAACAAAGTATTTTTCGTGCGTTTTCCTTCCGCTCCAGTCTTTTCAAAATAAAACTACTTGGTTAGGTTTAGGATTAGATCGACTTGGTTAGGTTTAGGCAACAAACTACTTAGTTAGGTTTAGGAAAAGATCGCGGTTTGCCTTAAAATAATACCGGAAGTGGCGTAACTTAAGTACAGAGATTACGTGACAAAAACTACTTATCTTTAGGAAAAGGAAAAGTTTACGGTTTGGGTTAAAATAACTCTGGAAGTGCTGTAACTTAAGTACGGAAGTTACGTGACAAATAAATCAACTTTGACTTGTGGTTTCCGGCACACGAACACCGGTCTCCTGGGCGAAAGTTCTGTGTTTTTTGACCCAAGCATCCACCCCAACCCATGGACACAGGTGTAATGCATGCACACATAAGTTGAACATGCACACACACACTTGCTCATTAATCAAGGGCCTTGCACATGAAACGCACACGTCCACTCAAACATGTTCTGTTTAAAAGGAGTCATTTTCAACAATTACATAACATGGTTCTCAACATGATTCAATTTTCTTTCCCCGGGCCTCATGGGAACTCGCGTGGAATGCGGATCCATATCTCTGTTAGCTCTGTTAGTCCATCTACATATTTCTTCATGAGAGTGGCAGCATAGAGCAGCCAGACGTAATCATTCACAGGCTGGAATGCACTCAGCCTCATTCCACTCCCATCATAAAGGTTTATTTTGCTGGGAAACGTGCCGTATAGACAGTATGGATGTGCATGTATATGTTGACATGAACAGATAATTGCTTGCACGGTGTCCCTTGAGATGGGATCAGTGTTTCTTCAGTATGTTCTCTCATGGAGAGAGGAGCACGGACGGAGGGCGCGTGAATTGCTTTCCCACCAAACAAACAACACGCTGGCGGTGAAAGTAAGCAGCTTATGTTACGGGCCTTTCTTAAACCCATGTGATGTAATCCTGCTAGGCTGCACAGCTATGACTGATGGGAAAATGTGTGAGATGTGACTTGATATTTATTGCCCACTTCCCTCAAGGTTAGCACACAAAAAAAAAACCTATAAGTTTCATAATATCCATCAAAATACAACAGCAAAACAAAATTAGGAAGAGAAAAGGTGTAAGTACCTGGAACCAAACTCTTTGTATGTTTTTCCAGGAGAAGAATTTGCGATGCTAAATCTAGTCATGCTGTATATTAAGATTTAACCCAAACTTCCAACTGAAAATCCTTACTGGGAAATCCAGAAAGATGATTGTATTCTGCCAATCACATCTAACAACTAACCAGTATAACCTGGCTGACATTGGGTTTGCCTCTACAGACAATGACTTTTTTGCAGTATGTTGATGAAAGGCTGGAGCACTGACCTGAGACCTGTTCAGGATGGATGCGCAGGGTGTCCATGAAGTTACTCATAGCATTCAGTTCTCTCCAGAGGCGACCGAGCTGCTGAAAGTCTGGGTCGCTAAAAAGAAGCTCCTGGGCATCCGTGTAGAACCGAGCCAATCTGAGGTCAATAACAAATCACACACATTTGCTTTTGTTTAACAGCATATACGTTCACATATATGCATATACACACTGGCTATGAAACAAGTAGAATATAATCCAGAGACATTTACATATTATTGTCTTTGACTCATTACATAATTCTCCCCTTTCATCTCAGATCAAATGTTTCACAGGAATTCAACCCCTCTGACTTCAAGTGACCTCCCTCTAACCAGCCCAGGGTGATGCTTACATGGAGTTGTTGTAGTTGGACACCAGGCCGGGAGATTCACCACGGGTGGGGTATTGAAAACAAGGGTTGTTGGCATTACAGAAGATTCCCTGGATCCAAGGCAGCATCCCTGTGGAGGGCATGGCCTTGTTGGGGAAGTGGCCTGAAGTGTAGAGGAGATACGGTTGGCTTCAGTGCTTTACGCATTATGAATATTGATGAATAAGATGTATTTCATATATCAAATATTCATGATATTTTCTGGTAAAGAGTGCTTACATTCGTGTTGACGGTAGAGCGGATTCACTCGTCTTAGCCACACTAGCCCCATGAATAGCATAACGGGCCACATGATCTCCATGAAGAAACGCACCTGGTAGGAGAGTACAACACAAACTTTGTAAATCTGCATCTTTTTCTAAATGTCGTTTGAGGGCAGTGAGTGGGTCATTCAGATGTTAACCAGAGTTTATTGTATGACAAAGATGCAAAAAGAAAAATTGGACCTCCAGACAATGCAAATATGTAGGCCGATATTTTGTTGATTGGTAAACTGGTGCCAGTAATGCCCCAGCACATATGTTCTCAATTATTAAACAGCTTTGTTGAATACTCGATTCTGATTGGTCAATTACGGCATTCTAAGGTCTGTTATTTCTTTATGACAGACCGCTGCTATGTATAAGAGACCATTGCTATGAACGCAGTTCGGATTTTATTGATTTCTTAAGTAAGTAGCTGTGTGATAAGCGGGATAATGTACAGCTAGCGGGTCACGAAATAAACCCCTTCGCGAGCCTGCATCGCCCTTTCGGGGTTTATTTCACAACAATGACCGGTTCTCTGTACATTATCCCTTACATAATGAATCTCCCATTTGTGCTGTAGGTTGCCGCTGAAAAAATATAATAAACTCCCGTTCAGTAACTACAATAGAAAGCATGCTATATGATATGATGAAAAGTCACAAGACAAAAGTACAACTTCCAAAATGATATGACAGAGTTCCTTGATCGATCTTACCAGAATATTCTGTATGTCTGCAAGATATGGTCATGGAATCTGACCTTTCAATTTTACAAGTGAGCAACGTTGCTAATGTCAGTTTCTGTTTTAAGCATTAAAGAGACATTAAAAAGAATTAGTTGACTTTAAAACTAAGAAGTCATTCCTATAGTTCATTATCTTTTGCATTATTCCATAACATAAACATATTGCAGTTGATCACAGTCCCATGTTTGAGACAAAAAAAAAAGCCATTTCAGTAAATGAGTTGGTATCATCTGCAAAGAATGACACCTTAAGGCATTTTAACTAACTGCAACCATCACAGTGGTAAATGTGGTGTGTAATTGATGGATGAAAAGATTTTTACCCTCTGCCTCCTGCGGATGGTCCAGTTCTTCCACAGCAGGAGTTTGACCTGTGTTCCTGCCCCCATGGCGCCTCTTTTTCACCCCCGCAGGGGCTGGCACCAGCCGACAAACCTGTATTCAACCAGTCCACAGTACTCCTATGAGCTATGTAAAGCTACCTCATGGTTTCACAAACAAAATCTAAGACTTTAAAAGATCATTTGCATTTGGAAAGCTAAATTTTGTGCAGGAACTCCTGCGTCCATCGTAGAGGTGTCCATCCATTCATCTGAGTACTCCATGTGAAGGCTAGCAATAGCTCGGTAATGAGGTTAATGAGCTCAAGACACTTCACATGGTCAGCATAACAAGTAGCCTATATACGTTTCCACAGTCTCTAAACATTCTCTCAGTACTATTCATGGTTAAAAGTCACTACACTGAATATTGCACATTCCCGGTGCATGTAACAAAAATAACTTTAATCTAGGTCAGTTACAACTATTGTGCAATTTTATGGCTACTACGGCACTAATTAAATATACATTGACTAAATTCCAAAGCATGGCTATATAGTCCAGAATGACATATCACTTACCTCAGAAGAGCACTTGCACTGTAGAGCGATACCCAATACATAAAGCATAACACCACATATTCTACCGAGTGCTCCTTGTGGGCTGCTAACGCAGCTAGAATCCAGACCTTGTGAATAGTTAAGCAGATTGATTTAATCTCCTTTCACAGTGCTGGGAGACTGCTAACGCTCTCATCTGTTTGTAGAGGCCTATATGACCTAACCACCTGGCCTATACGACATACCGTGTAATCCTACCTGTTATAATCCCACAACTGGTGAACAACGTATGCAACTTTTAATTACAATTTAACAAAAATGAACATACATTCACAGGCTGCCATGCTGCTTATCAGCTTACCGTATTACATGCTTCTCTTGCTAAACAATTAAGATTGCGTAGCTTCTAGTAATCATGGGAATAATTCTTCTTTGTTAAATAAAGTCGCTGCAAGTTTTAAATTTCTGAGGAAGAAAAAAAAACAGACCAACATGGAAGCTGGAAGTTGTCAGATATGTTTTAATAAGTTACAAAAAGGGTGTTTGTTTTCATGTACCTGTTGTTTTTACACTGAGCCTTTCAACATTCTGTCATCCTTGTACATTACCATGAAAAACAGATACCATTTAAATAAATGATGCACTTCCAATTACTTACAAAGAACCTGTAAGGTTTAGGTTATTGATCATACTAATTCAGTTGTAAAAAGAAAAAAAAAACAGCTTTGGCTATTAAGAAAATGTAAAAGTTATATCAAAATAAGAAAGATAATGCCATAATACAATCCATTGGCATTTCTAAAAGCTTTTCAGATCAGTGTAAGTTGACACCATACATGTTCAACAGTATAAAAACAAGTGGATGTATACCCTTTGCAACTGGTGCTTCATAACATTACCAAATGCCAATGCAGATACCCAATACAGCATGTAACAAAGGTCATTATATTGCTTTATACACACGTTATTAGCGACAATATTAATTATAAGCTAAATGTAACAGTTTAAAACATTCTGACTCACAGTAGGTAGAAACACGACTCAGAAAAAGAGATTTGTGTGAGAGTACTGAGTGCACCAAACTTGTTTTTCAGTGTTGTGGCTACATGCACTATTGTAACGATTCAAACATAGTCTTTTTTGGTATATAAACATACATAGTGAGCCTGTAGGAACTTGGTACAAAATATTCAAATAAAAATGTAATTGCACAGTTTAAAAAAAAAAAGAATTATAAATATTCCGACTGGGTGCCAGAGTGTACTGAGCAAGTGATTGGTAAATGAAATATTGGTGAATCATGTTAAAAAATGTACAGCATTTTAAGTGCATCTTGTTTGTCTTTTGAGGACCGAAGGTACTTTAAAATTGTCCGTACGGTGCCCACAATCATAGCACATCTGGAAATTGTCTTTGCAGAGTCAATGCAGATGTTTCTTATTCTTTGTCTGATAGAATATGGCACACATTGTTCGAGCACTGTTTTTTTTTTTTTTTTAGATCTCTCAGGTGATCACACAAAATGAGCCTCTCGATGCTCTACCTCTTGGAGGCGCCTGGGCCTTAGTCTCTGGTACACTGGTTTGGCCTGGTTCGGGCCCAGATCCTCAGGGCTAGAGCTGGGAGACTGAGACATGGCCGCCTGCTCGGCCTCGTCGTCTTCCTCAAGAGGCTCATCTACAGACACCTCTATCTCAATCCCCAACTCCTCCTCCTCCTCATCATCATCATCATCCTCCTCGTCCTCCTCCTCATCATCTTCATCCTCCGCGCTGTTAGCTAATGCGCAGTTCTGCAGCTCTTTAGCTTTGCTCCCTGACGGGGGCTTGTAGAAGGTCCCCGGGGGAGGCTGCAGAGTTCTGGGAGCCCTGAAAGCTGTCGTGACAGAGTTGTACTTGGCTTCGTTGTCCTCCCGTCTCACAGTCCTGTTGGGTCGCACTGCGACTATGTAAGGTCTGTTAGAGAAGACGGAGCTAATGCTCCCCGTGGTTCCGAGGGAGAAAGACGACGAGGACACGGGCACAGAGGCCGATAAGTTGCTGCCATCCGCTGCTGTGCTCTCCGTGGGCGAACTGGCCACAATTCTGACAGTTCTGGAAGCGACGTCGTGCTTGTACTGTTTGTCCCAAGTCCTGCGTAACGTCTGGGTGTCGATAAATGTACTCCGGTAATGCGTGCCCACTCGCGATTTTGTACTCTCGGTTTCCTCCACCTCTTCGATGGACTGGTCGCAACTACCTCCTTTCCTGTCATCTCGGTCGGTGCTGTTCCGGGTGTTGTTCTCGTCTACTTGGCCTCGGTTGAGTATCCGCTCCGCCGGCATGCTGAACGGCCGGGACGACAGTTTGTTGCGAGGGCTTCGGAGCTGGACCCTGGTGAGGGCGATGTGCGGAGAGCGACTGAGGCCTCTCTCGCCAGGTTTCGGGAGCTCAGAGGCGCTTGGCGACGAAACCCCACTGAAGGCCTCAGAATCCACCTCGTCGGCTTTACATAGAGAGATTAACAAGAGGTTAAACGTTAACATGTCATGTAATATGACGTGGACATATAGACAATATCCAGCAGCTAGCATCCAGAAAAAAACTAATATATATTGGCTCAAATACCAATGCTTTTTATCGGTTACCTAGCTTAGTAACAATACTAACCAGGCTCAAAGTCTCTTCCATCGAGGCGTGGCACTGTCTCCTGAACCTCAGCCAATAAGTGGGAAGAAGGAATTATGGAGGAATGCCTCTTGTACACCTTGGTGCTCTGCTGTAATGGTAAGACAGACACGAATAAGGACACACGTCATTTATCATTTACTGTTAAAAGATAAATGTTCTGTACATGGTATCGAGGTTAAATCTCGCTACACGCATGAAAACTAATCACCTCCTTAATGTCTCCCAGCGACCTGGAGTGCCTGCTCAGCTGCTCCTTCTCCTGGTGGGTGAGGCGGGGTTGGGCGTCGATGTCCGTAGGCGAGTTGCAACTCAGGGGACTGAGCGGGGTGTCAAAGATCATCTGGTAGTGTCTGATCAGGAGCTCAACAATGAGCGCCTGATACGGATAATCCACCAGAGAGGAAAGGGAAACTTCAGCGTCCGCCTGCCTCGGTTTGATAAGAGTTGGGCCAAAGATGATACCCAGGTTGCTGGCTGTCATCTTATTCTCCTCCGATTGCTCCGTCACCCTGGAGAGAGGAACAATTATTGCTTATATTTTTTTATAATAATCCTGTTCAATGTCATTTTCTCTACTGAATGGCTTATTACACATTGAGATTTCTAAGAATAAAATTCACATCCCTACTTGTAAAATGACAAATTTAATAACGCATTAAAGCAGAAATGTGTTTTACGAGTTATTCGTCTGAGGCCGCGTACCGGTGCAGATGCTCTATGAGGAACTGCAGTGTCTTGTAATGAGTTGGTGGCAGCTGCCTCAGCAGGTCCTTGATCTTGAAGAGGACCCGGTTGAGGTCCACGCTGACCTGGGCCGGCGTCACCGGGGTGGCGCTGAGTCGCGACGCCTCCAGTTCCTCCACGATGATACCCTGGCTTTCCTTGGCCAGACCGATAAAGTCGTTGTAATAGCGGAACAGGATGAGCGGCTCTGGAAGCTGCAGAGGAAAAAGTATGAGAGGAAAAAAAGATCCAGAAAAACAAATGAAACAAGGGAAGTTAATAATAAACAGAGACAACTGAAGTGGGACAGAATTAGAAATGAGATAAGCAATTGGGGGGGGATGAGCGGTGGGAGATTTGTACCAAAAATAAACAAAGACAAATAAACACCACTGCGGTGTACTGCAGCACTCTTTTAACCATCTCATGTCCTTATTTGGATGACCCTGTTTTGGGGGTTTAAGTAAATTTACAATACTCCCAATACCTATTATGTTAAGGATAAAGTCTCAAAAGAAGCTCACCTGTCTCAGGTAGAGTTTGAGTACGTTGCTGATGTCGTGGGGATAAAGGTCGGAGAGCTCCACTAGGTCCTTGCCATTCTCAAACGCCTGGCAAAGCTTCTCTACCCGAGACTTGGCACCGTTCACGCGGTAGATACCCTTCAGAGCACAAAAACAAAATGCATTCAACGCAGGAAAATTAGATGCAATTTTCAGGATCACCATGGCAAAAAAACTGGTTTCCATCCGCCGCTGCGGAATATTAACAGGATACACCAAAGTAACATAAACATCATACAGTATGTGCAGTTACAGCAAACACGTGCAAACTTTAAGTTGAAAAATGCAATGGTGGGTCATAGAATCACACAAAATAACTTCAAACATTTTCTTTTCTGTTTTAACAAGGAAGCTTATTAGCATTCATTCGGTGCAAACAACAATCTGGTGCCAGTATTGTGCTTGAAAAAGTAACTAGTACGTCATTATTCCATAGAAAACAACATTCATTTTAAAACATTGGAATAATCACTGACAACACGGGCAGCCTCTACCAGCACAACCAGTGCATTTTATATTTTTATAACATCATCATACACTCTTATCTCTCATATTTGACTGAAAGTACCTTAATGTTGAGCGCTCTGTTCTCGATTTCTGATGTACACTTCCGTAAGATGAAGGGGATGCCATCCTGACTGTTCTTAGCTGCCTGTGTGAAGTCAATGCCGAAGAGGTGGAGCTTCCCCTGGAGCTTCTTATGGCCACACTGGATGGCCAGGGTTTCCAGACACTTCTTATGGCAGGCTAACGAACACTGCGAACATGTTGGAAAGTATCGCAGTTATAAAAGTCATAGACTTGAAAATTTTGGCGGAGATTAAAACAGAAGAGATGGAACACACAACCAATCAAAACAATACTACTAACACACACTTGGACGGACTATCTGCATTGTAAATGCAACTAATGTAAAAAAAAAAAAAAAATTATGACAAAAATGTATCCCATTCAAGATCTTTAGTTGAAGCTGCATGTTGATAGGGACCATAGACTATACAAGAAGTGGACGTAGTCACCCTGACGTCACCCATTGATTTGTGGACTACGGTTTTTGAAGCCTCGAGTTTGGCATTTTGGCCGTCGCCATCTTGTTTTTTTGCAACCAGAAGTGACATGAGAGGGTGGAGCTAAGTGGCCACTCGTAAGAATGCAAGTTTAAGGCACCTCCGCATTGGCTTCTCTTTTCAGACCCGGAGGTTGCCGCCTGATAGGGACCAACGGACGCCCTGTTTCTACAGCTCTCCTACTAAAGCCAATCAATTTCAAGCTGGTTCAGGATTTCGTAGTTTAGGAAAGTAGCTTTGGTTGGGAACTACTCCTTAAAATTAAGAAGAAAAAACCCAACAAGGAAAGCTTCATGTCTGGTAACCCCTTGAACCAATGCCATGGAATGCTTCCAATACACTGCAGAGTTATATTCTTAAGTCTCGGCAGTGTGTCTACCACCATTACGTAACCCATCTTAAAAAAAAAAAAAACTTTTCCAGTAACCGTTTTGTTATCGTCTTGTGTATCATCAGTGTATCTAATAAATATGGAAAGAAACTGGATCTAAAATAAACAGGGGGGGGAACAGGGGTGATGGAGGCGACTCCGCGGAAGACGAACAAAAGGTCTTCAGTTTCCACTGCCCGCTCCCCGACTGAGACCAGTTGGTGGATTTGGTCTCTGAGGAGAGCCTGTGGCCAGTTTCAACTTTTCCCTTTATTCAAAGGTTTTGATGAGGGAATAGTCGGTCTTTTGCTCTCTTGTTTTTGTTTGATTTTTGCTCACCATGAGCGATAAAGGCGCCGTTGTGAGACTTTGGCAATGTTCATCTTGGAACTTGTAATACTCTGAATGCTGCGGAATCACCACATTTAACGAAGGTCCAAATAGAGGCCTACGGTTGGCGTTTTGCTCTATTAGTTCTAAATCAAAAGAAAAAGAAAAGAAACCAAGGTTACCTCCTCGCACTCGGCTCCATGGAACACCACCAGGCTGTCGCACTCGCGACACTTGGACGGCGCTCTAAGCTTCCTCAGCTTGTGGGTTTGAGCAGCCTTGGACATCTGGGTGTTTCTAAAGGGACCCGGGGAGCTGGCTGATTCGATTATCATCTCACTTAAACCTGCAGAGCGGAGGGAGAGACAAAAGAAATCAAGGACAAGCACGACCATGAGAAGCCATCTTCTTCTTTTCTTGTATTTACTGTAGGAATACATTTAAATCCCACTGAGAAATAGGTTCATTCTTATCTCTCATTCTCATACATATTAACAAAGAACTAAACTTACTGGGTTAATAAGGCTTGAAAAAAATTGGATGTATGTAGCGTAAATAAAATAATATCTAAAGAAATAACAGACACACCAAATATATACAAAACATGAGGAAAAAAATGTATCATAAAGTGTTAAGTGTTGAGTTTGACTCACCGTTATCAGAGGGTGAATGAGGCTCTCTCTCATCCAGGTCATCAGCAGACGACATGGTGCCGGTGGAGGGGGTTCTGGGTAATCTCCTCTTGAAGTCTCCTGAACAGTAAGGCAGGACACACCAGTAAGTCCACATCTCTGCAGTTATATGAAGTCAAGAACTCTTTTTTTCTGGCTCCTGTGGTCTACATTACAGTGTTCGTATGAGCAGTACTGAGCCCTGGACTGAGACAACTCTCCTGAATTTAAAGCTCCACATGAAAAGGCGTGGTCGACCTCATGTTGTTGATAATCACATTACCAGTGGGGGGGACTGTTGGTGATTCACACCTCCATTGACTGGTCGGTTATTCCCAATAGGCCCCATTTTAATAATGCTGTTGATTTGCTAATGAGCCCAATGAGGAGGCTCATCAGGGATGAACTCCCGCACCATTTAGACTCCGGGGGGGTAGGAGGGTGGGAGGGTTGTAGGTACTTGAAAATAACATGACTCTCATTGCTAATAATGCACGGAGAATCTATCATCCTCCCCCAGCCAAGGGCAGTCCAGATATTACTGGATTTCAATCAGACGCACTGTGTATTTTTAAGTGTCAGCTGTAAAAGCCCACCTGATAAGGGGGAAACGCATCAAATCGACATGAACCGACACTAATTTAGTTGAACATCTCTGCAAAACTTGGAGGAGACCTGCCACATCCTGATTTTTAAGAAGCAGATCTGTACAAGGACATTACACTGTGACACATTATGTGCTGTTGCACAACGACAGTGAAAACTCAACCTGCACTAAAACAACCATTTGATGCGTTTGTGTGTGTTGTAGACTAACAGAGTTGCACAATGTTCAACAAAGAGGCAACACTGTCAGTGGTTGCTAAACCACTTGACTCTTGAGATTACACACCAACAAAGTTGGGTGAACATCAAGTTCATAGGAAAAAAAAATGTTTGCAGGCCTCAGGGGCACTTAAGACAGTCAGCGCTGAGGAATGCTCATCCTGTCTATCTTCTGTAATGTGAGGTTTCTTTGTCAATGACATAAGGCGGATACAACGGATATTTAGAGCTATATGTTTTGTAACAACTGGGGGTAAACCAGGTGATTTGGCTTTCTTGGTTTTGCGGTAGCACATAAATATTTAGGCAGAAGATTTAAGTTGTCAGATACTTATCCTCTTAATTAGCTGTTAGATAACACCTACTACAGCATAGTGTATGCAAAGATGGTTGAAGCCAATCGTCAATTAATAAGCAACCTGCCCATTTAAAAAAACACTTTTTTTACCTAGTTGTACTCATTAAAAAAAAAAAAGCTAAATTCAACTCATAGCTTAACAGAAAGGGGGTAAGCTTTGGGAAATGAACTCTTATAATGAAGCCGGCTGCCTGAACAGCCTTTTACCTGGGCTTGCAGTGGGGGAGTCCATAGATCGGGATTCACTGCTCCCTCCGGCGCTTTCCGAGTCGCTGCACATCCCTCCGCCCTGGCTGCCCGAGGCCCAAGGACGAAATGAGGCCTGAATCCGAAGTGCTGGATAAAAAACAGATTACATCACTTGAAAGGCAAAATATTACAGCCCACTCATGTGTTGTAAAATGGAACTCCTTCATTACAGACTATACATAAAATATAAATGTTACTGAAATCTTGGTTTCCAATTAAAATAATAGCTTACATAATGACTCCTGTAATCTCAAGTCACACCTGGACTTGTTTCAGTGGGTATATGCATGAGCATCTCTCTTGTTTTTAATGATCCCATCTTTTGGTTACAGGTCAACGTAAAATATTTGTTTTCCTTTCTGACAAGAGTTCCTAAATTCCTATTGATCCGAGTGTTGAATCTCTGAAACAATACATGTGCATACGCACACACAAACACACAACTTAAACGCCCAATAAGCCTGCAGAGTGTAACGGCCAATTGGCAGTACTATTAGACCAGTGCTGCCAAAAAGACATTAGGTGGATCCAACTTGCATGCATAAGAAAAACAAATCAAAGGGAGACAACAACACAAGGAAACTGGCACCAGTTTAAAGCTTTGGTTTAACTTCACCCTTCACTTCATATCTTAAAATGTTTGCAAGTTACTCACAAAACAAGTTGTCTTGTACGTGGCTGAACTATACACGTTGGTCTCAAGAGATTAGAATGTAGACGGCATTATCTCTGTCTGCTCTACAATGAAATCTCTTGACCAAAACATCACAACACGCACTTGCTTAAGAGCCAAGAGGCTAAATGTAAACCTGCGTACCTTGGATGTCAGCGCTATTGTTGGAGTGCCGCTCTGCAATCTTGGCATGCTGGGCCGTGATGGGACTGTCCACGTCATCCGCACCGAGGAGGTCAGAGGTCACAGACGCCTGCGACAGGTTACTGTGGGACGAGTGGCTGCCGCTTAGCGAGCGTTTGTTGAAAGGCATCCTAGGGAGGGAAATGACGGAATGAAATAATCGTGTTATTATATTCTTTTGAGGCGTTCTTCGTGCTCAGGTGGAATATTACAAATCAGAACAATTTATTCAAGACGAGTTTTAAGAGCATTTTAAATTAGATCTGTATCTGTAATTCCCATACTGCAGGATCAAATTGCCGAGTATATTTCTTAATTCCGTCAGTACTGAAAAGTTAAGTACCTAGAAAAGTACTCTGAATGTTCAAGAGATCATGAGATCAGCCCGACCTCATCAACAGCAGTTCATTCCAGTTTAACGATGATTAACTGATAGGCTTGTGAATGGCCGACGTGCAATCCATGCCAACCATTGTCAACAAAAGTATCCCAATGTACCTCACAATATATGTAGGTCAGCGGTCTATATTTAACCCTTTGAAAACCAATGCTGTGGATGCATGCGAGCGTGAGCAGGGTGTGTGTGTGTCTAAGTTTCATTTCCTCTCTGTCAAGCTGAATTCTTTTGATCAGAGGGATCAGAGTTGTGGGGTGGGGGGAGAAAACTAAGTAAGAACAAAGCAATCTCTTATTTTCATCTGACTGTGTATGTGTGCGTGTGTGCGTGTGTGACCGCAAACCTGACCACCATGTTTTCCGTCAGAAACAATGTTGTGTATATAACTTGAAAGCTACTGAAAATGTCCACAGAGGTTTAGTGAAACTGATGGTGAGCCCACTCCCCGGGCTCCTCTCTCCCGTGACCACAGTCAGTTCCGCAGGAAGCCCTGGCCAACCCAATTGTTTTATGCTTTCCAAAACAAGCTCTCTCTCTCTCTCTCTCTCAAAATCACTCCACCTCTCACCAGTTAGGTCTACAATACCGCAGACTATTACCGTTAATTCTCTGTATCTATAATCACTTGTTTACTATAAATAAACAATCATTCATGTTCCCACAGAATCCTAAGATGCGAGCTTTAAGCTGTTGATATCAAAATAACCGTATCATAACACTGCATGTGGTGAGACTAAAATCATTTCAAATTGAATTTCAAATTAATTAAATCACGCCGAAATTAACTACGAACCCTTCTGTGAGCCACCACTTTATCGGTCTTACAAAAATAGCTCAGTCATTTCCTTGATAAGATCGGAGAAAGTAAACATAAACACTGATAGCCAAGAGGGCTGACGTGGTTAAATTTAGTCACAGTCCCTCAATAGTGAGCATCAGATTTCAGTTTAAAAGGGGAAATACGCCTATTTTCAACATCCGTACATGTTATTCTTACGGTCTAAGACAGTCAAAAAAAAAAGTATTAGTAAACATGAACAACTCTCTCCCAAATCCAAAAACTAGATTGCTAAAATTCAAACTAGTGATGTCATAGGGTATAAAGTGTGGAGCTGCTCCATAGACAATGAATTGGGAAAGATTTTATAGATGACACTGAGAGCATCCAGGGGAATGTTCAGCGTATATGGGAACATTTTCTGTTTCACAACTGACAACACTACAACAGACATAAAAATGTGATAGGGTAGCACATCCCATATATCAAAATCAAGGAGGACAAAATACTAACATTTCACTTGTTTGATTGGCTCACATCACAATAGACATGCGCTTACGAGTTTCGGCACGGAGCCTTCCTCAACGCTCTTAAGTAGTATTTTGGATCTAGCACTCCACCGTGAATCCCATTGTTGAAGCGCAACCTCCTTTACCAAAACACTACAACAGAATAAAGCTCATTTGGGTATAAAAAAAGAAAACAAACATTCTGTGGGTCCACAAAATCAGTCTCCCATTCATTGTCTATGGAGCAGCTCCAGACTTTATACCCTGTGACATCACAAGTTTGAGACTTACTTCTCTGGTTTCTGGCTCTGAGAGAGAGGAGCTCACGTTCACAAACGATTGATTGAACTTCCCTAGGCCATGGAAATAACATAGCGGGATTCTTTATTTAGGTGGTGTTCCCCTTTAAAAGGTGATAAGGTTCATTATCTGTAGATCTACCTACTATAATATGATGGACTGATTAGCATATCCATGTTCTCAAAGCGAAAGATTAATTTCACATTTTTGTCAGTAACGGAAAGAAGAAATTCATCTTTTCATTGAGGATTTGCTTAAATCACTTGCCAAACCCAACAATAATAACTCAAGCCATTGAACCCATGTGCTACTTAGCGGCAGCGTCTTGATGTCTCACCCTGTGTTTTGTGTGGCAGCTGAATCAAACGAGTGGGACTCCAGGCGAGGCCCGTTGGTGGGTAGACTCCTGACGAAGTCGATGTAGCGCTGGCCCGGCTCGTACAGTTTGGCATTTTCACACAGACTCTGGTGGTTGACGGGGAGGGATACGACCTGGGCCTGCTGGAGCTGGAACCAATTTACCGTCATCTGAAACAAGAAACGAGCAATATTAACCTGAGCGTCAGCCTGTCCGAGATGTACTATGTTATTTCTGTTATTCAAGTTGATCTAAAAAATTTTTAGCACAAAAATCGGAACTTACAGCCTTGAGGGTGAGGTCGCACTGGGAGACCATCTCTCGGATCTGAGTGATGATCTCGCTCTTGGTGTTGACCAGATCGACCCTCTTGTCCCCGACATCGATCTGACACGCTTTGCAGTGCTCCCTGGCCTCCTCAGCCTGTCAACAGAAGAGAGACAAATCATCCTCAACTGTGATCGATCACATTAACGTGATTTGACTCTGGATCGAGCAAGTTTAGTTCCAACTGTTGTTAAGTCACATGGCCAGAAAGCTGATGAATCAAAGATGCTCATCGGCTCAGACGGCTGCTTCAAGAATGAACTGTAAGTGATGGAAGAGACTAAAGATGTTGGGAATGAACTTCCATCTTTGGTGTCACAGGAGAACCAAAGAGATTGCCATTTGTTTTCGCTCTAATTTCTGCATTGTTTGTCGGTGAGCAGAGAAAAACAGAGCTGATAATGAGGCCCTAACAAATGCAACAGCTGATATGCACTCTGACCCGACTAGCTACAGTTTAATTGGCAGTATGCACTTTGAATAGTGCAACTGGGATAGTCTTTGTGGTGTGTGGGGCGCCTGCTTTGTGGCAATGACATAAATGTTGGAGTCTGGCCCAGAATCCTTGTTATGCCTTCCCACCTTTTTCTCTCTCTCTGGACTTTCAATGTCCAATAAACATCAACAAAGTACAGCAAAACAGGAGTATGTGTGTAGCACTTGGATTTCTATTTTGTGTGTGTACAATACTTGCTGTCAAATGGGTCCATGAATCACCAAAGGTAGATAATGATGTGGCTCGGTGGAGGCTGTTCTTGTTTACAACAACTATGCTACTGAGTAAAATGAATTTTTTAAAATGCCAAACAAAGCTACCTAGGGTGAAATCACTAAAACTAACTTTAACAAACAAAATGATTTAATTCATCAGAAACCAGATTTAAGAAGAAAAAAAAAAAGCCTAAAACATGAGTTCAGGGCCCATAAAAAAAATCTACAGTGTACCACATTAACGGAGCCACTGGCCCGAGAAGAGGGATGTGCTGTACCTTCTGCAGGGCCTCCTCCTCCAGCCTGCGCCTCTTCTCTAGCTGTTTGGCCGCCGCCGCTCCTCCTCCTCCTCCGATCTGCTCCTCCTCCAGGCGGCTGGTGGAGACCATGGCCTTCTCGTACTCCTCCTGCCGCTGGGCCTGCAGCAGCCGGGCCTTCCGCAGAGCACTGTCTGCCTCGTTCTGGAGACAAACACAAATTAATTAAGTGTCATACACAGACAAAACAAACAAAGTATACTTCCACTGGATCTGTCCACTTAAATGAAAACTACTACTAAGTACAACAATGCTAACCAAAGCTAACACAGAAGTATGGCTTTTAAATTTATATCCTCTTTTAAGTTAATCTTAATCTGTAATAATTACTTAACAACCATTATCAACATACATTTCAATAATGTTATCGAGACCAATGTAATTTATGCAGTATTACATATATAATGAATGTTCAATGATTGTTTTACTTTCTAATGACAAGTGTGGGAGCTTAACTAGTGGTACTTAACATAGCAATTCATTTAAAAATGACTAATCATGTACAATTATTTAATGTTATTATCTTAGTTAATGATGTTAATTCCGTCATAGGTGGAATAGAGTGATTGTCCTGGCGTGCTGCATGATTACATGACAAAACAAAGCATTTGTTTGCATGCATATATTAGACTGAGGCATTTCAAGAGGGCCAAGCCCCCAGGTCAGTGAAACGTCTTTAGGTTCTGTGTGCATTCGTGTGTGGCCCTCTACAGAATACAGCCTTTATGACAATCAACTCACCATTTTCTTTTGCTCTCTCTGCCACTGCTCCTTGACCTCTTTTCGTAGTTTGTCCAGCTCATTCTTTCTGGCCAGGAGAGGCTGGAAAGAAAAGCATACACCAACACCACACACAGTCAGTATTTTTTTTCATCTCTTGTTTCCATTATACAACCGAAGTCCCAGTTAAAGAAACGCATCGTTTGCTTTGTTGGATTACCTGTACAAATTTGTTGCTTTGGAGCACTGCTGCGGTGTGAAGTACCAGCTGGCTGTATTCAATGTCGTTTTTGAAAGCAGCCGTGTAGATCTCACGGAAAGGCATGAATTCCTTGAATGAGAAGGAGGAAGTTTTAATGCCAATTCCCAACAACTGAAAAGGTGGCAGCAAAACTGTAATGTCAGCGCGAGTCAACCGCAACATCTAACTCACCTGCTGGCTTGCGAGCGTCTTGGCAGATTCGGCCATTTTGGCGTAACTCTTTGCACACTCGATATCTGCAAATACACAGTAAAACAAATGGTCATTTACGTGCGTGCAAATATCTGTATTGTGCTGAAGTACCTTTAATTGTGTATCAACTGTTGGATCTTCCTTAAAAACAACACTAACTAAAAACAGTTTAAGCATTTTCTGATTAAAGCACACAATGTCCTTGAGTAGTGAGACAAAGCTATACAATCAATCAGTAAATAAAGCATTAACCAAAGTGAATGTGTTAAACAAACAGCATGTATGTTTGTTTGCCTGATAACAAATGTACTGTACGGCTGTGACTGAGTGCTTTGTGTCACCGTGTTGACTGGCCAAGTGACTAAGTATTAGACTGAGACCATTCATTAACCGGAGTGCCGGACAAAAGCCCTCACAGTGAACACTCCAACCTTGAGCCTGGATAAGACTTCATTGTTTTAAGTCCAGCTCAGGTGATTGAGAAAAAAATTCTCAGGAAAGTGGCCCCTAATTAATCCTCACATTTGTGGCTCCAGCCTAGAGACTAATTTAAAAGGGATAGTTCGGATTTTTTCAATTGGGTTTGTATGAGGTACTTATCCATAGTCAGTGTATTACCTACAGTAGATGACGGTCGGGACGCCCCCAGTTTAAAGAAGCAGGCAGGAGTACCAGCAAATTTATATTTATATAGAATATTTTCACCGCTTTACCTTGACGTTAGACAGCCCTTTCCGACGGGGAACTGAAGCAGTTATCTATGCTCTCTTCAGAGCCATAATTTTACCTCACAGAACACGGGAGTTTCTGGTCTACTGCCGCCTCAATTGGTTAGTTTTGTTTGTGTAACTTTGGTGAATCCAAACTAACCCTTTAAAAACACCAAAGACACACAATAACACAAACAAACTAACCAAACAAGGCAGCGATAGACCAGCAACTCCCATGTTCTGCGAGGTAAAATTACTGTTTTTGTCAAAGGAGTCTGGTGGCTTTGAAGAAAATATTTTAAAGTAAACTGCGGTAGTAAAAAACATTTTCATTTGTCTTATAATCAGTCAAAATGAAAGTCCTCCACTCAAAAATGTGTTTTGCATGTTGTTGCTTGACTTGGATGTTTGACCTTCATTGTGCAGAATGCCGTATGTGCAGTTTGACACCAGAAGGCCGTTTTCACATTCATCTGCTGAAGGGGGGAAAGTTTCTCTGCGCTCACCTTAAATCTCAGTTTGACAAGTCTACACATGAGCACGATTTTGTGACATCACAATTAGCTTGCTAACTAGCAGTTAGACAAGTTTCAATTAGTCACAACAATGAGGAACCTCTAATTACTATTAATGTAGTGTTAAGGAAGTTGTTGCTTTTTAAAACCATAATCATGCGTGACCTGTAGATGAAAACATCTCATAAAGATTCCTCGACATGACTACATGATGTATGTAATGAAGCACTAAAGTTAAGTACATGGTCCGTGACACTAACACACGTCAGCTGACAGTTCGTACGTCAGCGTGATAAGGTGCTACTTAGCTGCTGCCTCCCCTCCGTGTCAGAAACGCTGCGCCCTTACTCACCCATACTGAGACGCTTCTCCACCCACGCCAGCAGCTCTTTGGTGTACTTTGACCAGGCCTTGGCGTAGAGCAGCGCCGACTCCACCCCGCTGTCTTGCCGCTGCAGTGTCCTGTCCACCTCTTCTGCCCGAATCGGCGGAGACGGCCCTGTAGAAAACACAGCGACCCCACGGGGGATGTTGTAAAATCTGGGCTTAAACATGACCGCCAGCGACCAGCGACCACGCCTATCGCCACTGCTAGAGGTGCTACATGTGAGTTTAGCTTTGCAACATCTGTGACAGTGAGTCAGCCAGAAAAGCCCACGCTGACCTTGGGTGAGCGATGATATGAGCTAATACCATTTGAGTATAAGTAACGCTGACAGGAGACTGCTGGATGTATTAATAAGTGGTCGAGGTGGCTGGTAATCACGACTTGAGAGCTAGTTGTGCTCTTACCCCAGATAACCCCGTACCACTCCAAGCAAGCAACACAGAATGATAAAGCAGCAACTCTGATTTATGAATAAACGTTTTTCCCCAACAAATTTGCCAGGATTACATTCTTCTCCCACACGCACACACTTACACAGAGCAGCACTAGAATACAGTGTCTTACCAGGCGGATCATCTTTCTCGGGACTGGATCCTCCAGATTCCACAGAGAGGTTCTCAAAAGACTGAAAAATAGATGAAGAAACAAAAAAAAAAATTACAATGGGGCGGATGAATTTCCTACTCAAAGCACGTTACGCTCTATTAACATACTTAAAACAAGGCTTATCAGAACAACTGCTTCCTCCTTAGAGCTGTTATGAAATATACAGCAGGAAAACAAGCACATAGCATCAATTCGTCATTTGCAGCTAGACCGTTTCGGGAACATGCGTCAACCAGCAAGCGCTCACTTAACCCCTGAACTCTCCACTCTGCAAGGTAATTTTTCACTTCAGGGGCAGTAGGCCACATCCTGGCATTCACGGGACCGTGAATGAACTAGTGATAAACGTATGTTTCATAATGGGGGCCATATGAATACACTAATATCAGCCTTTAATTTGCGATGCCAAGTACAGTTCTGAAAGTTGGTTAGTGCCAATTTGATACCTACACAACAGAGATATTGTACTTTTCTTACCCTGCTTCTCTTAGTCAGGGGGAGCCCCAACACTGATCCATTCTCTACATCTCCCATAAGGAAGTCAGACACTCTGAAGGAAAACAGAAACACAAGGCAATAAATTCAGTTGAGAAAGAATGAAACTGATTAGAGAAAACATATCCAGGAATCTGTTTATGTTTTAGTTTAAAGGGTTATTCCAGTGTTTTATTGCACTATGGCATTGCACTTCCATAAAGTAGGTGGACTCACATAAGGGAGATTAAAGAAAGAATGGTTTACTGTAAATAGATGCAGCAGAGGCTGAGATATCCTGACTTTTAGTCTCTAGCATGGGTCAAGCTCCAAAAACATGGGATCCTACAGTTCCCATAATGCAACTAAATAGTCTTGCGATACCAGACGATCGGAGATCTCCGCCTCCTGAATGTCTGGAGATTTCTAAATGCAGAGTTGTTGCCGGAAAGGCGGCGAGAACGGACGCTAACAAACCTATGGCCCTTATTCTAGCACGTTAGCAGAGCAGCAGTAGCAACAACAGTTGAGTGCATGTGTTTCTGCTACAACAGTGTTTTACAAGCACAAGACTTCTGCATTTAGGGCCGCCCTAAAGACTTGGATTGGTTCTACTATGCTTTTTTTGAAAATTCTCTAATTGCTTCAGCAACGAAACCAGCAGCAGGTTGTCTTCAGTCTCTAGTTGAGCGAAACGTTTAGAGACTGACTTGTGAGTCTAGACCTTCTCTGCCTCCAGTTTGTAATGCAAGACTTCTATTTTAAAAAAAGTTTTAAGCCAAATCCGAAATGACACCATCAAGGTTATTCTTCAAAACTTTAATTTTAAAATTAGCGGAGTGCCCCTTTAATGTTGAAATGAAGAAACCTATAACATATTCATTAGCCCGGTATTTACACAGAAATATTTGTAATGCTTCATTTATTATCTAGCTGTGGATATATTCTTCTTTTTTGTTTGCTATTTTATTTCAAATTTATTTTTCCAATATTATCTCTATTGTTTTTGGGACTATTGTTTATTCTTTATTTCTGCTTTCATGTTACCCGTTTTCTGTCTTGCACTGGATTGTTTATAATGTGCTATATAAATACCAATTGACCTACAATAAATATGTAATCCCAGAATTGACAGGGAACAAATACATTTGAAAAAAACTTGCCCTTTGATTCAGAATAATACTACAACTTGTCTGCACTTTGATGGAATAAGAAAGCCCACAGAAGTGAAATGAGCCATGAGAATTGCAATCACAGTTATGACATCATACTTACACATTGCCAAAGGTGAACGCCAATGTGTCGATAGCAGTGTAGATCTCTCCGAAATGCTTCTGTTTGTTCTCCTCGTTCACCTCCTTAAAGTTCACCCCTGTCGAAGAGTGAATAAGTGGGATTGAGTAAATTGCGAACCTAAACCATGCATTCTGAAGACATCCTGCACTGCCACCACTGATATAGTTGCGTTTAAGGTATGAATCTCATGGTGTGATTCATCATCCTGTGCATGACGTCAAGTACGGAGTCAATGAAAATCTCTTTCTGAGTCACGCTGTGTTCTTCAAATCACACTGAGAGTCTGAGTCCCTCAGAGACATCCAAAAAACAACTTTGTACCTTAAATCAGAAAAGATAAGCAAAGACTGCAGAGTGTATATGTTTGGCTGTAATCTGGAAAGGCAGTAGCTTCCTGCTGTAAGTCCAACACAGTGATGACTGAGGACAGAATGGGGGAAAAAGCACCAGCGTAAATACGGCTGTAATCAGTCCTCACAATAAACTTCCTGTCCTGACTGAGCAGAGAGAGAAAATAAACTGGCAGAGAGATGCTCCGAAAATGAGCCCCGACACCGAGCGATAAATCAGTGATGTCACGGACCGCTCCGCTGCCGCCATGATTTCCTCAGTCTTTCCTTTCCATTAGAACAATGGAGATTTCTAGAGTTCAAAAGACTCGCAGAGCAGAAAACCAGCTGTCTTCGGTTGAATCCTTTAAGCTTAGCTTACACTTGTTTGGAAAGTTTCTGTTGTGAGTCTCGTCTTCGTAACGGAAGCAGAAAAAAAGAAATCCCTGGAGGAACCTCAAGCTGGGAAGAGTCCACCTCCAAACTTATCTTGAATTAGTTTCTCAAATCTTTAAGGAAGACCGCTTCAAACAGGATCCACACTTATATTCCTAACCCTTTAGCCGGGTCCTAGAAAGTTGAAGAGCCCCCACCTACGAATGCCTACTAAGATGCTTCCTCGGTAGCTTCTACAGATTGCATCCAAGTCTTTTGGAAAGAGTTGTCAGAGAAGCAAACTACCAATTACCCACCTCAAAACTTTCTTTAGCGTTTCTCCTGTTTAACAGAGCCGTCTTTATCATAACAGTAACCACTACTTCGAGGTGACTTTTCTGTCCAAACACCTGAAATATGCCACCGAACAAGTTACTTTTCTATAGGGGGGGTCCAATAGTTTGCTGATCTTCTATCCAGCAAAAGGAGCACTTGACAGAAATAAATCCAACGTAAAAAATTCTTCTCTCAGCCTCAGGAACAGGAAGTGTTAAGAGTCTGTCGGAAGGGTGCAAAAAGGGGTCCAATGTCCATGGGGGCCCCGGGAGCCTCTTTCAAACCCAGGCCAGCGACTGTAGCCACCACCATTCAAAAGCACACAACTCTCTTGTGCCGTTACATCTCCTCCTCTTCTGTCCAAACCCCTACCCCCCCAACAGGACATCCTGAGGCTTGCTGGAATACAATGCCAGTACTCGCTCAGGCCCCAACCAGTGGTCCAAACGTGGAAGTTACATCATCGGGGAAAAATGGTATTGTTTCAGTGGAAAAGCACAACACTCTCGAAACACTCGTCGGGCCGCAAAGTCCTACGCAGAATTCAGGTCTAGGAGGAACTTTCCCCTACAATAAAGAATAGTAGGAAGGTGTAGCGACTTGGCGTGTGGCTGGATAAGAAGAGTCACAGGATGAGGAAGAGACATATGTCTGTATGAACAACTATTTGACATAGTGTTGAGATGCACCTTAGAGTGTGATGAAGAAGAAATGTAATACAAACTCCACTAAAGAAATTAACAGAATTCACAGAACTCATTTAATCTTTTTTTTTTTTTTTAAATAAAATCAAGTAAAAATAAAACACAACCTCCTGATCACATGACACGCCTCCATAAATAGCAACATAACAACATGTGATATCTTCATGTTGTGTAACATTAACTTAGCTTTGAGATTTGGTAGTGAAAAATATTGGTGTGTACAGCTGGTATCACCTTGTGTGAGGGTCAAGAAGTGAGCAGTTCTGGCCACCCAGTGGCAGAAAAGATGTTATAGCATGCTTCACTGCACAGAATTATGAAAAGACTAGATGATTACAGCTACTGTAAATGCTACACCTGTTAACATTATTTGCTATTCATCATAGGCACTTGTTCAGATACAGCGCTAGCACTGGTTTCCTTAAACCAGTCGCTATTAATAAGACTGGAAATTTTAATCTGCACACTTAAGAAACCTTCCATTAATTAAATATCAATTAAGAGCCTAAATCCAAGGCTTGGCAAATCTAAGACTTCCTCATTGAAAAGGTCCTGCTCTGTGTGTCTCTATTGCGCGTCAACATGTTTGAATGAATGCCGCACAAATAGTCAAGTTACTGCACGAAAGAGGAGACTCGCATGCACCTAATAATTGTTTGTGGCACGCACGCCTGCACACACCCATGTGTGTGTGGACTTCTTCCAAAATATTTCAGCGAAGGTGAGCCACATTCATACACAGAGCCTCTTCAGGCTTTGTATATTAAGTGAAAGCTTTTAAAAAAAAAAAAAAAGCTACGCGGCCTCTATGTGCCCCTCTTTGCAATGCAAATTGAGACGAGGTATACTCGCGGGATTCTTGTGTGGCGGCCAAGTTAAGAATTGACCCGCATGCCAGATCATAATCTCAGAGAATGAGAGATTGAATAGGATTCCTCAGTGTAGTTCCCTCCGGACTGGCAGACAAAGCACAAAGGACACCCGCTTCTCCCTTGCCTCTTGAATCAGGTATCTGACTCCCAAATATTATTTTCTTCCTCTCTGTATGGGGTTTGAAACACATGCTGCTGCATTCTAAGCACTCGAGTGACTTCTGAAGGGGCTGCGTCGCTTTGAAGCGTTGAGAAAAACTGTTAGTTCTTTTCAAGACTTGGGGAAGAGAGGACGTAAGTAACAGTGAATGTCCAGGGGAGAAAACTGTCAAGGGAGAAGGGAGGATTAGATAAGCAGAGACAGAAAACAGACCGAATGGAGAGTGGAGGAGTAGCTGGTGTGTTTTACAGGGAATCCGTGAGTTATGTGTACGTTTTTTAAAAGGGGGATCTGGTCATCATAGCTCACCTTTGACCGTGGCGATGACGGTTCCTGCCGTACTGAGGATGTCCACCGAGTTGAGGCTCTGGTGTTTGCCGATGATGGCCTTCAGGACTCGCAGCAGCTCCCCGAGACGCTCGTGCGCCGCCTGATGGAGGCAGTCCTGGTGCTCTGGAAAGTTACAAAGACAACGGTTAATGTATACGTTGCATTCAATCTATCTTGTAATAAGCACAGTGTGGCTGTAAATTGACCATTTAAACATGACGGCATTGGTAAAGACAGTAAAAACATCATCAGACAGCGTCTACTGGATTATCAAGCTCTGAAATCTCATTGACAGCTCTGACATTTTCCATTAGCTTGGTTAATCTTTGACCAATAAGATGAAAAGAGATCAGTCGGTGTTCCACTGCTACAAGTCATTGTGCAATTACCCTGGTTTGTTATGCTATAGAACCTGCGGTGTTGAGGCTTTTCGGTGTACTATTTCATGCTATGGATTGTGTCTGACAAACGCTTCAAATCATGGGACTTGTACTGTATTTCAACACTGAGGCTTAACAAAGCATCATGTGCTATAAAAACCTGAGCAGACTTGACCTAAAACCCAGCCATTTAAAAATCTCCCCGCTTACATGAATGGTGCAACCTCATTGGAAAAAGGATTACTACATGGCATTCCAGCTTTGTTGGTTGAAAAGAGTGACCATGGCAGCCACGATGACAGACTACCGTTTGTCTAGGCAACTACACCATAAAGCAGAGATGGCAGAGGGGCCGCACACAACTCGGAACACCTACACATATAACTAAAACGGTGCTAAACTGACAGCCAAGTGCATAACTAAACACGACCTGCTGTGCTCTCTCAGCAATTAGCGGCTAGTTAGTCTGTTAACCAAAGGAAAAATGGCATCTCAGGTATGTGGCTCTGTGTACTAGATGTGACTTTACTAACAGTGAGTCACCACCATTAACAAAAAGGGACACAGTGCACTTTGTGATCAGGTAACCTTGGTAATGTGCTTTTGACATCGTTGAGGGATGAGAAAATGTAAATGAACTAAGGTTAAGGTGTTTTTTTACTACTTAATGGTTTGACACAGCTAGCATGGTTGGCTTTCCCAAAGATGACTAATACAAGAGGGACATGGGGACACACACAAACACACACACACGTAGTCACACATTATTGGCATTTTGACTAAAATATGTTCCGGTCCTAAGCTGTAATCACACTAACTACACAGTAGGCTGCTTGGCAGGTTGTTCTCATTTCATGCTTTAAATAAGATTACCGTAGTCCCATGTATAAAAATAGTTTATTCTTGGTCAGATCACCTTGTAACTTTCTAGTAAACAAAAGGTTAAATAAAAAAAGCACAAACACACACGTACACACACACGAACACACACACAAAGAATGGATGCAGGCAGTCAAAGCCACAATTTGTGCTGACGATCACCCCTGGATTACCCCTTCATGGTAGGGGGATCAGAAAGACTTTAGCTGTCTCCCATTTTTTCTTTCATTCATTAGCCCTCTTTTTTGGAGTGGGACAAATAGTGCCGCCAGTGGGGCTAATAATGCCGGGAGCTGTGTGGCCGCCATGACAATGCTAGCTGAGTCCTGACCCGGAAATCCAGCCAACTGACCACCAACTGACCAGCAGGTGACAAGTTCAAATTTGACCAACAGGTCACAACAATAATCAAACGGGCCACAATTCACCCCACCAACGTTCAAACAAAAAGCTATTGAGGACCACACGTGTGTTTCCTGTATAGATGTTGCAAGCTTTCTTATAGGACTCTGGCAAACCCCTGTTTTGTCCCAATGAATGAGACACCGCAGTCATAATGTGCCAAATGGCCATAACATGCTGCTGCTTTACTGACAGAACTTCAATGCAGCCAATCAGCACGCCCTGCAAACCAACAATGGGCCACTTAACACAAAGCCAAATAGCTGGAGTTAGTGGGTAAGGTGCAATAACTCTGGGAAACAACACTGCAAGTAAGTCACAAGGTAATTCCAGGTGAACATCAAGCACTTGCAAAAGATCCACACACAAACAAATCATTAAAAACCCGGGACACCCCAAATGATTACATAAGACAAGCACAAATCCTAGACTGTTCCACTACCACATGAACTACCCCATGCCAACATGCCCTGTTGCTTCTTAGCTTGCCAAAAGATTCAGGACCTGGAGAGTCCTATCCTTCACCATAGAGACCATCTTCATCCATCTTCATCAGATGTCACGCACAAGCTCCTACTAGTGCCAAGGACCGAGTGGTTTTTGATGATGAAAGCCTCTCGTCCTTTTGTTTCAGCTGCCCAACTCCCCACGAGGCAGGAAAAGGGCCAGCGGTGGTGCTTCTGGCACAACCACACATCAAACTGAGGCTCAATACTTCCATACAATCGATGCACATGGGCGTACGGAGAAGGCCACTCTCTCTGTTGGACGCCTGGATCACTATGCAAGTTGAAAAATGGCTTTATCCGTACAATTCTGAGTAAAGGAGAAAGACTGTGCTAAGTGGATTTTGTAGCGGTATACAGTACATGTACTCTTGTATTCAGTTCCCATAACAAACCTTTTGAATGGTGTTTTCCCATTTACACTGGCTCAAATCCAACATAAATCTTGTTTAAACACACACATCATGTAGATTTTTTGACTTAATGCAAAAAAGACAACAAGAAAACTGAATAATACAATATATCATTTTCCTTTAACTGAATGTTTTTGCATTGGAAGACAGAACCCGTCTTCCCAAAGACCTTATCTCTCACAGGGACCCCAACCCACAATAATTTGATAAGGGTCAAAGTTTACAATGAGCCGCTTCAACCCTTAAGCCCTTAATTGGTCCTGGTCAGTTTAGATCCCATTTATGGACATTATCTTTTCAATGACAAAAACACACACAATGGCCTAAATCATCCCTACACAGGCTATACACCCCATTCATCGGCCGAGTAACTGAATCCCGGAGTCCTGGAGGCATCAAGCCCGGGCAAGCTAGAGGTTTATTAAGGACAAGCCTAAACCCTGAATGCCCACGAGACAGAGGGTCTTCCTTTGCAAAGCTCCATGGGCTTCAATCTTCAATGGCGGCTGTGTGGCCTATTGGACCATCCTAAATGGAGGCTAATTAGCAAGACATTATGGTTGCGTCCACCCGCCCAGCGGGACGCAGGATAATGTACAGAGACTGATTATTTAACCCCTCAACTGCCATTCTGCGCGATACACAAAGAGAAGAAGACTAGTTCCCACCGGGGAAGGGCCGGTTAAAGGAACATCTGACTGGTTCACTTTTGTTCCAGCAGTGGCATTGTCATGTTTAAGACGGGGCGGGAAAATATAAAGTTTGGAAAGGAGAATGTTGTGGAAAAATTTGCAATGACAGACGATGTTTCAATTTGCGAGTAGGAGTCATCCGAGAACTGGAAAACTAACAAAAAGCTGCTGGGAAAGATCTTTCCGTTTTCCCGAGGGAAGACCACTGAGGACTTGTTTGAGTGTTGAAAACTCACTATTGTCCTTGAGGCCACTAGCAAACAGTGGGCCGGTCGCCTCATGGGCCTGCCACATGAAGCATTTATGGAACAATAAATCACAACGGCAGCTTTTCACTTTTCACGGGAAAGAGGGATTGGAGTGTGTGTATGTGTCTTTGTCCATGTGTGATGGTTAGCGGTAGGAGCGATAGGGGAGGAGTTTTGCTGGGTATGGGTTGGGGGGGGGGGGGTTGTGTGTTATTTGGGGTAGTACTCTCCCTTGGGATTTGTCCCAAATTTACCCCTGCACCCCACACCCCCGCTTCAGTGGGGGATATGAGAGAAGGAGCGAGTGAGAGACATTCCTGGGCATAATAAGCCCTGGTGAATGAAGGCTACAGGGGGATCAGACCTGATGAGAAGGAGGCCGCGGATCAGGAGCTGCTCTGAGGCTGCCAGTAACACACTGCCAGGTTTTTACTTCATTAGCGTCATGGAAACCCGACATTCCAGCCTCTTGTTTGGGAGCGGGGACGGGAGTCGCGGGAGCGAGGGGTGGAGGGGGATCCATAATGAAAACATTGTCGGATCATTCACCGCCGAGATGACACCTCAACACCAAAACACTCTGATGCTCTTCTTTGTATCGTGACGATCTGGTATCGAAAGAACATCCCATTTGTTGATTTAGTCTATGCAGCATGTGGGGAGGCAATGTTGGTGCGCATGAAACCTGTAGCCATAGCATTATTCTCTAGCTGGGACATCTTTGAATCAGTATCCTAGACTTTGTGAGGCTCCCCTACGACCCCTGACCCCCTGGTCACTACAGTGTTTTTAATGTGAAAATGTTTCTTTGGTACCCCACCAGAGTACCAGCCTCTATGCAGGTTCAATGTCAACCTGCAGGGATGATGCAATTTTGGGCTGTCCCGAACACCATTTTTTGGGCTTCGCGGCTTCGATGAGAAATATTTGAAGGTATTCGAAGCGCAGCAGGCTGACATGTTGTTCTGTCTGTCTCTCTCCATCTGTACACAAACTCACCTCTACACACACAACAAACAGCGATATCCATCTGCAAATAATTAATAATAATTAAGTTTGAATATGAATAATGTTGTGGGATTACTCCTTATTTCATGGACTACTTTAGGATTTAAACATTTTTACGTACTATTATATAACAAAAAAACAAACAGAAAAACGAAGCATTCGAATACTGATTTGGAGGTCAATGACCATGGCAATGGGTGAAGCTTCGATGCTTCGAAGCATTCGGGTCAGCCCTATTGCAATTGTCCAGTTTTTACACACAGTAGAACAGAATTGGATCTACTGGCATCATGCAACAGATGTTGACGATTCTGATTAGTAATAAGCGTAATACCCAAAAGTAGTGCAAGGCAAATGTTATAATAGGCCACGCTTGGAATGTACATACTCTCCTTACCAATGGGAAGCTATGCTATGCTATGCACAGGGATTTTTGCATCGAGTCTTTATACTGTTGGTTTGTTTAATGGATGCGTCAGTTTGGTTGGTATTAAGGCAAAAATTTAAAAAAAAAGGTATTTGTGGAGACTCAAAGTATCTTAGACTCAAGCATTCAATGTGAAAAGGGTTGTAACACTTAACAATTGCCCACAATGTATAGACTACCATATAAGAAAGTTTTGGCGAACAAGGCCATCGATGCTATAAAAAGATGCTGATGCTATTTCGCGATGTGTACCATAAGGGAACACTCTCAGTTTGGGGACTTAGCATCAATGGCTCGACTCTTTGAAGCACCAAACTTCCACTAGAGGCCTGACACAATATGACTTGGCAACATTCCTTTCGCTCTGGCCCTAGCTATGCTCAGTCATGCATTGAAAATCATGGGAGCAATGTATTATCTATGCTTCAAAACATCTGAGAGGACGGAGGGGTGCTTATTTTCACAAAGCAAGTGTGAAATCACTAAACATGTCACAACTGGGTCCGCGGAGGTCCGATCAAATGGAAGCAGGCTCACGGCAGAGGGGGCTAAATAGGATGTTGGACAGGCTAGCCGTGACCGACGTCAATCAAAACCTCTCAATGTGTCCCATTGAGGCAGACCACAGCTGGACATTCCAGCTACTCACCCCTAAATAACCAACTAGGACTCTGTAGTGGCAAGTTGTTTCAAAGAAATTGTGCATTCATCAAAAACTATGGTATGGCTAGGTTTTCAAGGGGCTCCTTTTGAGACTTGCCCCCTTCTTCAAAAGACAAGCAACCAAATGTGGGTCTAATAATCAATCACTGTGTGACTCAATAACCTTTGTTTTGTTCAAATGGATTCTTGTTTAATTGGCTGGGGTGAAATGCCACATTCTTTCACATTACCCACTCGCCAGTACCGCATCTTTAAAAGGGGTATTTGTGCGCGTTGCTAAAAATGACCTTAACGTTTCAATCCAAATTTGAACTATTTGCCCGACTATAAGCGGGTCTTGCGAAATGGGTCCACTTAACCTTTAACACTTGGGCAGGGTCACTGCAATGGGTGGCCCCATACATCCCTTGATATCCCCCCCTCCCCAGCATACTTCCTGTGGTCAGCGGCCCTGGTTCACCTCTGTCGACGGACCACCGGCGGCCCACTCTACGGATTAGCAGATTACATGCAGCTGGTAAAAGGCAGGGGAACTTTGCCTTCCCAGACTTCTATGCTCGTACCGAGGCATTCCCTGTTGCTTCACCTTTGAAGCTCTTTTTCCCATGACTGCACGCACAAAGAGCCGGCGTTTAAAAAAGAGCCCTAGGCTAGTCACACACAGCACCTTCCACCTAGGTGGGGGGGCTTTTTATGTTCCCACTCTGCAGGCTACTGCCTTTGTCGGGCTTGTTAGCCGTTAGCTCGGGAAAACCAAAAGCAAATGAGAAATTATGCTCAACGAAGGCTGAAAATAGGAAATGCCTGACATTAAGTTTGACTACTAGAGAGGAACACGAGATATAACGACACATTGAACACAGAGAACCAATAAGGAGTTGACAATTATCCTAAAGTCCAAGGGGTGGCCTGGTAAAATGCTCCAAGATTTCTCTCTAGTCAACAGACGCATTTACCCTTGGATATTTCTCTTTTTAGTCGTTCGCATATAAATGAGATGCACCCAGTGCGGAGTGAAGAATTTGTTTTTCCCCCGCTTTCATTTCTCTTTGGAGCTGTCTGTCAGAGTGAGGAAAGACAGGCAACCTTTCTCTCTGGATATCCCCCCACATCACCACCACCACCACCACCGCCGCCTACTGTTGATGCAAAGCTCTGACAGTTGGCATTCCAACTATGCTTTCTTTAAGAGAAACTGCAAATCCCCCCACCGTGCAACCTCGAGCTGGCAGCCAAACTGCTCAGGCATTAGGCCGAAGAGACTACAGTTGCTCCCCGAGCTGCGTAACGTAGGCAAAAGGAACATCGACGGGCCAGAGAGAGGTGGGAGAGCTGTCCGACAAGTACAAAGATGGGCCCCTTTAGTACACCTGTCAAGAGGCAAGGACTGGGAGGTGAAGGGGGCTGAGGTTGGGGGGGGGCAAACACGGCATTGAGAACAAGAGGACACTGTTTAGCTTTACTAGCATCCTAATCCTGGGAGAATGGGCTTTGTGTGATAGAAAGCTCACGCTGGAAAACTTACTCTCATAACTGTCAAGGCATTTAATTTAGTAAAATGTGTATAAGAAGGGAATTGGGACAAATATACCTAGTTTAAGAATAGGTTCAGTTGGAAGATAAAGAAGGAACATCAAGAGTTCAGGGAAAAACAAGGGCCCTCTGTGAGCACAAGGCACTGTTTTGTTTCCCTACCTTACATGGGGGTGAAGGTATTCAGGGCTGTGGAGGCAATGCTGATCGACACCTGCCATTCCTATCAAAGGCCACTACACATCTAATGCCTAGGGGGCCTCCTGCACATACGGGCCCCATCTCCATTCATTGTTAGTTATGAAAAACGCAGAGTTAGAAGCTCCTGAATTCAGGTCCTAAGCCGGTGAAAAGATGAAAAGACACGGTTCGTTCTAGGAAGCCATAACTGGTTTGGCGAAGCAGATGCAAGAGAGAGAGATAAGGGTATTGTGTTGCTCGTGTGCCGTACGCTTTGGCAAGTTCAATAACACCCCAAATAGCTCCACTAACCTCCCCCCTGCCCTTTCTACACCCCAGTGGGGCCTAATTTGAGTCTCACAAGACGGGACAGACTCCAAACGGCCCTGGCTATGCTTCACGCTCAAGTCTGTCCACGTCAAACGGGATCTCCGTTTCCTTTCGCCGAGCACTTCAACTAAAAACTTAAAGAATGTCGCGGACAAAGACGGCGGCTGGTTATCCTTCTCTCTCGGTCTCCCCCCCCCCCCCCCCCCCCCATCAGCTCCGTTGGCCTTTAACCAGTTATGAGCTGTACCCAGCGTGGGGCTGACCCAGGCACATGCAAGCGTGCCCTAAGGGTTGGCTCTGGCAAAAAAAATAAGGCCAATTATGCTCAGTATTAGGGAATTATAACAAACACCTGAAGAAACTGATACAAAAAAATCATCAGATTCAATCAGATTGAAAACTATTTACTAAAATCTCACTCAAAGACTAGTGAATATGGAGGCTGGGATACCCGTGTCATGCCGTGAGGAAACACAGTTAGTGCCTGCGCTGTTAGAAGTGGCCAGGTGGTTTTCAATATGACAAGAACAGCATGATAAAACTCATTACTTACTTGATGACATGCTGAAACTCACCCGCTCCATATGTAGATATATACAGCTCATTCTAAGGTAACGAAATCACAACAATTCTTATTTTCAGGGGATTATACACTAAAGAAAACATACTTATTAATATTATATTCCATTTCTTCCAAAAGATCCCCCTAAATGAGATCCCCCCCACCCCCACACTGTTCTTTTCATCTTTTCTTTTCTTTTCATTCATGATTCATATACTCAAAATTCATAAACTGAAGAAGAGAAAAAAAATCATATACTGAAAAAATGGCCCGCAACAATTTTTCAAATCAAGGTTTCAACCACAAAATAAAGTTACGTGTTCTGTTTTAAGAGCTCTTAATGATAAATGAGTTATTAAATAATCACAAACGTGGCCTAAAAATCAATTAAGGACATTTCTTACATTTTGCATCCCCACTAGTGGATGCATCTAAATCGAACGCCTGTATTAGTGGAGGAATAATTTGCACCGCAGATGTTGTTTAAAAAAGTGCAGGATATCAAATGAATGCTGTCGTAATCCAATGCAGGGATAGAGGCTGCAGATTCAAGGGGCTACTTAAGCGTAAATCAGAGGATAAATTTGCCGTCTTCGTTTCAAAGCCTTAATCCACGAATGGCGAGGGGGAGGTATTCTGATCGCACGACCCACATGGGTGTTGGTTAAATCTGCCCATACTGCCATCTTCTATACCCATATTACTTCACAGTTGGGACTAAAAGCCTCAGCTGTGTATATAAGAAGCTTCCAGTGCTGAGTTTCTTAAGTACAGCCCCTTCATCAGAGCCCACAATCCTTGGCTTCTCATGTGTAGTGTGGGAATCCTGAAGCTTCATCTTAGTGTGTGGCAGACATCGACAGCCTCCTGGAACAAAGCCGCCCCGGCAAAAAACAGTGCCCATAACCGTAAATCTCACCCAGAGGGAAGGAAGGAAGGAGAGAGACACACAGTGAGAGAGAGGGAGCTCACTTGGGTTACAACTTGAAAACAACTTACAAATCTTTCAAGTGCAGTTGGGCTATTAAACTTGACAAGTCAACATGGTTTTGCCACCTCTATACGGCGTGACATAATTGCAACACATTGTGCGCTGCCGAAAGATTGATGTTCAGCTGATGGGTGCTCTGTACAGTCTATGATTTCGTGGTTTCTTTCCACAGAGAGAGAGAGAGAGAGAGGGTATAAATGGGACCATATGTCACAATACTCTCTGCACTTTAATCGCAGGCGGTACCAATCCAAAGATCTAACCCCGACAATAGCTGTAGCTTTTAAACGAAGACCACCCGAAACAATTAAGGTAATGTAATAAATCCTGTTCAGGCAGCTTAGTTAGCGAGATAAGTGTACAGTACGATTAAATCAAGACTCCCGGAACCACGAATGGAACAAGGGACGACTTTAAAAGTAAGGAAGGCTAGTTGTCCTTGTGCTTGAGATAATTTACAGCGGCTTTAAATATGGGCGCAGTAAAAAAAGAACCATAAAAGGAACGTTTTTGGAAGCAAGAAGGGTTGCTTTACGCTTTACAGTGGATCCCAGGCCCGGTGGGGATAGACTGTCTAAACAGAGCACGGCTACGGCCATTAAGAAGGGGCTGGAATGGTTAGTGAAAAAGCCCAAGTAGGGGCTAATTTTAGGCTGGTATTTCACAAAGGGTGATTTAGAATACAAATCGCTAAAATAGCATTTAGGTTTTTTCTCTGAGGACCCAGACGAGAATCGCTTTCCCACAAAGCTTTAGCGTCTTTGCACAATACTCAACAAGGCTTCCAAAAAAAGAGAACAGAACAGCACTTATTTCCCACATATTTACAGCACAATTTCAACAAAAAGGCGCGACGATGAAGCCAAAAGGCAAGTGAGGTTTAACATCAATGAAACCATTGTATCATTTTCCTTACTGACAATGATCTGAAGATAAAAAATACAAAAAAAACTCTAAAAATATTTTTGGCTCTCTGCCACAAAATTGTACCTCAACAGTGGTCAGGTGTATTACAGTGAAGAACATTACACAACACCTGCAGACCATTTTTAGGCAGGAGCCTGTTAATCATTAAAATCTCAGAACCGTGCATTCACTATGACGAGAGAGCCTTCAAAATCCATACTGATTAACTAAGGACGCTTATGACTCATTGCTTAGGACTCCCAAGTAAAACACACAGCTGACATAAGGAGGTATGACTCGTATGCCCATACGAGTCATACATTAACATCTCTGACAAATTAAAACTGTGACTAATGATGATGGAGCTGTGACAAAACCTCGCTTCCATGCGTGCTTATCCCACAGCCGTCCTTCCTGGAAAGAACTCCTGGGATTGCGCAATATTTAGTAGCGCTGTCCTCAACCAAAGAAATTCTTACTCAACTAACACTCATGCGATTAATTGATTCATTGATTTAATCTACAGATCTATAAAACTTAAAAAAGTTTCTCCACAAAGAATCACACAACAGCACCACTTTAAATCTTGTGTTTACCAGAGATGTACTCATAAGTTTCTTGGAAATAAGTAAAAAATGACTGAAAACATGACTTTACAACAAATGAATGTCAAACTGTCAGCATGTTTTTCAAGTAACAAGTGGGAGTTTGTTCTGTAGGTACGCAGGGTATGTGAGATGGCGTTGGTAGAAGGTGTGGCAGTGTGATGTAACAAGTGTGGCTGTGTATGCAGATTTGATTTAATTATAAGATATCCCAGGGAAGGTGTTATTTATAGTGGTGACAATATATCTGTGCAAAAGCAATCAACACGAGAGAAAAAACACAGACTGCCTGCAAACGGCAGCTGCAAATTAACAAAGAGCTGATGAACAAAATAGGCTGCTCCAGGTCTACTTAAAGCCGAAGTAGGCGAGATTGGAGCAAATGTGATTAAAAAAAAGTTATTTTTTATAAAACGGTCGCTATATTCTGACAGTAGTAACAGGTAACCTGAAAAAAATCATGTTCCTCTGTGTCCTCTGGTGCTCCTAACAGCATCTGCAAGATTTCACAGACAGGAGGAAAACAACCAATCAGAGCTGATCTGGGATCTGCTGTCCAGCAACCGTCTATGAGAGCCGGCTGTCAATCACTCGCGAACTCCGACCAAACGGTCAAACTAGGCAGCGCCGATCAAATATGAATCAATATTATGTTACGTTAATGCCTATTTCTCGCCTCAAATGTTTTCAGAAACATCTTGTAGAGTACTGTTTAGCTGTAAAATGAGAAAGTTTGTGACCCGGCAGCCACGTTGAGATCTCTTCAGGGAATAACAAAGCACCGCTCACATGACCGGAGCACAGCCAATAGGAACGCTCTCTCTCTCTGAAATGACCTGTGATTGGTCAAAGTCTCCCGTCACGGGCTTAGATTTTTTAAAGCCTGAAAACAGAGCCATGAGGAGGTGCAGAAGTCTAGTTATCTCTCAGAACACTTGAATTACAATATGCTGAAAGGTTATTATGGAATTTTAGCCCAATGATGCCAACAAAAATATACTGCCTACTGCCACTTTAAACAAGGGAACAGCATTAAGTTATTAATTAATTGAAATTAAAAAGCTTCGAGCTTCCTCCTCAGCTCCACTGACTGAACTGCTTGCTGGTGCCGTTCTTAATCAGCTGACGCAGAAGAATTGTCCGTCATTCTGCTTGGCAGCGTCAGAGCGTGAAAAACACAGAGGACACACCTGTCCCTGGAAGACATGTAGCCACAACAATGCACCCTCGCTCCTAAAATAGATGATGCGCAACAATCTCCTGCAAAAACACACAGCGACTCCAAGAAAACAGTGCAGGGAGACGAATGAGGACACGCTAGAGGGCCAAGAGATGTTTGTTACGCTAATCTTATAGGTGGAGAGCTTCAGGAGGAGCCATTCACCGTAAAAAACACAAAGAAAGGGCCACGCGGGGACCACCTCCACGGCTCATCTGGTCTCCAAAACGTCCTCTGCGACCCCTCCGGTTAAGACCAGTCTTCCAAATAATAATCCCCTCCAATTACTGACATGTCCTTCACGAGTGGCCCACTGGACAAGGTCGCGACCCTTAAAGGAAGAATGTAAATATGCGTCGCACTGCGGCGATGCTGCGAAGAGCTCATCGCTGACCCGACAACAATGAAGGCACATGAACTATTTCTTCTCAGGCAACTACTAAAAACAATTATCAGTCGTGCGTCATTGCCTCCAACCACAACTGAACAGCGACTGCATCATAATTACCATTTAAGGTTGATGTGCATTGCTAGAAAATAAACATTTTTTTTTTTTTTTTTTATATATATAAATAAAGCACTCTAAGAAAACCCCCCAGGGACCAATCCCACAGGCCATAGCTATTCTTGGGACTTGGGAAAGTATCATTTCTGCGAGTTAGCAGCAGCGTGCTAGTCTGCAGATGTCTCCCGGGACAATGGGTGTCACACTCACATCAGTGCCGGTGAATGCAGGCACTGTTGCAAAAAGGGGGTACGAGGCCCTGAGCTGAATATTGCTCTTGACTATTGGCCCTGCGTGGTGGTCAAAAAAAAAAAGGACGGTTCACTTAGGTTTCAGGGTAATGAGAGGTTGGAACTATTGTGAAGCACTGCAGAGACAATATGGCCATAAATTAGAGGGGGGGGGGGTTAAATCACATCCAATCACAGCACAAGTCGCTGACCCCCGACAATCTGTTAGCAAGCTCCGCTAAACCCTGAGAGTGTTAAACATCCAACAATGACGCTTTGAAGACGATTAATGACGACAAGCGCAAACCTTCCTGATATGCCCAACAAAATAAAATCCTAATATGAGGGTCTGTGTTTTGCATGGGATCAAGTATTTCCCCAATGTAAAAATCACTAATTTGTCAAACAGTCTCCTTAACTTAACGTTTTTTGTTTCCTGCGGTTTGAAATTACTCCGAGACACAACGGTCTCTTTGCTGCTTTTACTCAGTAGCGGACGGCTCTGTTTCCTACATCGCAATCTGCCTATGTTTCCCCAAATCTGCCCTTTCCTGTATTTAGCCAAAATAAGCCCCTCTAATGGGAATACTTTGCTTTTACAAATCACGTGTTGGCATCTCAGCGACGACTGCATTTGCATAATTGCACTTGTGCCTACCGGACCTGTAAATTGCGCGCGGTTACATTAGCGGCATCGGAGTGGGCCGACAGTTGCCGAATTACGTTCGTCGTGAGTTTGTTTTTAAGCCCGTTTGAAGCCGTGACGTTCTCTAGAACAATTGCTATTCGGAGAGAACACAGATAAACAAACCGGTTTTCTTAATGACATGCGGCGAGGCCGAAATGTCTAGTATGACAGCTATGCGACCTCGGTACATGCTGCGGCAAGAAAGCTTTGGTTGCGTGTGCGTGTTGATCGCCTTTAACTGCGTCTGCGGTCGTTCACGCTCGACTGAGAATACGTGAAGCCGTGAAAGGTCAAGGTAGGTTTCTTATATAAATCAAGCCTTCTTCTTCTGTTCAAAGCTGCAGATGTCGATCTCTTGCACATGATGACTCACTGCTTTGATCCTTGGCATGCTGACAGGTCACGGAAAAGTCTCTCAAGCTTAAAAAGAAAGGTGCCTGCAGCTGCAAGTGCTACTCCTCTCTATAACGCCGACAAGTCCAGCCGGGTCAAGCACCTTCGCTGACCTCTCCAGACAAGAAACAAAAGCCTGGGATTCCTTTTTTTCCAGGGCTCGGGTGTCATGGCACAGTGGGGGGGGGGGAATAAAGGGTACCGCCACCACCACATGCATCTTCATCTTGTTTTAGACCTTCCTTTACCAGGTCTGGTTATTAACAAATCTGGGTCTGAGCCAGAAGCTAATGCTGAACATACCAAGTCAGGAATGTAATAACCACCCACGCAACAGATAAACAGAGCCAGGAGAAAGTCTCTAATACTTCACTATGGTTTGGAAATCATATAATAACTGATGAAGGGAAGCCAATTAATTACTGGGCGTCAAAAGTTCCTGTGGTTTAACGTGGCTTCATTGTCACTTTGAACATTTAAAAATAGAGGACATTTTTTTTACACAGTGTAAAAGCATCTTTATCATGTCATGTTAAAATGTCTTTTCTTTCGGGGCAATTTACTACCGATCGATCACAGAATTTGCCGGCAAGCGACCTTGCCTCGACCTGGAAAGCTAACCGGAATATTGAAAATTCTTACCGTGTGGTAATTTATCAAATCTTTCATTAGTAGTTTTAGAGAGAGCCTTAAATCTCCGTATCTTTTACTGTAACAGATGGAAATAAGGAGGGCGAGAACCAAACTAAAAAAAAAAAAAAAAAATGAGATAAGGCCGGTTGACTGACCGTGCAGCCAAGGCCGCCGCCGCAGCGGGATAAAAACAGGTAGATGGATCTGGGACTGTGTGCATTGCGGTGAAAGCAACAGTGTGTACACAACGAGTCGACCGGCGGCTGCGTTCCGTTAGAAATCCCTTTACTGTTCCCCCCTTTTTTTTTTTTTTTTTTTTCCCCCCCTGTCTACGCTGCCACAAGTTCAGATTTTAAAAAAGCATGTACACGTCTGATTTATGAGCTCAAAATAATAATTACAAAGCAGAGAGGGCTGGGGTTTAAACACGCTGAAGTGTTCGTGTCGTCACAAGTAACAGGGAAACGAGATGTTAGGACATGTTATACACTCGCACTCGCACGTGTAATTAATGAAATAGCCCACATCCACAACTGCCAATTTTTGTGGCAACAAATCCTTAACAGTTTACTAACAAAGACCTAAAAAAAAAAATATTGTTTAGTTAGAAGAGAATGTTTTTATCATCAGCAGAAAGAACAACAACAACACAGCAGAGAATTACAAACAAGCAGTGTGTATTTTGCCACATTCCTCTTAAAGTTCCCAGTCAGTGTCAACTCTTCCCAAACATACCTTTGGAGTTGAAAACTTCTTTGAGTTGTAGAAGCACGTCAGCGAACTTGCGCACGTCGCTGACAAGCTGCATGATGTAGACGGGGTCTGAGGCGGGGACGTCTGGGCTTTCGGGGCTCACCGAGCCGCTCTTGGAGACCCTGCCCGGCACCCAGGGGCCCGATGTGGTGGTGGTAGGGCTCGCTGCTGAACCCAAGCTGGAGCTGGAGAACCGGGAGATGCCTAGAGAGATTTTGGTTCCACCACCACCAGCGGTGCTGCTGCTGCTGCTGCCGCCGCCGCCGCCACCACCTCCACCTCCTGATCCTCCGCCAGAACTCTGACGCAGCATGGCAGCCAGCATGTCGTATTGGTCCGGGGGGGGGGGGCCCTTAGGCCTGCTGACTTCAGCTCAGTTCTCAGGCCCGGCAGTGCACCACAACAGGGATGAAGGATTCTGCCAAAGAGAGAGAGAGAGATGACTCTTAATCCTGACAAGAACCATTCACAATAATGACCGTTTTTAAGTGTGACACATTTTCAGATGGGTTTTAAGCAGGACATTCACTTTTTTTTTTACTATAAATGTTTTTCATGAACACTATGAAATGACTTATCTCTTGTTATTTGTTGTCAATATTCAACATGTGGATTTTTTCTATATTTCCCTTTAAATGAACAATCTGCATGGAGTTTGAGCAGGTCAATCGGGAGGGAAACGAGGTGTGTGTGTAGCTGGATCCTGAACAGTGCTCCTGTCCTGTCCATAGTGTACTTTCTTGTTTGAACAATGTGTGTGAGGTAGTTGTTGTAGTGCTAAACAAGTCTCAGCATTCTTCATCTTAATACAATAATGACACCAATTACAACCTGAATCTGACAGAGCAAAACCAGTCTTTTGACTGTGATGTCACTGAGACAGAGGAGTTGTCCTTCATCAGTACACTAATGCTCATGCAACGCCTCACACAGGACATGAAAAGTATAAATAGGTAATACATTTAATTATAGTAGGTGAATTTCAAGCTTTCATACTTCACACTATATTAACCTATACCCTCTGTGGCCAAACATTCAATATCAAAATCAAAGTGTCAATAGAGCTAGATGGGGAGAAGGAGAAGAAGGAGAGGAGTTTTAAATCCAGGCACTGCGCATCTCCCAGTGCACAGGTGACTTAGGAGCACAACACTGCTGGTTAAAAACCCGAAAATGTGATAAGTTTCTCGCTTATTGCTAAATATAACAAGACGGAATGAATCCATATTAAAACCGTGGGATCATTAAGGTTGGCTAGTTAATTCGGCATCATTAAAATCTACCTAGCAACACTTTTTTGTACTTAAATATCGACTTTTGCAGCCAGTTCTCGCTGGGTCGCAGTGACCAGTTGCGTTTAAAATTAGCTCGAAAAAGCGACTCTTAGAACAATTTAACTTTCATAACTTTGGGGTTTTAAATGTTTTGTGTATTTAAGTTATGCCGAATTGACGTGTTAAGAGAAAGGAACGTTTTTAAAGTAGTTTTTCCTCAAGAACAAGTAACGTTAGACAGCAAAAGGCAGCATTGAAGTAACATTAGCGTAAATGTGAACGGAGTTTGCGTTAATTCCACTGTAAAAAGTACGTACGTACGTAGCTAGCTAATTTACACTGTTTCCAGATAGTTCTCCTGATGTTCTCCCAATGTTAGGTCAAGTTATTCATCAGCAGCAATGTGTAGCAACACAAACAGATGTTACAAGTTATCATAGAAAAAGTTACACACCTGCTGTCGGGTCCTGAAACATTTCAGCTGGAAAAAAAAGCGGCAAAAAGTGACAAGCCTTGAGAAAGACAAATTAATCCACAACCACTGCGCTTATCCTTATCTTTCTTTCCCAGCCGTATCCCAAAAAAAACCCTCCTCACTGTCCTCGGCTCCGCTCCGCTGTGTTCAATCGGCCCTTCTCTCTCTCCATGTGATGTAGGCGGTAACTTGTGATTGGTGTGTGTTTGTGTGTGTTGGGGATTTCGTGTGGAGTCCTCCCTTAACAACAGGTGTCTGGAGTTTTTAAAGTGTCAAGCACTCCACAATAAAACGTTGAACATCCGGTTATGCCTTTCAGAATAAATTCCCTGGCTAGGAATTTATAAACAATTTGCTGCACGTCAATGTGTTGGTGCAACTTTGAATGTCGTTTTACTAGAATCCAAACATAGAATATATGGGGAATTTGAATTTCTTTAAAAAAATAAATTAAAAAAATAGAATATCATATGTACCCTTATATTCTCATACCAGGCCTTATATCCTAAAATAACATGGAGAAAACATATTACAAAACCAATGTCAAACTAAAGTACCATTTTAAAAGTGTGAAGTTGTCATAAATATTATAAACTGAATAAATGACCAAACATACAAACGGATTTTCCAAGTCAGGGCTTGTCACTTTTATTCTGAACAAAAATATTTTTTACTTCCGGTATTATTCTGATGGACTTGACGTTATTCGACATGAAAATCTGTTAAATTTATTGAATTTTTTTATGTTAATATGCTTCAAATGTATAGGGGGGAAAAGTAATTTAATTTTCCTTACAATCATTACATCATCATTTTGTCCAATTGCACTAAAAATGAATCTAGCACTCACTAGTGGTTTCAAGTAACACAGTGCACATGACTGACATCTGCTGGTGAAATTAATGTAGTGCAGCCAAATGAGGCAGATGCTCATGATGCCATGTGTGAACCTTGATAATTTACAATAAATAAGCCATAGTTGTGCGAACGCTCAGGTTCATGCGACGTCGCAAAATAATTATTAGACATGTGTATAAAACAAACGCATGTTTAACAATAGATAAATCTATACAAACATGTCAAAATTACAATCCAAACACATGTCAAAGTCTAGCTAATAAGTCTAAAAGTCACCCTAAAGTAGCATGTTCAATAGATGCTGTTGAGGATAGTCTGCGCCAGTGGAGAAGCTCACTAGCACTCTAGTGACTGAGTGTAAAATCATGAGTGTTTAGCGCCCTCCAGTGGTCAAAGTGAGGAACAGCAGTGTATTACATTCGTCAAGCTAGCGTCAATGCAGACATGATTACATAATAGTACTTCTGGTGAATATTTTTCAAAATACAGTTACCAAACTGTCGTAGCTAAAAACGAACTAACAAATTATCATAAAATGATCATGTTAATTTCTCGCAGTCAGTGGTCACAGTCAGATACTACAACTACACATTCTTCAATGGGAATAATATTAATACTGGTTATCCTATTATTACTTATTTATATTCTTTAGAAGCATAAATTATAGTGTTGATAGTGATACTACCGCTACCTGTTACAAATACTGTGTATTAGATTTGTAATTTTTACCAAACAATATAAAGCAATATAATTATAGATCCAATAAACAGCCCTGAGATGAGTGTCCCTGCCCTTTAGGGGTTACAGTGAGTAACAGTAACCATAACACCACATTAATAATAGATATAGTAGAATTTAAAATTAAATTAAATTAAATTTTAAAAAAAATATCCATTAATAAATGTGTTTACAAATTCAATTATTAATTGTACAATAAAAAATAGTCATTAACAAATGTGTTTACAAATTCATGTATTAATCTACGAATAAATGGAAAAAATTACAAAGTACAACAATTATGAAAATAATTAAAAAAAATGAAATATTAATCCATCAATAAATAGTTCAATTTAAAAAGGGGATTTAGAAAAACACTATAAAACAGTCAAACAAGTACAAGGCAGACACAATATCGTGCTTCCTTTTTCCGGTAAACATTTCAAAATAAAACTTTCAAAATAGACAAACTCATTATTATACTTTGACTCGTGTCAACCATCGACGCGGAAATAATATTGACACTCTTTGTCGATAAAACAATGGAGAAGTGAGCAGTCTGCTCTTCCAAATTAGACAGAAGTGAAGATATAATAAACATAGGGCTTTTATTTTGAAAGCAAATGTATCCTATCCTGATTCTTCCTTAAGTGCGCATAAGATTTGAGGTTGAATGGCTCTGCCCCGGGCATGTCTGACAGTGTGTGTGTTGTTTAGCTAGCTCAGAGTTATTTCTCCCATTGTGTGAACTTATTAGAAAAAGTAATGTGGCTAATGTGATGCTAATGTTAGCATAGATCCGTTGCTGCAGTCATGTCTTCCGATAGCAGCAACGCTGCTGCAGGAGGCATTCAGGGGCTTCTTCTGAAACTTCACGAATCACTTTCAGACGAAGACACCCGAGCTGCAGCTTTGACATGTCACGATATTGTCGGAGACTTGGGACAGGAGTGCATGCTAACACCGACCGAGAATGAACTTGGTAAGCGTTAAACACCTTGTAAAGATAAGATGGTTTTGGGGATCTTTCAAAAGGTACTTAATCAATCCGTCCTGCAGAAATTATTTCAATAATTTCATATTTCAGGTTTTATTTAGTTTACCGCAAATGCATCACGTCAGGGTCTTCCGCCAAAACTCGCTGTGGTGGGCGGCAACGCTCAGTCAGAGCAGAATATAAACACCAGGTGATCATAGCCTGCAGGAGGCTACTACCTGCTACTACCATACCTTAAACTAGTCATCAACCAAGGATTAAGTGTTTAATTATTAAGTTATAGCACACTTATAACACAGTTGGTGTTTATTCATGGGAATCAGTAGCAAAGTATAGATTATAGAGGCTTAGAAATTAAATTGCACAGGTGTATTCATATTTAATGTTCAATGGTGCTGTCAATGCGCAGAGTTCAGTGTCGGTATTGTGATACACAGACTGTAAGTAGCATGCAAAAACAAATATTAACGTTTTTCCTTTTGATTCCATCTTTGCATCTTTTCATCTTGAAGCTTTACAGACATCCTTATTGTTCTCAAAAGACTATGGACTGCTCATCTTCCTCAGGAAGTCCCTGCCATCGGATGAGGTAGGTATCCAGGAACAGCTAGTGAACAATACAGTTGTAGTTAGTATTAATGTAGTAGTTCTTATGTTGTTGACAGAAACATGTGTTTTTTTCAGTTCCGGGATACCAGAGTTGATATCTTGGTTTTTTTGGAGAAGTTCTTGGACAGGGTCTCGCCAAGGGTCAAAGGTTGGGAGAAGACTTACGCCATTGACATAAGAGTAAGTTCCCCCATTTAGAACCTAATTAAGTTTTTGTTTTTTTTATGCAAAATATAAAAGTTTCATTCTACAGCTAGTATATGGCATCATCTGCTTTTTACATGTGTACATGTGCATGACAACAACAGTGAAAGTATCGCTGCAACAACAGTGAAAAGGAAATATCATTACACGTAATGATGATGCATCCAAAGTGATGCAAACACCTCTCAGTATAACATAAGACAATTTAACTGTACCCCAAACTAACTATATATATATACATGTAATTCCACAAATGAATTATGTTGTTTATTCTTTTTTTTTTTTGTGCAGGACACCTGCATTGCTGTGTATACAAAGGAAAAAGTAGCCAAGTGTAGGACTCCAGTGCTTGAGCTCCTTATTAAGGTTGGTTTCTCTCGGCATCTGGTGTATTTTCTTTAACATAAGCTTAGTGTGCTACTGTAGGTGAGACACATGAACTGCATTCAGACCGAAAAAAAAAAAGATCCACCGCTGATAAAAGACCTCATTCATATGATCTCGTGAGAGTCCGTATGATATATTTGTCGATACCTTGTTCTTGTTAAATCCTCTCCACAGGTTCTCCAAACAACGAAGGCTTCCAGTGTGGTAGCAGACCTTCGAATCTGTGACATATTCAACAGATTTTACAGCGAGCTCTGTCAGAAGAGCAAACTAGCAGATTCTGGTGAGTCTTCCTGTGATGCCTGAAATCAAGGTTAATAGGTTTAATGAAAACGACTTTATACTGGCAGTGAATATGTAAATTACGTAAACATTTTTTTTTTTTTTTTAATCTTTTGCAACAGTCCTCGGTAAAATCTATGAGTTGCTGGGAGTTCTTGGAGAGGTTCACCCCAGCGAGATGGTCAACAACTCTGACAAGCTCTACAAAGCCTATCTAGGGGAGCTCAAAGAACAGGTATGTACTGTATGTATGGGAGGTCCTAAGTGTTTGCTATCCTGTACAGTTATTGTATTTGTTTTTTTTTTATGCCAGTTGAATGTGTGCGTATTCAGTTGTTACTTTTTAATCTTTTTCTTTCAGATGACCTCTTCAACAAAGGAACCAAAACTGATTGTTGTCGCTGGATGTTTGAGAGGAATCGCTGCTCTAATGGTCAACTTCCCTAAAACCATGGAGGAAGGTGGGATGTTGTGTGTGTGTGTCCATATTTCACAAAACATTTCGAATGCTGTTTCTATGATTAGTGTGTGTTTCTGACTTGCAGACCCAGCGACGTCTAAGGACATTTTTCAGTATGCCCTGAAGGCGATCACCCCCCAGGTAAATATCATTGTCTCAGCTATCTAACAGTCATTTAAAGTTGGAGCATCCCGCATGGCAAGGTGAGTGTACGTGTGTGTTTGTGCATAATGTGTCATGGCACGCTGAAATGTTTTGCGATCGCCTTTTACTGAACATTAAATGTGATACCGTGTACTCCTGTGATCGCTTCTTCTCCCATTCTCGTTGTAGATGTCAATGACGCGCTACGCCGTCACATTTGGTAAGGCCTGCCATTACCATAGCAACATGAAGGATGAAAACTCCTTGGAAAACTCCTAACACCTCTTTGACTCTTTGTCTCTTAAAACAGCTGGGCTCAGATTATTAGCCAGACATGCATCCCAGTTCAGCAGCTGCCTCATGGACCACTACAGAGCTCTGTTCGATGTCATGTCTAAGCTCTGTGGACACATCAACGCTGAGATGAAGAAGACGAGCTACTACGCGCTCGAGGCCTTCCTCAAACAGGTAAACGCTCCGAGGCCTTTTTTCACACAGGCGCAGAAAACATGTAGACTGATGAAAATAAAACCGCTTTCGATGCACTCCTTTTCATCCCACCGCTGTACATTACTTTTCTGATCATTTTAAGGTTGCACTGCTGGTGGCAGAGAATATCGAGGAGCACAAAAGCAAGTTGAAGTTCTTCATGCAGAAGTTCTGCGGCATCATTAAGACCATGGACTCGACACATAAGGAGCTGTCCATTGCCATACGAGGATATGGATTCTTTGCAGCTGTACGTTCAGTACTTATATGACAATAAATGTGCGCACACGCACTTTAGATGTGCACGTTTTGCTGCTCGAGTTATCGTAATCTACATTTCCATCAGTTGCTTGTTACAAATATTCTGTATTCCCATTGCCTCATGTTGATTCCTGTGTAATCCATTAGATGATCTCAAATTTAACATTTCGTCTTCTGTTGTTCATGCATAATCTAGACTTCTTAAAACAAAATGCAAAAAAAGAAAAATCTTGTTTTTTTCTGTAGCCGTGCAAGAAAGTTTGCCCACAAGACGTGGACTTGATGTACACGGAGCTGATCCAGCGCTGTAAGCAGATGTACCTGACCGAGTCCGACGGGGAGGACGACAGCTTCTACCAGCTGCCCAGCTTCCTGGACTCTATAGCTAGTGTCCTGATTCACCTGGACAAGGTGACAAACTCACAGTCGTCGTCATTCACTTTGACCAACTGTAACACAAAACCCTAAATCAAACTGACAATCATTGATTTTCAACCTTACCTGTATGTGCCTATATGTACACCTTAGCCTATATATCCTTAAAAAGACTAATCCCCTCCCTTTTTTCATTTGAATTTCTTGCTTTTGTGCTCATGGTCTCAGATTCCAGAGGTGTATACTCCGCTACTGGAGCGCCTCCTCGTGGTGCAGATCGACAGCTTCCCTCAGTACAGCGAGAGAATGCAGACGGCCTGTTGCAGGTCCATCCTGAAGGTGCTGGTGGCCGTGGCCTCCAAAGGACCCGTCCTGTGGAGCTTTATCAGCTCTGTGGGTACGTCCATCACGAGCACGTTGTGCCTAAAGGCCATCATGATATTCTGAAATGAAACACTGCCCTTTAGCAGATACTGTTTTTAGCCGCTGCACCTGGTAAGATGTGTGAAAATGGTGAAAAAGAGATTGTAATAGTGGTAGAGGTTCCCCTTTAAATACAGTAGAAATAGACCTCGTTGTCAAAATCAGATTTGAAGTGCATGTTGCTCTTGGATGATGATATATTATCTTGTGCTTATTTTACAGTGCACCAGGGCTTGATTCGTGTCTGTTCAAAACCCATCATGCTCTCTGAGGTCAGGCGCATGTTTTCACATGTTGTTGTCATGATTATATTCGCACACGTGTATATATTTGGTAGAAGAAATATGCCTTTTGTCCTCCTTTTTCTCAGGACAAAGGCAGCGAGTCGTCCCAAGTTCGTACCGGAAAGTGGAAAGTCCCGTCCAGTCAGAACTACCTTGCCCTGTTTAAAAGCCTCCTGGACTGTGATCGGCTGAAGGTACAGCTCTGTTCTTTTTAAAGTTTTGTTATAATTCATTTTAGAAGATTTGTTTCTATTATATATTCCACATTACATAACATTTAGCCACTTAGCATCCCTTTTGAAGACAGTAGTTCCACATTTTCTAAATACTATCAATAATAAGTCTGTATTCAGATTATATGCATCACCTAATGTACTGCTGTAAAACTACTTGTTGAATGCTTGTGGCTGCATTATTAAAATTGAACAAAAGTACGTCTTGCATGTGCAGTTTTGATTTGTAAATATTTAGATGCATTGTATATATCATGAGATAGATTATATTTACTAGCCAACATTGTCTCCTCAGCTCTGCCGGCCATGCTGCAGGGGAGATTGTTTCGTTGTTCACTTTTTCAGTTTATTCTCCTTGTTACATTTCTGTCGTCCTCTGCAGGATTCGGGGTTTCTGGATGGAGCTTTTGAGAGTCAGAACGCCGCTCTCGTGTCTCTGAGCCGTCTGCTTTATGACGAGTTGGTGAAATCAATTCTCCGAATTGTGGAAAAGTTGGACTTGTCTGTGCAGAAAGTGACAACGGGAGAGGAGGTGAGGTCTCGCTCCATTGACATTTATAAAAGGTTGCTGAAAGGTGCATGAGACAAACGCAACAAATGCAACGTCCTGCACACCATCTGATTGGCTAGCATACAAGATGTGTTGATATTTCTTCAGTCATTATGATTATAGACATCTTTTGGTGTCTAGGACATATTCTAGACATTCTTTTTGATTGCGTGAAACTGTAAAAGCTTTTGTACACTTGATATTGGCGGTATCAATTTAAACAAAATTAAGTTGTTCTTCAATAGCCTTCCTGTCTATTGAACCCTAATCAGTGCTACATGCCTCTTTGTCTGTCAGGCTCCGGATGATGCCGCCCACGTCCTGCCCTCCTCCGACCCCACAGCTCATCTGTTGCCCAATAAGATCAAAGATTTCACTGCCTTTATCAACCTGGTTGACTTCTGCAGGTACTGGAGACATAAATTGGTTTACCAGACATTATAAGGGTCAAATTTAACTCAGTGAACCCTAATTGTTATCATCAATAGTACATTTAAAATGTCAGTCTCAGGTGAACACTGCTCTCCTTTTTTGCAGCGAGTTGTTGCTGACTAAACACGTGGAGTATTTTCAGTCCTGGATGTATCCCTTAAGCCACGAACTCATCCTCCACTCCATACGAAATCCACTCGTCAGCGGCTTCTACAAGCTGCTCTCTGTCACCATGAAAATTGCCAAGAGAATCAAGTACTACCAGGTAATATTTCCACCGGCACAAAGCATTTTCTGCCATAATTCGTAGATTTTTTTGTCTCGTCGGGGGAATTTGAAAAATGATCCGGGGCAGGTCAGAACCAGGTCTACCTGTGGATCACGTTACAGGGATATCAAGTTGTGTTTTCCTACCGGTCTTACTAATTAAATGCACTGGATTGTGTTCTCACCTTTTTTGGGGCATATTTAGAACACTAGTGACACTTAAACAAGGGAATCCAGTATCAAGGTATGTTCGACAAACTGAGATTTGTATTAATTGGGTGTTACTTGTATTAGTGTGTATTCAACTCGAGTGACATCACTACCCTTCCTCCGTTTTTGTAACAGGGAGTAGGCCCAAGAAGCTCTTCAACTCCCCAGACGGACACGGTGAAAAGTGCTTGTTTTGCACTTTTCTCTAAGTTTGGAAAAGAGGTACAGTAGCATCTCTTTACAATAATTCCTGGGAATGTCATTTAACTAAAAATGTGGCACTGCCGAGGAACCGCATGTGCGGGAGATGCGAGTGACATGTGGTTTTCCCACCAGGTGTGTGGGAGAATGAAGCAGTACAAAGACGAGCTGCTGGCCTCCTGCTTGACTTTTGTCCTCTCGCTGCACCACAACATCGTAGCTCTGGACATCAAGGCCTACTGTCCTGCTCTCGAGGTGGGGTGGTCCTTTTAAATTGGTTTCATTGTGTTTTTGTGAACTAGATGAGGATGGATGCAGATGCACAGTAGGGGGTTTAGTGTAGTAATTCACAGTCACTCATTTAATTTGATTAAATGGAAATTACAATGAATTAATTCATTACAATTTAACTGTATGGAAAGATATAACATTCACTATTTAATCCATATTTACATCAATTCAAATGAACACTTTTGGAACATGGCGGGTGGTGCTGAAGGAGGGTTCGTCTGACATGGTTGTGGGGGTACGTCAGACAGAATCTGTTTGCTACCGGACTCCTACAGTAAATTATGTCTGTGTGTGTGTGTGTGTGTGTGTGTGTGAATGGGTGTCTAGGCGTCTCTGAAGCTGGGTCTGAGCCACGTTCCTTTGGCCAACGTGGCCCTGGATGCCCTCGAGGACTGGTCCTCCCACATTCCTCTGGAGACGATGCAGCACTGCTACACCAGCATCCTCCCTCTTCTGGATGGATACCTGAAAACCACCTCCACCAACGGTAAGCCCCATAATAGTATCAGAGGCAGGTCAAGCACATCTGTCTGGTCGTATTTGAAATAATTTCAGGTTGGTAAATGTTATCAGCCAAACAAAAATTCTAATTCAGATGTTGTTGATTTCAGACAAAGACGAGAGCAACTGGGAGGTGATGTCCGCTGTGTCTTCAAGAAGCGACAGAGGATACAGCCGAGTGATGACGAGGCTCTTGAAAAAATCCAACCAGCTCACCATGGTAACTGGATGGGAAAGTGGGAAAGACATCTTTCAGTATTACGGGAGCTTTTTGTGTTATTTCCTACACTGGTTTCAATGGTGTTACACTTTTAATTTTCCTGTATATATGTTCAGTTTGTTCATATAAGAATTTATGTTTGTATTATTTATCTATTATCCATCACAATTTGGCTGTAGTTGTTGTATAGCAAGGTTAATGCACTGTTTACTTCAGTCCACGGTGGAGTGTGTTCACTGCATTAGTACGAAAATACAAATACAAAAGGAGGAGAAGTCTTTGAGCTCACTGGTCACTTCTATGTGAATGCAGGAAGATGCTCCTCTCGTCACGGTGAGGCTCAGGGTGGTGAAGCTGCTCGGCCACCTGGGAGGAAAGCTCAACAGGAACCTTGTAACCGGTGAGGATTTCCATATTTGGGCATTTGACATATCGGGTCGTGCTCCAGAGTGATGATTTGAGAACACTTGACTGTGGATAGAGAAATTAGCCATCTTTGTTGATCTCCGTTTTTCACATTTAGTGGTCTCATCGGAGGAAACGATGAAGAAATTCGTCGCGTGGGATTCTGAGAAGAGGCTCAGCTTCGCGGTGCCGTTCGCCGACATGAAGCCGGTCATCTACCTCGACCCATTCCTGCCTCACATCAGTGAGCTGGCTCTGTCCACAAGCGACAGACAAACCAAAGTATGTCCGACCTCCAACGTCAAAGAGTTTCCACCGGCGGTCCACAAAATGGATTCGATGCAAACTTAGATATGATGGTATCACCCAATAGAAATGATTTTTTTAATCTCTTGTGCTGCAGGTAGCAGCTTGCGAGCTCCTCCACAGCTTGGTGGTCTACATGGTGGGGAAGAGCGCTCAGATGGTTGAGGGGGAGAACAGTTTGCCTCCTATGTACAAGCTGCACAAGAGGCTGTTTCCAGTGCTACTGCGTCTAGCCTGTGATGTGGATCAGGTAAGATAAGATAATCACCCCGAGCACAATTCCCACAAAAAGTCCTTAGATGTCATTGAATTTGGAAGGATTGTAATCCAGGCAGGGAGAGGCGTTTGTTAATTATCTCTCTGGAGAAATCAGAGATTTTCTGGAAGTTTCATTGGAGTTTACAGATGTATTACCATCTTGTTTGAATCATTTAATTTATTTGATGGTAGTATTCAGTGTTGATTTTAGGGGTTTTGGTAGGGGCTAAATATGATTTGGGATGTGTGACCTTAAACTATTTTAAGTATTAAAAACTTGTTTAGTGCACTTGTTGACTTTGCTGCTACAGGTGCAAATGATTGAAAGTTGCATCTTTCATGTCTCATGTCTCCAGTGGACCAGCCTCCAGTTGGTTAATGGTTCTTTTTAGTTTTATAATAAGTCCTGGTGTGTTTCGCCTTTTATATTGTTGTCAGCCTGAGTCAGTGTTACACACGTGCAAGTGAGGGAACACACAAGAGTAGGGCTGTCCTCGACCAAAGAAATTCTTAGTCGACTAATCGATTGGTTGAGTTAATCAACAGATCTGTAAAACTGACTTTCTCCACAAAGAATCACACAAAAGCAGCGCTTTAAAATCTTGTGTTTCCCAGAGATGTGCTCATAAGTTTCTTGGAAAAAAAAGTCATTCAGCATGAAAAAAAAGCATTAAATAAAACGACTTATCGATTAAAGAAATCTTAGTTGACTGAGACCGAAACGACGAGCGAAGAGGGGGCAGCCCTAAAACAGAGCCTGGTTCTTACTGAAAGGAGATGTGATGATGTCCACACAGTGATGTTTATGAATTTGAATTTCTTTACCAGGTGACCAGACAGCTGTTTGAACCGCTGGTGATGCAGCTGATTCATTGGTTCACCAACAACAAGAAGTTTGAGAGCCAAGACACAGTAGCTGTTCTAGAGGCCATTATGGTGAGTGTTTATATTCTCTGAAGGGCTGTACAGGCTAAACATCACCTGATATCATGCATCAGTAAATGTTACACAACCCCTTTGCTTGTCTCTTCAGGACGGTGTGGTTGACCCGATGGACAGCACTCTCAGAGACTTCTGTGGCCGCTGCATTGAAGAGTTTGTCAAGTGGTCCATCAAACAGACCACCCCCAAGCAGCAGGAGAAGAGCCCCACCAACATGAAGTCCCTGTTTAAGCGGATCTACAGCTTGGCTCTCCACCCCAACGGATTCAAAAGACTGGGTGCCGCCTTAGCATTCAATAGCATCTACAGACAATTCAGGTACGATACTGCAGACCCCATTTACAGAATAGCAAGCTGCGTCTTATTAGTGATATTTTAAGGTTTGACTAATTTGGTAAAAGGTAGCCGATGCTGCTGATAGTGATAAGGTATCGTCATCATTGTATTTAATTTTTTTAATAGATTTTTATGCCAAAAAATACACATATTTCACATGTTTTTTTCAGTTTTTCCCATTGAATTGAATTGACAGAATGACAAAATTCATTATGAGAAATGGTTTTATGTTACCGACATGTTGGATAGCTGTACCTGTATTTGCTCAGTGCTGTTGTCCATGTGTCCCTGCAGGGAGGAAAAGGCCTTGGTGGAGCAGTTTATCTTTGAAGTTCTCGTCATATTTATGGAAAGTCTGGCTCTTGCACACTCAGATGAGCGATCTATGGGTAATTCTTCTTCCACTTCAGCTTTAGGGACAGGATACTCAGATTTTCATATCATTATCATTGTCATAAAACTAACTATCAGTGGTAATTTATGCTTCGAAAGCAGCTTTTTCTCTTTTTTTAGTGCTGCATTATCATGGATTATGTATTTATTTTTCTGTTATGCTGCAAAAACAGCAAAATATCTTAAGCCACTTGTTTGTTAATGTATTTAGAATGGTATTTATTTATTTGTTTTAATGCTCTCATGTTAGGTTAAACAAGGTTCCATTGCACATTAAAGGAAAAATTCGAATACAATTTTTCAAAAAGGTCTGAAAGCTGTTCTCGCCACTCTTCCATCCTCAGGTACGTTGCAGCAGTGTTGCAGTGCCATCGATCATCTGAAAAGAATCATCAATCAGAAGGCGCCCAGTCTCAATCAGCACAACGCTAAGACCCGCGTCCCACGGTCGGTACTCTCTCTGTGTGCAGTTGGATTTTTTTGCAATACCTTACTTTAGTGAATCTGACTTAACAAAACAAGATATAGTTGCTATGAAATGAAATTCAGGTAAATTGTGTATATTAAACGTTACATAGTGTATAAGTGCACTTATAGAGGTCTATTGCTATGATTGTTTATGCAATGATAAGACATTATAATTTATATGTATAAATAAATATAAATTTTTCCATCATTATCTCTTTCTCCTCTCTCTATTGATGCAGGGGCTTTCCTCCTGATGGGAATCTGTGCCTCTCTGATGTGGTTTTATGGCTGCTGGAACAATGTGGCCGACCTCAGACCGAGTGTCGACACAAATGCATGGAGCTCTTCTATGAGTTCATACCTCTCCTCCCAGGTGAGCAATCCTACCGCGTTTAGCCTCGATCAGACAAATAACAAATAAAAACAATAGATGCAATTTATAAAAACGAAAACAAAATTATAAACTTATATCAATTTGAATTTGATTGTTACGTGTGAATAAATCTTCTGCCTCGTGTGACCGAACTTTAGGAAAGAAGTCTCCGCCTCAGTGGGTGGACGGCATGCTGAAGGATCACGGCGTGGGTTTCCTGATCTCGCGGTTCGAGGGCGGAGGTCTCCTCTCTCAGCCCACTCTCGGAGACCTGACGGGGCCTTTCAGTGTCAGAGCCACCCTGCAGTGGATGGACCTGCTGCTGGCTGCCCTGGACTGCTACAACACCTTCATCCACTTACACATAATCAAGCCTCACCACATGCTCAGTAAGTCATCAGAACATCCCTCGTTCTGACTTGTCCTGGTGACATTATCAAATGAAAAAGTAAAAAAATATGTTTTTCTTCCCCTCCTTCATTGTTAAGGCACCGAAGAGAAATCCAGCTTTCTGAAAGCTGTACGTTTCTTTTTGACTGAGCTGGCAACTCGCGAGCTGGCAGCAGCAGAGAGCTGCTTCCCTCTCGGCAAGAAGACCTCTCACTTCAGCCCCAGAGAGGTGGAGCAATACAACTTCAGCAAGTGCACCATCATTGTCCGCCTGCTGGAGTTTGCCTCCATGATTCTTGTCAAAGGAGACCAGGAGTTTTGGAAGGTATCACTGAATTTAAGACACTCTGACATTAAGACACTGACTTTATTCTCCTTCTTTTTTTCTTTTGCTCACTATTTTCTTTAATTTATTCACAGCTTCTGGAGCAAGACATTTTTGTCCCGGATTTCTTTGAGCTGACTGCTCTGGTGGTGTGCGAGCCATCTGCTGTAGGTTTCAACATGGCAGATGTGGAGGTGATGAAGAACCTGCCAGAAGTGTGCGTTCCTTTGCTGAAGGCACTGCTGGCCTCACCTTACCGCACTCGCCTTGAAGGCAGTTTGCGGTCAAAAATCTCCCGCAAAAGGTACAATATGTTAATCATCTTTGACTACTCTCATTTTAAGTTCGCTATTAGAGAACAAGATGACAGAATGCCATTTAAGTAAATATTAGATAAATATGTCAAATTAATCCTGAAATAAATAAATGAGGCAATAAATATATAAATAAATGTAAATATAAATACACATTTATTCATTTCAGGTGGATATGGTGGATGTTTTTTTGTGGATACGGTGTCATTATGAAATAAAAGTCCTCTGAAATAATTAAATGTGTATTTATATTTACATTTATTTACATTTATTGCCTCATTTATTTATCTCAGGATTTATTTCATAGCCATATTTATTTATTTAATATTGACTTAAATGGCATTCCATACAAGACAAGCCGCATGCAGTGTTCTTTGTTATTGTGCAATATGTGTAACCTGTGCAATATTACTAAATAGACAGCGGAATTGAATAGTAAAAATTCTTATTATTACTGCAGATGAATGAGGTGAGTCTGTATGATTTATAATAAATTGATTGATCCAAGAAAGAAAATACAAACTTGGATTAAGCTAACTGAGACCTGAATAAACTACTAGCCAATGGATAGCCATAAATATAGTTATGAAAAGACAGATAGCACATCAGTTGTAACAAATTGTAAGAAGCAAATAGTCTTCTGAGGCGTTACTTCTGATTGTATTCTCTCAGACCATAATGATTGTGACGATAGTACTTTTAATTATCAACATCAGTAATCAGTTTTTTTTTTTTATTGATGCCTCTAGTGTAGAGGAGTTGTGTGCTGTAGACCTCTACCACTCCAGCACCCTGAGCCGCCACGACCAGATGGAAATGATCCTGTCTTCCTGTAAGCAGATCCACAAAGCCGACTTCCTCGGCTCCATTCTGCACAGCCAGGTATTCGTCGTGTGACCATTGACCCACAATACGCTTTACATTTGCAGCATCATTTTCACTTGTCCAGATGTGCCATGCTTTTCAGTTTTTCGTATTCATTAAACAACTTAATTCATATTGGAAATTAACTTAAGTAAAGCATTTTACTTTACGCACTGATGACTTTTTGTTTGTGTTTTTGTGTTTCTCGTTGTGTTAAAGGATGCCACCTACGCCAAATCCGTTGGTTCCCGACTCCTAATGACGGTGTATAAAGGAATAGCACCCGGCGAGGACAGGAAGGCACTTCCATCCTTGGACATAAATACCAAGAGTCTGGCAGATGGCCTGCTTCAGCTTGCCTTCTCTCTAAGTCAACAGGTCAGTGCTGCCTCTCTTTGGATTAGATTTGATCAAAATCAGATGAAATTTAAACTGCCTACGGTGAGTTATTGGAGCTGCAGACAACTGACTACAACAAAAAAGTTAGGATGAAAATAAGAATGTAGCAAAACAGATAGTGGATATATTAGACACCAATTATAAATATATGAACATAGTACCAATGCATACTTTGTAAAAAAAAAAAAAAAAGAAAACAATGGAATATGCTTAGATCATTACATCTCTGATAAACACTATGATGCAAGTTTTTCTCTACTATGAGTTCACCAAGTGCCTCCTGTTGCGTCATGCTGTGTCTCTGCAGAGTGAGCAGCTGGTGGACTTGTTGCTGAACACCATCATGCTTTCCGTGCCGATATCCGGAAGTCACAGTCACAACTTCCTGAGCTTCTCGCACGGCGAGTACTTCTACAGCCTCTTCCAGGCGACCATCAACACCGAGCTGCTGAGAAGTCTGGACACCACGGTGCCACGCCTCATGAAAGCTTCCTCTCAAAATCCCAGCATGGTAGTTCTTTGTCTTCCTTTTTTTTTCCCACATTTCAGAAACAAACGTTTTGGCATCGTAGACACGCACCTGTGAAGGAACATTCTTGTTTTCCTACATGTAAGGTGGGTTTTTTCTGTTTTGTTGAATTATTTTTCATCAGGTGAGCGTGTTGCTGAATGGCATGTTGGACCACAGCTTCAGAGAGCGCTCTGTGAGGAAGACTCAGGGGAAACTGCTGGTCGAAGAGGTGCTGAGAAGATGGAGTAGTCTGCAGGCGTGGTGGGAAGGAGACTCCTTGACCCCAGAGAGCAAAACTGCCACTCTGCTGCTGCTCTCCAAGCTCCTACAGGTATCAAGAAGCTGACGTTACTACTGCGTTTCACCTAGAAAAACAACCTTCATCTCATTAACTAGGAACTGCCAAGTTTGTGAATACATTAAAACCCCTAAGCATCATCATTTATGTGGCCAGGCCCGGAAAAAAAAATACAATGCAGCAGAATACAGGCTTAGCCTTTGTTTTTTTTCTAATTTCCTCTAATGTTGATGTATTTCATGGACACTTTTTTTCCCCTCTGTCATCAGATTGACTCCTCCGTCTGCTCCGATATCAACCATGAAGCGTTCAGACCGGTGTTTTCCACTTTCACTATGCTGCTGGTTGACATGAATCTGCCGCTGAATCTCAAGGTAATAGAAAGGGTATATGTTTTAAACACAGTCAGAGTCGTGGATTACTTCAAATGACTGTACGATTTTTTCTGTTTGAGTTACTCAATAAAAATAAACATGTTGGATTCCCTCAACTCTCCAGAGCCAGGCCCTGTTGGTGTTGCCCTTCTTCACAACCCTCCCAGAGAAGCCACTGGCTGAGCTGCAGAGAGCCCTCGACGCCCTGGTAGCGTCCCACTTCCCCATGCAGTCGGATGAGTTCGCCAAAGGCTCGCTTCACCGCAACAACTACATGGACTGTATCCGAAAGGTAACGCCAGTGTTTCGGAGAGTAAAGGGGGATGACGCGGATTGAGGGGGGAAGTTACTCTTGTAGGTTTTAACGATGTAAGACAGGTTTTACTTGGTGCTTTGGAGGTCATAATGCTGGACCAATCGTACGTTTCTTTCTTTCTTTCTTTCTTTCTTTTAGTTGCTGGATGCCCTGGAGCTTTCCCAGAGTCCACTCCTGCTCAAACTGATGGCAGGGATTCTGTGTCGAGATCCAAAACACATCATGGAGGAGTCCTTCCAAACCTGCTTCCAAAGAATCGCTAAGCGGTTAGTAAAAACCTTCGTTCGTGGGAGACAATAAGATTACACATGTCATTCTTTCTTACTTAAATTGCATTCGATCGTACAGGAGACGCTTATTTTGTGCCCACTACCTGCGTTTGTCAATGTCCTGACTACACGTAGGTCCGGCAGTGAGCGGCAGCTGCAGCTCCTGTGCGCGGTATACGGGGTGATCCAGCAGGGCGATGTGCCGATGAGCTCCATGCTGCAGGCCATGATGGAGAGGGTCCTGCTGCCTCTCGCCTCCCACTGTAGCACCAAGGCGCTGAATGACTTCTTCGTGGCAAATGTCTCCGACATAATCGTCTTGGTACTCAGCCGCTTCACGAAGGTTTGCCTCTTAACGTCGTCACATTTAGGGGAATATTTGAAGATGAACATACATATGTATAAAAACACTTTAATAGCTGTATTTGCAGTTAAATGTTTTGTCCTCACAGCCCAAAGCTAGTGCTGTGTTATTGAGAATGGAGGAGCACATTGGAAACCGATTTTAAGGCTGATTTATTTATCAATTTCAGTCAAATGAAACGGAATTTGAGATCCAGTTGATGAAGAAGACCGGCTGCTACAAGCTGATGGAGCTCCTGTATTCCCGGCTTCCCAAAGAAGAGGTTTACTCCAAGGAGTCCCGCATTAATCGAGCCTACTGTCGTTTAGACAAAACGGAGGGGAACGAGCTGTCCAAGACCTTGATCAAGTAGGAGTCCCCGACACTTTTATGCTTCAAGACGTGACACAATGGTAAAATGTGCTCATTCTTCCATCATTTTATTTCAATCAGGTCATGTTTCGAAGCGTTCACTGAGAACATGGCTGGCGAGAATCAGCTCCTTGAACTCAGGAGACACTATCACTGTACCGCGTACAACTGCGCCATCGCCGTCATCAGCTGCAGCTTCAATGAGCCCAAATTCTACCACGGTTTCCTCTTCAGTGAGAAACCAGAGAAGGTACTGTATCCAGTTCACTTCAGCACTGCAGTCACCTTTCATTTTTTTTAACTACTTTTACATGTTTAGTGTCGTCTAATAGATGGGGAAGAGAGGAATAGTGGTCTCTCTAAGTGATTGGAGGACTTCACTGATTGTGGTTTTCTTTCCTTGTCCAGAATCAGTTCATTCTGGAGAATATCATTGATGTCGAAAGGACCTACAACTTTCCAATTGAAATTGAGGTATGTTTTTTTGTTTGATTTACACTTAACTCTGAGTTGCAGCAGTGGTTTATTCATTTATTTTTTTCTTCACCACTGCAGGTCCCACTTGAGAGAAAGAAGAAATACGTCATGATTCGAAAAGAAGTGAGCGAGGAGAGTGGAGGTATTTACTGCTACCAACAGTGTTTTTCCACTTTTAGAATTTGGCCTTTTTTGTCACAGAGCAGTTGAATTTTTTTCCTTAATTTATTAGACTTGCCTAATGTCCAATGAAAATGACCTGCTCTTTACAATGAAATGGGATGTGATGGGTCTAACATAGGTAATTAGGTGGCCATAGAGGTCAAAGCATCTCCAGTAAGTTTTTTTTTTTTTTTTTTTTTTTAAGTTCATGAGATTTATGTTTCGGTTTCCACAGACGCGCCGGTGTACCTGTCCTCCCAGTCTTACATGGCCGACAGCAGCCTGAGCGAGGAGATGAGTCAGTTTGACTTCTCCACCGGAGTCCAAAGCTTCTCCTTGGGTTCCCAAAACCCCGAAGGACACCGACGCACTGTTGCAAAAAGAGTCAGTCTTTTTGTTTTCCTTTATTAAAAAACTGCACTTAGCTGATGACATGGCTTTAGTGTCTATATGATGGTCTAAACGTCGTTGGTATGTTTGTACGTCAAGGATACCGAGGAGGCAAATCCCTCCCAGGATGCAATGGTGGATCTAGAAATGGATGAGCTGAATCAGCACGAATGCATGGCGACCATGGCGGCTCTCATTGGACACATGCTGAGGAACAACATTACCCCCAAAATTGAAGAGGTCAGTGGCGCCGAAGAAGAATCATATACAAATATTAATCTTGTACTTAACATTCAAAATGCTCTCTCCTTTGTTGATGAAACAGGGCGACATGCCCAGTGAACTTCCTCCATGGATGAAATTTCTACATGCAAAACTAGCAAATCCAGCAACACCTCTGAATATTCGACTCTTCATCTCAAAGCTGATCATCAACACGGAGGAGGTAAATGTCCCCTTAGTACAAATCCATCCAGTTACTCACTGTCTTTGAAAATACATAAATACATTCATACTGTATACCCGTATTTGACGCCTCACACTGCTGCTGATTTTATCTCTGCTGTTCTGATCTTTCCAGGTTTTTCGACCGTATGCCAAGCACTGGCTGGGGCCGCTCCTGCAGGTCGTTGTTTCTGGAAACAACGGAGGAGAGGGGATCCACTTCATGGTGGTGGATATTGTCGTCGTCGTGCTCTCTTGGACAAGCCTGGCCAACCCCAAGGTTGCTAATATTTACATTTTAAAGACCGCAAATATAAATAATGAATACATTTTTGTCATGGTCTGTGCATATAATTAATATACAAATTCCAGCATATGAATTTTGCAATGTAATTGTGTCCAATTTTATGGGTATACGAATTATATAAAGTTTAAGAAAAAAACAACAACTAGAGTTTAAACTGATGTTTTTACAGCGTGGGAGTAGTACGAAATAACTAGTATCATTAGTAACAGAATTCTTTTTTTTCCCAGGGTAACCCCAGAGACGAGGTGCTCGCCAACCGGCTGTTAGAGTTCCTGATGAAGCACAGCTTCCACTCCAAGAGGGCGGTTTTCCGCCACAACCTGGAGATCATTCGCACTCTGGTAGAGTGCTGGAAAGACTGTCTGAATGTGCCTTACAGGTAGATCTTTCACACTCTCACTGAATAATTGATATGCATTTGCAGCTATCCACAAGGCTTTCTGGAATTAGCTTGTTCCTCTTCCCTTTCTCTACTCCCAGTTACACACAAAGTTGTCGCATCTACTTGTCCGTGTTTTTTCTTAGCTGGTGTCTTGACTTATATATGTGAAATATAGATAAATAAACCCAAAACTTTGTCTTTGTTTAAATTCATTTAAAACTTTTATTTTTTATCAACAGACCCAATTTACAAAAAGCAAGTGATATTTCAAAGCCAGATGGAAAATTGACTTGAGATGTTAATCGTGAATAATAGAAATGCATTGTCATTTTGTAATTCTGTAAAATACTGGTCTAAATAGACATGATAGAGAAACTGGTCCACATGCTATACACCCACTCTATTTCCTGGCTGGTGTATGAGATCTGTTAGTACATGTGGTAGTATACTAGCACGTTTTTCTGTATTTTATAAATGAAATGGAATTGTACCTTGACCTTTATCTCTTTTCTCGCCCTTGTAGTCTGATATACGATCGATTTCGTGGCATCGACCCAAACAGCAAAGACAACTCTGTTGGACTCCAGCTGCTGGGAATCATCTTGGCCAACAACCTCCCTGCATACGACGCCTCCTGTGGAATTGAATATGACGGGTAAAATATATAGTAGTAGCTAAATGGCAACACACTGTGCAACGCGTCACCTTACAGATTTACTGTTTGAAACCATCATTTCATTTGCTAATGGGATATTGTTTTTTTTTAAGTTGCAAGAGCAGTATATTCAGACATTTATGGTTTCTTTTGAAACGTGTATACATTTGTGCTGTAGCTCACATGGCGAAGTATCTTTAATCATTTCTGTGCGTTTTCAGGTACATTCAGTCTCTCACCAACAACGTGTCCTTCGTAAGGTATAAAGACGTCTACGCTGCTGCTGCTGAAATCATCGGCCTCGTCCTGAAGAATATGAGTGAAACGGACAGCGTATGAAACTTTCCCCAGTTTGCTTGAATTACAGTTAATTTATGTTTATGTCTGAGGAGAGCCCCAAAGCACCTCAACAGAAAAGATCTCACATATATTTATTTTGATAAGTTAATGCCTTGGTGAAGTCAGTAGATGTATATCCCTCTTCAAATGTTATCTGTTATCCGCAATACTGATGTCCAATTTCTTTTCATGTTTGATTCTTGTCTCAGCACCGTCAAGAGCTCCTCAGTCTTGCCGCAAGTAAGATAACAAATCTGAAGAAAAAAGACCTGGATGACAAGTTCGTTATTAGCTTGAACAAAGTGTCGAAGCACTTTCCTCCATTTATGGATCGGTGAGTTTGTACTTCTGCTTTGTTAGTCCCCTCCAATATAAATCATTTCATGAATCAACACGTTGAATTTTACTGTATGTAAATAACCCTCTGACTTTGAATTAAGTATTTTTTTTCTAACCCGTCTAAGTCTTATTGTAACTTCAGCTTCCCTTTAAATGTTTCAGGTTCGTCAACCACGTGTTCTCCCTCCTGCCGAAGCTGCACGGCATCTTGAAGACGAATTGCTTGGAGTGCGTGCTGAGCCGAGCTGACGTCATCCCAGACATCTTTCTGCATCTGAAGACCACGGGTTTCATCCAGATGATGGGCCACAGGTGAGTCCTGACCTCACCCCCCCTCCATGATCTGGATTGACAAACCCTGCTAGCCTGCACACTGTACATTGTAGTTTGTTCTACGTAGATTTGGCAGGAAATCTCCCAGCATGCTTTTACACAAACGGTGCTAAAGTTTTTGAGCGTGTCTTCCGATCGCTGCAGATGGTTTAAAGTGGTGATGTCACTTGTGTAAATGAATATCACGTTTGAGTATTTATTTTTTTGTTTCTGCACATTACTCTTCTAGGGATGAAGCAAAGCAGAGAATGTGTCTGGATATCATCCACAAGATCATCGCCCGTCTGACTCCAGTTGAGCTTCAGGAGCTGCTGGGAGCCGTGACGGCTTTTGTCTCCCATCCTTCGCCAGTGTGCAGAGAGAGGATGTACGACATCCTCATGTGGATCCAGGACAACTACAGGTACTCTGAGCCATTTTGACTTTTGTATTATATTGCTTTTTATTTTCACTGGACCGTATCATGCATGTGTAGTGACTTAGTGTTTACTGTTGCTTGCAGTCCATTGTAACTTCTCTGATGTGAACTTAAATGTTATACTGTTTGTAATTTGTTCCAGTGATGCAGAGAGCATGGAAGACAACACCTCAGTGGAGGTTTTGAACGCAGCTAAAGAAACACTCCTTCAGGGACTGTCTGAAGAAAACCAAGGCCTTCAGTAAGTACCCGCTATTTCTCGCTCGCCTTTATTTTATGTTATCCTTTCTTATATTATGCAGGGAAGTGTAATCTGAACAGTTCACGATACAATATTCAATGTTTTAACTAAAAAAAAAACTCCCCCCCTGTCCATTGTGTTTTCAGGCTTTATGTCCGTAACTTCTGGAGTCAGGAGAAGCGCCTCCCCACCGCGACCCTGGAGCGGATGTTGACCGTGCTCCGTTCTCTGTACTCCTGTCAAATAGAAAGGTGTTTCTTAAGCCTGGCTACCAACCTGCTGCTGGAAATGACCAGCCAGAGTCCCGACTTCAAACGAAACATGTTTGAGTATCCGCTGTCAGAGTGTACCTTCCAGGTCAGCTGAAATCTGCAGCGTTTATTTCTCTCTCTCTTTATCTCTCTCCTCTCTCTCGGTTTCAAAGATTTCAAGCTTGAGATTTTTATTTGTACGCTACTGATGAGCCCCTTCTCCGCTCTCTAGGACTATGTGATTGACTCCAACTGGCGCTTCAGGAGCACGGTGATGACTCCCATGTTTGTTGAAACCCAAATCTCTCAAAGCCCAGAGAGCGTGGCAGCGTCGCAGTCTGGAAGCATGAAGGGGAAACTCCGAGCCACTCAGAGCTCATTAGAGTTCAGCCAAACCCAAACAGCAGGTAAGTTAATATCCTGGTATTAAAGCAGTACTAAAGGTAGAAGCGTGGGCTGTACCTTTAGCTTTGCAGTAAGAAAATTTGCAGGTTAACACAGATATATATATTTTTTTTCCCAGGTCGACGTACAGCCTATAACTGGCTGACGGGCAGCAGTGTGGACACACTAGCAGAGTACACACTCGGCTCCGAGTCTCTGTCTTCATTGTTGGTGTTTGATAAGAAAGCAGAGAGGCAAACTGCAGCGAGGAGACCGGTAGGGGAAGGCTTTGGCCTGAGGCGCCTCACCGCATCAACCGATGAGGTGGACAGTCGCACTAGAGGTTAGTCTCTGACAAGGAAACACCCACCTGTTTAAATACGCACCACTTCCCAAGTGTTCAAATGAATCGGAATCATGTTAATGTGAATATCTCGTGTTGTCTACTATGTCAACAGCAGCGAACGAGCAACGCAGTAACATCCTAAGATTGAGACGCAGATTTCTCAAGGATCAGGAGAAAGTCAGCTTGAATTTTGCGCAAAAAGAGATCCAACATCAAAGACAGAAAAAGGTATCAAATATAATATAAAAGCCAGTATGCTGATCCATGTTTATCCTTAGTTCAATTCATTTGTGAAAGACTGGATGGCGGCACAAAGTAGTTTTATGGTTGATTACTGTCACTAACTTCCCCAAACTGCCAGCGTCTCTAAACATCAGCGGTTGTGTTTGGGTGTCCCACAGGAAGACAAAGCCGAGCAAGGGCGGCGTAAAGAGGCTCAGGTGACTCTCTATCGTAACTACAGAGTGGGAGACTTTCCAGACATCCAGATCCCATACAGTAGCCTCATCGCCCCCCTTCAAGCACTCGCCCAGGTAACACCGCCACTGCTGCTCTCTGTGGCCTTCACACGAAGTAGTCAGGCTGTAAATATAAATGAATACAAACAACTTTGATCACAGCTAATTTTTTTTTTTTTTTTGCCTATGCACGTTCCTTCAGAGGGATCCAATTTTAGCGAAACAGCTGTTCAGCTCCCTGTTTGCGGGAATCCTCCAAGAAATGGAAACGCAGAAACCAAGAGAGGAGAGCGGGAGGATTAAAGAGGAGCTGCGGTGCAGCATGAATACATTCCTGAGCAAGAGCACCCTCTGCTTCCCTCCGTTTATAGCATGTGTGCAGGTATGACCTCGAGATTAATGAACTGTTTTAATATTTTGACTCAAGGTCTGAAAGATTACAGCATTCATTGAGAGTGTCAAAATGAAAGTAGTGCCAGTTATTAATTACACTGACTACATTTACATCCACAATAACACTGTATTTGTGGCCAGTAAGTCAGTTATTACATTTACATAGGATTTAGGATCTTTACATTATTATTCCTCTGAAGCAACGTCTTTGTCGTGGCGTGGGTGATTATTCCTCTTCCATTATTACCTATACTATATAGGTGTAGGTGCCTTGTTATTTTATAGCTTGATTATTAAAGTCCAACTCAAAACTATAAAGTTTAAGGCTGAGATCTGGTGGGTTGACTTAATACTGGTTATGTTGTTGTTAGGACATGTGCCACCAGCATAAGGATCTGCATCAGATCGACCCAGCAGCCATCAGCGCCACTTGCCTGATGAGTCTCCAGCAGCCGTCGGGCATCCTGCTGCTGGAAGAGGGCTTGTTGCACGCCGCCGCCGCCGCCAGCCAGGACGAGCCTCCCGGCAAACGGGCACGAGGACGCAAAGAAATCCCCCCAGACACCAATAAATGGATCCACCTAGCAAGGTATTAACAGCGTTGTTGACCTTGAGGCCGGTTCTATGCTGGCTTGTAGCTGAATGTTAGGAGCTGAGTAACTTTCAATTTATTTTATGAGTACTGTACCATACAGATCAATCACCTTGTGGGTGATTGTAATTGCTTTGGTTAAATGTAGTGCTCTCCGTTTCCTCTGTTCTCCAGACTTTACAGAGATCTGGAGGATTATGATGTCGTGCGCGGCATCTTCGGCGGTAAAGTCGGGACCAAGTCGATCACCTGTGCTGCGCTCCAAGCTGAAGCCAACACTGACTTTGCAGAAGCCGTGAAGCTCTACAACGAGGTATAGTTTTTTCCCAATGAAATAAATCTAGCATAGTGCTTATTGGTGCCGTTTTACCAGATTGCTGGCTGTGTGTGTAGCAATGTAGTATACTCTCTTCCATACTGGCAGGCTCTGAACACTGAGAGCTGGAGTGATGACGAGCCCACTAACTCTGAGAAGGACTTCTGGGAAATAGCTGCCATGGAGGCCTACAGTCACCTGACCGAGTGGAAGTCTCTTCAGTACTGCTCCACGGTGTATATCGATGAAAACTCCCCACCCGACCTCGAGAGGATGTGGTCGGAGCCGCTCTACCAGGTACCAGATCTGACCTTTCACAGTCAAGGGATTCTCAGTCAGGTACCAGGGAGGGCTGAAATCCTGCCGGGTTCTTATTCCAACCAAAAAGGCCCCTTCCAGGCTCTTTGGTCATCTTTAGTAATTAAATAATGTGATGGTAATTTAAGCTTAAATTTGACCCAAAAAAAAGGAAAGAATTATGTAGCGTCACTGGAATCACTGGAATAAGAGCTGTCCTTTAAGTCCTATTTGATGTAATGCTTTTCTCACGCGAGTCTTTTTTTGCGTTCGTGCCAGGAAATGTACCTGCAGCACATGATTCGCAGCATGTTGAAGCAGCTGCAGCAGGGCGAGACGGACCAAACTCTCCTCAGCTTCGTCGACAAAGCCATGAGGGTGGAGGAGCGCAAAAAGCTGCTGGAAAGCAACTACAGCCAAGAGCTCAGCTTGCTCTACATCCTGCAGGAGGACTACGACCGCGCAAAATACTACACCAACTACGCCATGCAGCTCTTCATGCAGGTCTGCTGTTACACACGTCCTTTCTGTCTATCACCTCCGAGTTTTAGAATGACATTATTAATTCATTGTTACTTTAAAATCCCCAAAAGATTGTGTATGTACTGTGTATATGTAGATAGAATGTATACATCCTGCAGATCTCCCTAGAAATATGTGGTGAATTGGCAAAGAATATGCAGAGATGCGTTTGGATCTGAAACTCCACACTCAACCACAGCACGCACTCAATGTCTTTGCCTCCTGTAGAAATACTCCAGCGTGGATACGCTGTTGACTCAAAGTCGGCTGACCATCCTGCAGTCAGTGCAGGCCTTGACTGAAATCCAGGACTTCCTGCTGTTCATTAAAGGAGAGGGTGAGCAGAGATAATATTTTTACAACTCAAACAACAGTGAATATCCATTATTTTTTATGAAACTGTTGCTATATCCTGACAGTAGTGCACGAGACGGATAATCTGTGGAAAAAAGCATGTTCCTCTGTGTTCTCCTGTGCTCCTAATGGCATTTCATTGCGCCGAAAGGAAAACAACCAATCTTATTTTATAAAAAATACTTTTTATCATATTTGCTCAAAGTTACAAACTGCAGCTTTTTTTTTGCAAGAATTGCACGATAATTTCCCTGCAACTGTCTTTATTTAATACTTTGAATAAAACAAAGTTTTTGTCCCACTCTCAAAATGTAGTAACTTTCATTGTGTTTCATTCGTTAGTGTCTGTGAGCTCCCTCAAGCGGCTCATCCGACTATGGACTGAGCGGTATCCTGATGCTAAAGCGGATCCAGTGAATTTATGGGATGATGTCATTACGTCTCGGTAAGAAAATAAAATTGGATATTTTGCATGTATTGTGACAGATATGTATATTCTGACACAGTGTCAAATTTGATCTCTTCGTTTCAGATGTTTCTTCTTGGACAAGATCAGGGTAAAGCTGAGAGGCCACGCTCCCAGTGACAGCATGGAGGTGGACGGGTCAGAAGACCCAGCTGGTGAAATTGACACGTTAGTAAATGACTGCAAGTTCAACATGAAGCTACAAATGGCCGACAGCGCGTGGAAGCAGGTGAAGAAACAACTGTGGAAGTTAGTTTTTTTGTGATGTCACATGTTTAACACGCACTCACCTTTGGAATGTTGTTTTCAGAATAACTTCCCGGTGGCCACCAAGCTGCTGAAGGAACTTCACAAAGAAGCCAAAACAAACAGAGGCTGGTTGCTGCGGTGGGTCCACAGTTTCAGCCGCTACAACCATAAACGCCACCAGGCCCTGGGTCCGGTGGAGCAAATCAATTCCATGCTGAAGACTATCCCACTCCTGGGTAAGCGTGATTAACTTAAAGGTGCACTGTGTAGTTTTCTTTTAAACAAAGAAAAGTTATGTTTGCCTTTGTTGGTGTATTGCTACGCGTGTTTGTGCGTTACCACCACCAACTGTCGACCAGCAGAATAACTTGAAACCAGTGGTATCATCTGACTCACGCCGCCTGCGTTCTAGTGCGTGTGCTTGTGCATCGTCATGTGCATGCACAATGCAAACAAAACAGCGACTCGCTAGCAAAAAAAACATTGCTCCATGTCGCCTCAAGTGGTCAAAGACTCCACAGGGTACCTTTAGGCATTTTAGCACTTAAGCATAGGAGTTTAAAACATCATAGTAATTGTTTATGTTGTTTATAGTAATTCAGGATGTGAACTAATTAATATCAACATTTCAAAGTTTAAAGGCCAAAACTTGGAGGAATTAATGCTGTTCGGGAACAAGACAACTTTCATTGAAGTTTCTTACTTTTTTTCTTACTTTTTGCTCTTGTTCCCTGTTGAGATGTTTCATGTCAGCTCTTATCTCTCCGCAGAGGACCTTCAGGCTGACTGTCAGAGTGCCACAGCTAAAGTATTCAGATACCAAAAGATTCTCCAGGGTACATCTTTCCACATCCTGGCCACAGCTGTAAGCAGGAGCCCCTCGGTGCTGGGAACTATTGACGCCGAGAAAGCAGAGAGAGTTGCAAAGCTTTCTGGAGCTGCTTGGCCCGATGAAAATACAAAGGTTCGTTATAATTTTTTATTATTTTCAAACGTATTTAAAACATATAGCGTACAGTATGACTAGAGCATGTGCAAAGAGTCTATGTAAGTTATTTACTAAAAGCTGTTTACCCTGCAGAAAGTGGAAGTGGGGCTGCAGCTGAAAGCATTGAAGTTGCTGTGTGATGCTACCAGAAAGGCCGATGAAGAGCTCCAGTCTTATACTCAGGACTGTGTGGAAAGCAGCAGCATCGTTGACACATACATGGCTTTGGCTAACTTCTGTGACAAACGGCTGCAAGAGGAGGAGCAGAGCGATACTGGTGAGTAATGATACCAACTAATTTAATTGTGTGAATGCACTCTGGAGAAGGAATAACGGTACCTTGCCTGTAGAGGACACTCTCGACTTGATGCGTTTTTGTGTTTCGTTACAGAAAGCCAGTTTCCAGACCTCTTGGCGCTGCCTGTTCATGTAGTTGAGAGCCTGCTGAAGGCGCTGAAGATGAACTCAGAGGAAGCTCGCCTCAAGTTCCCACGTCTGCTGCAGATCATTGAGTTGTACCCCTCCGAGACACTGGACCTCATGACCAAAGAGGTTAGTATGTTAAGAACATGGATTTCGTGAAGGGTAAACCCACACTAATACAGTTTATTCCTTTTTACATCAGCAAAATATTTATACTTCTTCTTGGGCTGGAGTAAATGATTATAATAATGATGTTATGTAAAGATTTATCTAAGTTTGTGCGCTGTTGTCGTAATCGGTGCCTATACTGTCTTTCCGTGTGTAGATGGTGTCAGTTCCCTGCTGGATGCTGATTGGCTGGATCAGTCAAATGGTCGCCCTGCTGGACAAGCCGGAAGCTGTGGCTGTGCAGCACTGCATTGGGCAGATAGCGGAGAGCTACCCTCAAGCGCTGGTTTACGCTCTGATGATCAGCGGTGAGAGTTACCAGTTCGAGGACTCTGCCACGGGCCACCAGCAGCAGGGATCTGTCAACAGGTAAACTGCCTAATGTTTTGTCTGGGGAAGAAAGAAAAATGACAATATAATATATATAAACATCTGCTTGTAACGTGTGTGTGTGTGTGTGTGTGTGTGTGTGTGTGTGTGTGTGTGTGTGTGTGTGTGTGTGTGTGTCAACAGGCTGAGGAGCAAGCTGGATAAGGGAGGACCTGTGAAGAAGTTTGTAGATGCACTGCAGCAGCTGACGAACCCCGAGATGCTTTTTAGGGTAAGAAGTGCAAGTTGAACCATGAATTAATAAGCTGCCTCCTGCTGGTTACTGGCCTGTCATTGATTATTGTCATTTGGTCCACACAGGATTGGTGGGATTGTTTGAAAAATGAGTTGGAAAAACCTAACTTTGACAAGGATCGGATGGGCGACATGTACGACGAGATGCGGTCTTCACTCGGGGACCGCAGCACGGGCGGTCACGGAATGTTCCGCACGAAATTCATCAAAGTTCGTAGTTTGTTTTGATCTCTTTCGTATAGCAAAAGCAGGTATATTCACTAAACAAAAATGCACTTTTCAATCAATCCAACTTTTTTTTTTATTCAATAGAAATTTGCTAAAGACGTGGAGAAACTGCTGGGATCTAAGGGCAGCAAGCTGTTTGAGAAGAGGAAAGAAAAAAGCTTTGTGCGGCAGGTGGATGAACTGGCAGCATCCATGCGTGAATTTCAATTTCAGAAGGAACCAGGGAACCTGAAGGAATACTCGCCCTGGTTGAGTGGATTCAAAGCGGACGCATTCGGCAATGAGCTGGAGATCCCAGGTCAGTGCGGCATCAAAATTCACACTGTTAAAATCAAGGCAGTCTGAACTCTCTAAATATCGTACATTGCCGGTTGAAACAAATCTTGTATACAGTAGGCCACGTTATTATGAGTTAGATAACACATCTTTTTTATGTATTTGTAGTTAGTTTTATGGGTTTTTTTGTGTTTTGTGTGTATGGCCTGTAATTTAGGGCAATGATTCCAAACTACCTTTTTCATTTGTCAAAATAAAATGTTGTTCTATTGAACTCTATTCTGTTCACTGATGAAGATGTTTTCCTTCCTCTCGCTGTAGGTCAATACGATGGCAGATCTAAACCTTTGCCGGAGTATCATGCAAAAATAACAGGCTTTGACGAAAGGGTACGCTTTTACTGTAAAGTAATCATGTAAATTTTCTAATAGCCCCCTGTGTAAGTCTGAAATCAGTATCTCAGTGTGAATTTCTGCCCCGCAGGTAAAGGTGATGTCCTCCATCCGTCGCCCTAAACGTCTGATCATCCGCGGGGACGACGAACGCGACCACCCCTTCCTGGTGAAGGGGGGAGAGGACCTCCGCCAGGACCAACGCATCGAGCAGCTCTTTGTCGTCATGAACATTCTGCTGAGCCACGACGCCGCCTGCACACACAGAGGCATGCAGCTGCGCACCTATCAAGTCATTCCCATAACCACGAGGTACCGGGCTCGTCCGTCCGTCCATCACTCTATCCTTCAAGTTCAACTTAAATCGGTTGAAGTAGAACTAGATCAAACTTGTTTCCTATTTACTTTGATCCTTCCAAAATATGTTTTATAATGATCATTTTATTTTTTATTTATTTTTTAAATGATTTATTAGGGATTGGGGCTGTCGAGAAACTTAATTTACCACTTTCGCTGCCTTTACAGAATTGGTCTAATTGAATGGATGGAGAACACCTGTACTCTGAAAGAGTTCCTGTATAACACAATGACTGAGGAGGAACAGAAAAGTGCACGGAGGTACAGTACATACATTTCACTCTAATCACTTAGATGTCGGCCCACTGTCCAGTGATGAAGTTGAAATGTCATCTTCAGAGCTGTTAAAAATGTTATATATATTAACTGTGATTTCTTTTTCTTAAAGGTGTACTGAAGACTACAATAAATGGCTCCAAACCTTTGCTCCAAAGTCAAATGCTATTGCACTGTATGCACTGGCTTACCAGTAAGTCTTATTAATATTAGCCAATGACAAAGGGGGGGAAAACAGTCTTTGTTTTATTAAATATGAGCTACAGCATAATTCTCCTTTTGCCAGGAAAGCGAAACGTACCGAGACGGTCAACAACTTCTTGAAAGTGTTGCAGCATGTGCCCAGCGATCTCCTGAAGTAAGTTGAACGTCTGTATTATAAAACTGCTCGTGAAGGTTTTAACGCTCAGCAGTAAAACAACTCCTTCTCTTCTTCGATTTCTAGGAGAGCTTTTCTGAAGATGTGCAACAGTCCCGAGGCATTTCTGTCCTTGCGCTCCCACTTCATCAGCTCTCACGCCTTGCTGTGTGTCAGCCAATGGATCCTTGGCATCGGAGACCGCCATCTCTCCAACTTCATGATCAACATGGAAACGGGAGGCATGATCGGCATCGACTTTGGTCACGCGTTCGGTTCGGCCACGCAGGTTAGTCGTGCTTGTTTTTTGGACAGACAGACAGACGTTGGCATCTATAGAGACGTACCGCTAGCTTGGCTGAAAATGTAACTCAGCCATCTCTCGTATAAATAATTCCCCTCTCTCCGTGCAATCGTGCATTTCCTCCCAGTTCCTCCTTGTGCCGGAGCTCATGCCTTTCCGGCTGACCCAGCAGTTTGTGAATCTGATGCAGCCCTTGAAGGAGTCGGGTTTGATCCAGAGCATCATGGTCCACTCCCTCCGGGCTTACAGCGCCGAGCCGGACCTTCTGCTGAACACCATGGATGTGTTCGTCAAGGAGCCCTCGCTGGACTGGAAGGTAACCACTCAGTCCTGCTACAAAGATCCAATTAAACATTTCGGTGTTTGACAAGTGAACCGCGGATAAAGGAGGTACAGTGAGGGCATTTGATAAAATCTCTGAGGATGTCAGTGGATGCGTTACAGACAGAATATGTGGCGTGAATCTGATTTCTTTAAGTTTAGACCTTCGTTATACTGTAAACAGTAAATGAACTGTGGTACAAATGATGTTTCTCGCTGCTGTTCCGCAGAACTTTGAGCTGAAACAGCTGAAGAAAGGAGGCACGTGGACGGACAGCGTGAACACCAAAGAAATCAACTGGTATCCCCTACAGAAGGTGAACTTTGCCAGAAGAAAACTGGAAGGAGCAAATCCAGCTGCTATAACCAGGTATAATCATCAAATCACAACACGGCAGACCAATCGATAGGATTTCATTCATGTTAGACCACACTGAGGATTTTTTTTTAATTAAAGATGAGACTGTGTAAGCTTGTATTGTTGATATCCATTATGGAGGAAATATTGCTTCATTTGTTTAATTTACAATATCACGCAATTGCAAAGTGGAACATTTGCTGTCTTGGGGAAGCCCTAATACTGAATTAATAATATCGCTTTTATCAAGTTCAACACCTAGATCCCTCTTCTCAGCATTTTTTATATTTTTTTTATTTACTTATTTACACTGTGGTTATATATTGTATGTGTTTGATGCACATATTTGTACATATTTCTTATTCTTATTATTTATTTATATTACTCTACATACAGTATACTGTGTTATATACTATAGCAGTTGTACATAATTTACATTTTACATACTCCTTTATTTCTATTTTAAGTCTTATGCTTAGATATACAATTTCCCCCCCAGGAATCAATAAAGTATTCTGATTCTGACACAAGTGTTGCTGTGTACAAGGGGTGGAAACTGTTACAGTAATATCTGTCACATAATGCGATTCAATATGACAGCTCTAAAATCAAAACTACCTTTAAGACACAATTTTCAGTTATTGTTTCAACTCGTTCACAGTTCTCCGATAACGACCCATTTATGTCTAATTTACTTTTAATATGTCATCATTCTCTTTCCTATTATCTAAAGGCATTTCTGGGCCTTCTTGACGCTACCAATTTTTGGTTTAAAAAAATATCAGCTTTCAGTTTCAATTCAAAATACTGCAGCTGGTCTTCATTTGAATCGTACTTGTGTGTGATTAAATGTTGGTTTCTTTTTTTGTCAGTGAGGAGCTGAAGCTGGGCTTTGAGAAGGACGCTGCCTTCGCGGGGATGCAGTCTGTTGCCCTGGGGACCGAGGAGCACAACATCCGTGCTAAGCTTCCTGCTGCAGGCTTGTCGGTGGAGAAGCAGGTGGACTGTCTGCTCGACCAAGCCATGGACCCAAATGTGCTCGGCAGAGTTTGGGCGGGCTGGGAACCGTGGGTCTGATTCTTTGATGTGTGAAAAATGTCTAAAATAGTCATTCACAAATAACTGGGGAACAAATCGTGTCATAGGTGAACAGCCACGGGTCGTTTTTATATATTGTGTAATAGTTTGTATGGCAGGATCAGCATATTGTCTCTATACTTGACTAGAAATCGAACTCTGGAAAAAGGATGGAATTTGGGAATTGTAAGATTCGTGTTTAAACTCAGAGACAATATGGGCACAAACACCATAACGTTATTGCTATAATGCCATTCCTAGCACTCCCGTTCTATTTGAAGAGAACCAATCATGTACCGTCCTTTATTCATGTCTTGTAACTTCGGTTTAAAATACAAATAAAAATGTTTGCAACTTTACACTTTGCAACTGATTCATATTGCGGACTTTCACAAATGAATTATTTTATATGATATGAATTGAATTGATACTGTCAGGGGGAAACGGGGAGAAGGACGCAATTGCGGACCAGGGGTATCTAAAAGTTAATCCCGAAGGTTAACCACAAAAAAATCGCAAGCGATTTAAAGGGAGAGGGGAAACACCAAATGAAAACTCACAATATACCTTGAAACGACTAAAACTAAAACACCGCTGCCGAGCAGCTGACTAGAACTTAAATGAAACAAAAGAACCAGCAAAGGCCACACAGACCTAACCCACTCTAAGAGACTGCCGCTCTGAGAAGAAGCTAAATGGTGGGTACAAAACAAACAAAATCACACATGTAAACCCAGAGAGCCAACTGAAGGTGTTGACCCTCTGCAGACACACAACCACTATACAGCTAGAGCAAAAGCTGGACAGCACTCTCACTACCTCTGACAAAGAGACAATGAGTCAGCACCAGAGCACTGAAACCAGGGGTAGATATAGGCAGCCACCACCTGATCCTCATCAGGGACAATTAGGCTCCACAGCTGCCTCTCCTCAGAGATAATTAACCCAACCAGCCTGCTGAGTGGCAAGTGACCCTTACAGATACTGCTTGACTTTTAGAGCCAAAGAAAGGAAAAGAGGGAGTTGGAGTCAAAGATCTTTAAAATATATAATTTGTCCAGTGTATTCCCTCCGTTTTGCACAAAAATTACAAATCTTGCCTCAATACAGATATCCCCCACCAAAAATCTACCCTTTCGGTATGAAACCCCCCCCCCCCCTGTAGGCTAAAACGTGGCTATAAAAAGTTTGAGGTGTGCTTCTGAACAGAGAAGTTCTGTGGTCAGCTTGGATTCATGTCCAATGGATTCCATAATGCCAAATTCACTTGTTCATTGTCAAATGAAATGCATTGAGTTGATAGGAGATGTCCCGCCCTAGAGGAGGACAGAGGGTACTCGACCTCCTCTACCCCCCCCCCCCCACGATGCCACAACCACTTCACACACAGAGGCTGCCCTTTCCTCTCTGCCCTGCAGGGTCGCTGTTGAGGCATTATAATCAGGATTTGAATAAATAATGGATTGTTTCCAAAGAAAGAAAACTTATTTTATAAATGATACTGAGATTTGGTAATGACTTATTTCAACCATTTACTCTTTTTAATATTTTGATCTCCCTCTTGCCTCTCAAAAAAATAGAGGAGGAGCAGCCTCCTCTGTCTCTATGGAGAAGCCTCCACTGGTGTGAGAGAAAAGCATTTCTGTAAGTTCTCCCTTGATAGTGAGTCCCACTGTATCATATCTATGAACATATATCATTACATATACTGCATTGGAATGATTTGAAAACAATGCATCAGTCGCCATCAGTTACAGTTTACTTAATTTCTGCCTAATAAATACGTTGATAAGGTTCATATAGATATGAGCCTCACAAATATGTAACATTTGTTTTTCTATATTGAACAAATACAACCTTGACTATAAAGTATTAAAGGCTGGTTAATACTTGACTTGTTGTCTATGTAATTAATCACTGTAGGTCAGCTGGAACACATCCTGGGGCTTTTTAAAGTTATCATACTTATGGTTTCAAATATAAACCAGTTGAGAAAGTTGAGCCATAAAAAGCAGAAGTGGTGTTCCCTTTGAACTGTGAGATGTTAACCTGCTTGATGTAAAACAGGAAACAGCAGCTGCAAGGCCCTCACAAAAGCAGAACTGATGAAGCGCTTAACTGGTTCCCGAAACGCCTCAGATCGGATCTGCAGTTTGTTACTAAAAAACCCAGCAAAGCTCTGCTGAGGACTTTCTGCAATTTGTAAATGAATGATTTTGTAATATCTCTAGGGCCGTTTGGAATGCAACTGTATTAAATCAATGAATCTAAAAAGAGATACACACACAGATATTCACTTTATAGCTGAACCTAGTAGGGCTGCAACTAACAGTTATTTTCATAATCAATTAAACTGTCAATTATTATCTATGTTATTATAAAGTCAGAAAATGGTGAGAAATGCCCATCACAATTTCCTTGTCTTGTCTTGTTCAACCAAGAGTCCAAACCCATAATGTTAAGACAAAGAAAAGCAGCAGATCGTTATATATTTTTAAAAATATTTTAGATGATTAATCAATTATCAAAATAGCAGCCGATTATTGGTTGATTGGACTACCTGCCGAAGACTTCTTGTACACCAAGTCCCCTAAAACTGCTGAGACAATACAGAACCTCGGTTTGATTTTACAGGTCTTTACAACCATTATGTCCATAACTTAACTGTACTTATTCCTACCATTTATTGGCTGGTTTTGTGCAGTTTATGATTATATGAACACTTTACATTATACAAATTGTATTACAGCATGTAGAATAACGACTCACACTAGCACCCTTACCAACGAATCATTTTCATCACCTATTGTATGTTGTTGCTAAAGTACAAACCTCTTTCACCATGCAGGTTTTTCTATGACGTTGTTGCGCAACTGATCAAATGTGCAATCTTGAACTAATTCCTGATTTCGCTGAACTGCTACGTGACTAAAATAAAAAATGAAAAAACACAAACATCAGTTAATCCATTTTTAATAGGTAATACAATCAAAAATAGGGAAATAAGAGTTGAACTGAAAGACGACAGATTTCCATAATGTTGACCAATAATGGGGTTTTTTTTTTAAACAGTGTCAGTCATTTCCTCCTTTTTGAACAAAGATGGTAATAATTCATGTGGGTCTCGGTCCAGAGTTGACCGGCATTATAAAGATGGAATTTAACCTTCTGTGTTAACTGCTCGATGATGGTGTATTAATGGGGCCAGTTGTCTTAGTGTGTTCACAGTTTATATCGCAGAATTATTCAAGTAAAATTATTGACTTAAAAGAATCCTTTGGCATGCACAATTTTCATTAACCTGAAATGAACACTGTGGTAATTTCAATATGCATACATTGCCTTTTTATCGTCACTGGCTTGCTTAGTCGTTCCTTCCCATGGTCTCTTTGGATCGCCATGCATAGGACATTAATCACCATATAATAACAGTGTCAAGGGACACATGCCATTCCCCATAGAAAAATCTGGACACTGTGACAAAGTGACAAAGAAATCTGGAAAATTACCTGAACACATGGCTTATCAGAGTTATTTTTTTTTGGTCACTGTCCATGTAGTATGACTGAGGCTTGCAGGTTTTTTTTTTTTCCGTTTTTTTACCTCGTGACCAAGTGTTATTTTAATTCATGGATTTATAAACCCAAGTAGAACCCAAGTTGTACAAAATAATAATAAAAAAAAAAAAAAAAGATTGAACATAAGCTTTTTTTTCTCAATAAAAATAATTTCAACATTAGTAACAACTTTTAAAAATCACATTAAATTTGCACTTACATACAAAATAAAAAATATCAAGTAAAATATGTAACAACCCACTGCAAAAAGTGTCAGGGGGGGGTAAAAACAACAGCTGTTGGCCGACAGATCGGACCTGGGCTTGCAGAAAGGCTGTTGTTGCTTAGGCACCTTCATATATCAGCCAGTCTGACAATAACTATTCTGCATATTTTTGCATTGTGTTAAATACTGCATAAATAAATCAACTCTGAATCAAGGCTATAGGAAAAAAAAAATGTTTGGTACCTTTAGGAAACAATACTTCATTTAAGCCGATCGTTCTTCACATCTTTCCCTGATGTTAATGTTGTTTATATTTTCAAGACCAGGGACTGACTGACTAAATGAAAACGTTAAGCCAAAGAGAAATTTCATATATTTTAAGGTCTCTGGGTTAAGGCGCAGAAAAGCTATCTTTTACATGTTTCTAGCATTAGAGGACACTTACAATACATACAAAGAGAACAAAGGAGAAGTACCATTTTTAGTTTTGAAAAAAGCGTGTAGTGCATTCACTCTCTACATAGACACTCTTCTTTTACAGGTTTATATTTAATGACCTTAACTGCAATTCATTAGGCTGAAATCCACCAAAGTGCATGATGCATAATTTGTATTTTATGTGGAACGTCATGGTCCGTTACCTCTCACCGCTATTTCCATGTTAGTTTTAGTATAAGGACATAATTTTGTTAGGCCTCAGTCAGTCTTTTTTTGGCTATGGATAACCTCACGTTATGTTTTAGTAGAGATGTTTAAGGTCAAAGGAAGTAGCCATATTGTAGTTCAACTTTAGATTAAAAAAAAAAGGCATCAAATAGAAATAAGACCTTGCATAAGGACGAGAGTTGACAAGTCTGACATGTTGTTGCCCATGAGAGACCATCATAATCTTTTGATTTGGCTCACTCTCACTAGCATAGTTCCGTGAAGTAGAATATCACACCACGAATGCAGATGAGAATTCTGATCGCCAACAAAGCCCAACTGATTTAAATGCATGCAACACTTTATCTCCTGAAACTAGACGGTAAACCAACACTCTTACCTAATTCTCCATTGACATTAAATGCTGGTCTTCAAAACTTTATATTTGATCTATTTAGAGCTGTAAAATCGAATGATGCTCAGTAACATCACAGCTCCCCTTAGTCGTTTTTTTTTCCAATTAATTTTCCAAGGAACTGTACATCGGTATGATACCGCAGGCTCAGAGATAAGGTTTACATCATTGGCTGTTTCTTCCATTTGGAAAAGTAGTGAATGTTAAATGATGCAGACCAAAGCTTTCGGCATGAGAAGAGCTCAAAGGGGTGTCGATTTTAAAAAGCACATATCTTAATACCTGCTAGCAGTAGGCAGGTTTTGACTTCATTCTACGGTAGTGAATTAAATGGACTGTTTTGATTCACGTTTAGAAATGCACTCGCAGCAACAATCTCTATCACATCCCTGACCTCGTGAAAACGGTGCGTACATCATATGTCACTAGTGCACAACAATATAATTGCAAGCTTGGGATGCAAGCTTTTTTTTTGGGGGGGGGGGGTACCAAATTCAGCCAAATTCCCTATTGTGTATCCACTACGAAATGTTTTTTGCAAGTTTTGTCACATCAGTGTTTTCCTTTACATTTGTTGGCTTACTTGTAAATTAGGATTTTTGTGATGACATGAACACTAGTAAGCTGTGGGCAAAAAAAAAAGTACTAAGTAGCTGACATGAAAATGTCTTCATGAAAAGTGCCAAATGATTCCGTTCAGTTGTGGGCTGAGAGAAATATTACCCAACTACCTTCCCCCACAACATAGTAACAAGGAAATCAATTCATATCGCACAAAAAGAAAAACTCTTTGTGGCTTGGTGTGCATAGCATATATACTGAAGGCATTACTCTCTGCTTTTATAACAGGATTTAGTGTCACATACTGTTAGTTAGATCTTGGGTCTCCACCCGTTCATGAACTGCATGAGTTTCTTTACCTGCAGCTTGCTTAGCTTGAAGTCCTCTGACAAAATCTCCTCGGTGAGCTGCAGGAGTAAATTCCCGTCGATCTTCTCCGACACAAAAAGGGAAACAATGTCATCCGGCAGGCCGATGAACCTGAGAGATTTGGACACCTCTTCAATGGAGAGGCCGGCCAGACTGGACGGGGGCTGCCACTGCTCGGTGGGAGGAGAGGACGGACAGTTGGGAGTTAATGAGTTAGAGATGGAATAGATCTCTTTTGTGCCCTGCTCGTGTTGAGTAAATGAGCAACTGGAAGTTTCCTGCTCACTGTCACCGGCCGGTCCCGACAGTAAATCCGTGCACTTCTTCACGGCATTTGATTTCGGTGTTCTCGGTGGCAGGATGGGGCAAGAGAGGCTCTGCTTAGTGTTGGATTCTTCTATCGGCTTGTCTCTGTACATTTCTGAGTTGTAACTTAAAGATTTGGTGCCGAAGTGGTTCAGAGAAGCTCTCTGCGACCTGAAGTCCTTGCTGCCGTGCGCGTGCTCTCGGCCGTCGAAGTCGACCAGGCTGGACGTGCAGGTCTTCGGTGTGCTCGGGGATCGCTTTCTGGGGTAGCTGTAGTAACTTCGACAGCCGGCCGGTAGAAATTCCTCCATGCTGTGCGAGTCTCCTCCGCTGAAGTTGTTCGGCCAAGACAACCTTGAGGACATCCCGTCCGACGGCAGGCTGCCGCCGGGCAACGAAGCGCTTGGCTCAGTGCTGTTGGATTGTCCCCAGTTACAGGGGTAGCACGCGTGGCTTTGCTCCTGCGGGTCGGCCGCCTCTTGCTCAGATGCTCCGCTACTGATGGAAAAATATAAAATTAATTTGCGGTATAAGACCTAATTACAGAATGGGGGTAAAGACAAGAATGTGGGTAAAGGAGAGACTTGAAACTAATCGACACAGTTAAATATAAACAGAAAAGAGAAATCAAAAGATCAAGGTGGAATTTAGCTGGAAGTTGAAGGAAAGAGAAAAAAATACACTGACAACATGGTTCTCTAGAACTATGAAATGATATGTTAGCATAACGTAGCCTTTAAACTAGAAATTTAAAAGTGAATTGTCTGAATTTATACAACCTAACTTTTGTCAAAGCAAATGTAGTCTCCTGATTTTTTTTTCTTTCGTATTTTAAATCGGGTGTAATTGGTGTCAGATATGTGCTATGAAATGGTGCAAATTCTTACATGTTGTGGAGACCAGAAGAATAATAGGAGAGGGTTGGACTTGGAGACCGAGCGTCTTGCTGCCTCGGCTTGGACGGGATGGGCACCGACGGCATCTGCTTCAGACTTCGTGGAGGGATTGGCGGGGCATTCAAAAGACGGCATTCTTCCTTCACCTAGAACGGAAATGAACTGACTTTGAAACTGACAGCAAAATCAGCAAAATCATTTTTTTTCTGTAAAACTGAAGGTGTAAGACGCCGCTTAACGTCATAATCCTTAAGATTTTCATAAAATCAAAACCCCATTTTTTTGACTATTTATGGTCTGCATTTTATCTGCAATAGCCATTCAAGTATTTACATTCAGTAATTGTCTCTGTATAGTAGGTTTTATTGGTCGTGGCAGAGTCAACCAATCCCACGCTGGGTTTCCGATTGCCTACCTAAGCACGAGGCATTTAAAAGGAAAACGATGTATGCATGAAATCGGGCGCAATTTTATCTTTACCGTTCACTCTTTAAACCGTGTCAGAGCTGTATTCATTTACATCCTACTGCTTCACATTAAAAGCTTTCAACTGGCAAAACACGGGTTGACTTTTATTGTGAAGCAGCCACCGGAAAGGCAACGTATTTGTCACCACAGTTAATGCTAATGGCGACCTCTCATCAAAAATGCCTTTACAAAACAAGGCAGTGGCCATTTGCAACATTGTTTTCGTCAGGGGGGGGTCATTTTTTATTTTTGCAACGGAGGAGTGGAACAAGAAAGAACAGGCACAGTGAACTGTTAGATGAAGAGAAGCGGGCGACACAACTCCCAACTCAGCAACTTTACTGTGCCCATCTGTTGTGCGGAAAACTACTCGCGCTGTTGCTTAGCATGAGATCAGAATCGCGGGTGCAATTATTATTGAATGACTTCTTTATTAAAAACAATGCGAGTTTGTTTGGTTGCACTGTAATCTAATACACCAGTTGTCTCGGTTCTACATCTCACAAAGAAGCTGCTGTTTGCTTTGGTACTGCACTTGCCGTTACCACAGTAACCACGGAAATCACCAAATGAACCAAGACTGAGATCTTAAGGATTTCGACGTTAAATTATGATGGATTATACTCACAGCTTCTGACTTGGGTGGAACCGGTGGTGGAGAGAGAGACGTGTCTGAACTGGGTGTTGCACCGAGAGGAGAAGCGACTGGGTACGAAAGGGCTGCTGTTGTACCACAGCCGTTGTTGATGCCTCGAGTTCCCTCGCTTGAAGAAGGCTTTGGGATCTGACCTCTCAAGTGATCCAACCAAAGCTCCTCGTAGGGAACGTCCGATTTGTTGAGGGATGGCTGTTGGCTGGGGCTATCCATCAGATCGGGGAAAAAGTGTTCGTTTTCTCCCGAGTCTGAAGGGATGCTATCAGAGGGCAGAAGAGACCAGTCTCCACATAGTGTCATGCAGCCCTGCAAATTGACCTCACTGTTACCGTGCAGGTTGCTGCCGTACACGCACACGGAAAGTCGGTGGAAGGACTGGGTGAGTTCGTCCCGGGCGTAGGTTAAAGAGCTGGGAATCTGCATGTGGCTGGGACAGCCGTTGGAACCGCCGCTGCCGCCGCTGCTTCCGCTGCAACTGCCGTTCCCGCTGCTTTTCTTCGGGCTCTTGCCGTCGTCGTTCCAGTCCGTCCGCACGTCCCGGACGGCGCGAGAATAGCCGTCTATGTCGAACTGCTCCTGGCAGAAGGAGAACCAGCGATGTACCATAGTTTCTAGCCACAGCTCTCCTTGCAGCAGTTCTTCCGGAATAATAAACCTAGGCATGGCCATGTGAAAGGGAAAATGGACGGGGAAAATCTTGTTGCTCCGCAGAACGCAGCACACGACCACCGTCTTCGTCTGAATGTTGACCAGCTTGTAGCGATGGCCCTCGCGGATGAGGTGGAGGTCGTGCTGGTTGCGGGGCGGACTGCTGGGTACCGTGACGTTGACGGGGAGACGGGTTTTCTCCACGATGTTCCTGATGATGTGCTCGCCGTCCTGCATCTGCAGCTCCAGCGGACTGCAGGTGCTGAACCTGCCTTTGCACTGGAAAGGCAGGCTGATGCTCTCGTTGGTGCGGTGGTTCATGCAGATCAAGCAGGGCATCTTGCCTCGACACATCTTACTGATGGAGTTCAGCTTCCCGATCTTCTTGAAAATCGTGTTGAATCTGGATTTTTCCCTGCAGGTCTTGGCGTACAGGATCTCAGCCTGGCCCATTAATGTCAGTTCGTCGCCGGTGCTTAGTGTAATGTTGTAAACTTCGGCATCTTCATTGCATTCCCCTGAAGCCATCTGTGAAAAGACGACATATGGTAAGTACTGAAGAAATAAATGAAAGCACTTCCACCTTGTGTTTTTTTTTTTTCATTTTCAAGTAAAAATCAGTAACTATGCAATTAGGCATTAACAATTGCTTTCTGTATACTCTGTTACTGATTTATACAAGGAACGGTTGCATCACATCTTCTGTGTTGGTGTCAGTAAATGTGAGAAAAAAAAATGGTTTCGTATCCCTAAATATCAGTGTGGTTGGAAGACTGTCATATCGATTAAGTATGAGAGGAACCTCAAGGTAAAAATTGAGAGACTGAGAAAGAGAAAGATAATGTAAAAGGGTACATTTGAATGGTGTCCTACTCCTAAATTTGTTGAGCTGAATTTTCTGAAAATAAACCAAATATGCTTGCTTTAGGAGTCTTAGCAGGAGTATTTCTAGTCTTAACTGGAAATCTTAAATCATCGAATGTCCCTGATGTCAGAGTTGGAAGTCAGAGTTCTAGAGAAGTATGTAACATCGTATTGATAGTCCAAAAATACATTAATTTCAAATTTACAAATTCGATGTACCTTAACATTGAAAGTGATTTCTTCCATGACATATACCCTCTCAGGGAATGCTTTGGCCACCTCCTCCACGCTGTTGAAGTACTGCACAGGCTCCTTAACATCTCTGTCCTGCTCCAGTAGCTTAAACTGACCTGAAGTAGGAAAAGAATATCAATGCAACTGATGGGGGTCAAGCATGGATTGTACTTTTCAGTGCTAGTATCAATAAAAAAGAAAGGTTTGGGATAAAGATGCACATTGTTCCTACGATGATGTACAAAAACTCCTCTCAAACTGTCGCATATATTCATTAAGATGTCAAAGATTTCAATCATCTTTCAAGGAGCCCCCCTGGTTTTGGTATATGCTAGGATACATCATCAAAAGACAATATCAAGCGAATTCAAGAGCGTCGAGCATCCATGCAGATGTCGCTCACCTTCATAGTGCACTGGGATCTCTATTTTGGGCCCAATGACATAGTGTCCCTCCTCCAGACTGTGAGCGGTAATGGTCGTCCACTGACGGCAGGAATGAATCAAGAGGTAGTCATTGTCTCTGAGCCCTTCAACCAACTGACCTGCAGGGATGAAAACAACAAGCAGAACACAGATTATACTTAACAATCCAGGAAATACTGTAATATTGCAAGGTACAGTAGACATGTACATGTACATCACTAAATTTAACAAACTTTCAGAATAATGTCTGATGTACTCGCTGCCCCTTTTGCACAATCAGTCATAAAACATCAACAGCTGTCATGCAACATGTTGTCGTGACACTTGCAAAATGTAAAATGAATAGTAAAAGGTCGTTGAAATATAAAGTTTGATATCTCAGACACAGATGGTTTAAGTTTTATTGGCTTTGTGATACATCTAGTCACTGTGTTTCAGCATTTATTAATTAGCTCGATTAGACACACAGTGGTGTCTAGAATGTGAGTCCTGGCAGCTAAATTCATTTAAAGCGCCCATGGTTGGGACAAATTGTTAATGATTATCCCCAACAATAAAGTCAGTGTCCTGAGAAATTCCATGATTACTGTTTCCTTTTTTTTTTTTACCACTTGTGAGCCTCACAGGCTGCTCCACTCAAGCAAAGGCACTGGATTACTCAGCACACTCAAATCACTATCCTCCGTGGACAATGACAAATGCCTTAATCCATACCTCTCTAAAAAGCAAGCACTACTATTTACAAAAAAAAGCACGATACATCACCACAATTCTGCATGGGAGGCTCAGCAGAATGTGACCAAAAAATGGGAAGATAGAGAATAAATAATAATTGTTGATGATTTAATAATGGCTTCATTTCAGAGTACATACCATAATAGACACGCTCTCTTATGTTATTACACAACTGTCCGGCAAAGCAGCTGTTGTGGAGGTAAACTCCCTGACCCCATAATACAGTCATCTGTAATTTTGATCTACGTTCACCTTCATCATCGTTTTGCTTAAATGCATCTTTCATTGTACCAGGAACGAGGCCAAAGATAATTTTTCAGCCTTAATTGAACAATAAAGTTGACTCATCCTGCTACAATTGTCACTTGTAGCTCTGCCCTTATTCTCTCTCTAAAAAATTGCATCACGCGCCTTTGCAGTATAATGTGAGTCATTATAGGGTTTAACTAATTATAAGACAGTCACACTGCATTATGCACTACTATATCATACTCTATAATATACTCTGCTGTATTCTGCTATATATTAATATACTCTGCTATATTTGCACCATTAGCACACTGTCACTTCACTGCTGTATTTACTTATGTTATCCTATTTTTTTTTTTTTATTTCACTTTATTCTATTTAATTGTATCTTTTTTAAGGGTGTATTGGTGTTGGGACTTGTTGTCTAAGCTACTGGATGCCTAAATTCCCTTCGGGATCAATAAAATATCTATCTATCTATCTATCTATCTATCTATCTATCTAATGACATGCACACATTTTCAGACTGATTCATTTCAGTAATCAGGCTACTGTGTTGCACAATTAACAGACTACCGGTGCCTTAATAGGTTGTCCCTAACATGAAACACTATGGTGTTATTACAGTAGTTGTTTTTATTTTAACTTAACGTTACTGCCCTTTACTTACATGACTAACACAGTGACAGCAGAGAGGTTACAGGACACATTTAAAGCATTGACTTAACTTAGCAAATATTTGGTGAGATCTGCACGACAGATATTAGAGCTTAAAGACAGTGACGCAACTTTCATAATTAAGAAAATGCCAACTTTTTATGTCAACCAGACACTTATGAGGAGAATTAACACGACACGCTGACGAAATTAACCACAAAAAGTTGTCTTAAAAACAGTTTTAGCACAAGTTATCTTACATTTACACACAGCTGCTAAAATTGCTAATTAGCAGCTAAGTTAGCAGAAGAAAAACTTAGCAGCGACAGCAAAGTTACTCACCGTTATCCAGCTTGGCAATTTGAGGCAGCCTGTAAGCACTGACGAGTTGATCTAATGGCAAGGACGTGGTGCTCCATGTAACATCTTTCAGGTTGTTGTACAACATTGTTCCGAGGTCCATTTTGATAGCTTACATTAGCCAGCGCTAGCTAGCAAATGGGTAAACACGGTCACACAAAAGGGGCTACACTAAGCTAATTCAACCGAATAATACATCAGTCTCCATCTACGGCTTTGCGTTCGGCACGTTTCTTATTAGTCGTCGCATATTTCCCTTTTCATTTTGCCTACGTATCGTTAAGGTCCGTTGTCTCATAATGTAGCAGAGACATGTTTGTTTAGCCTCATCTGGAGTTAACCAGAGGAATAACGGAAATACTTTTTTTTTTCTCCTTTCAAAATAAAAGCATTATTTACATTGGGGGTACGCGAGAGAGTGAACAGGGACGAGCAACACAAAACACGTTTCGTACTTTTTTCAGTGAAATCGTTCTATTGCTTTAGAACATAATGTTAGAGTAAAACATTGTGTCCATTGGCTGTTCACGAGCGATGTATTTCTTTTAAAAAAAAAGTTTACCGGAAGTTGTAGTTTTGTGCTAATAATGAAATGTTTTCATAAATTCAGCACCAGATATCACTAGTTTTTATTACCACATTACTTACTGAATCACAGAATATAACCTATGATTTTGTCCGAACGTTACAACTTTTCCAAAATGATTGTGATCATTTAAAAAAAAAAAAGGGGGGATTTATTTAAATGGAAAGATGTTTAAAATGAAAAATGAAAAATATGTTTGCCCTGATTAAATCAAATGTAGTTGATTCTAAAATGGTTTTGGTACCTGACCACTTTTCAGCTTTGGCCACTTAATGCTGACCATGCTGACAACTAAAAGATAAGAAGGCAAAATAAAGACGACCTAATCCAAACTAAAAAAACTCCACCTGGTGCTCCAAATGTAAGGCATGATTAAAAAAAAAAAAAAAAACACTTTACCAATTTATCTCTGTATGTGTACTGCTAATGCCACTCCTAAATATATGTCAGCACTCCATCATCCCTCTTAAAAACAGAGATTTATAAAGGACAGGTCACATCCCCCCATTTTTGATGTACAACTTGTGCTGTTCAAGTGGTGAAAGTAACATGGGAATGTATACCAACACACACAGACCAGACAAGATAAATGGCAGACAATCACATGGGGGGGGGGGGGGGGGAATGACAACAACCATTGGGCCTTCAAACCTGGGGGTGGTGCAGATATAATTGTTACAACATGACATGTCTGTCATCACACTTCCTGATCTAGCTGGTACAAATCAGAAGAGCTTCCTCAATTTTGGTCTATAGCTGAGTGTACTCCTAACCAGCGACTATGTCTTTTTTGGACACTCTGCGCCAGTGGGACGAGGCTGTAACTTGTGTTGACAAACAGGATTTGTCAGAGGCACTCAGGATTTTCCTGGATATCAAAGAACCAAACTCCAAAATTTATTTCGACATTGGCTGTCTCCATCTGCTTAACAAAGACCTGGATGCTGCTGAAAAGGTATGTCTGACCTTTGTTGTTAAAATGCAAGCCAGAACATTACACAGAGATATCTACGGTTTTCATTTTGTAATATTACTCGTCAAAAAAGTTAAATCTAGTTCGGAAGTAGCTGATAAAGGCGAGATGAAATGCTGTGATATTTTGCAAGTGCAAGTCACTGAGAAAGAGGAAATAAGAGTTTACCAATTCTCTTCTCTTCTAGAGGAAGTTACTGTGTTTTCTTATGTTTCTCAGGCGTTTGATTGCAGCATACGCAAAGATGAGCATCTGGCTGTTGCCTTCTTTCAAAGAGGAATGACATTTTACAGAAAGGAGAGGCAAGACACACCGGTCATCTCAATATGTTTCATATTTAACGTTGTAATTTAAAAATACTAGACACTAGTATGCTTTTATTATCATGAAATTCGATTCCTAGTCACTACTCTTATTCTTTTATAATGTTTGTGGTTTATTACATGCAAAAGCAATTAACTGGATTATTTCTATTCAAAAGGTATGAGGAGAGTTTAGCTGATTTCCAGTATGCCTTCAAAGCACTAAGAGGCAACCAGCTGATAGATTACAAAGCACTTGGCCTCAGATACAAATTATTTGCATGTGAGGTAAGTATTCAACAGCCTCCAATCATTTTTATATGTTCTTGTAAAGCCTCCTTATTCTTTAATTTACAAATTATTAGTGTTCTTCTGTATTCTGTCTGCTACTGTCAAACAGTTTAGAGACATTCATTTTCTAATCTGCCCTAATTGACTAATTTGATGTTAAAAACCAATGGTTCACAAATAGTTTGTCTTCTAATACAATATCAATGTTTCCTGCCACAGGTTCTCATCAATGTGGCTCTGAATGAGGCTCAGCTGGGTGAGTGGCACAAAGCCCACGAACACCTTGTGAAGGCTCTCAGCTACAAGACGGATGCCAAGCTCAATATCATCGACAGAGCTCTGGATTCCTCCCTGGTCAGTCAACATTCAGTAACCGTCATTAAAAAAAAATAGTCCTCCCTCATGACAAAATGTTGGGATTTGAACTACCAATAACATATTCTGTTCAGTTATTCAATATCTTTAAATGCGATCACATTCATGACAAAGAATGGTGTGTATTCAGCTTTTCTTCAACATTGTATTTTTGTCTGAGTGGTTCAGATTAAAACAAACACAGGCTAATCAACTTTCTGGGTGAGATGGCAAAGTGATGCACCCACCTACAAATCAGATTAGGCTTTTTAATGAAGCATTGCTTCACATTCACTCGCGACCAGTTATTAATAAAAGCCCCATGTCAGCCAGTGCATTTGCAAATACATATGCATAAATATCAGTCTGATCAGTGAAGGATCGAGGATAAGGCATGGAGAGTGCTATTAATTCACATTGGTGTAGCTCAAAGTGAAACGGTATTGGCAGTTGAATTAGAATTTTCTTTGATGTTAGAAATACTTTAACCGGTATTAACAATTTCATTAGAATTTTCTTTCATGTCAGAAATACTTGACAGATGTTTTAATATCCCTTGCAATGCAATTTCACCAACAGAAACAGAAACTTTTCAAACCAGTGGAGTTCCCATCAAAAGTGCTATTTAAACCAAATAAGCACTATGTGGCTGAGCTGGAGAAGAAGGACTACCTGGGCAAAGCAGTGGTAATACTCTATCTGCTGACATGCCTTTGCATTAGTAGCAGTTGGTACTATACTATCCATTAGTGTGATATCAACCCTATTGAACTTAACCTCTAATGCACTAAAATGTCACTTTAACACTATAGTTATTTTCCATACGTAACCTCCTTTTTTCTCTCTGTTATCTTCAGATTGTTGCCTCCGTCGTTCCTCAGGATGCCTTCTGTGGATTTGCTCCATTACAGCCACAGGTGACACATGGACTCTTCTTATAAAGAAAACAAACAAAAAGACAATACAATCTGATAACAAAGAAATCAATGTGTTATTATCAGCTTATTATTATTATGTTACATTATATCAAAAATATATTATATGGAAGATTTTAAAAACTTCCGCTCTACCGATTGGATGCTTTGTGTTTCTGTTTACATCCGACAGGTTCGAGATGGTCCAACTTCTCCTAAAGAACCTGAGGTTCTGAGGTACAACAGTCACTTTGAAGTCACAAAAAAATGTTGCTCTCTAAATACACATTATATTAAGTTAGTGTCGAAAATTATGATTTGTTTACAGTTGTTCTAATTCAGCCTTGTTGCGGGCAAAAAATGATTGCAAATGACCTTGATACTTGGTAAGATTTTGAGATAGATTGTGGATTTTCCACTCTACGTGGAGGATGTGTAAAATGGAAAAAAATCAGCTTTTAATGTGGAAATGGAAAACAGGGGAAAAGAATCAAGCAAATCTATGAAAGGTTATGCTTTCATAAAAGGGGAAATGTTGAATCAGTGTAAATGTTGACAATAGAAGAACAAGATAGATTACCCGGTAATAATCGTGACGAGTGGTCTCTTGATGCCATGTGGACGTCTCCTGTCTTCACAGGGCTCTAGAAGGAGAACCCCACACTGTCCTGTTTGAGTTTGTCCCGGAGACCAGCGATGAGTTGGCTGTGGTGCCGGGCAATATTGTGTTTGTACTGCAGAAGGGTGCCGACAACTGGGCGTCTGTGATCTTCAATGGAAGAGTAAGGCCACTGCGTACAGAATCTGTACATCTACAAACCTCTATGCTTCTGTAGTGTGCATCTCTCAAGACCTCCAGTTGGCACTTGTTTCTTATGAAATATGCAGAAAAACCATTGTTCATATATCATTTTACTGTCATGTCAATTACAGAGGGGACTTGTTCCTTACAATTACCTGGAACGTTTGGAGATCTCCTTGGCTTCTAAACAGAATGAGGTGAGTAATTATAGGAGTATCAGTACACAAGTTACTAAAATGGCAAATGGTGCAAATGTGGTATTTGTTCAAGTTTTGTAGTACGCAATTACATCTTCACTTGTTTTTTTTTCTGTATTTTGAATGGCATTATTTGGATGGGATTAATCACGGACAGGAAATAGCTCAGCCTCCGGGTCGAGAGCCACCGACCAGACCCGAACGGAAACAAGGTACACTCATCTGACACACAGATTAAGCACACTATATTAACTCTCTCCGACTGGTGCTAAATACCATTGAACTCAATCCATCGCCCAAAGCAAATGCTGTAACTTAAAGAGAAAGTATTTGCAAATATAATTTGATCCAAATAACAAAACTGTTCCCACTCTCTGTATTTAAGGTCTTACTCCCAATAGGGACAGCAGTGGAGACGCACAACCACAGGTATGCGGAGTCAAATCCGTGATTTGTGAACATGATACACCTGTAAACCACTCAATGTGCCAACATGTGAAGTATATGTGTTTGAACTTCAAGGTGGATTTTCTTTTGATTTCTGTGATGAGTTAATTCCATCAACGTGTCCTTTCATTAATGCCAGGAGGAAGAGCCTACCGACAACTCGTATACTGTCAAAGTCCGTTTCACATTCAACTTTGTGGTCTCAGTGCCACCTGGGTCTCCCTATGCAATACTGATTGAGAAAATCAGTAAGAAACTGAATCTCCCATCTACTGCAATCACCTTGAGGTAAGGCGCACACTTAAAAAAAAAAATCTTCCAGTTGGTAATTGGTATATTGAGTTACTGATAAGAGTACAAAATTCAATCCTTTTGTTCGATTTAGTTTAACCTCCGAGGCAACGGAAGAAAGTGTAATCGACGCCAGCACAGAAATGGAAAGTGTGTGGAGTCGTGCTAGCGGTTTGCGCATCACCTTGTGGTGTAAAGCCATAGAGGTAAGTGGTGGTCTATTGTTGTGCATGCTGGCCTCACAAAATACAGTTATTCTGGTTGATACTGCAGTTTCTAATATGGGTATTGGGGTGATAATATTTATGAATGGAACCTGTTTTATTAGAATCTTCCTGATAAATTGTATTAAAGAGTTTCCTGAGAATTAGATTTTTGTGAGGGTGGGAATTAAAAGCAACATTGAGACTCATACAGATGTGTTTCATCCTCGATCATGGTGGTCACGAAAAGTTAAGTACAACTAAGCTTGTTTTTATATATTAATTTATTATAGGAGTACTTTATGATCCATGTTAGTACTCCATGTTTGGTCATGGACTAAATTATCTTCCTGGATTCAAAAATTAAAAGTTATACCATGAACCATAAGGCCAGTGCAAACCAGGATTTTTTTTTTTTTGTTATGATGAAATTGAACAGAAAATGATTATTTGTGTGCGTTTTGTGTTTTTTAGCAAACCGATGGAAATCCACAGAGCGAGATTCACTTTGTGGCGCTTCATTCCTACGAGTCGTCAAATCCAGAGGATCTCAATTTTAATCAAGGCGATGAAATCACATTACTCTCCAGTGGTAAGATTCCATTCTTTTGGCTATATACCTGTAGATCCCAAATATTTAGACATACTTTGATTTGTCCAAGAAATATGATTCTAATTCATAATTTCTTCTTTTTCTTTAGTTAACCAGGATTGGTTGGAAGGCCAGTGTAATGGGAATACTGGTATATTTCCTGCATCCTTTGTGGAAGAAGTTCCTGTGAATGGCCAGTAATTTAAATAGATAAATGTGAACAAAAAAGATGCTAAAGCCAGTAATACAGTTGAAGTGGCCAAAGCTGAAAAGTGGTCAGGTACCAAAACCATTTTAGAATCAACTACATTTGATTAATCAGGGCCAACATATTTTTATTATATTTTCAAACATCTTTCCATTTAAATAAATCCCCTTTTTTTAAAATGATCACAATAATTTTGGACAAGTTGTAACGTTCGGACAAAATCGTAGCTTATATTCTGTGATTCAGTAAGTGATGTGATAATAAGAACTAGTGATATCTGGTGCTGAATTTATGAAAACATTTCATTATTACTTACAGCTTCCAGGAATTACAAGCAATATACATTTAATACCTGGCAGGCGTGATTAAATAATCATGGGTCTACTGTGTAAATTATGATGGAGCCGTTCCTTCCTCTTCATAGGCGATAGCTATGCCTCTCCTGCCCTCTAGTGCCTTCACCACAGGCGTCTCTCCCAACTTCTGCTCTAAGCCACGCCAGCTTCGTTCTGCCAGAAAAGATGCTGAAAAGAGAAAGCACAGATGTGTAGTTTAATACAAGACATTCGCAAGACTTAACAAATCGGAACTGGAAAAATTAAATATTTTTTGTTGTTGTTGTTTGCTCACATGCACCAGGTGTAACGATGATTGTATGTGTGCAGAATTCTACAATAAACTCATGGATGTGTTGAAATGAAAGCGAATGTAGAGCAGAATGTTTGACCGTCTCATACCAGCTGAGTTGGTGTCGGCTACAGTGAGCGTCTGGTTCCTGAGGACCACTGTAGTGCCAAACGCGGACACCGCAGGCTCGCTGCTCATCAGATCGCGGTTTCGCAGAGCTCCTGTGATTAAAGACACGTCGGTCTCATCGCCCTCCTCCTGCCGATCAGCCAAAGGCACATGACTCTGTCCACCTGATGCAAGTTTGAGATAAAAAAAAAAGAATAAATTAGATATTACCAAATTACTTCTATAGCCTTTATTATTAGGCTACTGGTGATGAACAATATAGTACGCTCAACATGTTTGGATAATAAAGATATATAGAACTGTATTCATATTATGCAAATTATGGAAATTATATTTCACTTTTGGTCTTTTGACAAGATATTTGATTTTGAAAAAATGCAACACCTCCCCCTAATATCTCCAAATGTATCACAGAGTTGGTGCAAATCCTTTCACCATTAATAACTAATAAAGGAAAAGCAAGAATAAAACTTTAAAACATATAACATACAGTATATTAATGTAACCACCAATGCACACATTAGAAGGGGAATTAGAAATTTCCAGATCTTTGGAAAACTTAACCTAGCCATCTCTATTATTGAATAAAGCCTACATAAAAAGGCTGAACTTGAATTATAATATAGGCAAACTTTACATGATACATATAACATTAAATCACTATAACGTGAATCTTTACGATACTATAAAAGATCCCCTTGTGATTTTCGTACAGTCCCTTAAAAAGTTCAGAGCTGATTTAGGAATTTCTGCTGTGAATCAATCCCAATCTGACCTGGCAGGAGATGTCGAAAGTCTGTGACATATTCCTCTGACCACTCCCTCTTCTTGTTGCAGGCCACCTCCATCTCAAACGGCGTTACCACGGGTTTAAAGAACTCACTCGAGTCCAGCAGCGAGTTCTCGGGACACGCGATCAACACGAAAATGTCAATTTCGAGGAAGTTCGCCAGCTTGGGCACGTTCAGTTTCCCCATGGCGAACATGTAGCTCTTCTTGCCGGCACCTCGGATGGTCTCCTTCAACTGCTGGATGATGTCGAGGTAGTCGGCCATCCCGAGCGTGCCGACCAGGATGCCGACCACGTTGGCGTCTTTGGCCCTTTCTATGGCGTAATATCGCTTCATCAGCGCGCGGTTGATGCTTACTGACTCGCTCCTCCCCGTCATTTTTAAGGGGTCGAAAGAACAAAACGAGCAGCGATTCCAAGTCATCATGAAGTTTCTCAGCGTTACTCCCTCTTGGCCTACGTAGAACACACTGTAATCCGTGATGCTCAAACCACTTTTCAAGCAGAACTGCCTCCCAAACTGATAAATAAGCTGGTTGTCGTCTCGCTCTGACGGACAGGCCTCGTCCTGTTGTCTTTTATTCCTGCCGTGACTGTAACACTGCTCCCCTTCGACAACAATTTCTGAGACGACAAGGTTTGGATACTCTGGCGAAAGGAGTGTCAGAAGATCATCTGAAAAAACAAAAGAAAAAGACAGGCAGGATTTCAATACTTTCTACCTGAACTGAGGATGTGTTTAATATGACTTTGTCCTACTATTCATCTTCATCTTAAGTTGTGCTATTTTCACGAAGAATCGCACATAATGATTTTAAAGATGACTGGTTAATAAATAAACATGAATATCTACTGAATATAATGGCATAAACATATATTCTCTCTTTCACACATCAGATACAACGGCATACAGCAGGGCTTTGTAGAAAGGCTTACTTATAGCATGAGCGTAGTTGACGTCGTAGAGGATGACGACGTGACTCTGCGTGTCGGGGTGGAGTTCTCTGAAGGCAGAAGCGCACTTTTCGAGATCCACCGGTCTCCGCTCGAAGACGTACATCAGCGGCAGCCTTTTCGACGGGCTGAGGCAAGCGCTGCCGTAGTGCACGATGCAGTCGGCTCCAACATGCTCCGCAGCTACCTCGTCCACACAGCAACTGCTCAAGAGAATCAAACACAAATTAGGAATGTACACACAATAACAACAACGCGTTGATTATTTAACTTACATGCTGTTTTGTAATAGCATTGAATAAAGCAAAAAAATGTGCTTAAACATAAGCAAACAAATTAAAACTCACAATAGAGAGGCAAAAGTTGGTGTATTTCAAGTTCAGCAAGCCACTGTACTAAGGCATATTAACAAGCATGTTGATTCTAAATAAATCAACAAAATAAAATAAATGAAACTGTAAAAAAGTTTAATATGCTCAGTAAGTTAGTGTTCCAAAAGCTGTTCTTAATTCAAAAATTGCATGTGTGTACTGGATCGAAAATTGGAAATTGGAAACACTTTTCAGATACATCAGTAAAAGGTACCACTGGCCACTGCTTTTTCACCTCACTTTGCATGAAGAATCCAAGCACTAAACATGACATATACACGCAATGCATTATTAAACCAAGTAAGACTTTTCTCGGTTAAACCTGATGTGTTACCTGCCATAGGATGTATCTCCCAGAATGAACGGCTTGGCATTACTGTTTCTCTCGACCTCTGCTGCTATTGCAACTGAGTCCACCAGCAGCTCGTCAGGAAACTGCAGAGCAACCTGTGAATAATAAAACATTTATAGACAAAAAAAACTCCTCAAACGTGCATCTGGTGTTCCGGCATATGATTAAACTTTAGTTGCTTAATGTTTTCAGAATCATCTTGTAGTGTACTGGTTAGCTGTAAAATGAGAAAGTTTGTGACGCGGCCGCCATTGTAAAATCTGTTGAAGGAAGCCAAGTTCTGGTCACATGACCGGAGCACAGCCAATAGGAACGCTCTCTCTCTCTGAAATGACCTGTGATTGGTCAAAATCTGCCGTCACGGGCTAGATTTTTCTAAAGCCTGAAAACAGAGCCATGAGGAGGAGCAGAAGTCTAGTTTTCTCTCAGAACACTTGAATTACAATATGCCGAAAGGTTATTATGGAATTTTTGCCAAATTATGCAAAAAAAAATTGTTGCCTACTGCCACTTTAACTGAACAGCTACACCAACCATCTGACTCATGCTTTTACACAAATGAGCTTTAATATTTACATGACTAAAAGTAAAAAAAAAATGATGTCCTCACCTTTTCAAATCGATGCTCACTGATGAAGTCGCAGGTCTTCTTAATCTGATACAACTCCTCAAGTTTTTCCAGAGGGGTATTTGTCTTCACCGTAACGTCCACCACACGCTGAATTACCGTTTCCGAGCTGCTACTGAACGCCTCAGCCATCGTTGCGTCAGGAAACACGCAACAGTGTCTGCAAAAAATGCAATAAGACCATATCTCAGCATATCAGCTGGTGACGAAGCAGCCAAGCTATTGAAAATAGAACTAACATATCTGAAATCCTTGTGGTTTATTCTGACAAAAAATGTCCAATGGCAGAATAAACCATTGGTCTGTTTGAACTAAAGTCGAGTAACGTTACATTTACTCCATCCTTAAAGTTAAAGTTACCTGCTAGATTAACGTTACTTTGGTTCCTGTCTGCTAATTTAGCCGCTAACTAGCTGGTCCTTGTTTTAAAATATGAGTCATTACAAAATATCATTTACAACTTACATTTACAACACATTCATATAAACTTACCATTCAATGTCATGCGGGTTAGTTGTTGACGGATAAACGCGTCTTTGACAGTAACACATGCGTCTACAGACAGTAGAGAATACAGCAGTTCCACTGGGACAAGCACTTCCGGTTCAAGAATTTTTCAAAATAAAAGTCAGGGTACTTCTTCTTCTTCTTCGAAGCTTTATGGCGGTCGGATAACAACTTTATGGTGCATTACCGCCACCAACTGGTCTGGAGTGTGAATCAGGATTCTAACTGCTCACTAGTTTTACTACTAAAGAAAATGAAAATAATAATAAAAAATAAATGTAATAAATAAATAAATAAAACAAAATAAAAATAGTAAAAAAATATAATATGTATGTATAAATATATATATACAAATAGAGTCATATTCTCTCTATCAAATTCGCTCTCCTGAGATATTGGATAAAAAATAAATAATACTTTTTTCCTCAGAACTTCTTTGTAAGACAGCACGGAAATCATAGCCCAACTTCATTTCTTCAAGATTCACTGACACTGACAATGACATGCCGTATCAGCTGTTTATTTCCTGGCGTTATTTACCTCAAGACAACTCATATTCCTCCTTTACTCACCCCTGACATCATTAAAAAAAACTATTACAATCACTACTAAAACAAACTCACATTTCCAGATCATGAGTTCACATGTTACTTTACAAGGATTATGAATACATATATTTTTTTTAACACAGAGGAGACAGTAAATCAACATGTATTTACAAAAGACTTATAATGTAGAGCAGAGTAATGGCCAGTTTCCAACAACAGTACCATCAAATATAACCCCTACACAAAATGATCAATAAAAAGAGACACTTCATTTGTTGGCACAGAGTTTATATTTATTGACAACTCATTTCATTCAAATAACATAAGTTAATCAATCATGTTAAAATATTTCTGAGACCACAAAGCAGAAAGATCGATTCAAGTTAAATATCTGTGATAAAATAGCGAAGTGGTTAAGAGTCACACTGACCCCTCCTTCAACTGATCTTCTCTCTATACAGCTTCATATATACATATACAAAATAAATACATCACACTTTTAAAAACTTTAACTTCAGTTTCAAACAACATTGTCTGAATAAGAGGTCAGTATTTAATTGTCTGCACAACATTTTTTTGAATGTAGAGTTTCTTCAGGTGACAGTAAATTCTCATCTGAATAAAACAGGACTGTCCAAAACTTTTAAAAGGTATATTTATCAACTACGTTCCGGCAGCCAAAACATAACCGTAGGCAGCTAAAACAGTATTGGCCCTCGGAGGATGCATTGAAAGTTCAAGTGTTACCAGAGGTTAAAAAAAATAATAACCATAGTCCTGCTTACATCCAAATACGATAGAAACCCAAGACCACAGTGAGACAGGTGAACACTGAACCTGAAAGAGAAAAAAAAAGCAGAGGTCAATCATTAGTCCACTTGCTTAAGTCCCAGTGATAGACAATCATTTACTTGATTTTCATTTGGCTAAATGTTTAGTAACTACTTTTGAACAGTTGAAAATTCAGTTTCCTTACAATTTAAGTTTAGACTGTAAAAAATTAGCACTTTAATGTAATAAATATGTTTTAAATGAATAAATTGTACCAGTTGTACCTATATATCGACCCACTTTAAAAACGGTTTCTTCCCCACTACAATAAAGACTCTGAACAAGTTGCCATTAAAAAAGTAATTATTTGACTGAGTTCTCAAGGCTATGATTGCGGATTCTACATAACAATGCACACAATGTCCTACCTGCAAGGTATTTTATAGTGTCCAGTTTATGAGACTCTAACATGGTTCTCAAACCAGCCACTTCAGTGTCTATTTTCATGTTGGTCTGAGTTAAATGGCGATCTTGCTCTGCAGACTGTAAAAAAAAAAAAGGCAATTAGACAGAAGCATTAAAGATAATCCCCACCAAAGACCTACCAGATATTTATTACTGTCAGTGCAAAAACGTTTATGAACGGAGAATAGGCCAAACTACTTTTGACTTAAAGCAATCACTGACCGACATTATTAGAACTTTACTATTTTGCGCTTCTATTTGTACTTTAATAAAGCAACAGTACTGTGGGTGTACTGCAAGTATACAAACCATTTCCATAATCTCAGTTCGCGTTTCCAGAAGCATCTTCTCATGCTCTACTTTCTGAAAATGATAAATAATGTTTTATTGAGAGGGATTCAGGACAATGTCGTCAATGAAGTCATTATCTGTGATCATTTATTGTACATGGAGAAGTCAAGATGGAAAAAAAAAATAAAAAATTAAGGTGAACTTGACGGATCTCCAAACCCTTATTTAGTGTTCTCGTACACTTACCAATTCTTTTGCACGACTTTTCTCCAAATTCATATCCATAATATTGTCCGAGCGCACTTTATTCATGACGTCCTGCAAGGTGGCAATGGAGATAAAGTCACAACAAAACATATAATAAAAAACATCTCGGATGAAAGAAAAGCTGATGAAATACTTCTAAATGAAAAATTCTACCATAAAAACTTGGACATGAAGTGATTTGAGTAAATCAAAATGACCACTTACAGCCAGTTGGACCTTCATCTCTAATAACTGGATCTTGAGTTTCTGGGAGAAATGTTAAAATATTGACAATCTTAAGTCAAATAAATCAAAAACAGAACAACAGACAGAACATACGGCACAGTACACAATCATGTCCCTACTTTAGGCAAACATAAAGCAAGTACATCATACAGTATTCCACTCCTTAATTAGCTGCATGACTTTTTTTTATCCATCTAAATTTGTATTGATTAGGCATTTTGTTTTTAATTCAGATAAGTGATTTGACCATCCAATTGTCAAATTTAAATATATTATTTTTTCTTCCTCTATAACTTGGAAGCGGATAATGCACCGATGCAATGCAACGATAACTTTTGGGAAACAGCTTAAGTCTGCCGATGAACACGCTCACCTCACTCTCTGCCAGCAACGTAGTGAACTCGCTCTTCTCGAGGATGATCATGTCCTTCTTTACAGACGCTATCTGAGACATCACACGCTGCAACATGATCTCCTGCCAACATCACACAACCAATGCAAAAGTTAGAAAAGAAAAACTTAGCAAAGCAAAGCAAATTACGCATCTTGACACAAAACAAGGAAGGTCGTAGTAGTAAACACTTTTAACAGATATGGATTATGAGAAGAAATCCCACACACTGTCATGGGCACAAGAGAGTTTTCTTTAACTAATAAGGCATCAACGTAAATCTAAAAAATTATAAGAAATCTGGTTCTTTATTGTTCTCATTTGCCTCCTCTGCCTACATCACTCACTCAATCCCAACATGGTCTAAATACTGAGCTACACTCCGTAGCAACTCTTTTCTTTCAAGTGACAAGGAAACAACCATATAAAGGACAGATGTGGTATAATTCTTCTGATACTCCAGATTCCTCAGAGATCCATGCCACTGCAACTATGATCAAATATATGATCCTACTATTGTTTTTTTATTTGAATGTCCTGATATTGCCATGCCCGCAAAACATTCAAAGCTGCATTTACTGCAATGATATGAATGATAAGCTACCTATTCATGTGAAACTTTTACCTTAGTAGACAAATGAAGGAAATATTGAATCATACTGCTTAAATCTGAATTAATTTTATGAAACATATACAGGTGTTTCTCTACTATTTTGCACAACATCACCAAGCACAAATTGAACTATTGTATGTCTTCTCATTTAATAAATGTGCTGTGGAAGATAAACACATTTGATCTCGGTTCGGTGACCTTTACAGGACTAGAGGCGCAGCCTTTTGAGTGATAGAGAAGAAACAAACAGGCGAACATAGGGCTGCTCACTTCTGTATTGACAGTAAACGTACAAAATACAAACCCCCTCCTACAGTCTCACCTGCTGCACTTTGGTCACCATGTCAGCATAGATGACATCCATGTTAGAGTTTGTCATCCTCACCAGCACTTTAACCATCACCTCAGCTTGCTGAGTCGTGAAGCCTGTTAATGAAAAACGTGTGTATTTATGAGGAAAATCAAACAGCTTGTTATTGACAAGGCAGATTCATTTTGTGACATTTTTTTTTGAAGTAACAAAAGAAGCCAAACCATTATCTTCAAAGAGTCGCACCACCGCGTGCGTATCAAAAAGCAGCTTGCTGCCTTCGGACTTTGGTACATATGGATTCAGATACTGGAAGGTTTTGATGGAGGTACTCAGCTCTGAAATCAATGATAAGAAGATTGAAGGGATTATCCAAGAAATGAAGCATTACCCAGAATTGTAACGATATAACGTTTCCCTTCCTTTCTTTTTTGTAATATACACTGTATGTAACTGCGCATTTTAACAGAACATATTTTTCTGTATTTATGTACTGGTAACTTCTATCGTGAAGCTTTTTTACAAAGCAATGTAAATGGCACATTCACTACATATTCCATAGAGATTTTGTACACATTATTAATAAATAAATAAATAAAATACTTCACTTTACCAAACTGTACATATTGCGAAATGGATTATAAATTTATTTAAAATGGCAATTTTCTTTAATATTATGAAGCATCAGATTTATAATCACTTATATACATATGTATAGCTCATACCTCATATGTAGTGTTTCCTATTATTATTATTTGACTATGAAAGAAAACATCAAACTCACTCACTCACATATTCCAGCACTTACTTACATGTGAAAGAATTGATAGCTGTGCACAGCTGTTTTATGTTGCATATTTTATATCATTTTAATATAATTATATTGTGCTATGCTATTGTTCCCATGTCACTTGGGATTAATGAGGGTTTTAACTATCTTTTGACTAACTAAATTATGTCCATTACAACAACAACAATCAGGGTACGTGGTGGGTAAGGACAGGTTGAACCAAATTCACAAATGTCAACCATATAAACACATTAAAGATGATTAGTTAATGAAGCATTTATATTCAAAAACACAACAATAACACTAAAAGTGGGAGGCCATGTCATATTATGTAAATAGTGTGTGGGATGTGGGCTAAAGTTTCTATTGAAAACACTGCAGTTTTAGCATCAGGGTCTGGCTTTAGAAATATGTAGAAACGCTGAGTCGGTTGCAAAGAGTTGTTACTGTATAAGTCTGCATTTGGTGCAGTCAACATTTAATTCATTCATGGCAGCTGCTTAATTGAGGCAGACGTGAATGGGACTTTTATTTTGACACTCAAAAAAAAAAAGCGCCATCAATAATCCCATCATGGTGACGCGTGGGGGATTCTGGGGCATAAATGCCGTAAATCTGTGTCACTATAGAGTTACAGCTATCTGCCATATTTACTCTACTGGTTTACAGTAAGAACTTTCTAGTTACCTCTTGCGGACATGTGTGTCACTGCAGAAAGATGCACAGTCTTGGGTCCGGCTCTTCTCCACACCGGCTTCTCACAGGTCCTAAAAAGTGGAGTAGTAGTGATACACCGGGAACACGGTGATGTGTCGACCGCTGTCAAACTCGGTACACGACTGCTAACTCTGTCTTCATTCAAATAAATGTTATACCACTTTTCACCAAAACGTTTAAGCCGCGAATGACATTGTTTAGGCACCATTGTCAAAGCTTGTGACCCTCCGCTGTACTTCCGTCGTCTCTCTATCGTGGCGACATTGGGAGAATTTTCACACAATGAATGACATGGGGCTTCCAAACTTCCGGTCATACGCTTCAAAATAAAACTCACGTGTGTCGCAAATACTACTTCCGGTCACACACTTCAAAATAAAAACTCACGTGTGTCACAAATGCCGCTTGTAACCTCACTGGGATGGCAGGAGAAACTCCCATTGGCTGGGAGACATCAAACTCTCTCTAAATAAAACTGAAACAATTTTTCAAAATATAAATGGCTCTTATTTTTTGCTTTTTAACTGTAGAGTTTTCAATCATAACTTTGGCGTACATTACATACTATTTGCATAACAATAATATAATACAAATAAACAGTAACTTGTGTCTTCAATGATATGTGTCTAATTACATTTGATGGTTAGGTTTGTATTTCCCCCCCTTCCTTTCAGATTGGATTTCATCCACATCACAAAATTATGTTATTTTGTCATCTCACCATAATAAGTTTTGTTTCTTCATAATGATAAGGTATCACCCACAGTTATACAGTTGCTCACAAGCCATATAAGCCTCACAGACTTTCATAGGTTCTAATGTATTTACCTGTTTCAAAGTAAAAGAACAAAACAAAAACAATAGAAGAATGAGTTGTTTAATACTATTTCAATTCTGTACATTTCCTGTTGCTTTGCATATACAGATTTGGTGCTTTACCAAAGTGCTAGTCAATAAAAATGAATGGAAAACAACCCAGTGTCATATCAAAGTTGATACTTTTATAATGCATAACTACACATTGTCAGTTCTCTACAGCACAGATTATATACACAATAAGTAACACTGAATCAAAAAAAAAAAGCTTCCGTCATTGGAAGTGAATATTCTGCTTATTACAGCATATAAACTACAGCATATATAATACAAGCACCAGCACCTATTTCTTCTCAATGGCAACAAGGAATACATTGTGACAAGTGTCTTTTAGGAAAGGAGAATGTACTGTTCAGAACAAAAGGAAATATAAGCTCTTATCTTTTTACAATTGGGTAATCAACCATCGGTCATAATGATTTTATTTTAAACCAGTTTTAACTGGCAGCCATGTATTTTTATTGTAACTTTGATCAACAAAGATAGTTTCAAGTATATGGCAGCTTCGGATTCACTGCAATAAATGGCATCCAGATTTATTTCAGTATATTGAAGCATTAGACAGATTATCTTATGCACTAGTAGATCATTTAGCTGCTATTACAATATGTAAACTTTCTAGAAAGAAAACCTTTATTTGTCATAGTTCATACAGGTACATACATTAAATTTGACCTCTGCATTTAACCCATCCTAAGTATTTTTAGGAGCAGTGGGCTGCTGCAAGCGCCCGGGGAGCATCTCGGGGTTTAGTGTCTCGCTCAAGGACACTTCGACATGCAGTCTGTAGGAGCCGGGGATCGAACTGGCAACCTTGAGGTTAAAGGTTGATCCGCTCTACCCACTGAGCTACAGCCACCCCAGTGAGTGAATATGGAGTGAGTATCTAAAGAGAAAACTACTGTACTTGCAGTAGTTGTTTTTGTCAGTGTTACTGAGCATTGCTGAGGTTGTACAGAAAAAAAATAGTGTATTAAGGTTTTGCTCATTAGAAAAGGACAATACAGACAGATAAAGTGCCTGCCACCAAAACAACAGAAAACAGCAATAAGAGCACAAAGAGTTGACTGCGCTGGCATAGAGGCTGTTGTCCAGGCTGCTCCTCATCCACTGAGTGCAGAGCCAGGGAGTCGCTGTCGGTGCTGCTGAGCGGCTCCGCGTATTGTGGCCCGTGGGGCTCCACCATCCAGCGCATCACGTTGACTTTCATCTCCATGTCGTCGATCATGTGGTCGATTTGGCTGATCTCCTGCTCCATTGTGCAGCGCTCCTGGCTCTCTAGCCCATCAGGGAGGGTCTGGCTCTGGGCTTGGTTCAGTTCTGGCAGACTGAGCGCCCGGGCTGCCACCTCACTGCCTCCTCCTGTATTACCAAAAAGAAAATTGGTCAAATATTTTCAACTTTTCATCCAAGTCAAACATGAGTTAAAGGTTCGGCGTGTAACATTTCGAGGGATCTATTAGCAGAAATGTAATATAATATTCATAACTATGTTTTCATTAGTGTATAATCACCTGAAACTAAGAGTAGTTGTGCTTTCTTTAGCTTAGAATGAACACTTCGTATCTACATAGGGAGCGGGTCCTCTTCCCAGAGTCCACCATGCTGCACCGCCATGTTTCTACAGTAGCCCAGAACGGACAAACACTGGCTCTAGAGAGAGCCTTTCACGTTTTTACGTGACCTGAAGGCCACCGTAGTTCTCCAACACGCTTGGAAAGGGCGTATTAAAGTGGTTGCAATCTGCAACCTCACCACTAGATGCCACTAAATCCTACACACTGGTCCTTTAACTACAAAAGTCCTGCAATAAATCATACCCTCATGAAGGTTTCTATTATTTGCTATCGTTCATATAAATGAAGGTACGCTAAATAACAGAGACACGTCTCTGTGTAAAGCAATACAGTTCAAAAACACCACGAAGTACATCCTCCAAAAAGACCATTCAGTTGAATCAACACTTCTCTAAAACGCTTTCAACCAAAACCGATTACAGGAGTAATTGCATGACTGTTGCATTAGACCGTATCTGTTTTAGCTACAGTAGGTGTACCTAACAAAGAGTGTATATGTCACCATATTTTTGACAAAATCTGATCTAATGTTACCAGCTGTTACGCTTTATCATTTCAGTGAATCGAGAAAAGAGATCACAGTCCTATTCACACCCAAATCATCTCTGAAAAGACTACGGAGCAGTGGAACTATTTCGTAGATTACAATAATATGTGTTGTATTGTCCAATTTCCATATTGGACGCCCAGTTTAAATCTTGTTTTTACATTATTTGCCTGATGTGCTTCCCTTTAATAATCCACCCCCTGAGATGCTATTTGCATATATACAATAAGAGGTGCACGGCTATAGCCTAATTTACCTTGTAGGCCAGTTTGCACCAGGGTATCAGTGTTGGCCAGAGAGAAGATGTCACCCACATAGAAAACTTTGCACATGTCAACATGGAGGAGCTCTAGGCTGGAGGAGAAGGCCACCCAGAGGAGTTCCATCTCCTTGCGCTGCCCCTCAGGCAGGCTCTTGTTTCGGAGCTGTGAGGTCAGATGACTGCAGATGGCCACGGCCAACGTTTGGGCCTTTTCTCGCGTTTGTCGCAACTCATCCCGCAGCTGCAAGCTGTCCGTGCACCCGCCGACACACGAGGCCAAATGCCGGTAACATGCCACCACCTGTGTGGAGAAAGATAAATAACTTTGTGTTAATTGATATGCAAGCCTTAGGGGGGGAAGTAAGGGAACACACATCTGTAGTTGCTTGGAGTGAATATGTGTTTCAGTGGATATCTCAGAGAAGTGATTACTTCCTGGTAGCTTGGGGTTGCTAGACTTCAACCACTCAGGCCTGAGTACTGTCTGATTCACAGGCTTTGAGACAAGAATCTGTACCTTTCTCCTGTAACTCAAAGGTTGTAACAGCAATGTCCAATTTGTTTGGTATCCTGTGCACACCACCTGATGGAGCATACAGTGCCACTAATCACTTGTTATAAATAGGTATCATGCGCCCGTCAGCCCTCTGAAGTCCTCTAGTTAACACATTAATGTTTTAAAAGTTTGAAATATGTCCTTAAGCCAATGTTAACGAGACAAATCGGACAAAATCAGTGCTGTATGAAAGGAGGAAATAATGTTTTTTGGGATTGGTAAGAAACATTTCTGATAAATATCAATTTATCATCTAAAGCTGCTTGTCAATAACTGGGAAATGTGTAAAATTGGACCGCTTTTATGATCTAAATCATATGGTGGCATGATGTTGTATTAATAGGCATTAGCTTAGCTCTGTCAGGATTAGCAGGAGTGGTTTCAATGAAAAAATATTACAATTAATCTCATTATCATTGATCTATTTCTAGATAAGCCAAAACAACCTTGCGCACTCAGAGCGTGGATAGATGAGAGGAGGCAATACAAACAATGATAACTAACCTATGTATGCTATATTGTTTTATTATTTGAATACTACTGTGTGTATTCATTGGTATTATACTTTTCCATTTTTACTATACCCCATACCTATACAGTAATTTTGCTCACATTGTCTCAACTGCCCACTCAGAGCCGTGGTATATAACTTGCCAAATTATGCATAGTATGCTATAAGTGCAAGCTTGTAGTGTTAAGAAATATATCAACTGCATATCAAGCAAATATTCAGTATGGAGCAAAATTTGATTCTACCAAATATTTTTTTTTCTCATTGTGCAAAATAATAATTCCATCATATAACTCAACTCAACAGCAAAAATATTATAGTAAATTATAGTTAAAACAAATACTGTACATGCAATTCAATAAGTGAGACAGAACGCCAGGCACGGCGTTGGCATTATCTAACACAGATACTAGAACGGTCACAAAAATGCAGTGGACCAAGAAATTCTATTCAGAGAGAGTGCTTTTTTAGCCACAGGGGAAAGAAAGATGCTTAGTTGTCTTGTGTATGTTTAGTCTGTGAAATAGTAACATCAAGAGTTAAAAAAAGACAATAGTGAAGATGGAATAATTGATGATGCAAAACATATACAAAACTTTTCCAACATCGAACTGCCATTTTGTAAAAAAATAAATAAATAAATAAAATAAAATAGAATAATCTAAAATAAAATAAAATAAAATAAAATAAAAATAAAGTAAAAATCACAAATATTTGCTTATAATTTTTAAGTTAAAAAATGCTGACATTAAATGCTCAGAAATGTATAAGATGGCAACCTGCTTGTTCAATTGTAAAATCAGCAACAAACTACTGTATTAAATGTAACAACATTCTTTATGTCCTAAACAGACATAGCATAATTTGGAAAAAAAAAAAAAAAAGTTAAAACTTGGACATCTTACCTTTATCAAAGAATCCACCTGAGCCTTCCCATCATCCAAAACCTTGTCTGTGCCAACTGTGCAATCATCTCCTACTTTGTTATTTACAAGTGGCATGAGGATGACTTGTCCAGAGTCTCAGACTCTGCCACAGCAGGCAAGATTTTGGGCCAGCGGCCCTTCACTTCTCTGGCTGCCCCTGCTCCTCTTCTTCCCTTCCTGGTAAGATGCTTCATTCAACGGCTGAGGGTTGAGACGGACTCAGTCCGAAAGCCGCATGATGCACCGCAATACTCCACTCCAATGACTAAATTGTGACTACGGGTGCTGAACATGCTTTGGTGGCTGAAAAAAACAATGTCCCAGAAAAAAGAGCAAGAGGTGGGGAAGTCAAAGTAATGAAGAAAAAAAAAAGTGTAATAAATTGATGCAACTCTTAAGCAAGCTGCTAATCCTGTGATTGACCCCTTTGCACTGACGCAGGCCAAGACGAACAGCTAATCTCATTAACTATCACTGAGACCAGAGAGATAGAAGAGAAGCTGGCTGCCTCTACCACATTGGTCCTTTCACTAACTGAGAGGAGGAGGCTGCGCGCTGTTACCTCACGCACACCACACTGGATACACCTCATCCACTCAACTGGAAAGGTCAATACATAACACTTATTTTATCAGCATGGTGGAAATATTAGTCACGTTACTTACATTTCATTATTGGTTAAGAATGAAGGGAGTGTAAAGATAGACTAACAGGCAAATTAAATAGTGATGCACTTAAGGAATTGAACATTGTCCATGGTTTCTTTGTCCTACCAGTGTCTTTAGTGGTTTACTTCCCCTCAGGCTCTAGATAATGGATGGCCTCATTTGAGATTGATAGAAGGTTGTGTGTTCAAAGCATGAATTCCCTGGCGTGACATCTCTATAGGAGTTTGCATGTATACTGGCTTCCTATGTGGAAAAAGCACACAAGAAATGTATGCTTGTGGCCATGAAATGACATACCAATGGTGCTTAGAATGTAAGTCATCCAAAATGAAGAATTGATATTGTCAATGAGATAAATGACTTCATGCCTAGAGGTTTGAGCAATTTTATTTCATTAAAAACACACAAAAAAACATAAAAATGTCATAATGAAATAAATAGTCACACTTTCCTTTCCAGGTACCCTAAAAATGTCCATGTTGAGTTTTTAAAAACCAAAAGGAACCTCTCCTTTTTCAGTGGTGTGGAGTCTTTACTGTGCTCCTGAGCGTTCGGCCACTTGATGTCTTCCGGGGAGAAGTCACCGCCTCCCTGATGTTGGCAAACAGGCGCTTGGTTTTGGTCTGCACAGGAGACTTCTTCTGGGAGAGCTTAGCAACTTCTGCCTTCAGCGAAGCGATCTCCCGGTCCTTTTCAACATTCTGCCGTTGGAGGTCTTCAATTGATTTTGTCTTGAAGGAAGAAAAATGACATTCAAAACCACATACGGCACTTCCATCCTGCGCTCGGATCCAGTCAAATGGCTTGTAAAGGCATTTAAGTATGATTTGCCCCACATTGCATCATCTCACCTGATCATCAGCCTTCCTCTGTAAAACCTCCAGATCGGCCGATTTCTCCAGGAAGCCATCTCTGACCTTCTGAAGGGTTTCACAGAGCTCCTTCAGCCTTTTCTCTAGGGACAAAATCAACTGAACCACACATTAAATGTAAAACTGAGCAAGTGGTCGCGCAACCAGACTGAGCTAATGTTTAATTGAGAATTTAACCTTTGTCCTATACCTGTTGTTTATCCTCACACATCCTCTCTAAGGCACATTTTTCTTTGTAGAGCCATTTGCATCGATCATCCGCTGTGAGGAGAAAATGAGCCGAGTGACATTTATTGCCCTTACAACAAAAGTTGTTAGGAATAAGATGGACAGGAGAACATACAACACAGCACACTAATAGAAATAGAAAATACATCGAATAAAAACAAAGGAGGAAATAAGATAAAAACATCTTAAAGTGTTAGGAAATGTATTTTCTTTTGAACCACACTGATTTAAAATAAAGTTATCTTATATTCATCCCAGAGGGCATTTCCTGAAAGAGGAAGGTGCTGAGCTACAGTATGTGTATGAAAAGGCCGCTCGCCAACCTGCTGCTTCAGTTGCTTTAGATGGTTGAGACTGGCACGACTGGTCCACTGTTGGAACTGCACACACAGTTCCAACTCCTGCTCCTCTGATACTGGACGTTAAGGTCTCCAACTCTGACACTTTACATTTCAGGGCCTACACAGTCGTGAGAGACAAACGGGAAGTTTTTAAAGACAAACCCCCAAAATGTGGTTTGGTGCCCTAACATCGGGACAATTCCAGATTACTATAAAGCCAATTTGACTATTCAAGAACTAAACACAGATATTGGGATTTGAACAATGTATGCAACTTATTTTCGGACCCGTTCAGAGCGGATTAAATGACGTACCTCCACTTTCTCCTGTTCAGCGATGAACTCGTCAAGAGGAACGTAGTCATCTTCCAGATTGTTCATGGCACTCTGGTAGGCGTGCTCTTTGATAGCATCCTTGTACATCTCAAAAGTGTTCTCCAGCCTTTCTTGGTAGATCTCCTTCTGCTCTTCTATCTGTCGACTAAACATTCAAAGCAAAGTTTGGTTTCTTTTGGATTTTATCAAAAGGGTTTATTTAGGGAGGTTGATGCTTGACCCCTGACCTCGGCTGCATATACGAGAGGGTTGTGCATTTAGTACCAATATGCCAAACAAATTGAAATCACAAGAATGAAAACCTTAGATCTGCATTGCTAGCCTTCTCTCGCAAATGAAGAACAACCTACATGCGAAGTTCTTCGCTCTCCATGAGCTGCTGTAACATGGCGTCTCCCATTTCCTTCCGGATCTCCATTTCCTGAACCAAGTTTCTTCTTCGCTCAGCCAGGAGTTTTGTTCGCAGGCTCTCGATCATATTTACAAGCTCCTATAGGAGAGAGAAAGTAAAGCAGTTACTGGAGATAACTTTGATCTGCACAGTGCATCTTATAATGAGTAAAGGTTAAATATTCCCCAACTGCCGTATCTGAAGTAAATATTAGGAATTTAGAGCCATGCTAGCAGCTCTGTGAGGTTGTATTTGGGCACAGCAGCGCTTTGAACTGAACGCTTTAATCAACACGTCAACAACGACAACATGCTGATATTTGGCAGGAAATATTACGTTCATCTTAGTTTAGCGTGCTTGCTCGCTAATGTTTGCCATTTAGCATTCAACATCAGGTAAATCTGATGCGGATGGGAATATCGGTTTTGCAGGTGTATTGGTCATAAACCAAAATATTGGACAAATCAAAAAAGGTAAGATAAAGGCTTATCAAAGTTATTACAATAGTTAGAGACATTTCACTCAAAAATACAACCTCGTGGTGGCGCTATAGGAAAGGTCAGGGAATCACCAAAGTCACTCGGATTCATCGTTTTGGCACAATGAACGTCGGCACAAAATTTCACGGCAATCGATCCGACAGTTGTTGAGACGTTAACACTAAAAGCTAAAAATGTGAAATTCACGGTGGCACTTTAGGAAAAGTCAGGGGGATCGCTTAAGTCAGCAGGATTCATCCTCTGGGGACCATGAATGCTGACAAACATGTCATAGACAGCAGTTGGGGTATGTCCTCCCAGGTCAAATATTCTGATACTACAAATACAGTTGGAGAACGGTGCATCTATGAAACGATGTTTGAATGTGACATGGCATGGCAGTTGTACATTCTGTGGCAGCAGAGACATGTCCGCCTCGTCTTCCTCGTCAAGCAGCTCCTCCTCGGACAGGTAGCTCTCCAGGGCCCGGCTGTCGATCAGCCCGCTCCTCACCAGAGGCTTGCCGTCACGGCCGACCAAACAAGGAGCCAGAGATCCCAGAGGCTTATCCGGGATCACCTGCACCACCTGCAGACAGCACGGGGGTTAAAGATTAGTGGTGATGGAGATGAAGCTCATTGTCAACGCTTCCTCTCAGCACCACCGCGTGCTCGAGACGAACCTGTTTGGCAACGGCAGAGAATTTCATAACGTGCAGGGTCTCGTCGTAGGTGGATGCACACTGGTTGATGTTGACGATCATCGACGCTCTTCCTTTGCCGCAGAAAACGGCCTGGAAGAGCTTGGTGAGCTTGCTCTCTCGGAAGGGAATGTAGCTGCTCCTCATTCTGCTCAACGACACAGAAGACAAAGACTTGAACAGAGCAAAAGCACACGTTGGGAGTGTTTTAACAAATCAAAATCATCTACATCATCTAGGGGTCATTGCCGCCTCGCTTCACTTGTCAAAAACACTTGCAGCTGGTGACAAGCGTTCACATTCACAACACAGAACCAACCATACCTGTCTGTCTGATTGTTGCGGAGAGCAGCGATGCACTTCCCCAGAATGAGCAGGGAGTTGTTTATGTTGCCCGCCTCCTTCAGCCTCTCCCCAAATGTCTTGGTTTTGTTGCATCTCTCCGAGCCGGCCAGGTCGCACAGAGAAAACCTGAGAAAACACACGAATCAATCAAGTTATTTTCTTTCTGGCTCATTTCATGGTGCTGGAGTTGGTAATTCTGGCAAATCAAGTACAAGCAACTTGGAAATTTGGTCCAATCACTCCTGAGCAACAAGGCAATTCTGTTTCACAGTCATGTCTCGTGTTTATTCCCTCCTCTCTGGATGCATTTTAACATTTTAGCTGTTGAAATTGTCTGCTTTCTAAGCCCTTTTTATTATGATAGCATTATGTTCCATTGGGCCATTTTCCATATTTCTCCTAGAAACTTGCTTCAATTACCACCACATTTCATATACATTTTAAGTCCTTAGAATTTGTAACTGCACCCATTTGGCAGTGATGCACAAATGTACGTGTGGGCATTTGAACAAGGAGATACACATGCTTCCTTAATGCACAAAATGATATAAGATTAGATTAAACTATAATGCAAATATTAGAATTCCTCTCACTGCACAACTCCTCGAACAAATGTAGCCGAACACGCACACACAAAAAATCTTAAAGGATACACTGAATATTCCTGATTGAGTCCCTGCCAGATACTTACTCTGAGATCCTTTCAACTTCGCTGCCTTCGATCTTCAGTAACTTCATGGTAAATATGCTGTGGCTGTAAGGAAAGCCGGTTTAAGTTTTTTTTTAAAACAGAAAAATGACACGACCACACCAGTAAAGATATTACGAAAATGAAACGTTTTTGCCTTCTGCTGGACGACTGGTTCATCTTTGTGGCCGCGGCGCTTCTGTTTCTGTTTCCGAACTGCAGCACTTTGGAGGCTTCGCCCAGCGTCTGGATGTTAATCCACCGGAGATCTGAAATCATTTAAAAAAAAAAACACATTGTTCTTAAGCCTTGAGCGACAAGGTACGGTGCTGGCATATTTCTACCAACTTGAGAACACCTGATAAAAAAAGTCACGCTCGCACCTTTAACATAAGCATTTCCGGCACCGTCGTCGCACACTCGAAGAGCGGCGCGTTTCTTGGACTTGGAGCACAGGGAAGGTTGAAGCAGATCGTGCACGCACTCGTTGTAGATTTCAAAGAAAGCCACCCATAAGGCAAACTGGCTGCTGCCTGCTTCTGTCGGGTTGCTTGCCGACACTAAAAAGGAGAAGAACAGAGGCCGACAAAAGGCCAAAGAGTGAAACAGAAACATCTGAGGAAGTATTGGAATCATATCTTTGTCATTCTTTTTGCCTGTGAGAGTTCACACTGGGACAACTTCAAGCTTAAACTGTTATTAAAATGCAAGATGTTCAATGTGTAGAATGAGTGAGGGCTACCGGTTTGATCGTAGGACAAAGAGGAGGAGGAGACACCGGTGGTAGAACAGGTCTCTAAAACACCACTGGCTCTGCGGGGATCACATTCCTAGATAGGAGCAAGGAAATATGCCTGTTATGGCATTACATGCAGAGAGCACATTCATTTAAGCAATATCTTTTGGCAAAAGCCTGAGGAAACACGTCAAATTGGATATAATGCTCTCACTTCTTTGACTGAAGCAAAAATGGCAGCTTTAGCACCTCTCTCCTGCTTGACTTGGTCAGGATCCAGATATTGCGCGTCATTCCTGAGGTAGGGTTTCAGGTCCATCCCCTCATACCGACGGCCTCCGACGTAGCGAAAGGTGGCGTCCAGCACTCGAGGGAGTATCCCCGGCTCTTTCGGAGTTCCTGAAACATCTCACAACATGAAGAACATCACGGGACAGTGGCTAACGCTCATTCAAAAAAATGTTAATGCGTTTCCATCTTGACCTTGGATTGTGTAGGTTTTCCCAGCGTTGGTTACACCGTAGCTGAATATCAGTGCGTTCTTCCCATCCAAGAAATCAGACATTTGGCTTTCGACAGTGTCCTCAAACAGCTCGGACTGTGTCATCTCTGGTCCGAAAATCTGAAAGCCAACAGGAAGATGGTCGGTTGGACATGAATGTCTGCCTGTTTAAAATTGGCACAAAGCTCAGCCAGAATATTTAAGGAATGTGTAGAAGGACCTGTGAGAAGGAGAATTTGTGGATTGACATGCCGATGCCCTTCTCACTGCTCTTCATGGTGGCCGAACCCTTCGGTGCATACAGTGTCACCGTCTGGCTGTTTTCAATCACTATGCAATCCTGAGAAAAAAAAATAAAAACATCAAAATGATCATAAAATGTGTTTACGCAGAGGACTACAGTCCAGTCTCCGAAGGAGTTTTATTTTCCTCATCAAAAATCACATCACAGAAACACATGGATCTTTATAATTATTAGTGAGTGAACATTATCGTCTCATTTGTCACCATGTCTACCACAGCTCTCACCTTCACTTTATTCTGCATCATAACAGAAAGCCGAAACTCAAAATGTGTCACATATAGTCAGTCCGGGATACTGGGGAAGTACATTACATTTCGTACAGTCCTTTAACTCAGTGGATATCAGATAAATAATATCAATAAACTGCAACACTTGCAGAAATACTTAAGTAACAAGGTAACATTTCAACTTCATTACAGGTAAAGATGCTCTGTGTAGCATTATGGACTGTTGAAAAACCACTGGTCACATTCATCGGCATGATTATTAGCTACTGTATCGAGCACTAGATGGACTGGATAACATTAACTGTACCTGATCCTCCTTGTCAGCGAGTTCCTCTTTAGAGAAAGGCCTGACTCTGAGGTAAACTGTCATGGTCTGCTGCTCAGCACCACCTGGCAGCTCAGTCTACAAACAAAGAAGACAATCAGACTAGAAACTGAACCTCAGTGCAGATGAGCTGAGTTTTAGGGTTTAATTCGGTCCTTTTTGAACAGTTAATGGCATAGCCAAGGAAGGAAGTGTGAACAGGCATCCTTGCGCAGAATTACTAAAAAAAATCATGATATAATGAATCTAGACAATCTAAGACAAAAAAGGAAAATACATCACCTGCTGGGATGAAGTATTACAAGTCAAGTCCATATCAACAGGCTGCATATTGACGCTTTCTTCATTGGTTAAATCAACCGTTCTCATCTTCGAGGCAAAGCAGCTCCAACAAGTCTAGTAATTCATGCACTAGTTCACTATATGCACCGAACTAAGCTGTGATCGATGGAAATTCTGGCCTTGGGAATGACTTATTTCAGCTACATGTATGTAGGTCTGCTGATGTTCTTCCACTGAAAATCAAACGGGGAGCTTGTAATCAGACTTAATTGAAAGCAGGTGTGAAGTCAAGCAAATTAGGAACCAACCGGCTACAAGGAGCTTTACTGGGTTGGGTTCAACAGTGATATATCAATTAATTATCTGAGGATTTTTTTTTTTAATTTAATGAATGCCCAAATAATACCAGGACTTGTTTTCCATCAGCTACATCGGCTCTGTCAACCTCACTACAACAGAGACATCGTTATCGTGTGTAATTAGTAACCCCTGTACGTCTGTCTGCTGTATCAAAGGCCTATTCCAGTCTCATATACAGTATGACCAGGAGCTTATGGTGGCTAATTTGAGCAAAGTTTAGCTAAGTATGGCTGTGTAACTGACATTACAGAGTCAGTTTACTGACTTTATCTACATGTGTTTCTGTTACATCATGTTTTGCTCTTTACTATGAGCCTGTAATTGTCACTTGTGGCCACAGTGGCTGAATAAAATTAAAACGCCTTTATTTTACATCAATAATTGTTTAAAATGACCAGCGCGTTGCGACCGACATAGGTCTTCATCAGGGTCATTGTCAGCATGTAGACAGCTCTGTGAGTCTTGGATTATTTTTTGAAGGAGAATTGCATTTTGTACTTTTTTGGAGATCATATTCCACCCATGCATGTTCAGCATGGCTTCCAAAGTTAGTTTCTTTTAAGTTCATTCAGTTGTTTTTGGCCAAAAGTGACATAAAATAAGTATACAAAATTAAATATGTCCTTTCTTCTTGGACTCAAGTTACATTTGCTTGGGAGAATGTGTTTAGTCAATGTATTTTAGCAGAGATAAAAAGGGGTTTGGAAAAGCTTCAAAATAGTTTTGAGTGTCCTCTGCATGTGGTTCCTGGACCACTATCCCTGCCATTTTCTTATGTCCATCCACATTTTAATGATTCATCATAGAGCTTTGTTAAAAAAAAAATTAGAAAAACCTAACAGGTGCAACAAAGGTAACAGGAGACCTCAATTAGTCTGTACATGCCCACACAGTCCTGAGAAGCGGTCTAATCAGCCAGATTAATTAAATACACCTGTGTGAGTGTAAAGAGGCATTCAATTTTCATCTTACTTTTGTAAGGCAAGAAATCCATTTTTTCACTATTAAAAAGACTGCACATTAAGTGTGTACAATGTCAATTATCTGCACACATTACACCTATACCGTGTTGTGATAATTCCCATGGCCGCGGTACATTTTCAAATCCTGGGTGAACTGAACTGCCCCACACAACATCATTTAATTTCGAGCAGTGATTGTTTCTACATAACTGATTTCCTCAATGCTCCAGTTATCACCATAATGAATGAGATTTCATAAGAATCAAATTGAAGTACATCTGGTGTAAAAGATATGCCATGTTCCCTCTACTCCCTACAGGTTCAATGTAATGTTAAATTGTGAAGTTCACTTGTTGATAGTAAATTTCTAATTCCCCGTCCCACACACTGCCCTTTAGGGGCACTTCAGCTTTATACACTGTAAAAAAATGTTCTATGCTTCATACATTGAGAGCCCACCCAGTAACATCAGTTTCCTTATTCATTTCTTTATTGAATCATCTACATCATTTACGCGTCCGCGATGGTAACTTCAACCTCTACACCGGGTTCGATGCTGATGGAGGTGATCTGCTTGACGATTTCAGATGGGCTGTGCAGATCGATCAGGCGCTTGTGGATCCTCATCTGGAAGCGATCCCAGGTTTTGGATCCCTCACCACAGGGGGTCTTTCTGGTGGTGATGCGCAGAGTCTGGACGGGGCAGAGAAAAAAAATTGATTTTAGATTGACCAAATTAAAAAGAATCCAGAATAGAGACTCACCAATGTTCATTTCAACAGCAAATCCATGTCTTATATGAATGCAGTGAAAAAGAAAATGTTTGTCTAGCCTGTGTATTTCAGTACCTTGGTTGGCATGCGGACCGGTCCCTTCACCTTCAGGTTCTTCTCCTTAGCCCCACGGATCAAGTCTGCGCAGACTTGAGGATTACAAAAAGACAAAACTTAAAAAAAAACACAAGCAACCGGCAATCGCATCACGATACTTTTATCGCCACGGCTCAGAATAGCGTATATCCAGTCTTCACAATTTATCAGATGGATTTTATCCTCATAGCTCACGTCTATGTTCCATTCTCAACATTTTAACTATTTTGAACTTAAAAGTTACCTTTCTCCAGAGATTTGACATTGCGGCTGGTGAGGGTGATGCGGATGCGGTGAATGGCGACCTCGGTCTCAACGGGTGCCTTGCCAGTGTCCTTGAAAGCCTGCATGGGTGGAAACAAAGATATCAAAAACAATGAACCCAACACATTGAAACATTGACACAACTTTAGGTAACATGGGACTGCAGCACAAGTTTGCAAGGGCTGACATACTGGTGGGCCCAGCAGAGTTAGTAGCTTGAGTATTTTCTCCTATATTACAGTAACAGCACTGTCTTGCTTAAAATATCTGCATCAGTGTTTTTACCATTAAAAGAAAAAAATAATTTTCAATATGCATTAATTTTTTTTTTAAATTAATATCCTCAAGAGATTTAAAAACCCCGAATGACTATTGAAATTAATGGCAATTATTGTTGTAGTTTTAGATTTGTGAATTCAGGATAGTAACTTAATTATTCCTTCAGGACTTCACACACGCTAGAGATTTACGTGGAGCACGTAAACGCAGCACCAGCTAACCAGCACATGGCGCGCCTAATATACAATTTAACCTGTGATTCAAAAGGGGGAAAAAGGGCTTTGGTGTAGCTAACGCTGTCTAGGTTAATCTATGCATAAATTCGCACGTCAATTTCTCCACTTAACCTTTCAAGTTTAGCAATATAAACGGCGAAAAGAGCTAGCTAACGTCGTCAGCTAATGTTTGACAAATGTCTGTTGTCCCGATGCTACGTTTAAAACTATAGTAAATTACGGCACTGGTGTGATCTGAACATGTAGAGCGTTTAATCTTCAAAGAAACAAAAATAACTTTGTCAATACGCAGATTATTATTATTAACGGGTCCAGTTTGTGAATGATTTGTGGCGGGACATAAGCTGTCGGGTCAACGTTAGCCAACAGACTCTGGAGAATTTTTGATGTTCAAGTTAAACGAAGAAACTACGAAATCGCTACAAAATGAGCCTTATATGAAAGAGTAACGGCTGTATTCAAACAAACACATACCATTTCGATTATTCCTGACCGACTTATTCGGGAGAAATTCAAGCGAACAGCGGTGAGTCAGGAAATAGGATCCACCAACGTGGTGAGCTATTCAGGAAGAGAGCGAGCAGAAGCCCCGTTTCCTGCTTATGTACTGTTCATCCGGGTCCCTGGTTCTTCTTCTTTAGTGTTGAGATTAATTCATAATCAAACAGCGACATCTAGTGGCTACAATGAAGAATACAGAGATGTAGTTCCGACATGTGGCCACCAGGGGGCAGTAAAGTATACACTCAACAACCTGTGTGGTGTTAAAGGTAGACGCAATACCATACTGCTACATCCGGCAAAGATTTTAAAAAAGAAAACAAGTATATTGACATGAGTGCTAACTTGACTACTACATATCAAAATTGATACATATATGAAAAGCAATAATAATCAGGATTCATATACATATTATTGCCATTGAGTGTGGATTGTTTGTGAGGATTGTGACAACTTGAGTGCAGAGAACACTTCTGCTTACATTTAATAACACAATCCCTATCGTCAAGGCAGACATTTATAACCATTCAAAAACTTAATAATTTAACAATCATTGATTCTAATATTCTATCCATCTCATATGTAAGCAAAGGTGGACGCAACATTCACAAAGATGATATGAGTGTACATTATGAATTTCATATTTCTGACATAGGAACACATATACCTCTAAGCATAAAGCTTGTGTGGTTATATATTGCATTTTTGAAATTGCAAGATGTGTCATTTTCTAAAAGTCTGAGTCATGTGATGACACAAGAATGACATGCAAGTTAGTTTGAAGCGTATCGTATCGCTTGGCATTTGTTACATTTGGCGCTTTTTCGAAGGTACTGGGAAAATGTAAAAGCAATTTTAAATAAAAATAAATAAAATAAATAAAATGAATAAAATAAATAAAATAAATAAAATAAATAAAATAAATAAAATAAATAAAATAAATAAAATAAATAAAATAAATAAAATGAGTAAGCTCTACTCACCAATTCTATTGCATAAATAACTAGGCTTTTATTTTGAAATATGAAAGCGGAAGTCAAGTGTTGTGTTGTAGACGCATTGACGCTGGTCAGCCTCCTAAACAAAGTAACGGAACCGGGGCCGGTTGCCAGAAAGTTGTTTTGTCGAAACCCCGTTAAGATAATTACGACAGTATTATGATGATAAAAGATGATTCCACGGGTGTCATGGTTACGAAGAAGAAGAAGCGCATTTATTAACTTGGAAACTAAACTTTATTTTCGCTGTGCGTCATGATTTCCAATCAAAGGCCGCCGCCTCCGAGTGACAGAGGGAACGTCGTAGACCGTTATTACCATAGTTACCGTTACTGTCGATGAAACTAGCTGACTGGAGTTGAATGGAGACGGAGAGGAGATGAATTTCGGTGTCCCCGCTAATTCGCTGCTGCTCTTCCGCGCCTGCGACGAGGGGGACTATGAGACCGCCCGGGGCATCCTGGAGCCCGGTGCCCCGAGAGAGTCCGGGCGGCAGAGCAGGCTTCTGCGGTCCGAGGCGGGGTCGGAGTGCAACACCGCGGACACGTTGTCTCTGGTGCCCGTGGACTCCACGGACGAGGAGGGGAACACCGCGCTGCAGTTCGCGTCGGCCAGCGGCCACGAGAACCTGGTGCGGTTCTTGCTGCGAAAGGGGGCCTCGGTGGACAGCCGCAACAACTACGGCTGGACCCCGCTGATGCAGGCTGCGAGGTTAGGTGGGGCTGCGGGGCTGGAGCTCATTGTAAACTGTTCTAATGTAATGAAGGATATGAAGGACACACACCAAACTCCATTGAAAATCTGTCCATTTTAGTTGTCATTTCACGCCGGTGATGGTGAATTATTTCACAATACAGTGTAAGAAATAGTCAGGATTCACTCTTCAATTCGTCCAATAGAAACACCAAGTTTAGTGAGTGGTTTTGCTTGTTTTTACCAAGAACCTTTATCAAAACAAACTGGCACTGGACATTGTGAGACTATTATAAAAAAAAAAAAAAAATCTTTTAAAATCAAACATTCTTGCATGGAGTTTGGTGGAGCAACATGCATTAACAATCTGTTCATTTTCCAATGAAATCATCTAATCAAAACATTGTACCTGTCAGTGTCATGAAACTTTGACAAATAACCTTGGAGAGATCATTCAGTTGAATTGGAATGTTTTTATGCCTTTGTCTTGGTGTCTGGTGTCAAATTGGTATGCAGTTTCCATGCCCCTATCCTAATCTTGAGCATAACTAATCTTTTCATCATAGTGCACAAGCAGGGCATACCATATAGTTAAGAACCTTCAAAAAAAGAGGAGAGTCTGCGATGTACTTTTCACTTGGAATTTGACAAGTTGTATCTAAATTACTACACAATTCTCACAACAAATGTACTAACATGGATTGTAATGCAAACATATGCTTTTGCCTCCAGCATGACCGATAACATGGGTGGCGAGGTGGGTCACAGCCAGGGTCTGCGTTTCAACACCTGCTTGGGGCCTTTCTATGTAGAGTTTGCATGTTTGTGTGGAAATCTACCAGATGCCTACATTCCCTCTCACTCTCAAAGACATACATACAGTATGTATTACATGTTCAGTATAAACTTTAGGATGAATTTCCCCATGGGAATTAATAAAGTTTGACATAATTGAGCATTTGTAGCATGTCTGATGAACTGCCTTAAAATGGGGGTTTAAGTCCCACTCTCTATCTCATTCTTTATGTCTCTAATTCTCCACCCAGGTTTGGCCACCTGACTGTTGCCCACATCCTGTTGGAGAACGGGGCGGAGATCAATGGACGGAACAGGCTAGGTGCGAGCGTTCTGACCATGGCGGCCCGTGGGGGACACGCTCATGTCGTCAAGCTACTCCTGGAGAGCGGGGCCTACGTTGATGACTATGATCATCTGGCTGTTGCTGCGGATGCAGTATCGAACGGCAACAACAACAACAGCTGCAGGTTTGGCCTGTTTTTAAGAGGACAGACATTAAGCCTTTACTCCTGGACTAAAACAAAACTCAATTTAGATTACCTTTGAATAACATCTTTAGTTTTTGACTGTTCTTAATCATTTTCTCTCCCTCTTTTTCCACAGCGCGGCCGGTTTTGGAGGCGGTGAAGGCTGTCCAGGAAGCGGAGGCGGCAGAGAATTCATGGACATCATAGCCCTGATGGTGGCATCTCAGCATGGCCACGAGGCCTCGGTGCGCCTGCTGCTAGAATGGGGCTCTGATGTCAACTTTTCCCAGAAGACCACTGGCTGGGGACCACTGATGGTGGCCACGCTCAGCGGGAAGGTGGGCTCAGTGGATGGTTGAATAAATAAACAAGATTGGATGGAAAATACATTATGGGTATTTTATAGCACGATCCACTTAAAATGTATTTACATCTTGATACATGTGAGTTTGTTTTAAAACACAGTTGCAGCACACATGCACATGAAGTTATAACCGGTAGAGTCTTCTTTGTTTTGAGTTAGTGGAGCAGCCGACGAATAAAGTTGGTGTGTTTTGAAGGTGGCTGTGACTCAGCAGCTGGTGGAGCGTGGAGCTGACCCAGACAAGGTCAACGTTCTGTCCAAGACGGCCTTTGAATTAGCCATGCAGCTCAAACAGAGAGACATCAAGGCCTATCTGGACTCCATCACCACTGTCCGACCCCAGACAGGTAACGCTTCCTTCTCTGTTTCAAATTAACTTTATTGGCACGATGACGATACAAGTACGGTGTTGCCAAAGCATGTTCTATAAGTTTTACCATGCAAGTGTAGTAATTCTGAATATAAAGAAAAAAAAGGCAACAAATGGTTTGCACTACAAAAATCATACAGTTGGATTATTATACTACATAGTATGCTGTGATGAAAGAAAAAAAATGTTACAAAATCAAAGAATAAGATGATATATAAATAAGATAAGATACGTTGCGATCAGTAATAGGTGGACCCTATCAAAACAAATCAAAACAGCACAGAGCCATACTCTGATATTGATAGGCAGTTGTGGGTAATCAGCAAGGTGTGGGTTTTCAGCGATAACTGGAAGCCAGGAGAGGAGCACCACACCCAAGCTCTGGTGTGTTTTGCTGCTTCTATGGTGATATCATGTCCTCCAAATCTTTAATTATGTATTGGTCTGAGAGGGTGTTGAATTCATGGTATTTGAGTTTCATTTTTTTTTTTTTTTTATGTCTTTTTACAGTTTAACAGGGAGTGTTGATATGTCTCTACCCTGTTAGCTGTGATGTCTTGCGCTGCAATTAACACGGACGTGAGAGCGAAACCAACAGTGGTAGCTCTCGGCCTCTTTGATGTTTAATAGCTCTTCTCACCAGCAGTTTTAGCTCAGTTTTCCTGCACGGAACATTGCATATGTTCCCTCCAATTCTGAAACCAAACCTAGGTTTGGATTTCCCATGCATCCTGGAAAACCTGGAAATCAGTTGACCTATTTTCCAGTCATGGAAAACACATGGAAAATGAGAGTAGTCAAGTCAAATGTCCTGGAAAAATCTTGTGTTGTCCTGGAAAAAATATTTCAACATTCTCCTATTTTCCAATGAACTACTAGCTTCCCCACTCAGAGCTCCCCAAAACAAATAACGTTAAGTTATATCAGGATCACATTAACGTTCATATGGTACTTTATGAACGAGAGTATTTTGTGAGTAGGCTGTTATGTTGGGGAAATGATGTGAACACAGCCCCAAGTCACGTCACATGGTAGCACAGTTTGCAGGTTTGGGTCACTGCTGGCTGGTAACTGTGGTAGTTTTTTTATTATTATATTATTCTATGATCAATTTGTCATAATTTCTAAGCAAGTTATAGCTGTAGATTGCACGTCTTTTAAATCAGACTTCCGCAGAGAGGAACGTATCAGTGTAATGGTGCCATCCCTGTCGATCATACCAGCTGAATCATCACTGAAAATGTCTCTTCTCAGCCGTGCTCTTTTCTCCACAGACGACGACAGGAGAAGACCAGATGTGTTCAGCGCTCTCAAGTTGGGTGAGTTAAATTGAATCATAGATGCAGCAAAACTACAAGTAATTTGTGTTTTGGTTGTAAGATTAACAGGTGATTGGAAAAAAACACACAATCACGTCCATAGATTTGCATATTTATGTATCCATATACTGTCTGTGTGTGTATGTTGACTTAGGGAATTCCCAGCTAGTCAAGGAGATCTTGGAGGAGGATCCCACTCAGGTGAACTCATCCAATCAGGAGGGAGCGTCGCCTCTCATGATCGCGGCAGTGAGCGGTCAGCTGGAAGTGGTGCAGCTGATGGTGGAGAAGGACGCTGACATAGACAAACAAGACGGTGTCCATGGGTGGACCGCTTTAATGCAGGCCACCTATCATGGGTAAGAAGGACTTGCTGGTTTTTATTATGGTAAACTTTATCAGGGATATGAAGTCATTTGATAATGTATTGTTGGTACATGTATGCTGACACTATTAGAAATCCTTTCCCGCTCTTTCTTTCTTTTGTTGTCTCTGTCTCCTTCCTTCCTCCAGTAATAAAGACATTGTCAAGTACCTGTTGAGTCAAGGGGCCGATGTCAACCTCCGAGCTAAGAACGGATACACAGCCTTTGATTTGGTTATGCTGCTGAACGACCCAGGTACCCCTCCCCACTATCGTCACTTTGTTTACAGCCTTTTGGGGGGAAATGTGCTCCGACTTATCAAGCAATCCCTTCCTCATAAACTGTAATAAATAACAGGATTAATGAAATCAAGTATCTCCACCATTTGTGAAAATAGCCCTCTTGAAAAGAATGGTAGCAGATATTTGTCAAGTTAAGGAGTCATCATAAGACTTTGACCTATGACGGAGGGTAGAGGAGAGCTACTTGTGATTTTTTTTAAATTACCGATAATAATTCATAAGCATCATTTTCCAAAATGCCTATCAACTATTTTTGAATTAAATCCTTTAGATGTCACTGTGAATTACGAACTGACTGTGAATTATAGAGCTGAAACAATGAATCCATTGTTCAGTAGACCGAAAATCAATTTCCAACAAATTTGATAATTGATTGATGGTTTTTTTCTTTATGTAAAATGCCAACATTTCACTGGTGTTAGCTCCTCATATGTGAATATTTGCTGTGACAAAATCATTTTAACTCAAGGTCCACTTACTAGCCTTCAACTGTATCTTGTGGTCTTCCACAGTCTTGATTATTTGCTTGTTTTTGTTAGTGTTCTAAAAAAAAAAACAAGATTAATCCATTATTCGAGAAAATAACGATAGATTGATTAATAATGAAAGTGTCATTAGTTGCAGCCCTAATAAATTGTCACACCATAGTTGTCAATTTCACTAAACTTTCCACAATTATAAGTCACGACATAAGTGGCATTTTATTGTAAAGGGATGGTAAAGGTTTTTATGTAGGCTTCACTGTTTGTAATATGTTATGAGAGATGCCCGCTAACATAATGAATTCTTCAAAAAAGACAGCTAGAAATCATATTCTAATGAAGTTATGACTAAGTAGCCTTTTATGCCTTCACAACAAATGGACAGTAACACTTGACACAGTCCATGTTAGGCGCTTTCCATGATGTTTGTTAATCCTTTCAATCAGCGAATCCTTATTTATTTTCTCTGTATGCTCTGGATCTTCTCAGACACCGAGTTGGTGCGTCTGCTAGCATCAGTGTGCATGCAAGTGGACAAGGACAAGTCGAAACACCGCGGCAGAGCCTTGATGACTCGCTCCAAAAGCCGACAGTCCCTCAACAACGTCCCCGTGCCACCTGACGACAAGGGGGGCCTTAAGGTAAAGGAGAAGTCCTGTCGCTCTAATAATGACTGGATGATGATAAATTAAAAAAAAAAAAATTAAGCTCCTTCATTATCTCTACACTGTGACGCTTACATGTTTGACTCCAACCCCTTCCAGTCCTGGTGGAGTCGGATGTCCAATCGGTTCCGACGGCTCAAGTTGACTCACACCCTGAGGCACGGCCTTTCGTCCAACCGCCTGGCTCCATTTTCAGACGATGCCGAAGCTTCATTGGATGCCACGATGAAGGCGAATAGGAAATCTGCTGCGGTGTCTAATGGGGCGCCGGCACCAACTCCTGCCCCGGGCGGGAGTGACGTCAGCACCGCCTGGGCAGTCAAGAGCAAAGATACTGGTGAGACACGGCAATAACTATAATTATTTCAGCGTCATTTTAGAGCATAATGACTGTAGTCTATAACACATCAGATGATTAGCTTAAAGGGGAACTCGATCTATTTTAGAGAAGTCTGCTCACATGTTGTGGGGATTGCTTACTGCATGTGTGAAAAAAGTTGGATAAAACTGACTTATGTTCATTTTTCAGGTCTTTGCAGGACATCCTCAGAAAAGGAGGACTTTCTTATCACCACAATGGTAGGGAGTGTTTGATTTGATGTAAACTATGCTTCATTCTGCATTTCTTCAAACTTGTTGTGAATGAATTACCTTATAGGGTGTCAAAAAGCTAGCATGCTTGGCTGAAACAACATGTTGCAAAGTGGCCGCTTCTTTTTGTTTTTTATAGTTTCCATGTTTGTGTTATAATATTTTGTGTTAAAGGTTTGTACTTTGTAACTATTTCAATAAGAGCTGTATAAATAAAGTTTATGGTTATTATTAGTAGTAGTGTTATATACTATGTTTTCCATGTCCTCTAGCTCAGAAGTGGTGCGCCCTTGACCCGGCTGCCCAACGACAAGCTGAAAGCGGTGATCCCTCCCTTCCTGCCCCCGTCCAACTTTGAACCGTGGAACTCGGATCGTTCGCGCCTCCTCGGCGAGGGAAAGAGCGAAGCGCCCCGCCTGCCAATGCCGCCCCAGAGGAAGCTGAACAGCAGTGGGAACTCGGATATTGTGAGTGTTTGTGGGGGAGAGAGAGGTGGTAAAACCCGTCTGTATCATTCATTCTATTTGTCATCATTCATACGCCTCCCTTTTCTTTCATTCGTATGTCAGACATCTATCAGTCGTGTGGTCAGCAGGTCCATTAAGTTTCCCAGCATCCCCAAGGGGCCCTCTTCCTCCTCGCCTTCAAACTCCGGTCACTACCACTCCCCCCACTCCTCAGGAGGCTCTAATGGAGTGGCAGGGATCAACCGGGACTCTCACAACCGTTCAGGTTCATACAAATACGAACATACCCCTGACACAATGTGGACATTAGCAACCAGATTACATACTCTTGCCTCTTTCTTCCACCAGGAGGCAGTGCAGACAGCGTTCTCTCCCAGATAGCAGCCCAAAGGAAGCGAGCAGCCGGCCTGATGGATGCGAAGGCCCAGCCTCCGGAGAAACAGCCCAGCCAGACGCAGAGCCAGCCCCCACTGCCACCCTCAGCACCCTCAGGCCCGCCGCTACCTGATATCAGCCTTCCCGACATCCACTCCCATCCCAGCCTGGTGGCCGCCGACATCCACTCCAGAAGGGTCCGTGTTTTTGTTTTCCTTTTACTGTGTAAAGCAGCCAAAGTTAAGGAAGTGTCTCCTATCGTGTCAGTGAACCGGTGCTACTGTTATTCCTTTTCGTAGAAGATGGAGCTGAAGAAGAGACCTCAGTCGGGGAATTCCTCCACGTCCAAGAGCACGTCGCCCACTCTGACTCCGTCTCCTTCCCCGACGCCCAAACCTCCCACCGGGCCGGGAGACTCTCTGTCCTCAGCCTCTTCCCATCCTCGCTCCAAGAGCAGCGGCGGCTCCAGCAGTGGGACCATAACTGATGACGGTGATACCACGTTGATTTCTGCATAAACTGAACACAACACATGAAATGACACAAACTAAGGGTGCTTTCACAAGCCAACATTTAGTCCGTTTAAACTCTGGTGTGGTTCGTTTGGTAAACAGTAATCGTCCTCGGAGGCGAAAAAAACAAAACGCAGACCGCCTGTGCGGGCATTTTTTTTTTTTTAAGATGGACACAGGTAAATGACAGGCTCATATGAGTGGGAGAAGACTGACCTGGACTTTTTGCAGAAGGCTTATGTTTGCTTTACATCTTCTGGGCCCGAAGAGAACATACAGAATAAGCTAAATAAAGTCCACAAAAATATGAACGTTTATAAAGTCATCGGAGATAAACTGGAGCAGAAGGGATTCGTGCGCAGTCGATCAGTGCCGAGTCAAAGTGAAAACACTTCCAACAGCAATACATCAAAGTCTGTGATTCCCTGCATAGAAGTGGCAGCTCTCGAGACGAAAAAGATAAATTGGCTCTTTCGTGCACGCCTCTTAGCAACTTCATTTTTTTTATTTGATCCGCTTTATTTTGTACACTGCGAAACCGACCCAGACTAAATAGAAAACAAACTAAAAGTATCAATTTCACTCTGATTCGGACAGGCCAAACAGACAATGGCTTGTGAAAGTGCCCTGAATCTACTTATAAAAACCCTGGCCATGAGTACCAAGTTTCATCACTTTTCCTTTGATCATACACTATGTTGTTTTTGTCTTTTTCAGATGAGCTGTCTAGTATATTGAAGAAACTGTCCCTTGAGAAATACCAGCCCATATTTGAGGAACAGGAGGTATTCTATCTCTTATGTCAAAAGGGAATTCCCAAACATTTTCATTTAATTTCGTGTTTTTCTCTCCCCTTTTTTCCTCCCTTTTTTAATCATGAGTTCTCAACGCTTTCCCATAACTGCATCACTGAACCGCAGTGCCTGAAAAGGACAGCATGGACCGTACAGTTCTGTACTCATAATTAAACAGACAATTATTTATGTTTAATTTATTGCACATGGTAAGTGTTTCTCTTTTCTCTTCTTCTAGGTGGACATGGAGGCATTCCTGACTCTAACAGATGGAGACCTGAGGGAGCTGGGCATCAAAACGGACGGACCCAGACAACAGATCTTGGCGGCCATATCGGAGCTCAATGCTGGAAAGGTGCATTTGGTTGAACATATATTGTGCATCTCCGAGGAAACATCCAGTGGTGTGTTTCCGCAGTTTAACCCAACATTATATCATAAAAAAATGTTTAACATTGTGAGCCAGCAGAGATAGGTACACTTTGAACGAGGATGGAAATTTCTACAGGGAACAAGATATGTGAAAGTATAGCAACAGCGTCATCTTTGCCTGAGAATGTTAACTGATTTATAATGACGGTTTTGTTGGCTGTCATCAGGGTCGAGAGAGGCAGATCCTTCAAGAGACCATCCACAACTTCCAGTCTTCCTTTGGCAGCAGCGCCAGTAACCCACGACAACCAGGTGAACCACGCTGTGAGTGTCAAAAAAACTGAGCTGTGAATTCTGGCGGAGAAATTGGAGCACATGCAAAGTCAACATCATAATCTATCTCTCTATCTGTTTCTCTCTCTCTCTCTCTCTCTCTCTCTCTCTCTCTCAACCTTTCAACCTTTCTTCATCAGCACCAACGGGTTGGATGAGACACCAGGTTCGTTCCTCCAACAAAAGATAACCCAGCAGCCCCTTGACGCCCACCAGGAAGTACACCAAAGGTACTTAGAATAAGAGTAAAAATGCTGGTGACCTCTAGCCAAGGCACGAATTAATCCGAAGTCTTCTGCACGCCGCTGTCCCAGACCATTTGCGGGGGGTTAGTGCAAGAGGATGCTGCTGCAGCAAAACGACCAAATAGACTCTGATAACCTGCCTTTTGTAGGACCCTCCGGGACCAAACTGCATTAAAGTGTTCCTCTTACGGATCCTAAAGCAGGGGAGGTGCGACGGGGCCGGCTGAGTCCAGTGCCCTGCTGCTTATTTGACAAAGCACACGATGTGTGGCAAATTATGTTTTTTTGCCGTAGCGATACGGTTGCCGCATCTACCGCTAATGCAGCGCATGGGTTACGCAGGAGGAGAGGTCGGAGAGAAGAAATATAAATAGAATACACAGCAGAGGGATAGTGAGCCAAGAGAGAGGCATTGTGAAAATGTATGTATTGTAAAAATGACAAGGTAAGTGAGGAGAAAAGAAAAGAGAGTATAACAATAAAACAGGTACTAGCCAGTAAAACTGTGATTGAGACTTTAAAGCAGCGGTAAAGACGAAAAAAGGTGCACCGACGAGGAAAGAATATGGGGAAAGAAAGGGACGATTAGCCGAGCTATTTTTAATCATCAATCTCATGATGAGCTATGAGCTTTGAGCAGTCTCTTGGACCGCTTTCACTAGTGTCTTTATGTCTTTAGTTTATGGACCACTATGCAAACAGATGATTTTTTTAGTCAAGACTGTGCCGTCATGAATAAATAAACACTATGATGATGCAATAACTATGTTTTTTTTATGATCTTATTGGACCTTTTTGGATTTTGGGAGCATTTTACGAGCAGTATAAATTTTAGTTTGAAAAAGGGGCATTGAGCAATATTTTCCACTGAGCCTGTTCTATGTTTTTGCATCTGGCTTCATCATTAAAGTCGGTCCGATTGGAGCGCTATATCATCCCTAAATGTTAGGTACTAATAATCCATGTCTTAAATCCAAGGGATGGGCTGTGCTCAGATGGGTAAGTTAAATATGACATGACACTGATATCATATCCTGTTCAGTCATGTACTGTGTACATACTGTACGCTTTCAAAAAGGAACCTGGATGATGTATTGAGTCACTAAAAAAGAAATAAAATCGGTGTCCAAAATGAAATGCTGCAAAAATAAACTGAATACAAACTCTATTCATTGATGCTCGGGTTTAATAGTTGGAAACGAGGTTTCAGGTCCAGCTTTGCTTGTGTAAAACTTTTACGCAAAATCAAATCTGATGCGGAGCCATCTTCCTTCCACAAGATGGCAGTGAACTTCTACTGATGCAATAAATTATCGAGTGGTAACTGTCCGGCTGTAATGTGCTGTTGTATTGTTGTGAAGTGTATGTTCAGCTCCCTGATCGAGGTCTCTTCTTCAGCTATACAGTAGTCGCATTAAAGCAAGACTGTGACACTTTTGAAATGAAAAAATGTTACCTTGTTCTCCTACAAATGAAAAGTTGAATTCATCAGCAATAAAAACTAAACTTGGATCTGGTATGACCAGTAGTTTATGGTAGCTAATATTAGCTAATGCAAACTTTAGATGCATTTGACTGTGACATTACTGAGACAGTTTTGCCAACTGGATGACCATATTCGACAGTTTTGCCAACTTGATGACCATATTCTACTTGTGCGACTGCAACACTGCTACTTCAGCTGTTTTAGCATTTACCGTTATGCTGTAATTTCCATTTGTAGGCTCTCTGTAAGGCTGCGCGGGTGTAGCTGTTTATGTCATAAGTAGCTGGCTGCCAAGGAGGTGTAAAGGCCTCGTCTAGGAGCTCAAAAGAAGTTCCCTGCAAACTGAAACTTAAAGATCCCCTCCAGACGTGTTTAGGATGCATACAACTACTCTGCTTTGCTTTGAATAATAATTTGTGTCTGATATGGTTTTAGTATTACTTAAAGTTGCTGAATCTCCTCCTTTATTGAAAAATCCAGAATCTATAAATATGCAGATATTTTAGATTTCAAAATTTTAACTACTGAACACCTGGTGTCTCCTGCGGAAAAATCTGTTATCGGTGCATCTGCGTTGGAGATTTCCACATTACATCATTACATCGTACTTGTGTAAGTTGAATACTGGACCATGATTGGCTTCCAAACTTTATGATGTCACAAAATCAAGCTTGTACGAACACGTGTTAAACTGAGATTTAAAGGGAAAAATTTGCCACCTGTCTTAACCAGTGTTGATGGTAAATGTAGTACATTGACAGAGAAAGCTGAGTCCTCCTGCTCGCGGAGCCTACAAGTACCAGGATGCATTGCGCGCGAGCTTCTTAACGCCCGGAAGGTCCCCGCCAACCCATATCATCTCGCACGGCTGCTGCAGCTGCAGCCTCGGCCTCTCTCTGCTGCATTTCTTCAAGCCGTATACTCTGGCTTGTATAAATACGACTAAATATCCGAGTCGGCCAAAACACTGCAAAATGTACCCTCGCCCCTGACATCCTCTGCACCCGAGCGAAGAGAACACGGAAGTTCTGTTTTAGCGGCATCTAGAGCGTGCGCGCCCCTTGGCTACCCAGATACAGAGACATCCAAGCTAAAGCCTGTAGTTCTTCCTCTCATCCAACTACCTCAAATGACGGCGCTGGATTCAGGAAGAACAACCGATTCTCAGCGTTCATTTACCATCAACACTGATTGGATAATATCCAGGCAAATTTTCCTGTATAAGCTTAACACATTCTGCACAGTGAATTTAGCGGAGGGGGGCATTAAAGAAACACATGTTTATTATACCGTTGTCCATGTTGGCTGTATAGTGCTTTTGTTTTTTGAAGCTACTGTCACCATGTGAGCAAGATCAGCTGAGAAATGAAGAATGCTTTAAAACCACTTTCCCTAAAAGTTCAGAAACACGGACCATCCCCCCAAAACACGACCAAATAGCAACACACTGGCGTTGCTGAAATCGTTATTGATGACCTGGATATAGACTGGCCCGACAGGCAGGCGACAGGGTTCCTGTAGAGTTTAATGAAAAGCATCACTCAGCGTAGGAAAGCTTTCCTCTCCAGCGCTGTGGCAGATTGAGTGTTCAGATGCACAGTCGTATGTGAGCTGTAGGAAACTGTATGGGAGAAAAAATACATTTGGAATTTATTAACATCGCTGTGGCATGCGGGCAGCAAATGGATTGACTCATTCAATTTCCTCCACAATTGACTTAATTCGCATACGGTTTTGATTGGATTGAATAACCTTAAATAATATTGTTTGTAACTGTCGATGCAGTAGTCATGCGGCGGTACAAGGCGCAACGGACATAGATCACGGGTCATGGAATCGGTGATGTAGATACTGACGATTTCTTTAACGAATAAATTAATTTCTTTCAAACTGACTGTATTTCTGCTACTGTTACGATCCCGACGGCCTCGGCCAAGATGTCTGCCTCATCTGCTGAAAGCGGTCTTGTGTCTGTGGTGAAACGGGCCGACTGAAGGAACCCGAGTCTGTCTGAGTTAAAGCCGAGGTTAAGATCTCCAGGAGAGATATATATTCACTCAAGTGACAGTTTTCCGATCTTCATTCCCTGAGCTTCCCTGTAGCAGTACATACTGTACTCCTCAACAGACACACTGAGGACAGACTAACGCAAAACTAAACCTTGGTTTGTTTACAGGACATTTACTATACTAAGGAGCAGCTGGTCTTAACGTGATGATCGTAAGAAAATGTATCATATTGTCGATACTCTCAGATGTTAGGGAACATTTCACAAAATTCGCAAATGTGCTGCAAAATCTTGAAAGGTCAGTTGCTTAAGATCATGTAAGGTCAGCTTAAAAATCTGCCAGTTTTAAAGCCATTTCATCTGTTTTTAAACCACTGATTTTCCTTGGAAACAAAACTCTCCCCCACTTTATTTCACCTGTTCAAAGAAATACAAGATTTTACGATTAAGTGCTAAACTTAATAAGCTGCGATGGTGCTGTTCTCCACCAGGTGTGTGTGTGTGTGTGTGTGTGGAGGTTTGGGATTGGAGGTGAAAATGTAAAAAACAAGTGACTTGCTCTCTGCCAGCAGTGACACACTTTGCACAAGTTGCCAGATATTTTCCCAGCGTTTGGGAGTGTTATCTAAAAGCTTGGGTGCCGTTGCCTTGCAATTCACTTTGTGGCCATCGGCCTCTGGCTGTACAAGCCAGTGCGGTTTTTTAGATGAGCATCACCTAGGGCAATGGCTTTACTACTGTGTGTGTGTGTGTGTGTGTGTGTGTGTGTGTGTGTGTGTGTGTTTGTGTGTGTGTGTGTGTGTGTGTGTCCCGTGATGCTTCGTTTCTCAGAATCTGTGATTTAGTGGGGAGCAGGGATTGCAGTATTGAGCCCTCTGGAGCTTTCACTCAGTGCAGAGTGGACTCATATTTTACTCTGAGACCAGCATTTTAGAAGGTTCTCTATTCGCTCTCCCTCCGTTGTGTGTTTTAATCAAACCTTCTCTGTGCTTTGTTTACATGGCCGGTGTGTGCCTTTTAGTGCATGTGAGCGTGCCCCACTGGCTAGCTCACGACCGCCTCTCTGCGCTGCTCTTACGCGGCGATTACGGCCGATAACGGCGTCCCGAAGCAGAAGCGTAGCACCTGTAGCACTGTTGCTGTTGTTTGCAAATGTTAGCGCTGTTAGCACCGTTAGCTGCGAGCTCAGCCGTCGCCATGTTGAGAGCCGTTTAGAGGCAATTGAAATGCTCCCAATTCTGCGTAACACATCCATCAAACTATACAAGTTTTAAACATTAATTAAAGCGAACGTACATCCAATAAGCATGGTGCCTAACTATCGCAGCCTTGCGTATTGTTTGTCCAAACAAACAGTTGCTGCCTGACTCCACTGTCAACATTCATCCTCGCAAAAAGCGACTCATTTTTGCTCCGAGGATTTCCCAGCATCCTTGGCGACGCCATGGCCATTTCACCATCTCTCTACTCCCCTCTCTTTTTCCCCGTGTACTTCACACTCACCCGCACACAGATAGAAACAGATCCACAGAAACGATCCACAGGACGGAGCAGATTACAGAGAGCACAGAGGGAAGGCAACCTCCCTCCATCTGACCCTTGCCCTGACCATAAAATGACCTTGTGCAAAACCCAAATCCAAATGTCAACAAAAGATTATCCCCCACAGAATCCCATAACACAATTTTCCCTCTCAAACCGATTGACACAGCTCTCGATACCAGGACTGACGGACACGTGACAGCAGAGCACGGGTCTGAAGATTATTTTGTAGCATTTGGCTCCCATTGGGTGACATTGCCTTATTGTGTGCAACCAGCAAAAACACTTGTTCGCTCACAACCACTGAAATTGCACCGCACAGTCTTTGACGTTAACTGTAAGCTAGAATGGGATGAAAAGCTAATAACTTATATGATTAGAAAAATGAACGGAGTATTGATTCGCTGACCATCCAGTTACCTGCTTGACACAAAATCTTTTGTCCAGAACATCTCATCTTTTTGACTCACACCTCATTACACATCATCCAGAGTGTAAGTAAATACAGTAGTATCACAGAAGAAGTTACAGTCCTATCATAAAGTGAAATTTAATCTGAGCAATTGTATTTTAAAGTGTTATGGTTCACGATTTCTGTAAGCCTGGATCATTCACGAGATCTATACTGACACCTGAAATACTTCCCAATCGATACATTTTGTAGTAGTAGTTATATTTTGTCAAATTATTTTATCCATTTTTATGCAGATTTTCTATTTTTGTCCTGGATTTCAGCTTCATAGTCTCATGAGATCAAAGCAAATCTATTCCTTGTCGCCCCCCCCCCCCAATAAAAAAAACTACAATCCGTTCAAATGTGGTATTAAACACTTTAGGGTCAGTGTGTGACTGCCTGTTCCAGCATTTCTAAAAAATTAATGGATTGAAACAGTTGAAGCCGCACTATTGTTTTTGTGTGACGGAAGACGTGTGTGTGCGCGTGCTTACATGTATATCTGCACAGTACAGTACATGCATCCTGTTTGACCTAACGGGACCTCTTGAGCTGGTCGTGTCCATTAACAATTCTCTGCTGTCATGGATTATACTCTGTCTTCGCAAATCCTGACAACACCATTCCTGCTTTGCAACGGCGTTGACCGGACCGTGAACTCTCCTCCTGCTCTCTGAGGTCAGGGTCATCTGTGGGTGAGGTCGTCTCCGCCCCGCCCCATCGTTAGAAACGGACAACATTTAGACCGACGGATTCCACCATATTTTTCTCAAATAGATTTCTCGTAAGAGTACATTCGCTTATTAGGTCAAATTCGTTAGCTGCACTGTGTTAACTATGTTTGAAGTTGTCTTCCCGATATCGACCGTCCCATCAATTATGAATGTCCATTAGAATCAGACTCGTCGTGTCACAGCTCTGCACGTCTCCCGAAGTCCCACGGTGATGCTGACACAGACATCTCAATCAATGAAAGCCACACTGCTGCAGCTGGCAGATGACAGGAAGTCCTATTTAGTTCTGTGGTCATTATTCTGAAATGTGCATGAAACCACACACACACACCTACTGTAAGCGTACATATATGCACTGAAAACGCACACACGGTCGCGTGCAAAGGTCTGTCCCCGCAGCGTTAGCAGAGCTTTAAGCCCGAGCTAATCTGGAAGGCAGCTTGGATGGTGTTGCCAGCGGATTTGCATTGATACTTAAGCTCCCTGTAGCTTTAATGGCAGCCACTGACAGTGTTAACGGGACCTTAGGACCTCTTCAGATCCCCAGCTCCACCTGTCATACCAAAGAAAACATCCCCCCCTGATAGATACTTTGATACAACGCCATGATATTTGGAAATAATCTTAGCTGGAGTCACAAGACAGCACCACATCTTGGCCATGTGACTGTAGGCTGTCTTTCTATCTTTATTAAGTATTTTGATTTTACAGATATATACAGTATGTGATCAATAAAATAGGGCTGTCAGTCGATTAACATATTGAATCCCGATGAATTGTCCATAATTAATGGCACAATTGTATCTGTTCAAAATGTACCTTAAAGGGAGATTTGTCAAGTATAGAATACTCTTATCAACATGGGAGTGGGCAAATATACTTGCTTTATGCAAATGTATGTATATATTTATTATTGGAAATCAATTAACAACACAAAACGATGACAAATATTGTCCAGAAACCCTCACAGGTACCGCATTTAGCATTAAAAAATATGCTCAAATCATAACATGGCAAACTCAAGCCCAACAGGCAACAACAGCTGTCAGTGAGTCAGCGTGCTGACTTGACTATGACTTGCCCCAAACTGCATGTGATTATCATAAAGTAGGCATGTCTGTAAAGGGGAGACTCGTGGGTACACATAGAACCCATTTTCATTCACATATCTTGAGGTCAGAGGTCAAGGGACCCTTTTGAAAATGGCCACGCCGGTTTTTCCTGGCCAAAATTTAGCATAAGTTCGAAAGCGTTATTTAGCCTCCTTCTTGACAAGTTAGTACGCCATGGGTTTTCTAGTTTCATATGATGCCAGTATCTTCACTCTAGCTTTAAAGCTGGGCCCGCTACAACCAAAAAAACTCACAGTTTTTGCCTTTATGTCATTTAATATTTATTAATTTTGTCGGGCAAGCAGGCAACTCAATCAGCAGAAGAAGAAACGTACATTATGAACAGTCAACCATCACCACCTCCACCCCTCAGGGTATTTTCCTACTTCTGTAGTTGTATGTGTGATCACATGTGGCACAACATCACCGAGGGGATTCTCCTCCTCTACTATGTCATCTTTATTTAAAGACGGAAAGTCTATCTCAGTCATAAGCTTGCATGATTTACTCCACATAAATACACAATAAGCGGTGTGTGTGTGTGTTCTCAAGTGGTGCACTTGACTGTTTGTAGTGCATGAACTTGTACACTAGGGTGCAGTACAGTAGACCGCCATACAAACTACAGACTGTGCAATTTATTCTCAGACTATTCCTTTTGTTCTTTCAATGACCAGGCACAACATATTGCAATGGCATACTTTATTAGGTTCAAGTTTTACAAGCAAACGTAAAAACAAAAATGAACATTTAAAATCAAAGGATGCAAATAATTCCTTTACAAACTAAAAGTACACAGAAAAAGCATCTGATCACCCAATGTTTTTTATTTGTAGCTATAAAACATATTTTAAATACACCTGATTGCCATACATTCTTTATTTACAACAGTGTAGAATCATTTGAGCATGGGGAAAGGACCCTGCTATGGCATGACACATGCATTTTCTATGACAGTAGGCTATTAAACAGTCTGTATCCTTTGTTCCGCGTCCATTTATTTTGTGCAGGCATTTGTAGCTGCAGAGGTTATTCCTGCATTTATCGAAAGATCACTCGATCATTCGGTCTTGCATTTTGCGACACAAAAATATGATGTTGGTAAAAAACCTCGAGACTGAATATGTCACATTTAAAGCTTTTGGCGCTACACACAACCACCTACATTGTATCACTTAATCCGGTTGTTAAAGAGTTTATTGATTACTAAAAATCAGTTTAAACCGATAAAAGAATAAAATTCTGTATCCAATATTTTACAGAACTGAATAGCTTCCAAACCAACCACATTGTAAAAGCACTTCCGGTTATAAAATACTAAATAAAACCGTAGGATACACACACGCCTACAGATAAACCTAAAGAAATGCTTTACAATAATCTCATATAAAGTGAATGTTTAGCCCACCAACACTCAAAATTACACATTATTCAGTCCTTTCACACAGCGGTGTCACATTTTTACTCCAGAGACTCTTACGGATGAGCCCCACTGTTAGATCCGTGACAAGGTAATGCTTTTGTTTTGAAGGCGTAATCATCTCATTTCCGGCGTAAAACCTGGCGTCTGCACAGAGCTTGACGCAGCTGCCAAATGTGTCCCAGAGAGCCGAAAACTCGATTCTGAAACTCTACATCCACTGAACTCATTATTCGTTAAAAGGAGAGTCCAGTCCCGTCCGACGCGGTATTACATTCAAGTACGGCAGGTTTTGTTGTAAAAAAAAATGTGTGTGTGCTGCTGTAGCAAAACCCTCCGGTCCGTGAGCGCCGTCGACCGCGGAGAGCCTCGGTGTGAATCCGGAGATTTGTGCTTCTGCTGCTGCTGCCCTTCGCGTGTGATCCCTCCCCTCGCTCGGGATCCGCTCGGATCGGGTTGGGCTACTGCTACGTTCAAGTGCTCCTCGTAAATATGAAAACTAAGCACATATTAAATGCATTTAAGTCGAAAATACATATAATTTATTACAGATAGCACACTAATACTATGTGGCATTGTCGGTGGCTTTTCTTTTTTTTTTTATATTCTAGTAGCTTAAACCAAACGAAAAATGTAGCTACAGAATAAAGAGCAAATTATTGTATCCACAACTTCTTAATGTTGCCTAGTAGGCTTTCAAAGTATGCAAAATGAATAGCCACATTGAGAAAAAAAATTGTCACGCATGTTTCGCTATTAAACTACGCATAAAAGCAATTGCCACAAATATATACGAAAGCCATATAAAAAACTAAAAAGATCGTAATTCCGCATAAGCGGACGGTACCTGAACGCGGCACGTACTAAGCCTCTCGTGTGTGTATGTGCGTGTGTGTGCGCCCTCGCGTTGTGTTTGTGAGGCAGAGAGTTCGCGTGCGAAGAGCTCGACATGTCATTCAGAGGAATCCGCCACCTGAAACGCGAGGAAGTGAAGGCGACTCAATTGGGTATAAAGCATCAGCCAACATCTGCCCCCGAGCAGTGCAAAGCTGATGAAAACATCAGCTCGGAGCTCGCACAGGAGGACCTTTCTCTCCGGTTTTATTATTTCTTATTTCCCTTGGATTTATCATTTGGCTTTTAACCGAGTCGGTGCACCCAGGGAGACGCATCTCTTTTCTGCACTTTAAGTGGATGTGACTCCACAGCCATCACTATACTGGAATTAACTGCCATCCCCAGGGATTTTGGGTCAGTGCTTTTTTTTTTCTTTGACGTTTTTTTTTTATTTTTCTGAAAAAGCATTCATATTTTTATTGTTTATTTTTAAGAGGATCTGGCATGTCTTTCTGTGCTTTTCTAAATATTGATTAGATAAGTTGCACCTGTGTGTTGAACCTAACTATATGGCAAGTGTTATTGGGATATTGAGCTTTCATATGCCACAAATCTGAATGCAATTAACACTTGCTTACATTTTAATTATTTTTGCTTTAATTGTAGGGATGCAGGGATTACTGCGTTTCACTTTTAATGACATAACGTGCAACAACCAGAATGTCCCACATGTGTTAAGTTGAAGTTAACGTCCTTCTCTGTCTCATCCGCAGCGCACCTGTTACCTCCACGGAGCGCGAAATCATGATACCTCCGGGAGACTGCATGTACGCGGGCAGAAAGAGGAGGAAGCCCGTCCAGAAACAGTTAAGGCGCGCTGCTGAACATGTTACATTATTTGTTGAATGGTTTGCACATTTTTGTTGGTGCTTTTTCCCTATCATCATGCCAACATGCATGCAGGGGAAACTTCACTCTCAACCTTATGATTTAAAAAGTATCTATATTATAATGAATCACAGGAAGTTACAGAGCTGCAACACTATGAAGGTGCGAATATAACGGTGTAAGCTTCAGTTGGTACTGACTGCTAGTTTTAATAGAATTTTTAGCAAATGCTATAATCACATAACTAGCAGTCTGACCATCATAGCAAACAGAATATTAATAATAAAGTACTTATTATAAAGTGGTTAATTAATTATAAGCCTCTTACTCACTATATAGCTTAATATTACATGTCTATATGTGTATTTGCTTCCTTCTCGATCCCTAATTATTGGCAGAAGTAGAATAACATTCAGCATAGAGTATTTTTTTTTAAATTATTTACTTTGCATGTTCATGTCTTTACCCCGCAGGTGTAGGAGTCAAGAAGTGTATTTGGTTGACAGTGTTTTAGGTACTTTTTCAATGTAGAGAACAGGTTTTTTGTTTTTGGGCCATGCTGTCAGCTGATGTCATGAATAGTGAATTGCAGGTTATATAAGTTTTAGAAGAGGGAAGTGGTAATTTAACAAGGCCTGTGGCGTTTATAAAGTTTTCATGTTTTGCACAGCCTTCGCTGCTGATCTGAAAGGAAGTCTTTGCCACATCAAATCAATACCGTTTTGTGCACTGGACAGAAAATGTACCTGAAGTTGCAGTCTGCTAGTTATGCCACTGGATATTTTTGAATTATAATTCAGGGCCTCCAGTCATCCGTTGATTTTCTTTGTTTAATTCCGAAATAATAAGGTTGTTTTGGTATCTTTAGTTCCTCGAAGACATCGTCGAAATCACAAGTGAAGCAAACTTTAGTTTAGCTGAATAGTCCGAACAAAGCGTGTCATTCACGTGTTTTTCTTCGTATATTCTCCAATAGCGACCTGTGGAGAACATGTGATTATTCGTTCATCGGGATAAAACAAAGTCGAAGCATTCATGCGAAAGTATCCCGTCTCTGTGTGGATGATCAGAAACTCTCAGCTGTGGAAATCGGAGCTGACCATTACATATGCGGATCATGTTAAGTTCAGCTGGTAGCGCCGTGGTACCCCATACTAAAACACGCAAATAACTCTGTGCCCTAAGGAGCATTCTACATGCTCTGCGGCGCCGAGAGGGATCGTGCAACACGTCCAACACCTTTAATATCAGGAGTTGATTAGAAGAGTGGAGCAGCCACGGTGGATTTAGGCAAATACAGATATATAACTTTAATGTAAGCCTACAGGATTCATGTCTTTATTTATGTATATGGAAAGATATTCTGCAGGGATAGAGACAAAACTCATTTGTTTTGCCTTGTTGTAAAGAAGCAAAATGTTACTGCCAAATAAAGTGACTTGTCATTGGAGGAGCATTGTGTACTGGGGAGGGCTGAGTCAAAAGGAAATACAGTTTAAAGAATGAAAGGACTTGCACAGAGTGTGGTTTAGTTGGTCATATGGCTCTACTTGGGTCGGCACGGTGCAGCGCTTGCCAGGCAAAACACGATTGATATCGTTATAAGGAGGAACGAATATTAAACGAAATTGACAGGCGTCTCTTTGGAAACCTTTTCCTAGGAATAAATTCATACCAATGCTTCTTTTAATAGTTTGGTGCCCTATTTTTCACGTTGATCAAAAAATCGAATAGTCACTGTGAGTCGAGCGTTGCTCCACTTTCTCCCCAGAGAATGAGTTGAGTGTTTGTTTGCTCGTGTCCTGTATTTAATGTATCTTACACATTAAATACAGGATCTTATCCAGAGTTTAGAATTTAGAAACACTAATGATTGTAACATCTTTTAATATTTTTTTAGACCATCAGGGGGTTGGCCAGCTAGCCGTGTAAAAGCTATATAAAAAAAACGTGTCATGTAGTGTGGATGAGTTTTAAACTAACTTTGCCACTAACAGTAGCATGGCTCCTACAAGTTAGTCCTTTTTCCCGTGTTCTGCTGTCAGTTAATGCCACTTCAGGAGGGTGTCAGTGTAGTCGAGCACACTGAAACACATGATTTATTTGGGACCATTTAGCCGAAACTATTCTTATTTTACAGCTGAGTGCACGACTTCTGATCGTCTATCCCCCCACACGTCCTGATGCCCATTTAACCCCATTTTTTTCTCTCTCCCCCCTCTGTCCGTCTCATCATCAGGAAGCCGTCGTCTGCCAACGAGAAAACCAACCCGTCCAAGAGGCACAGAGACAGGCTGAACGCTGAGCTGGACCGGCTGGCCAGCCTGCTGCCGTTCCCCCCGGATGTCATCTCCAAGCTGGACAAGCTGTCCGTGCTGCGCCTCGCCGTTTCCTACCTCCGAGTCAAGAGTTTCTTCCAAGGTAAGGAAGGTCGAAAGACCGCATTTTTAATGGCAGGTGGAGGGGGGGTACTTGGTTTACGTGTGTGTGTGTGTGTGTGTGTGTGTGTGTGTGTGTGTGTGTGTGTTTGTGTGGGTGTGTGTGTGTGTGTGTGTGTTTGCCTCTGAGTTCATAGGAAGTTGCTGAGTTGATATACGGGGGTTTATAATGGGATATCTGCTGCTGTAAACCAGCATATAGGTCAATGGTGTCCACCTCTGATACACATTTATTATAAAACTGAGCCACTAACAAATGTTGATGATTCTAATTCAAGAAGCTACATACAAATCTATATTATTAGTAGTGGCAGTCATGTGTATTTGTATTAGTAATATCCTGGTTTTAGTAGAAAATAAACATGAATACTATTTTGCAATTTCTTGGAAATTGTCACTTAAAAGATATTCTATATCATTAAAAAAAATATAGCATTGTAGAAGCTGAAAAAATCTTTCATACAGCCAAACCCTTTGTGCTGAACGGGTAAGAATCCCTATGAGCTCCATGACATGAAGTCATGAGGGAGATACTACCTGACACTACAGTACAAGGGGCAAAGAATAAACAGCACCGCTTGCAGTACAGGAAGTGTACTCTTCTCCTGCGTCGTCTCTTACGTCATTCATATATTTTGTGGTCATGCTCCAATAACTGACACAGCAGAGAATGTCTTTCTTGTGTTGTCTCGTTCTCCTGTGTTTGCTGCCTTTTCTTTAAGTCAGTGAGGATGATTCGTGATGATTTGAGGAAGGTGTTTGTGATGGCATCGCCGTAGATTACGAGGCACCGTTTGTCTATTCGCCCCCCCCCCCCCCCAAATCCCTATCTCCCCTTTGTGCCACGCAGTCACATGTAATTAAAAGTTATATCGAGGCACACGCTCTTGTTTTCCCACCCTCCCGCCAACCGCTGAATGCCTCCCTTTCCTCTCCTCGTGTTGCTCCACGATCCACTTCAAATATTCATGGGCCCGCTTCAGAACGTATTTCGTTGTCGGTGGCCTCGACTGCTGCCTTATCGACTCAGAGTCTACAGGCACAGCTGGATGCGACAGCTCCAAGACAAGGGGGTTGGTTTTTTTTTCATACGAAGAGGAAAAGAATAAGCATCTTTCCTCTGTAATAAAGTAGAGGGAGAGGGATGAAGGGAAGAGGAGGGCAGTGGAGAGGAAGCAGCATAGAGAGAGAGGTCCTGTGAGGATCACTGTGTTCACTAGTCCTGGGGGGGGCTGAAAGAAAGTCGGCGAGAGATTTTGTACGCTTCTGACCAGCTGAAAGTTTTTCAGCCGTCTCCTCCTCTTCGACACATGTGGCTCTCCTCTTTCACCTTCTGCTCCTCTGATCCTCGCAGCACCCTTAATCTCCATCATCCGCTGCCTCGGTTTGGCGTGGCACCCAACAACTGGCATCCTGTTGGCTTGAGTCATGCAACTTCACACACACACACACACACACACACACACACACACACACACACACACACACACACACACACACTCGCTTGTTTTACCCTGAATGCTCATGTAGCTTAGCCATCACGCAAAGTTGCAGTACAGGTGCTAATTGGACTTATCAAAGGTGCCTTTCTCGGATAAGGAATCACGCAGAGGTAAAGAGCGCAGCCGCATGCCTCAGTGAAGGAATGTCAGTGCCATATCTATTGGAAAATGGAGAAGGTTCAGTCATGTGTGCGAAACTGCAAAAAGTGTCGAAAGGTGTGTCGAAAGTCAGCGGCGACGTGTGTTCCTTGACAGTGCTAATAGCTTTCTGTGCTCACCTTCCAAGGTTTTTAGGCACTAATATTAACAGTAAATGTGGCATTTTATCAGGAATTATTTCAGGATCTTCTATTCTGAACTCTTTAAACATGCATTAATGCCAAAGCCTGTATTTGTTTGCTCCAACGCCGCTGGATGCCTTGTTATCGGTGGCAGTAGTGACCAGCTTAGCTGGCTTTTAATGCTACACTAATGAGATTAATCAGAGTGGAACACGATGGATTTGGTTCTGTATACATCTGCAATCTCTGCCCTCCCTCGCTCTCTGGTCAACCCACTTGACTCTGGCAGTCGCAGTTTTTTCCGCTGATATTTAAACATGGAGCGTGGCCAGAGAGCTCTTCCAGATAAATCTTAGATGAGCAACAAGTACATATCCACATCCTTCCTGTGGTTTGGAACAGTCATAATCGTGTCTTTTTTTTTTCTTCTCCTTCTTCTTTGAACACTGAGTCATTCGCCGAAAAACATGCAACGAAACCAGCTTAAGTTTCGTTTGCATTTATAAACAGTTTTGCAGAGGAGGAATGAAGATGTCTATACTCACACTGATGCAGTTCTCCTGTTTGTCCACCGGGGGGACTGTGTGAAGTTTACTACTCATGTCATGACTGATGACCAGCTCAGTTAGTTGTGATTAAGTGGCTATACGGGGATTTGGCTACAGGTTTGGACTGTGTGATTTGATTTGTTGTTTTAAAACAGATTTACTGACATCATTTACTCCATTATAAGACAGTTGAAGATTTAGACACCGATGAGAAGAAGAAGAAAATGGTGTGGCAGCAGGTGGTTTTGGGAGCACATCGAGATTCTACTGGTTGTCTCTGTTGCGTGACTGGTGTAGGGTGGAGCACTGTGAACAGTATGTGCCTATGTACTTCATGCAAATATACCCCTAGGCTTTGTGTGCCTGCATGTCTGTGTGTGTGTAAATATAAAGCGGCGCCAGACAGAGATTCACCTCAGCTAGTTTTCCTTATTCATCATATTCCATGAGATTCGGCCGTGATGTGCTTACGGGCACAATGGGATACATGACCTGAGATGACTCCGTGTACTATTTCATCCCAAGCTGAAAAATATATGTATATATATATATATAAACAAGATTTATAAATTTTGCACTTTAAAATTGATTAATATAATTTAATAATAATAATAATATATATATATATTTTTTTGAGAATTTAGTTAAGTCTGCCTTGAGGGTGCAAATATAAAAAACACTTTTCACAAGGATGTCTGACATGTAAATTTATTTGGATATAAGAAAATATCATTCATATTCCAAACTCACAATCCACTTGTTCAGATTGAATTGAAACCGTCATACGGTTTAACTTTCTTGCAGTTGAACTATAAAAAACTGATTTTATTTTGAAATGGACAGCCCCACTGGACAAACATTTGTCCTTTATTAGTATATAATAAGTTATCTCCAGTTGAATAAAATGGGCCACAAGTCCAGAGGGGCCCCTTCAAGAAAAAAGAAAAATATAATAATAATTTTTTAAAACCCAAATCATCAGTTCACAGCCTACAGGCTTTGTCCCATGTTTTTTTGCTTCATTTTTAATTTTAGGTCAGTGGATCTATATTTTCAGCATTTTTTAGGCAGATGCCCAAGCGAGTTGGTTCACATGAATGTGTGTGTGTGTGTGTGTGTGTGTGTGTGTGTGTGTGTGTGTGTGTGTGTGTGTGTGTGTTGACAGTCAGCAGGCTGTAATTCCCTTCTCTTCCATGTTAGGTCTCTGCCCTCACTGTAATTGCTGAGCTTGTTAAATATTTACCCTCAGGATTAACTATCCCTCCTCCTTTGTCTTTCTGCCCGATTGCCTTTAATTCTCCTCCGGTGTGTATATGTGTTGTTATTTTTTTTTAGGAGCGATTGTGTTTCACTGCTTTTTATCTCATTATTTGAAACTAGGATTTTGCTTTGTTTCAAATATTTAATCAGGTTACGACCGTACTTTCGGAAGGGATCGGGTAACTAAAGGCAAATCTTCAAGGGAATATTCCCTTTTTAATTAATTTGCTGACTGGGAGCTGTTTTTTTTTTGCATTTCAGCAGCATAAGAAACTAATGGAAAGAGCAGAGGTCAACGGGGCTTGTGATGATAATCAGATGGGAGTTATAAGGCAGAGGACCTAGAGACCACATACTAAAGGACAGACCCTCTTCCCTATAATGTTCAGCCTGCCCTCCTATTTATAAGGCACAAGTTATAAAGCACAGCTATAGGCTTGATATCAGTTGATGTTATTCATGCTAACGCGTCAATATTAGCTGCTGGCATGATGTGTGTCTCGTGAAATCTAAAGCGATGTTGGCGCTCCTTCTGTGGGTTTTTGTTTGTGTATAATGTGGTCACATCCTCGGTTGGTTTGCTCTCGCACTCTCTTTGTGTCTCTGATAAAGCGGAACATTTTCAAACAAGAATTCTTTGAGAAGAAGTTAATTGCAAAGCATGTAAGCTTGTGACCAGAGGATCAGCGGTTCAAATCCACAGAATAGCTGAAAAAGTTTCAGTTTGCTGTACCGTACTTGTGTTTTTGAAACAGAGCGTGGCGTTACATTGACATTAAACCCTGACTGACAGCTGCGGTACAATGTGTCATATATATATGAATGAATGTTGGGTGTGTGTATTACTGTGTACTTGACATGGTGGCTGTTTTGACTGTGCGTGCGATGAGGTGTGATAGACTCTGCGATCACATTCCCCATCACACCCTTAAGGATTAAAAGCAGCATTGGCACTAATCCATATGTATATATGATTGCCCGTATCTACCTCACTCTCTCTTTCCTCATCGTCATTCTTGGGATCAATTACAAGGAATGTATCATCACTTCCAGCACACCAGCTTCTCCACCCTCAGTGTTGACTCACAACAATCTGCTTTTGTGGACCTTCTAACCACATTGCGTTCTGTTCTTTTGCATGTTTTTTTCCACTTTTTTATTTTTTTCAGCCACTGCCCCAATTAGAGCGAATGATTCAAATGACAAATTTGCAACATCCTGCAAGAACCCTCCCCTTAAACGAGTGGACTGCATTTGCCAGTAAGCTGACTGCCTTATTGTTGCTTGTTTCATTCAATTGTAAAAACTACAACATACACACGAGTGGATTGACTGCATCTCGCCCTCAATGGCAGGATTTTTCATTTGATTTTAGATCAACATGCATCAGCCTGTGCTTCTCGTTTGGCTTTTGGCCATCTGTATTTGGTCCGTTTGACCCCGCCTTTGTACTTCTATACAAAACTTTAAACTTAAAAAAACACATTCTTTTAACTGTTAACTGTCTCTATTTCGCAACTGCTGTTCATATACATACACCCACATTTTTCAACACGATGCAAAGCGATCCTCCACTTTAGTTCTTCATTTGTACTCTCTCCTGCATAGTTTACCTGGAAACCATCTATATGACTTCAGTGCTACAGTATATTGCTACATGATGATCTGCCCTGAAAATCATCAATGTCTTCCAATATACAACCCCTGACGTTACCACCAAAACAAATCCATGCCCAAATATAAATGCCTGCGGTGTAAACGTATCCGCATCGCAACAAGGTGTATTTATAAGTGTGTGTGTCTCTGAGATCCCTCAATTAAAGCCCCACCTTCTCTCATAGCTGTCAGCCAGTCAGGGCGTTGACGGGGCATGGGAACGCACATGCATAGACGCACAAAAATGTGGCGAGAGACTCCACTGCGAGTCTACCTATCGATGCCGTGTGCCAGTCAGTTTCAGTGTGTGTGTTGTCTGCCTCTAAATGCTGGGTGAGCGATAATAAAAGAGGAAGAGAAAGGCCGCAGAGCCCGCAGACTCACGGCAGGCGTACGCCGCTTGTGACGTCAGCCAGCAGACAGGAGACGGTTTTGTAACTAACCCACCATCGTGCAATAGAGGAAGGAGGGAACGAGACAAAACAATCAGCCTACATCCTTATTCCCTCATCTACACATTTTAAGAGAATTTCACGGTTGTAAGCCCCCCTCTTCCGGACTCTTTGGGTTAATCCCTTTCATGTCAAATCTGTATCAAATCGAGTCAATGCAAATCATTCGATTTCCCGAAGAGGGAAGTGCTGCAGCGTGATGGCCGTTTCTGAATGGAGCCTTTGCTCAGAGGGTGAAAATGTGTATCGGGTCACATTATAGACGGACTTTGTGTTTACTAAACTCTCAGTGACCCCGCACTCTTTTTCCTTCCCTATGCTCTGCAACCCAAAGACAGACAACACTGCAGGGCAGAGGCCAAGACGAATCGGCAAGCTGCGCGGGCTATAAATGAAGTGGAAAGGTTTAGCATTAGAAAGGTCAAGATGTGGTCAATTCGCTGTTGTTTTGAGTTTTTTTAAACAAATTGTCTCCGTTCTCGAAAATTTCCGGTGAATCATAGACTGCAAACCCGCAGTTGTTCACATTGCTACAGTAAATGTTGCAAGGAGATAGTATTGGCAGCTTGTTCACCTTCTCTTAGAAGTCTCTTCCAGTACAAATGTGTGCATGTTATTACCCTGAACTCATAGTTTAGTCACTCATCTTTTGTTTGCTCCTTAAAGCAACACTCTAGTTCTACATTTTGGGAAATCTTATTATTCACTTTCTCGGCGAGAGTTAGATGAGAAGATTGATAGCACATACCACAAGCTTCGGCCAGCAGCCAGTTAGCTTAGCTTAGCTTAGCTTAGCTTAGCTTAGCACAAAGACGTATTTACCCTTAAGTTTTCGTACATATTAAACAAACTGTAAAATGTTAATTAGTGAGCTTTGGAGGTGTTGGTTGGCGGATTTTGTTATCTTTGGACAGAACCAGGCTAGCTTTTTGCCCTTGTTTTGAGTCTTTACTCTAAGCTAAGCTAAGCTAACTGGCTGCAGAGTATTTACTGGACAGATATGAGAGTGGTATCAATCTTCTCATATAACTCTCAGCAAGAAAGCGAATACGCTCATTTCCCCAAATGTGAAACTATACGTTTCATTTTTCTTTAAGTATACAGTATACCTCCTTCTCAGTGTAACTTTGGCATGAAGCCTATCCCAGCATGAGTGGAGGGTTGGTAAACACCTTTGACGGGTCCATCACAGTAAATCTAAGATCCACTGTTTAAATATTTATCTACGTTGCATATTTGGACGGAGGGCAGCGTTAGCACCCGTGTTAGTTCATAGAGTTTTTTCAAGAGGTACTTGATATATAGGTTTCACACTTAGCCCATGTTGTTGCAAATACACGGAAGGGCCCCTTTGTATTTTTATGCTCAAAACACTAAAATGCCACACAAAGTATGAAATGAAGAAAGAGTTATTCTTTTTTATATGTCACATGGCCGTAGACACTTGTTCACCGACCGTTTCATGAGAATCCAAAACTTTCCACGGGGACCTATTCGGTTGACCTGTGGCACTAGTATCATACGCTCCCAGGTTGTGACTATGCAGAGTTTCACAGCTCATTAACCCATTTGTTACATCTGTCTGTACCTTTTTTGAAGTGAACACTCAAACTCGCCGAAGGTCAAAGCCTCTGACCTTTTTTCATTCGCCCCCGTTGTTTGACCCAATCACAGGGATTAGGAGATAGAAATCGCCAGGAATCAGTTAAACTTCTCGGGTAATTGGTATCAACTTGACGAGCTGTGAATCAATGCTCACATGCTGATTTCTCGACGCCGTAGTTGCGTAGGGGCGATTGCACATTTGAGTCCCACAGCACGCAATGCTTCAAAGCCCCAAAGGACTCCAACCCATAGGACCATCATATCAGTTAAATGTCAAATGTCACGACAGGCCTGCAGACGGATACGAGCAGACTGGCCAGCACTGCTCTGGTGTTGGTGGCACGACATCTCCAGTTCACCCGGAGCTGTTACATTACAAGACTTTTACATTATGAGTAATGAAAGGTGATTGCTCGCTAAGTGGACAAAAAAGCGGCATTTGAGCTTTCGTGTTCGAGTAACCGGCTCTATTGCAAGCAGGTCACATTCTCACGATTTCATTAGATCATTTGATGTAGCTTCTCATCCTGATTCACATCAGTTTTAGTGATCAACTCACATTTATATGACCGAGTGATGTGTATTGATTTAGAGCATCCAGGGAGATAATGGATCACAGCATCCCAATCTGTGTGTGCGTGTATGCTGTTGAAGCAGAGAAGATTTGCTCTTATGTGTGATTATCATCATCAAATGGGGGTACGGATTCACCCTATCACCCCATTTCTGTCTACTGTATTATATTCTTTTTATCTTTGACCATGGCTAACATTTCTGTCTCTCTCTCTCCTCATCTTTTCCCCCCTTTTTCCTCCCTATGGGGTTCTTGTGCCCTTCTGTTTGTTTCACTGACCTCTGTGAAAGAAAATCACCTCTCATCTCTCAATGTGCTTCACGAAGAGTGCGTGATCAGGCTAAATGCCAGTGCTCAGGCTTTTCCCCTTCCTCTTTCCTCCACATGCGATGTCTGTAATTCCGTGCTACGCGTTCTATATACAAACGTAGATGTATGGCCGCTTAATACATTTCCAGTGTAAATGTTAATGTGTTCTCACTGTTATGACTAACCTAATACCAGTGCTCAGGGTCTTATCATTCCTGTCCTTTATTTTGGCATGCTAAAGCCCTGTTCATTTGTTGCGAACTGGGTTGGACATAAATAGGTTTATACACTAAACTAATATACTTAGAATGATAGGTTTTTTAAAATAAACCAAAAAAAACAACAACAACTAAACCACAGACAAGTATTTGTGCAACATTTTAACATCTTTAAATTTGGCCATTTTCATACTAAAAATCACTAGTGATTGGGTCAATATAGCAATATTGGGTTAATTTTACCCAGGACCCAAAGGGTAGAACACTCACCAATCAAAACCAAGACAATGGATTGTGTTGACAGTGTTAGTGCCATTTTTTTTTTTTTAAATTGGGAATATTTACCCAAACTAAAATATAGTATAGTCGCTAACTGTTATAATCTACTGTAGCTCTTTTGCAATAAATTTGTGACTGTTTTAAGTTAAAACTTGAGCTTTTTGTGTTTATCACTGTGTCAAAATAACCATTTTAGTTTAGGAAAATAACCAAAAATACCACTTACACTTGGTCAAAACAAGCCATTATCTTGGGTTTTATTGGGACCCAATGGTTTTCTACCCATGGGTAAAGCTATATATATATATATTGTGCTATATTGACCCATCGCATGGGTCAATTTTGATTTTTAGTGTGCATAAATGATTCTCCAAGACTTATTTTTTTCAAAGTGTATATATATATATATATATATACAGTATATATTTCCTTTGTTGCTGCAAACATAGTCATTACCCACCCAATGGTCCCATGCTAAATTGCACATTAGTTGCATGTCGGCTCACTCTCCCACCCTCTTGCATGTGTGTTTGCCCCCTCCGCGGTGATCAGCGACACAATAGCTGTTAACTAGCGCGACGGGGCAGCCACGCTAATCCCTTGTATGTGTCGAGAACCATGAATGGAGAAGCCGCCTTATGCGTTTAGGATCCTCACAGCTAACTCATTAGTTGCTTGAATCGAAGGCATGACACTGGCTTTGTCCCTGCCTGGCCTCTCGTGCCACAGACACTGAACTCGCTTGAGTGGAGCTGGGCTCTGTTGTCCTCTGGGGGGGGGGGGGCAACAGAGCCCCCCTGGGATCACAAAAGGCCATAAGTGAATTACTCAAATCAGTGCCGAGGGGGGGCCCCACCGTTAGACGCCTAACTGTAACAGCTAGTGGCGGCCGCGCAGCGACGGGAGGTGTGTTTGTGTGCGAGTGAGTGTGTGCGAACAGACGGGTAGAGTGTGTGTTTGAGTTTGAGTGAGTGTGAATAGACAGCCAGGACTCATGCGGAGGGAGCAGAAGCCTTTGTTGGCCCAACACTATTGTTGGAAGCTGTCTTGTGTAATTACTGCCACCGCTACCGCCTAGCGCGCTGCACTGGCCGAGCAGGGGGAAAGCTCAGAGGGGACAAGGAGGGCAGCAACAAGCGCACCGAAAGCCCCCGGAGTCGGAGTTGATAATTATATCATGGAAGCGCTTCAACCGTGCAGCGGTGCTACAAAACACGCTGACAAATTCCAGCTGTTGTTTTTGCATAGTTTATAATATCACGTCATTCAATTAGAAATCTCTCATGCCGCTCGGGAGTCGAGTACATTTGAAGTTCACAGGGTGTGCAAACTGTAGTTAATCTGCAGTTGTTGAATGGGGATGTTATTGGCGGACATATTTATTATCACAAACATTTGTTCTGCTATTGGTTTGCAAGCGTAGCTGTGCTATTTTTACAAGCACGCCACCGTAGCATGCTCAACCCCAACTACGCCCCTTTTGGCTTAGATTAACTAATTTCACATTGCCAATTTATATTCATCCCCCCCACATACACACACACACACAACAAACAAATAGACCTTGTTGATCTCCATGCAAACATGCAATATGGCTTACAGATCCAGCACCGCCCAAAGCCACATGTTGATAAGTCATTAAGCCTCGGAACAGTCATTTTTTTTATTTGTTGTGGCATGCGGGCACTTCTGCACAGAAACAGCTTCCTGAGTTTAGGAAAAAGATTTGTGACTGTTTACTGTGAGATCATTGGATTTGAATTTTTTGCAACAATGCTGGAATGTTTATGACCAACAGAAGAAAGTCCTAAGTGTGGCCTTGATTGGAATTGTAGAAGTAATCAAATCAATAGTAGAATACAAGCATGCGTCCCTCCGTTGTCCTGTTTCAGCGCCGTAGAGAGACAGCCCACAATGAACTGATTGATGACGTGACATAGATTCGCTCCCCTGTTGCCTCCAAGTGAGCACTCAAGGCCTATTAGCTACAGCACAACCAATTTAACATGGCCACCCGCATAAAAAGCCCACTGGTGTCCGTAATGCGATCTGTTGATGGCTAAACCGAGCGAATGGAGAGCCCATTCACAGCGGCTGATTAATGAACTCGGCGACACTGCCGCTCTGGCACGACGCTGGCAAACCGTTAACCAGCAAAGTATTGGTGTGAGAGGGGGGAAGAAAGTGATGATTAAATGTAACAAACTGCGTCGTGTGAAACGCAGTCTGCAACCTCACAATCCTGGACTCTAAACACTGTCAGCTTGGCCACGAAAAGAGCGTTAAATCCTTGACACAAGTATTTCCCTGCATACATTCAGCGCATGTTTAAATACCAACACTAAGTTGAGTGATGGAATGAAATGCAAAGGAACTGAAGCACAAGCGCTACTACTACTACTGATATAATCAGGATCGTGTTTGTTCTCCGAAGACTCGCGTGGCACGACTTCCACATGTACTACATGTCGTCAGGTTGTGTCTGTGCGCCGGCTGCCGGGGCATACTGTACTGTACCGTACATCAGACCGTTTGTTTTGTCTGTCACCTCCATTTAACTTAATTGAAGCATGCCTCAGTGTGCAGCAGCGGCCGGGCCCCGGTCCCCGCTGTTGTTCCCTAATGTAAATCGATATGTTTCCATGCGGTTGGAAAGATCACTAACCAAAGGTGGCATTTGACCCGATACAGCTCAATACGCTAGCTACCGTCAGCCAGATGAGGTCCCCTTTCATCAGCATTTGATATGGGAAAACAGGAGCACGTAACTCGCCCGAGTAAAAATAGTCCCTCAGATCATGTCATATGGAGTTAGGGTTATTTTGGAGAAGCTTTGGGGGGGGGGAGGAATAGCTTTTTTTTCAATCTCAGACAGAGTGTGTTGTAAATTCACCGTACAAATTTAACTGATACTGAACCCAGATATATTGCTGTGCATGCTGTATATTGCAAAAAAAGTATTTCAGTGAGAAAAAGCCATAGTAAGAGCTAATTAAAGATAACTAGAGAATGTGATGCAAGAGGGTGTTTAATAGGGTTTTTTTTTTTATTATTAGCTGGCAAGCCTTTCCTGCGCTCTGCGCACCCGGAGCAGACTGAACTCTGCGTGAACTCCGGCTTTCTGCGGAATTATGATCGAATGAGTGAGTCTGACAAAATATTTTTAGGGGTGGAGAGCGACGCAAGCAGCAGAGGGTACAGTAAGAGGGAGAGACGGTGAATACTTCCTTATTGCGCACGCACGCGTATAGACGCTTTTACTCGGTGCGCCCGCAGAAGAAAGACAAAGTGAAGCCAAACATCAGTCAACAGCGGCGGGACGGTCTCTGACTTGACAGCATCCAGGCACGGTGGTAAAGAGGAGCAGCTCTGCAGGGGCAAATGTCTCACCCAGGCAGCCAGGTATCCAGTGAGTCAGGGTGGTGAGAGTGTGTGTGTGTATGTGTAGGGGGGGTGACTGAGAGAGAGAGAGGCAGTTGCGTGACTTGTGCTTGGCTCAGCCCTTCAGCCCCCCCCAGGCGTTATTTGTTAGCCAGGAGAAAGGAGGGTATATCGTAAGTGTCCAACAGTAAACAGAGCCGCGACGGGGGCCCTAATGCTCACTGGGATCTATTTGAGATGTGTGCATTTGTGCGTGTATGTGCATGTGTGCACTGCAAAAAAAAAAAAAATCATCTTGTACCCCCTCATGTATGAACCTCGCTTGAAATTTCATCACACTGGTAAAGCCAATGAGAACAACTCCAGTGGGAAGTGATGATTTATATATATATATATATATATATATATACTGTATATATATACACACACCTTCACACACTCTACAACAATTTGTCAAAACGCTATTGACTCAAAGACACTCATCTTAGAACGGTTTCCTTTATTTATAAATGTGTTGAAATTGTTAATTCTACTGAAAAACTTGAAACCAGCAAAAAAAAAAAAATGTACTGGAAGATAAGTGTGGTTGCAGAACAATCTTTCCATTTTTTAGTGTGTTTGTGTGATCTCTGGATCACTGGCCCCCACTGGAGGTTTTCAGTAACATCACCAGCACTAAAGGCCCACTGGGGGAGTTCATGGTGAAATGATCTCTGAGGCTTTTCTGAGTGGATTAAACTGGAGTTTCAACTGGAAAAAAAGGAAGAGAGAAAAAAAAAGAGAGAAAAAGAAGCCGTGAGTGAATAATAGAGGAGAATGCTATTTTTATGTCGCAGTCCTTTCTTGAGATGAGTTGTGGTTTTTGTTTTTTTCTGTTCATGATATTCTTTGGATTTAAGACACTAGTAGTGAAATCAGCCCATCGCACACCTTGGAAATAGGAAATTTAACTATTAACATTTCCAAAACTAGTAGTTTTTTGTAAAGATTAGTACATATGCGATCAAGCAAATTGGTGCATTTTCAGCAGTGTTTCACTCTCAACTACTTTCACCACTTTCACGTCAACTGACACTTCGACTGCATCATCTCTTTTTATCTTCAGTACTGACATTTTAATTCCATTCGGTGCTTAGGCTTCCACTGCCGCTTTTAACACTCGCAGGTCTCAGATCGTTTGCAGATTCACTGCAACTTTCAGGGCTTAATGGGGACTTCCACTTCAGCCGACACTTCGACATCATCTTTCAATTCATACACTCGAGCTGGCACTGATCTCTGTTTAGGCTTTCACTTTGACCGACACCTCCAGCTCAATTCATCCCCGACACCTCGGCTGACATTAAAAACTCCTTTCAACTCCTTTCAGCGCTTGAACTTCAACTGGATCTTCCAACTTCACTCAGTGCTTACACTTAAACTGAACTGCTATTTCAACTCCTTTCAATATTTGCATTTTGACTGAATCTTTAACTACACCTCAAACTGTTTGAGTATTTCAAACATAGCGTGCTAAATATCAGTGTAATGTAGCCTTTTCTAGTTAAATAAGACCTTTTTATCTTCATAAAAAAATGTCCAAGAGTTTTATTCTATCTGCAAGGATCGTGGCCGAGCTGTTCAAGGAGGTTCTTTTGTGTGTTTGTGACCTCATTAGAAATGGAGCTACAGGCACCCAAGCCTCTGGACTTTTTTCAGGGACGAACGCAGCGCAGATCTAATGACTTATTCATCAGGCACAATGACACGACCTCTTAAAGATGGTACATGACAGAGAGCAAAAAGGGATCAAGTCAGATCATCATATCGTGTGCAGGAGCTCATCGTGGCTAACGCGGCGAGATAAGCGAGGTCTGGGTACAGTAACGGGGCTGCTGGAGTTGTAGATATTGCTGCGTTTGTTGAATTCGGATATAAAAGTCAACTCGGAGGCGACGCAGCGGATATTTACAACAAAAGGAACGAGAGCGAGGAGGAGGGAGAAGAGAGAAAGAAAAAGAGAGAAAATGACAGAGAGGTGGTGGAGAGAAGTGTCAGACTCCGTTTCTGTCCCTGAGGATCGTGTTTAAATTGGCATGTTGCAGAGAGAGCCCTGTTAGACCGAATTTAAACAGCTGCCGGCTTCACCCACAGCAACACACACACACACACACACACACACACACACACACACACACACTGGGGCCCTCCCCGTGCTCTAAGTTTGCGTGCGGAGCCGGGAAATTCTCCATGCTAATGTGCCAGGGTTTGTTTTCATCATCAAATTGCAAATGTTTTAAATATGCATCACACACGCACACACTCACACATGTACCCACATTTATCCAGTCAGAGCATTGACAGACTAATCCTTGTTTTCATACAGTGTCATGTGTCAAATGCAGAGCTGGAAGTGGCTTCCACCCATGTTTATTTTTCATCCACCACTCCCATCATTTTTCAATCATATTTTATTTCCAACGCAGCATTTTCTTGACCCGTAATGGATCTCAACGCTTTCCATTTGGCTGCGTCTCCAGATTAACACGTGCGAGAGCTTTTCACGGCTCGGGAAGACAATTAGCTTTAGAGCAGGGAGATTAAAGACGGAACAAAGTCTTGTGGCATGTTTATATACTGACTGTACAGTCTGGGATATAAAGCTTTCACACCTTAAGCCCTTAAACTGCAAGTTACTATAAAGACAATGTATTCTAAACAGTCATTTAGTATATTATTGATCCTTATACATCTTTATTTCCTGAAAATTATTTTTATTTTAAATAGAAGTATACGGTATATATTTTGTAAAGAACTACCGCTAGTGTCAATATAGTGTGATATAGTGTTAATTTGGAACAGAAATAAGTAACATAATTAGTAAATAGTTGCTTTACAAAAACTAAAACTCTGTTGTTCACGTTTTTTTTTCAGGATGACTTGACAAATTAAATGTGATAAAATTGTCATTCTGAAGTCTAACCCAGTTTCTCACTGTCAAAAGTTAGCCCAGCAAACACTGTGACACAGAAAAGATGTTGATATGACAGCCGGCGCCGAAGCTGAAAGCCTGTGTAAATATAGCACCAGAATCAAAACTGAGTCACATCCACTCGCCATCCGTACAGCTGCCACCTGCGTCATTTTGCGAAACCACGACTTCAATATCTGTCTGATATAAGTTCACAAAAAGCTGTTTTTTTTTCACTTTTATTTTTTTTTTTACTGTGCTATACCATCTGTATTGTTGGTTTGCTCGGGATGATGTTGAACTTTTCTACCCCTTGCCTAATACCCGCCTGTCAAATGTTTGCTGGGAGGCCTTGTTTGATTTTTCTGGGGGAAAAAACAGCAAATCGTGGCTTAAAGATATGGATAACCCAGTTTTGGAAGGAAGGAGTGTGAAATGCTTTTTTTGCCCAAAGTTAGTGAGCAAAGTCAGTGTAGGGTTATCACTTCAAAAGTTATAAATCCATTGCTTATTTCTATACTGGAAGAGTCAATACACCCCACAGAATGATCCTCTTTTACCTTTAAAAAGAAGGATAATGTCCTTGTTTTCCCTCATCAGAAAACCCCACAGTTACCGTATGATGTTCTTGACATCATTTTACTCAATCAAATAAAGTTAGACGAAGTGTGAAAGCACTGCTGCCCACTTCATTCTCAGCGGGGGTAAACGGAGATAATGATAGCTTTTGGATAATTCAACTTAGAGGGGGGTGATATAAAAAAAAAACATCTTTTTTTAAAACTGAAATTGAAGCAGTGATTCGTCCAAGTCCTGCCATGGGTAATATGAGGGTAAACAACGGATCGCTGGAGCCTCCTTCCTTGTGACTCATGAGCAACAAGTTCAGAAAGTAGAGAGAGAGAGAGAGAGACAGGCTCGGGAAGGAGGGGGGAGGGGAGGGAGGGGGGGGGGGGGGGGACCATAATAACATCATTGTGGCTGTTTGAAGTCGCATCAGGCCTATTTCCCAGATACAGTAAGTACAGGCTGTCTGCATGTCTACTGGCCTCTCGCCACTCAAAGGCCACATTCATGGAGGCGCTGCCGCCCTCACAGAGGGCAATTGGATCCACCGGATACCCTTCCCTTCTCACGCAATGTTGTGTAAACCCGGGGAAAATGACCTCAATATGTCCTAAACGAGTTAAGGATGAAGATGCCGCGCCCGCTCACATGTCTCGGGCATGATAATGTGGTGATAGTTTTATAAATACCCATTCTCATGCACACACACAGGAGCAGCAAATGTCTGTCAATGGTTTCTTGCTCGATCTGATGTGCTGTTGGATCTCTTTAAAAGCTAACAGATCATCCATACCATCTGTTCATATTTTAATCCTTTTGTCTTTCGCGTTGGCTCGAACAAAGGAGTTATCCGTGGCTTCTTATATGGAAAACGAGTCTAAAGAACTAACTACAAAAAAAAAGTTACAAACTCATTCAAGGCAATTCTCCTTTGGTGAAACCGATAATGATGAATAATGCAAATAGATTGCACTGCAGAGCGGCAGCAGTATAGACGTATTTATTTAATTTCCCTTCAGTTGTTTGGCCTCCTGTCTGTCTATGCATCGCTGTCATTGTCATTTTATTTCCGACGTCGAGGCAGCAGCTGTGTATTTTTTCACTTTGTTTTGTGATCTCTGAGCTTGTTAATCTTCCATTTAATCCTTCCTCTCTTGTGGTGCCACCACTCCTTTGCCTGGAGGCCTGGACAACCTCAACCTGACTGCCTACTAGTGTGGCTTCAGACTGCCTCCCACTCGCTCTCGCACTCACTCGCTCACTTTTCATTGTTTTCGCCTTAGCGACTAGGGCTGCTGATTGTTTACTTTTGTTGCTTTGCTTCCCCTCACCTCACCTGTCCACTTCACGTCCCACTTTCCCCCACAACCACACGACCACGATCGTTACATGTCTCCTCATTGGAACTACTAACCAAGAAGACTCTTGCAATGAGGTCGATATGTCACGATAGACGATACCATGAATGATTTTAACGCAGTGCCATGTTTTGGAGAGTTGCATGGGGGGGGGGTTGCAAAAAGGCAGAAAGAAGGTATAAAATAAAAGGAGAGAATCCCTATTGCATAATTCATTGGGCCATCACAAAACCAATTCTCCATCCATCCTTGGACCTTTGTTAAAATGTCAGATGGACCAATTCATGTAGAAAACTCTCTGACTTGACCTAATTGGCGGAGCAATATGATCGTTGATGACGCCGCTGTGGTAGACAATTAACCATGATTCAGATTTTCCAGAAAAATGATCTCAGTCGGGTGTTTTTTTTGAAAGATTGCGTATGTTTGACTCTTATCTACTCATCTGCTAGTCAGACGAGCGCTTTTCAACATTTGCAGGATTCTTACAAATTAGTGAAAAAGGACAGAAGATTATGGAGATTACAGCCGGCCCTGTACGGCTAATAGATTCTCTTGTAACACCTCCCGTGTTTTAAGTCAGCAGCTGGATGGATAGCAGAGTCAAAACACCTGCCAAAAGCCTTCGGGCCTGAGCCCTTTCTCTTGGCAAGCCTCTCCTCCCTGCTACTTCAAGTCCTTCTCCTTCTCATGCAACCTCTCGCGGCCAAATTCCCAGTCAATTTCCAGGCCATATTGAGGCTGTTTCGCCTCCCCTCCCCTCCCCTGCTGGTGATGTCATGACAAAAAAACACAAACTGAGATTTGATGAGCTGGAAAATCTCATTTCGGCTTGTAAAGAATTATTGTCCGCTCTGTGTAGAGTTAAGTGTCAAAGTGTCAACTTTGATTATACAGCGAGAGAGCAGGTAATAATGTTTGAAACCAACAAGGTTTGCGTGTGTTCGTGCGTGTTTACAGTGCATCCGTGCATTTGCGCTGTTTATGCTCGTATGCAACAAATCAACATTGAGTGTTTCAGACAAAGCGAAGACTGTCATTGTGCACTGCATGTGCCGTGCGAGAGCAGAACGCTTAGCAGGCTTAGCAACGGTAACTAAGGGGGGGGGCGGGGCTTTAGCGGAAGGTCAATTAGCAGCAGCGTAATAGATTAAAAGTCCACCGCTGCACATTTGTGTCTTGCTGATCACCTAAACATATGTTCCAGTGATGAGTAAGGCTGGCTGCAAATCGCAAGAAGCACTAGTTAATAAAAAAAATATATATAAATGTATGCATAAATACAACTGACGTATTTGACATTATTTTTGCAGTTTGGCTGAGCTAGAGAGAAACAAAACTGAGCAATGGAAAGAAAAGACAAGAGGTGTCTTAATGAGTGTTTAGGAAGACGCCTCTATTTAGTTAAAAGTGTGTACTGAAACCACAAATGTGTTGTAAAAAGTATAGGAGAACTGTAGGTACAAAAAAAAAGCATCTTTTCAACATCCCTGTCCGTTAATATTGGTATCAGGTCTCATCCTTCGTCCAACAAAACCAGACCTCCGTAGGAATTTGCAAGTATTTTAGAGGGCCAGCGATGTCAATGATCCCTTTGTTCCTCTGCCTTCAAATCACTAGCACTCCCTTTCTCTCCTCGCCCAACCGTCTTTTCCTCTGGTCCGCTGTCATCCCCAGTTACTGTATGTACCTCCGTGGGCTATCCTGGTGGTAGAAAGGTGATGAGAGGATAGAGAGGTGTTGGGAGAGGGCAGTGAGACAGAAACAAGAGGACAGAGAGGAGGAGGAGGAGGCAGAAAGATGGATAGACTCTGGTCAGGACAGGACAATGTGAGGGTCCGTCGCCCTCGTTACACACAGAGGAGGAAGTCCTGCACGTAGAGAGATCATCAGGGTATAAAGAGGAATTATTACTGTGGAATTGACTCACCTGCACTTGCATCATTAAGTTACATGTGGTTCATGAGGTAAAGGCAACGCGATTACTATACCAACCACACAAAGAGATCGTTTTCATGAATCCCCTGAAGCAACGGGCGCATCACCAGCGCAATTAATTCTCTGGAAACGTTTTCTGCTCACTTAAAAACACGTTTAAAATGAGACATTTTTTTTTTTTAAATCTGAAAATCAGCTTCAGCCTGTGTTGCGTTACCACTCCGCAGCCACAGGTTGCATGTGTGTTGCCAGCAGCGGAGGAATGCTTTGAGCACGGAGAGAGCCAAAAATAGACATGCTGACCCTTTAAAAGCGGAGACTGTAACATGTTGTGGCTGCCGGGAGAGAGCCGCGCGCTGTCTCTTTAAGACAGGCTTTGCGTGGTGTAGTGTAGTATTGCTGTAGTAGTTTGTGTGTGTGTGTGTGTGCGTGCGTGTGCATATGTGTACATTTACAGTGTGTGGGTGTGTGCATGTAAAGCTGACTGAGCAGGCGAGGGGTTGCGTGACTACTGCAGACGAGGCTGTGACCTCAGAAAAGTGGTTATGAAAACGATCTGTCAAAGCGAGCAGAGAGAGAGTGAATGAAAGAGAAGCGGAGAAAGCGAGCTACATAGAGAAAAAAGAGAGAAAAAGAGAGAGAGCGAGAGACCAGCCCTGCAGAAATGAGTTAAATTACTTATACTACACTATCACCGAATGACACCGGAGAGCATATTCCTTAAGGTATTCAGCGCGTATGCACATACTCTAACTCTCACACACATTATCTCCTGGTCTACTCCATAATGTAGAGACGGTTTCTCTGTACTGTACTTAGAGCATTTTAACAGAGGGAACAACACTAAAGGCCACGGGGGGAGCAGATAGTGTGCTTGGACATACAAAAAGTCAGATAAAAAAAAAAGAGAGAGGAAGGGAATATTTCTGTCACTGAGAGGGGAAAAACAGGAGAGAGAGATGGAGAAAGAAAGTCAGGTATCGTATTCCGACTGTGGCAGTGGCATTCTCCGAATATCCAGGAGAGATTCCTGAGGTCGAGCACATGGAAACAATTGGAGACGGACAGAAGATAGGAAGGACTTAGAGCGAATACTGTTGAGTTACATATTGATATATGAAAAAGGGGGAGGCATCAGTCGTCAACATTTTTATAGAAATGAATGTACATATAGTTGCTATTACATACTGTAATTTTAACCTATATCAAGTTACTTGAAGGTTAAACTTTTTTATTTTTATCCTAAATACAGAGTGACGTAATGCGTTTTATGTTTCCGGTGCGTTTGAAATAATTAGAGGAAGAACATCAGGTCATGTTCCATAAAGTGATTGTGGTGAGACCAGTGGCTGTTTATGCTCATTGCTTGGTGAGCAAGAGAGGCTGTAAACCTGTAATCAAAGAAAGATGTTAAGCTGTTCATTCTCAGCAGATACTGCTTCACTTGTTAACCAAGCTCTCAGGACAAATGAGGGTAAATGTGCCTGAGAATGTTTAAATATAACCGCAAAAAGCATTTATGAGTAACCCCTTAGCAACTTGCAAATGATATTTACGAGTAATTTCTTACGTGAAGGAAATCGAGCGCCTTCACTTGAGTAAAAAATAGGAATTTGCTTTACAATTCTGAATATTTCTGAAGGTCTACCAGTTTCACCCAGCTCTGTCTTGATGTCTTGAAACAGGAGGATAAGAAAAGTGAAGAGGGGGATAAAAGATGGAAGGGTAGAAAGAAGGAAAGAGAGGAGAGGAGAGGGAGGGAGGGAGGGAGGGAGGGAGGGAGGGGAGAAACATATCGGTGTTCGGTGCAGATTGCGTGTGAACAGTAATGCTAGCCTTCAAAGAGCACAGTGGAGCACATTGTATCCATGCATGAGTCGCTCAACAGGGACAGCGGCATGACGGAGGGAGGGAGGGCACACCAGGACAAGGGGCCGGGAGAGAAATGATGGAATAAGAGGGAGAGAAGAAGAAGGGTGAACGAGTCTGTGTCATGACAATTGTGATCTTTGTTATGAACAGGGTTGCCAGCTCTCACGGTTTTGGCGTGAGATACATACGCGTTTTTAACACTCTGTCCCACACTCTGAGGCTCCACACAGTCAAGTCGAGGGAAGTGGAATTGTAAAAGCAAAGTTGGACTGTGTTAAAAAACATATATTTTTCTATTACGTAGCTCGATGGTTTCTTCGTTACCGTTCGGCATTTTGTTGAGCGTGAAAGAGATATCTCTAATTGTAACCTCATGTTACTGGCATGCTATAATATGTAATCGTTTCAGTGGAAATTAAAAGGATGACAGACCAAATGGCCTTGCCTGCAATATAGAATTAAGACCTTTTTTTTTCTATTCGGAATAGAACCACCTGATCTGATAGTGATGACTCAATTAGCATATTCAAAAACACATATGTGCACATAAGAGTGAAAACTCTATCCAAGAATGTGTTGTGAAAAATTGAAAATCCTGTTTATGAACTCTTCTTACAGTAGAAAGTGCTTTATAATGAGGTGAGAATAGGTGGAAAGTAGCTTAGCGCTTGTTAAATCCTGGGCAGCTGCGAGTATCTTGGCAAATACTAACAAATAATAGCTCACTGCTTACATATAGTAGTTACATCGTTTATTTTTTTATACCTTTCATCAAAAGGCAAAGGGCTACAATTTAAAATGCAAACTAGACAGCAGCAATTAACACTCGTAAAAGGCGTAATATGACCGAGGAGGGCGGTGCGAATTTAACAGCTCGAAAACAAACACGAACGCTTTGCTAAACTAAAAGGTTTTGAGGCCTCTTTTTAAAAGTTTTTTTTTTAGTGCTCCTAGATGGAGGGGAAGTGCATTCCAAAGCTGGGGGATAGTCGAGCCGAAGGCCCGATCTGCTGTGAGGATTAGTCATGGGGTGCAAAGGGTCAAGAGGTCATGTGATCTGAGTTTGGAAGATTTGGAGCCGAGCCGTTCTTTCAGGTTGGGCAGTTTCATAAATAGTGTGAATTGACGGCTTAAATGAGAAAAAATTTCGAACTCTGCCCCGAAAGTTGGATACGCTATATGTTCATACTGTAACCTTTTAGGTGGAATCTAAGCCATGTTTATAAAGTTCTCAGGAAAATCTGTTCTAAAACTATACGCCGTAACGATTCTGAAACCAGCGTGATGTTTATCTCGTCTCACTAAGACTCATCGCTGCTGCATTTTCCAGACCAGTGAAGCACTTGAACTGAGAGTGTGTGTGTGTGTGTGTGTTTGTGTGTGTGTCGTTATCGTGATATCACTTCTCTGCACCAGCAGGGAAACAATATCACACACGCATCTTGCACACACATATTGCCCTCCTCTCCAGGGTCAATATTTACAGTTCATCCTCTTCTGCAAAATCACTCTGTCGCACTGCCTTACCATCTCCCCCTCGCTTCCCTTCCTCTCTCTCTCTCTCTCTCTCTCTCTCCCTCTCTCCCTCTCTCTCCACTGCCAGTCACTCTTACTATATGTCTCAATGGCTGAGCGTGATCAAGGCCAATTATGGTTTCTTTTGAGCGTGCGGGGCATCCTGTGGAAGCAATACATTAGAGGCAGCTCGTGCCAATCCATCTCTCCCTCCATATGCGGATCCTCCCCTCCGTCTCCCCATCCCTCGTGCTAGTACTACATGTAGTAATTCATTCTCCACACAGCTGTTGCATCCAGTTGGAATGTGGTAAGATGTGAATTTAATGGTGTGTCATTCGTTATGTATATATAGGCGTTTCCCTCCTTGTCCCGGGGCATACTACAGGATGTTTCAATACCCCACTCGTGCTTTTTTCCAAAGAGGATTCTTGTGTTCCGTGTCTCGCACGACAGTAAGTGGATCTGGTGGCCAGACCTGATAGAGTTGCACCTTTTGTAGATTTTCTCCCTGGATCGTGCAGGAAAATACATATGAAAGTCACGAGACAAATTTGGTTCCAAAGGAAAAATATCCACCATTTAACATTAGGAACACCTGGCTTTTGATCCCTGCACGTGGGTCCAAAGTTGTTGTGAAACTGCTGCAGCCTCAGAGACCTAACCGGATAACTATTTAAACCATTTATCCTTTACTTTTAGCCAACTATTTCAACCATTTATCTGTTATGTTTAGCCATTTCTACCATTTATCCATTACGTCTAGCCAACTATTTCAACCATTTATCTGTTATGTTTAGCCATTTCTACCATTTATCCATTACTTTGAGCTAACTATTTTGACTTATCCATTACCTCTCGCTAACTATTCCAGCCATTTATTATGTCTAGCTAACTTATTTCAACCATTTATTTCATTTAGCTAGTTATTTCAACTTTTCCATTACGTCTAGCTAACTATTTAAACAATTTACCATTAATTATTTTAGTAAACTACTTCAACCATTTAATACATTTAGTAAACTATTTCAATCACTTATTACTTTTAGCAAACTCTCAACCATTTATTACTTTTAGCTAACTATTTCGACCATTTATCTGTTACTTTTAGATATTTCTACCATTTATTATTTTACCTATTACTATTTCAACCATTTATTACTTTTAGCTAACTATTTCTAGCATTTTTTTACTTTTAGCTAACTATTTCGATCATTTCTCCATTATGTCTATTTCTACCATTTATCCGTAAGCTAGACTTCTCTGCTTGCTTGCTAGCTGCTTTTCACGCAATCTCCATTGCAACGTGTAGCGTTCAGGAGTTACAACTGACTCAACTGGGAGAACGTACAACAAAGCGTGTGAAGAAAATTCTTAAAACTAAAAAAAGTTTTTAAAATGATAAACATGCTAACTTCAAAGAAGAAAAATTTCCCTAAAATGGACGTGAGGATGCGAATACCGCATTCATCATTTGATCTCGACAGCTGTTAAAATCATTTATTTATGTATTTTGGTGATACGGCGATACAGATCTCACAGTATTACAAAGCACAGACCTTCAAAAGATGGTGTAGAGGTTCAAAAGAAAAACCCACTTTCTATTGTTGTGCGTCCGTTTCAGTTGAAGCGTTGGTGAGGCAGTGGGTATAGGAAGGAGGTTTCGACACACACCAACACAATGGTATGATTTCCCTCTGCCTCTCCACAGGATACTGCCTACATATACAGACATGCACAATACACACACACACACACACACACAAACGAACACAGAACAATGGATCCAAACATGCTGCTTTCATTTGATTTACTATGCTGACTCTTCTCTCGTAAAAAAAAAAAAGATATTCAGATCACCTGTTGAATCACTTCTCAAATTTCCCATCAAATTCAGCTTGCATCTGCCTAAATAGACAGAACAGGATGTGGAAAACAAGTGGAGGGATCTTGGCTTTTTACAGTGTCTTCACACTTCTTTTTTTCTCCATTCTCACGTGTAGAATGTGTTCATATTTGCTACAATATTTATTCTTCCTGCACTTCATAGAAATTTTAAAGCATTTCCATGTGACCTCCGCCCGGTGAGCTTTATATTTTACTCGACAAATATTTATTTCAGGCCAGAAAGGTGGATACACTCTACATCAAACATTCCCACCCCTTAATCAGAACCAAACTTCACATCACATTTCTTCTGGTTACCTTCTCTGTATTTCACTGTGATCATTCCTGCCAAATTCAAGTCGTAATGCCTATAAAATCTGAATTGCATAATAATACTGGATTCCTAAGATTAGTATAATCAAATCATGAAAACACATTTTTGCTATAAACAGCTGTTTTTGTGCCAGGTTCCCACTCACCACCCTCATACAAACTGACTTTTGAAAAAAAAAAAAATGAGCTGAATTTTGGCATCTTATTGGTCAATAATGCCACAATTTGATTATTTGGGGGATTTTTGCATGTTAAAAAAAATTACTTTTGACAACGAGATTGTTGTCCCTGAGTGATACGCCATTGGTTAACGAGGATGAGGTGTGTTAGAAGGGTTATAAAATCTGTAAGACAATCCTCTGTCTGGCTTCCCGCCACTCCAGTGCGGTAACGATTACATGAAAATTACACCGCATATAGCACCTCAAAGAAGCCGTCACATGTTTCTTATCAAGCATTAAGTACACGCTTTAGTTCAGTTGTCTCGGATCGTCGGCCCCATCATCGGGATTGGTGCCATTTCATTTTGTTACATTGTCATTTTCGGTTCCCCTTTTCCCTTTCATTCCAACACGCTTGCGGGTCGCTCTTATTTTCATCAATGGCTCTGACAGTAGAAGACATCGCGTGTCCCTGCTGCAGTGTTAAGTCTATTTAAGGCTTCAACCTATGTCAGGCAAAAACTCAGTGGCATGTTGCTGAGCTAATAATGTCTGACCGCTTTCCCTGTGAGCTTCACAAGTGCCCCTTTGGGAATAAGAGAGAGAGAGAGAGAGAGAGAGAGAGAGAGAGAGCAGAGAGAGAGAGATTGGGAAAGAGAGGAGGGAGAGAGCAGAGAGAGCGGAGCAGTAAGACTCTCCAGTGTATAAAATGACCTCGCTGCCGTTGCGTGCCACGGTTTGTTTTCAGAACTGGCCACATGTTTGAACATTGCATAACTTCTCAGATGTGGTTTGTAAATCATGGAGTATTTTGGGCTGTAGAGGTGTGTGTGTGTGTGTGTGTGTGTTTGTGTGTGTGTGTGTGTGTGTGTGTGTGTGTGTGTGTCTGTGTGTCTGTGTGTCTGTGTGTGTGTGTGTGTGTGTGTGTGTGTGTGTGTGTGTGCTGACAGCCACCTAACCTAACAGCTTAAGCGTATTTATCTTCATGTAAATATCCTTTTTTATTAAAAGACCCTGCGTCATTATGCATGCAGTTCTCATAACTGCTGATCGCACCGTTGAGAATGACTGATTACCGACCGGTTGATGTAGGGGAAAAAAAGTCATTTTCCAGCCGTTCATACGGTCAATCTCCCCGTCTCTGCTCCCGTTCGTTCCACAGCTGCCTGCTTATGTCTAACTGTGCTAGCTGTGGCCCAATTAAAGGCCAATTAAAGGGCCAGTCCATGAAAACAGGGAAGCCTTTGTAGTGCTGTTTGCACAGGTGGTGTGCATCACATGTTGTAATGGTGTCAGGTTTACGCATCGAGGCTGCACACATGGTTTAGCCCTCGTGCACTGTACACTTGTATGCACACACCAAAATGAGGCAGGTCGTAAGCCGTAAATAGCATTATTTTTCCTTGATAGAGTTCATTTCCAAGGAAGGGTTTCTTTGAACTGTTTAACGAATCAGTCACACTGATAAACTAAACAGTTCTGAGATGTTCCACTTTGGCTTTGAACTGCAGAGCAAAATATTTGTCTACGCAAGGTAGTAAATCTGTCCAGAGACGCCCTTCTTGGACCTCCTTATCACTGCTACCTGTTACTGTGTAGTTCAACAGATAAGAAAGGTATGTCCAACATATTATCTATCCAGTTTATGGAGTTATTTGTTGTGGTATTATTCATTTAGAGTATACAGAACGCCAGGTTACAAGCTCTCTGGTTTGTAACACGACTGACTTACGACAGAAGGGCTTTTATTCTGAAGGTTTTCACATGATTAATTGACACGCCGTTTCAATTAGCCAAATGACAAGATGACATCAGGACTGAATCAGCATCTATAAAAATGACATGTAGCTTTTCCGAAGCTCTCGTTCAGGTGTTATAAACCAGAGATCTGCCGTGACGTTTCCCATAGGGGCTGGCATCGGTCGGTCCGACTGACCCATCCCCGAAAATAAAAAATGCTCAACCACAGCATTTCAGACATGACAGAAGAAATATGTTGACATTTAAAGGCTTGTTTCCAGAGCAGCTGCCCGTGTTTGTCGAGATTTACAACCTGAGGCGAAGACCGGCGAGTGGTGCATTTGTCTAGTTTGGGATGAGGTCTTCTAGATGTGGGAGTGTAAAAAAGAAAGTACTGTCAACCCTTCTATTGTGCAGTGCATTTAAAAAAAAAAAAAAAAAAAAATGCTTGTGCTGAGACTTGCCAGGCCCCAGTGAGCAAAAGAGAAATTTGTGAGCTAACTCTGTCCCAGAAGCAGTAAAGCTGGAGCTTGAAGGGTTTCATTATCCCCCCGTTGAAAGATGGTTCTTCCATACAGTATAGGTCACCTTGATGCAAAATAATCCACCCATTTAGGACATACAGGACCATTCCTACTAAAAACTCTCACTGGGATTTGAACACTCTCCAAATTGGAAAAATCCAGCTTCACCTGTAAATATTTCAACAATCCAAAGGAGGAAGCAGACTTTGTTTATCTGCACTTTTACAGCGTAATTACAATAATGTTCAAAACGAAAACGCGTTCCACTGAAAATAGCTTGGAGGTGGAGAGCCAACCATTTCTCAGCAATGACATGTTTTGGGTACAGTCGACCATAATAGGCTGCGCTCTCTCTCTCCCCGCACCCTCCCTCGAATGCACATCAACCACCGACAGCTCGACTGGTTTTTCTTGTCAGCGCTCTGATCTATTGTGGACTGACCACCCACACTGCAACCAAAAACCTCTCCAGCATGCGAGACTCATCAGCCAAACCTGCTCTTTAGCTTCAAAACCGCATTTGTCTTGAGGTGTTACAGTCACAAACATACAGAGGATCGGTCCAAAAGGCAGGTATATATCGGATCTTTGCTTTCGTATTTAGATAAGTATCGTTCTGTGTTTTCCTGCGAGCATACAGGGGATATGCATTTCCACTGACACACACACACACACACACACACACACCGCGGAGAGAAAGCGGGGTTGAGGTTAACCAGACGAGGGCTGTTATGGAGATAAGAGGTCTCATTTGGTCACGGAAGGACCAGCTATGGATTTAATGGGGATGACAGGTGAATAAATGGTTGAAATCCATTAACCCTCCCACGACACCGGCTTAAGCCTAGCACCTAACATTACACTGGCCTCTGTTCGGAGCTGTTGTCTACTGTATGTGTGTGTGTGAGTGTATACGTGTGTGTATATGTATGTGTGCGGAGGCGTGGTTTAGCTCGGGAGTCCCACCCTGCTGCACGCGATGCCTGGGAATCCGTGCCGGTTGAGGATTTACTGCACACGCTTTAGGGAATCCCAGCTCTCTCCCTCCCACACACACACACACGCACGCACACACACACACACACACACACACACGCACGCACACCTTTAGGATATAGAGCTGACATAGTTAACACTGATCAGGTGGAATCACTCATGAAGATGGTGTTCATACACACACACACACACACCGCTTGGATACAAAACACCGATGCGGTGCAGTCACACACGTAAAAGCTGCACACGTGCACACGCTCCCAAAAACGGCTTCGGGACGCGGAGCTGTCATACCTGACACTGATCAGATGAGATCACACACAAAGACAAGTCACTGCACAGAAATGCACACACAAATCCGCACCTGGAACGAGCAGTAAGAAGCAACATTTCTCCTCCTCCTTCTGTACTCTTTATTTCCTTTGTCAAAATCTTTTTATTTTTACTCCTCATAAAAACACCGAAGCAGCTTACAGTACGATACTGTGCGGTCATGTGCCAGATTAAAGATTTACACTCGGGTCATATGTGATTTAAGTAAGAGTAGAAAAGAAAAAATACTACATGAAAGAAGCCAGAAGCATAACAGTTTATGTTCCAGTTGGCAGCATATCAACCAGCTTGTTTGGCTCGGAGTCAAGAGAATATGAATTAGAGATACGGAGAGCCAACTATGGCATGTTAGCTATAGCGGCGTTTCCATCCAACTGTCAAGCTCCTTTAAGCAAATGTTTGACACATCAGAGGACAAATAAAGTCTTAATTGCGTGTCAGGGTTGTCTGTCTTTCATTTAAATTAGGGATGCGCCGATCTGACTTTTTCAGTCTCGATACCGCTAGCGATACCTGGGCTTTGGGTATCGGCCGATACCGAGTACCGATCCGATACCAGTGTTATAGTTAATAAGCTGTATGCTTCACTGTGTGGAAGTGACTGGGATCATTCTTTAATGTGTAAGGCAACATCAGGCCGGACTTAAACATCGCTTTCCTAACTTTGTAAAACAAAGTGTAACAAATAAATGCATAGATGACATAGCATGAATTTAGTGAATTGTTATTTATTATTAAAATAATAAATCATACACCAACAACTTGGCAAAAAAAATCATCAAAATTAACAGGAAGTATATAATGTATATAGTATATAAACATAGAATTGAATTGAATAAATCTGCCCCATTGTCACTGATATCCGATCCATTCATTCTTCAACATTATCAACAACTGTAGTTTCCGTCTATACGCGAGTTATGCCGTCACCAGAAGTCTAAGGAATGCAGAAAAATGTATTAAAATTAGATTTTTTGTTTTAATTTATATTTCAGTATTCACATAAGAATTTATGGGATTATTTTGATTATCCCTTATAAATAGCACAAACAAGGTCTGATCACTTTGTCTTTCTTTCTTTCTTTCTGTTTTGACCGCTGCGCTCGCCTCAGCGATTCACCAATGCTGATTGGAGGTGGATTTCTTCATCATAACACAATTAGCCTCAATGTTTGGAGAAGGGAGAAGTTGTGACCGTCGAGCGAGGGGGAAGAGGAGGAGGGACAGAGACAGGAAAGGAGAGGTGATGTCAGGCGCTGACTTTCACATTGTGAAAGTGTTGAAATTTAGGAAGTGTTACAATATCCTTTGCATTTGCTGGAACCGTTTTTTTTCCTTCAAATACACAGGTGCCTAAACAGCACAGTCACATAGCAAATAAATACACTTAACACCTGCTTTAGAATTCTTTTTTTTCTTATGAGGATTCATACCTACATGTGACCCAAAAACAAGTGCAAAATAAAGCTTACACGAATAGCACATAGTTGTCTTGTCGACAACATTTTTATATAGACGAATATTTAAAAACAAAAACACATCTACAGAGCCTTTAGAAAGGTGCCAAATAAAAGTACGGCTTTTCCTGAAAAAAATGAATATGACTGTTAATCATTTTAAAGAGTTCGGCAGGTCCAAAATTAATGTTTTGTTTATATCTGTGGAAGATATCTGACGTTTGGTTCCCACTTCTAACAAGGCTTGTGAGCCAATAGTAAAACGGCGTTGGTATCACGTGGTATCTCCGAAAAAAACGGATAAATGGCTGAGATTGACAGTAAATGCCTGGCAATGACTTGTTGTGAAGTAAATGCAAAGGATCGGGGGAGGGAGGATGCGTCATCTAGTGGCTTAATGTTAACGATGTTATCAATAGCACCTTCGATTATCACTTTTAATGATGACGACTTAAAGCCTCCAGAGTGAACGTTGCAGATAGATCACTCTAGACAGTGATGGTGGTGCAGAGGAATGGTGTTCATCATCTTGTTGGAAGCTATAGAATAAATCAAAACTGCTAAGCAATTTAGTTTGGTGGCGTGTACAATCATCTCAAAGATAACCGTACAATTAAGGTCAAAGCTGTTGCGACCTATCTCTCATGTGCTAACCATCTGGCCCCGCGTGAACGTGGGCCAGACTGGATTGGGTTTAATACAAGCCCCGGGTCCGCTTCGCTAAGACCCACTAAGTATCACAATGAAACTTGAAGCATGTTTGAGACACATCTGGAGCTCTCTCCGACTCTCCTCCACAGCACAGTGGAGCCACGAAGGATTTCTCCTTCCCTCTAACACATACTTTTTCATGTTTTATTGTCCGGTGGGAAAAAGACTTTGAATCTCATTCTCTGTTCGTTTTATGACAGTTCCCACCCTGGCTTCTCTTTATCTTTTTCCTCTCTTTCTGCCTTTTTTTTTTTTTTTTAAAGAATTCCATTCTTTTTTTTTCCTCCCACGTCTTCTTTGTTAGTCAGAGTTTAAGACAATCGCATGGGAATCGATGCTTGAATCGCACCATGGAGCCACCCTTGAGTTCAAACTCAAGTGTTCCTCTATAAACAAGTTCAGGATGATTATTAGCCCACGCCCAAGCAGTTTGTCGAGCCATTAACATCAATTAAAAGCATTTTGTTCTGTGCAAAAACACACAAAGCCCAAGGTGGAAAGCTGCCAGGCAGTTTTCATATATCATTCTGACGCCAATCATTTTAGATTAGTCATTCAATTGCAGTTGATCTTTCAGGAAACAGCGTGCCTTTTAAATTCACTTTCACACCAGTTTGCTCCTTTTCCACCGACGTCAAGCCTCCATCATCGCTTGCACACAACCCCGCAGCAGATCTGGGGTCAGATCTTCCAGTCTGCTCTGATTCCAGACTGCACAGTGCACTGTCAAATTCAGTCTGGAACTAGATGCGGCTGTGCTTGAATGGACAGATTATAGCAGGCTATTTAAAGATGAGAGGCCACAGTGGAAACAAAGCTTGAATGACAAGACCACACACTGTCATGGCAAGAGAATGGGACAGAGCTGTCTGTGTGTGTGTGAGATAGATATCTCTTATACAATGGTATGCCTAGTAATGTGTGTGTGCAAGCATGCATGTGTGTGATTTGCCGCTGATAAGTTAGCGGAGGAGGCTGCAACTTTTCTTATCGCGAGCTGTGTTTCTCCAGCGACGGTGATATCATCGGGCCTTGTTTAAACATCCCTACTGTGAGCGCATTAGGAAGCCGTCCCCCCGTCTAAAGTTACGCACCAGGTGTCCTCTCGGCTCATCCTAACCACTTTGGACGGAGACAAAGGTGTTTTGCCAGCCCTAAATGGCTCTGCGGCGCTGGTAGTAATCACTGGTGTCAGCGAGGAAATGGATCGGCCGACCGCAGAGCTTTTTGCTGAGCACTTCCTGCTGTACTGTACTAAAACATGGATTGGGAGGGTAGACGGAGCTTGAGGGTGTCCCATGACCCCTAACAGCTATTGCAGTTAACCTGTTCCCGCTAAGTTTCCATGAAACGCCCTGATGTCAGGAACCAGCTCTGTTATTTTCTGCTTTCAACCCACTGGGTTCCACTCTGATTTTCTGTCCCTGTAGTCCTTAACATCCCTTTTTTCTCTCGTCTCCTCACTTCTCTCCCCTTCCCTTCCCTTCCCTTCTCTTCTCCTCTCCTCTCCTCCTCTCTTCTCTCCTCTCCTCTCCTCTCCTCTCCTCTCCTCTCCTCTCCTCTCCTCTTCTCTTCTCCTCTCCTCTTCTCTCCTCTTTGCTTCTCTTCTTCTCTCCTCTCCTCTCCTCTTCTCTTCTCTTCTTCTCTCCTCTCCTTCTCTTCTCTCCTCTCGTCTCCTCTCATCTTCTTCTCTTCTTCTCTCCTCTCATCTTCCTCTCTTCTTCTCTCCTCTCCTTCTTCTCTCCTCTTCCCTTCTCTTCCCTTCTCTTCTCTTTTCTTCCCTTCTCATCTTCTCTTCTCTTCTCTTCTCTTCACTTCCCTTCCCTTCTCTTCTCTTCTCTTCTCTTCTCTTCTCTTCTCTTCTCTTCTCTTCTTCTCTCTTCCCTCTTCTCCTTCTTCTCTTCTCTTCTCTTCTCTTCTCTTCTCTTCTCTTCTCTTCTCTTCTCTTCTCTTCTCCTCTCTTCTCTTCTCCTCCACAATGGAAAAAGCAGTCACAGTAATTAATAATTATAAGCTGTGGCAGGCGATAAAAAGAAGCATGGGGGGGGGGGGTAAAAGAAGAAACAGGTTTCTCTCTTTTCTCTCCGTGCCGTCCCTTTTGACATGTAAAGCGTGTAAACTTGGCAGGGCCAAATTTGTTGATTGCGGGCTACTGATGTGACCCATCTGGGGTTGAAACATTGTATTAGGTCTTCGCACGCTATTCCCCGCCACTCCCTCAGCTCAACAGCTCACCCCCCCCCCTCTGTCACATGAGAAACAGTTGCAGTACTGTTGTCGGGTGAGGAGGATGTGGGTATTTGGTGTGTTTATTTTGTGTGTGTGCACGCGTGGAGTGTTTGTAACGGGAGAACCGGCCCCCGAATGGACGGTCCAAACCCGGCGGCAGTAGCAGCTGCGCGTCCTGTTGAAGTATCCTTGAGCAAGACGCCACATCCCTAACTGACTAAATTGTAAATGTGTCCATGTTTGCATTGTGTGTGTGCGTGTGTGTGTGTGTGTGTGTGTGTGTGTGTGTGTGTGTGCATTCTTTTCTGTAAGTGGATCAGGATCTGGAATGATCTGTGACAATTTCTCTAAACTGTAACTTTAACTCTCTCTCTCTCTGTCTCTTCTGTGCTCAGCATTAAGGACACTAACATTCTCAATTGAAATCCATCAAAATAACTCTTACTTGATTATAAATTAACAAGTTGATATATCAGCCAACTGCTACACTGAGTAAAAGAACACAACACATGCCACAATTTGCGGCGTGCTGATGCAATACACGGGGAAAGGAGGCATGCCTTGCCTTGCGTGAGTCGGCCACAGTGACACAGCAGTGTTTTGAGCTGCTAATACTTTCCCAAATCAGAGATATTACTGCTATTCCGGAGACATCCTGAAGCTATTGCAGAGGAATTTCTGCGGTCCTGCTCATAAATCAGACTTCAGCTGCGAGCGGCAAATGCCGGAGGACAGGCCCTGCATAGTGGAATATACAGTGCAGTGCAGCACGGCTCCAGATAAACTGCTTTTGGAAACACATGTTCTGCACTTCTTCTACCTCAGACACATTTGGTTTGAGGTGTCTCCGTTGCGGTTTTCTCTGCCTGGAAATCGCATGCTGTGTTTATGGAGGAAAAAGTATTATCAGTCTTCAAATCACTTAAAATCCTCCATTTATTTAATGTTGGGTTAAAACCGTGCCGCGGTACCGGAGTTGACTTTGGAGCTCTCGACGGACAAAGCAGCTACTTCAGTTTCAGAGACCGGGGGTTGGAAACCACAAGGCTCGTAAATGCTGCCATCTCACGTCTCAGATCTCACTCAGTGCCGCAGTTAGATTTGATTAGATGAAACTTTGATGATTTTTCGCGAGGAAAATTGGTCGTTGCGACATCAGAGAATAGAAGAGATAAGAAAAAATACATAAGTAGAAGTAGATGAACGAGCCGTAGAGCTACTTCACCACTGCTAAAGGAAAAAACCCATGAGGTTGAAGCGACTTTCTTACATGTAGATGCAGAGTTTGCCTTCAAATGAAGTGACAGCATGGAAATAGCCAGAACTGGAGGTTCAGATAGGCGAGTATACGGGCTCCGGTCCAGCGGTGCCTGCCCACAGGTCTCAGCTGTAGTGGAAGTTTATATGCTGCTCGGCCCCAAATGGTGGTTTTTCTGACACACGGTGTAATGTGAGGTTCATTAGTGCGGAGGCGATAATTGCACGGGTAGTTTGAGAAGCGTGCCGCGTATTAGGTCCCGATGTTCAGCATAGTTGTAAGAATTTCTCCTCTCTGAACCCTGACCTCTCACTTGTTAAACTGAATATTTTGAAGTACAAGACTTCCAGAAGTCACATCAGGACTCTATATATGCCCCTAACCGTTGTTGCTTTTGAAGAGTTGACAGATGCATGCATTTCTGTTTGATTACATTTCTATCTCTCCAGCTTGGAAACAAATATCAGATGCACATGATCTCATCTTGCATTTCATCCAGGATTTTCACAAGCATCTGTCTTTATAAGGAACCTAAATCCTAACAAATCAAATTATATAATGACTGGATGTTACCTACTATTTACATAAATCGAATTAGCCTGCGAAATCTCCCCTGAAACTTTTTCCACATTTATCCCTTGCCTCGGCATCGCAGTGATGCTCTTCGCCATCTGAAGATTTTCTACAAAGAAGAAACAGATCTATAGCTAAGTTATTTAAGAACCTAAACAGTTTACGCAAGATAGATGCCATTTAGCCTAAATGTCTATGGTTAAAATCCATTATCCTGCGGCAATCAGACTTTAAAAGAAGTAGGAACATTTATATGATCATCCTCAGTTTTCCTATACTGGCTGTTTTAAATGCTTAACAAGAATTTCTGAAATAACCTTTATTTTCCATAAAGATGGCTAAAAAAAAAAAAAAAGACTATATATATATATTTGGACAAGATATTGGTGCCAATCTCCAGCCAGGTCAATTTTAGACTGGAAGCCATATGGTCAGTTCAAGGCAAGCCAGGGTTTGTGTCTCTTTGGGCCACAGAAACTTTTGGGTCAGTGGATGGAAACACTCAATTCTGTCTGCTGACCCTGCTGTGCCCTACTGTACTCTGTGTAGCTGTTTTCTCTGATCCCAATACACACATAAGCGCACACACACACACACACTCACTGACCACTGTTTCCGACTCTGCTTCCGACTTTGTTTCCGTCTCATCTTAGAGGATGAAGAGATTTAAGCGCATGTTGACGAGATCGCGACCGGGGTGAAACACATATACGCGCACAAACAATTACTGTGTCGTAAGCACGGGCAAAAAATAAAGGCTGATCGACCCATTGACACAAATATAGACCCACAAAACCGTGGGTCACATGCACAAAAAACACATGCACCCCGAACACTAACCTTTTTGATTAAAGAGACTCGGTACCACGTCACCCCACTCCCGGCGCACTTTCGTTTACTGTCGCCGCGGATGAGTTTACATTACAGTTAATGGAACGCTCAGTGTATTTCATATCGGCGCTAAAGGGTGGTACCGAACACCGCCGGCTGTGACAAAGCCTCGGTATTTAACGCCCTTGGGAATGAGAACGGGCTGGATCACATCCACTGTGACATCATCAGGGTTGTCTTTCTCAGACAGGACAAAGCTCCTCCAGTAGTAATTTAACAACTGTTTTACAGGCTGAGCGGTGTGTATTGGAACACGGCGGTGTGCTACAGTTGGCAGCTTCGCGTGTATGGCGAGAAAAATAGTCTTCCTATTCACAGCGACAGCCTGTTTGGGGAGGGCAGACAAGTCGGTGTTTGTTTACACTCTGGAAATCTCTTCAGTTGGTTGGGAATTAAACACAACACACACACACATACATATATATATATATATATATATATATACACTCGTAGCATCACGCTAACACCAGATGCCAGGAAGTACAGTGGCGACTGAGTGGCATCCACAGCAAAGCCCTGCCATGCGTGACTCTCTCCTGACTTTGCCTCTTTTAGCAAGCTTGCGTGATCCCACCAACCCTCCCCATCATGCCCCCCCCCGCCCCCCTCTATATCCTTCCTTCACACACACACATATATACACTAACACACGTATCGCCTGCTGGGCGATAGCACAGGGGGTATAAATGTCCTCCCTCCCTGAGCCAAATGAAGTGATCGGAGCAAACGCTGTTAGTGTAAACAGGCTCGGATTAGAGCGTTGCGATGACATGCGAGGGTCACAGATGGGAGAATGTGAAGTGGACAGTCACGATATGTCCAGACCTGACAAAGGATATCTCGCTGTACACACCTCACTTATTTGAACCGTCTCCCAGAGGCTCACGTCTCGAGCAAATGACGGGGAAAGCTGATACGATTGTTGTTGGATTGAAGCTGCCAGTGGCTAATACTTTGTCTCAGTGTACAGCGCTTTTACACAAAGTATTAAAACACTTGTTTAAGATGGACATTTTTGCCGGTCGTAAATCTGTCCTCACTTCCACAACATTTTTGCTCTATTTTCTAAATTCTTAAATTGGGTTTCTCATTTCCCAGGCATCAACATCACGTTTGAACGTTCTGACGTAAGAGCAGCCGAGATGCCTCTGGGATGTTTCTGACAGTGTTTGCCCGCTGCCTCGGATCTAAAACCCCGCGACACAGGGACAAGGAGGTGTTAGGAGGAGAGAGATAATCAGATTACTGTTGGGTTAGCGTGTCGCTTAATGAATTAGCTCTGTCAGAGGCCAAATTGTTGTGTGATATTGTTGGTGAGAAACTGCAGGAGGACGGGTCACTCGTATTAAAGTGGAGCTGACAGGTGACGCGGAGTAGGATCGGATCAGGCTGAAACCGGGTCTGTCTTTAACTTTTTGGACTTTTTTTTGCAATGAAAAAGATGCTTTTAACACTATGAAGGGCTGTGGTCAGGCTCACAAACTCTTAAATTAAACTGTATGAGAAGCAGAGAGACCTTAAATACTGAATTATGCTATTGCTCTAGATTACCTGCTTCACAGATTGGCCCTGGTTACACACACACACACACACACTGAAGCACCGTGGATACATAACACCTGATAGTGTCTACTGACTGACAAGTTAATGGATTTCATGCATAAAGCATGATCAGCATCACGGCTATCACTTGATCCCCCTCAACCCTGGACGCATTAACCACCTCACACCAATTTAATTACACATCGGTGGGCCTTTCTGTGTCTCCGTGCATGTGTGGGTGTGTAGTGTTTTGGTGTGGATTCTGCAAGGGACATGCTGTATGCACTTACAGTATACGTTAATACTTAATGTTCCTGTTGAAAGAAAATCATATATCGCCAAATTTGGTGGTTTCGATTTCTTTTTTTCACTGAAGGATTAACGGTTGCTTTATGTGGTTGAGAAAATTCTCCAACTCCTCAGACTAAATAAACCATTTCACATCTCATCGGATAAGCTGAAACGCGTCGTCACAAAGCTAGTTGTGTTTTCTTAGCTCATGAAAAGTTGATGTTTTTTGGATACATGGTTTTTTTTCAGGACAGCGACATTTTGCCCCAGCAGAGTTTCAGTACTGTAAAAGCACTCGCTTTTCTTTCCATTTGACTGCAGTCCAGCTTTTCTCATTAGCACATTATGTCAGCCACTTTGTACCCACATTTCCTCCACTAAAATGATGCCTCCTCGCATAAAAGCTCAGCAAAAATGAACACGACTTGTTGATGTCGTAAACTGCTCCGCGGTTAGCATCGGTTTAGCATTGCGTGCTGCAGCAGCATTAGTGTAGTTTCCCTCCCGTATGGATTCAGCCCGAGGGACCATCTGCCCGTTATTATTTGCCTCAATGGGCCGAAACGGCACCATAATCTTTTTAACAGATTACCCCCTCGTTATGTAGAGGCTGCGTGGATTTAAAAAAAAAAAAAAAAATACTAACAGGATCATAAACGATACGTCGTTTCATGAAAGGTGTGGTTCTTTTTCCAGAAAACCTGTTGAATGTTCCGCCTGTGACCGCGAAACGAGCGATGATTGCTTTTAACTGGCCAACAGGGAGGAGAATAAGAGAGGGATAATCTCAGGCTTGTTTTGCTTCTTTCACCCTGTTATTTTCAATAATGCGAGTGACACCAGTTGGCACGCAACACAAGGAGCGGGCAGACTGTAACCTCTGCTCTGTTCTCCTCTCCGTCTTTTCTGTTGCCCTCCTCCTCCCCTCTCATGCAGGAATGCAGCGAGACTAAAATACAGGGGTAGAAAACTAATAATTATTCCCGGAGTTGTTGTTAAGAATGTCCTTTTTTTTCAGTACGAATAAGCAGGAGACTCAAAAGGCACTGGTGCGTTTTGTCATGAAAAACTGGAATGAGTGAGCTATAGTAAACACTTTATGGTTGTTTATTCTATACATTGTGAGCCAACGGTCCTGCGCTCTGCGGTTCATTTGTTCCAGTCTGGATTTTGATGAAGTGAATTTACTTTTTTGGACCTGGACCTCAACTTATGAGGAACCAAAAAATAATTGATGCCCTTCCAGTCTTTCACTCCCCCCTCTCCCTCTCTTTCCCCCCCTCTGCAATTCCAATCATATTCAACTAATTTAAAACATTAAATTCACCTCTCGTGGCACATCTGTTTCCAGGCGTCTTGTTTGTTTATGAAGCACGAGAGGTTTTCATTTCAAATTTGTCTCTAATTAAACTCGAAATCGGCGAGATGGGCTTTACGGCAGCTAGCAAAACGTTGCACATAAACTTTACAGTTTGAGAAGGACGCTCCGTACGCGTTAATTCGGAGCTCTTTGGATCTCAGACTGCTCGTGAAAACGGAGATTGTGCAGAGTGCAGAAATAGAAGGCTTGTGCTTTATTGTGGCCAGGTGGGGTTCCTGAATGCAACTTTTTTATTAACCACCAGCTCCTTGAGAGAGCAACAAGCCACAGCCATCCTCATCAAAACAGGAATCCAAGGAGAAGCTATTTATAGAGGAACCACGCAAACACATGCATGCAGGGAGCTGGTGTCTCTTACAGTGATGCAGTGTATCTCAGAGATGCACACAAAGAGTCCATTATTTTATACAATTTTCTGCGTTAGAAATTTATCAGTTCTTACTATCAATTTTTACAGTTGGCTAACCAGAAAAAATCACTTACTATGCACCAACGATCTAAAAATAAATGCTTTTTGTGCTTGAGCGCTGTAGAAAGTGCACCCTTTGTATCCATGGTTTTCCCACAAAAGTCAACATGTGTGGACACTGAGGTGCCCCCCCCCAAAAAGGAAATTAATTATGTCTATATTTGAATGAGCATATCAGAGGAAGTTTGAGATATAGAAGCTGAAGAACGGCGGAGAACAGGCCCAACAATGGAGTTTCCCCCTCGCATCCCGCGAAATCTACTTCCGCTATGTGTGTGTTTGTTTCTGCAAACTGTACATGCAAGCTTCAGGGTGTGTACAAGCGTGTTGTCATTCTGCGCCTCCCCCCCCCCGGGGCAGGGTTGTTGCTGGGATATAATGTGTGACTCATGGAGGGAGTTTGTATCCTGAGTTCACCCCCGCTGAGCAGACTGAGGGTCGACGTTTGCGCTGGTCGGAACGCGTCAGATCCCCGGCAAACGGGTGGAAGGAAAACTGAAGCGTCTTGTTGTCTTCAATTAGGAAAATACACTGTTGCATTCATTTGGGCACAGTCAAATTAAAAGCTTTCCTGCATAACTGGCTCGGCTCACGCAACACATGCCTGAATGCGGCTTGTGCGAGTGTGCGTAATCGTTTCACGCCGAAGCACATTCTCCCTGGGCCCCCCCGTCCATCCATTCGCGTTCTGTTAGTTTTTCTAATTGTCTGGATAAATATTGCACCACGTCGCGCCTTATGTTGCGGTGCGTTCTCCCAAGGCTTGACAAGGCAAAATTTAGGAGTGTTTAGACGGCTATGCGCTCGTGCGTCGCTCTTTCAACGGGTTCTTCAGAAAAACAATTTTCCTCCGCCGACAAAACATCGTGCTCACATAAAAAACATGTGCGCCACAATCAGTCATGTTATCTATTTATAGCAGCAATTAGATGACTTTCATATCATGATTGCTATAATAATCCTCCAGTGTGTGTATGAGTGCATGGCGCCAGTTTTTATGATCCATCGTGTAGTCAAGCCGCATACAGTAGCGGTATACACGCTGTAAAGCAGTTGCTATACAAATGTGTTTTGCCCAAGGGCTCATGGAGACACATCACTCCTGTACAACATGGTGACAAGCGCGTCTGTTTGCCAACCAAAACAGAGAAGTGGAAACAATCGAGTTCACATCCCAACCCTCCAAATCTGTGTGATCCCATTTGCTTTGTCATAATATCACTTCCCCTTCACTTCGGTATCTAGGCGCACAAACCGACGCTGTTTATGTTCAACGCAGAATTTTTTTTTTTTTTTTTTTTCCTCCTTCAGAGATAGACTTCCCCTCGCAGCTCCACAGGCACACACTCCCCTCAGAAATCACTCACTCGCGTTCTAATCTCCTCTGAAAGATGCATATTTGTGATTCCTGCCGTGCCTCTGAGAAAAGTACTTTTTTTCGAAGATGTTGTTTTGTTAACAGACAAAGCGAATTGCACTAAATCCTGGCAGTCAGATATAATCTTATATGTCACAGTGGAAAACATCCTCCTCCGAAACAATATCGGAAAGATCATAGACCTCAATCCTACGTTAATATTGGTATCAAGGGTGGAATCTGTTTAGTGTAATGCATATATATATCCATCAACTGGAGGAGTATTAAACAAGTGGAAAAAAAGCTGTTTGTCTTCAGAAAAAAATATGTCTTTCAGAGGATCTTTTTTTTCTCTTTGCCACATTGCAAAAACAAGAAAAAGTCGAAATGCTAAGGGTTGGATTTGGACAGGCCGAGATCCGGACATTTGATCTGTGGCATAATGAAGTATTAGCTTCCATTACAGTGCAGGCTTAACCTTTTTGCGGAGCACCATTGAGCGCTTGCCAGCAGTCATCAATATTTAACAGCTGTTGCTATTATGAAATTCTTTATGGGCTAATGTGGCTCGCCGGCTTGCACGCAAGGCCTTGGCCGGCCGCCAGCGCCCTGTCAGGAGGAAGGGGGGGGAGATTGACAGACGGCTCGCTCGCGTGACAACCAGCCCTTGATCAGCCAGCTTCTCTCTCTCTCTCTCTCGCTCTCTCTCTCTCTCTCTCTCTCTCTCTCTCTGTGTGTGTTGGTGTTGCTCTCTCCGCTGTGGATTTCCTGTGCCTGCGGAGAGAGAGAGACAGAGAGAGAGACAGAGAAGAAGAGCGCTGAGGGAAGGGGGCGGGAATAGGCAAAGGAAGTGGCTGTAAGCCAACCCGACCTCAACACACACATATGCACTCACACACACACACACACACACACACACACAGTTCTCTCTACTCACGCAAGCCTTGTGGAAGGGGAGGGACCGCTGTGCTGTGCTGCACAGCGCTCGCATGTTCAGGTCCGGAGCTCTCTCCTTTACTCACAGAGGAGCAGAGGAATCAGCTGCCAAAAGATGGCACCCATGCTGCTGAAATCAGCAGCATGGGTGCATGGGTTCATGAGAGCCTGAACACAGATAGATAGCTATGGATGTGTTTTGGGTGTCACTCAGATACTTAGAAAAAGACATTTGAAAAACATTAAGCCTCTGACAGAGAAGAATAAATAAAGTTTGGACAAAGTGACTTCATATACCTGTGGTACAGAAAGTATTCAGATCCCTTGCTTAAGTAAAAGAAGCAATATAAAAATACTCCACTAAATAAAATCAAAGCATCAAAATGGTCACTTAAAGGAAAACTGTGTAACATTTTGCAGGATCTGTCAGCAGAAATGGAATATAATATTCAGAGCTATGTTTTCATAAGTGTATAATCACCTGAAACTAAGAACCGTTGTGTTTTTGAGTCCCTCATCTCTACATACGGAGCGAGTCCTCTTCACAGAGTCCGCGGTGTTGCTCCGCCATGTTTCTACAGTAGCCCAAACACTGGCTCTCCTTTCACGTTTTTTTACGTTACCTGAACACGCTTGTGAAACTGCGGTAACTTGAGCTCTGAGCGAGGAAAGAACGGCGTCACCGCGGTTTTGCCCTCGACGGCTCACGTTACCGCAGTCTTGGGAGGAGCGAGCGGAGGGGTACTCTGTTAGTTGCAATCTGCAACCACACCCTTAGATGCCACCAAATCCTACACACTGTACCTTTAACTAACACTATGTAAAGTATCAAAAGTAGAAGTACTCATAATGCAAAAAAAAAAAATGCCCCCCATAAGTGTAACTATTACATATTATAGTATTGGATTATTATTACTAATGCCTTAATGTGCATTTCACTGTAATAGTTGTTCATGGTGGAGCTGCTTTGTGTACTGTCGGGTAGTTTAATCTACAACAGCGCGTCATGTTTTTCAGGCTCGTCACACGTTTTGTATGTAAAATCGACTTCCGCCACTGCTTATTATTTATCAAAATTACTTATTTATATCCTCAAATACAATTGAATTTAATTTCAGCCATAAATGACTTTAAACTGGTAGAGTATAAAGTAATGAAATGTGTAAAAGTAGTTGAAAAAAAAAAAAAAAAAAAGCAGCAATAACTACCTGTTTGACTCAGTTTGGAGTAGCATGCATGCAGGCTGCTAGTGTACAGTAGGTCCCAGGTTAAAGCCGTGCAGCAGCTGGTGTTGTGTCTATGGGCAGCCATGTATGAACACTTACCTGCTCCTCGCTGCATCTTGAGCTAAAGAATGGACCTGGAGTATCGCCCCGCCATTCAGCTCGAAACGCATGCTACTCTTGTACTCACGATTTATAAAAGCGCTTGGAGTCATGCGACGCTCTTCGACATAATGTCATGCCATGCCATGTTTGAATCTAATGTACTGGGGGACTGTATTGCAATATTCATCTCTGCGTTTCTCATCATTTTGCGAGACATTCCTTTGTGTTTTATCTCCATTATCCCCAGGATAAAAGCATGTCAGTGACACTATGGGTCCACAGAGACCCCCCCCGCCCCCCTCTTTTCACCACTCTCTCTCTCTCGCTCTCCTCGTGGAGGTTTCTTCTTTCTCTTCTCTGTTTCCTCTTCGTATTTCTCTTTTTTCGTCTGTTATTGGTAGCGTGGGAGGAAGTGGCTTTAAAAGAGACGGTGTTGAAAACAGAAGAACACACCCAGGCTGTCGCCACGCGGCCAAACTCACCTCAACCCCCTGGAGGTTGCAGAAACGAACACCTGATCGACGTGGACCGTGTCCTAAACTCACACACATACACGTACGCTCGCACACTTTCTTATGTGCTCATTGCTAGTCCCTGAAAACAAGCAGCGGCGAATGTTTTGTAGAAGAGGGACACATTTAGCTGCTTTTTTTCACCCTAACAGGAGCACCAGAAGTAAGCATTTGGCACAATCTAAAGCAATCCCTTCTAAATCGTATCACATTTTTACAAGCGGCCTTTTCTTTTCTTATCTCGCATCCATCGCGGTCCCTTTTGCAACATCGGATTATCTTTTCATTTCAACAAATCGAACTCATCTGATGTCATTACACACTGCGTGTAGTCGCTCATCCAAGGTGTCTTCTGAGCCAATTGAAGTCCTGAGACAATTGTGACTTTAACCGAATCCACACTGTAGCTTGATGTTTGGCGGGTGGTCCTAACATTTTGTGTGCACTATACGGTGGAAGTGGAAAGACGAGACCTGGCCTAAACTAAAAGGAGCTAGACACTTTCAGCCTCACCCTTTGGCAGCATCCACATCCCGCTGCTTGTCACTTTTTACTTAACACCCCCGTCCTCACTCACACAGAGCACACGAGCGCCTCGCCATTACCTACTCTGTTTTCCTTTATGGACCAGAGAGAGGGAGAAAATCGAGGCAAAGAAAAGCAAACTCCCGAAGACACGAGCGGGCGATGAATAAAGCCTGTATTGTCGGCAGAGGAAGTGCCATGTGCCGATAATTAATCATCCCGCGTGTTTGTCTTTCCTGACGCCGCATCCTCTCCAAAAGCTGCCGTAAGAGAGAAAACAAAAATACATGAGGCGTTGAAGGAGGAAAATAAAGAGGCTTATTAGATCCATTTCCCTCCGCGCTAGTTTTCCACTGGTTCGGATGATATTGCGGTGATTGAAGGGAATGGTTTTGTGTGCGTGTGTGTGTGTCGGTGTGTGTGTGTGGGGCTGTCTGAGTCTGTTTGTTTGTATATGTTTTGCACCTAGCGGAGGTGGTGACAAAATACTTAACGTTATTACTGGCATTTATGAGTTTACCGAGCCGCCTGTCAATGCAGTCATCGGCGTTTAACCCGATTCTCAGCACACATTGCGGCCTTTCATTTTCACTCATTGAGCTTGACTTAACCTGATGTTGCAACTGGGAGAATAAATGATGAAAAAAGTTAATCCAGACAAAATGTATGGATAGGATAGGATAGGAGGGGGGGAAAAAAAAAAAGCAGGCGCATTAGCTTCGCGTGCTTCAGTGGAATTAAGAGATGGGGAACTCTTTCGGCGTCACGAAATCGGTCGTCGATCGCCTGCGATGCCGAGATGAACAAAGAAAGGGTGGAGAGATGAGGAGGAGGAGGAGGAGGAAGGGTTGATGGGGGCGGGGTGGGGGGGGGGGATGGACAGAGGACAGGAGATGGTAGAAGGTTAAAGGGGGAGGAACGGAAGCCTTAATGGGGTTATTCGATGGGGGTGGGGGTGGGGACGATACGAAGCATCGGAAGATACATACATACATACTTAGATAGTTTTTCGTAATGAGGCTGTGGTGTGTGTGTGTGTGCGTGTGCGTGTGCGTGTGTGTGTTGCGTGACTAATCTGTGCCTGCTACAGTGAGTGACGGAGAGAAGGGCTGATCTCTTGGAGTGAGCCACATGCCCCCTGACAGCACACCCATAAGAGAAACACGCAAACATGCATCCAACACGCAACCGCAAACGTCACCAATGCACATGTGACAGTTCTGCACGCCACAGTCGGGGAGGCTAATTGCGTGTGTACACACTACTGGCAAGGTACTGTAGGCCTTACTCTACAACACAGCATATGTGTAGTGGCTGATGGAGCGTGACTTACTCCTGATATTTATTTCTACTTTATTAAATATCAGATGGCACAAAGGAGCAGGAGAGTGATGGAAGAGTCGGGCCGATTATCTTGAATTGCAGTACTGGGTGTGAAGAGATTACAGTAAAAACTAAGATTCTTTTGCATTGTACACTTGAGATTGTTTTTGTTGAATTGAGATATAGCAAAATGAAGTAGTTTTTTATTTGAGCTCCGGTACCTTCAGGACTCTTCGGAGGACCCTACTTTGAGATTCAAAGGCGATCTTCTGTGTTGAAAGAGGCCAGAGGTCAGGCTCTCAGCTAGAGAACACCAGCACTGGAACTGGAAAGCTTTCACTGTTTGTATTTACAGAATTGAATGAGCGCCGCAGACAGATTGTTTCAGTGCAAATAAGTCCAGTGATGATTTCAACAATCTACCTCACTCTGCGTGCACCAGAGAGCTTTGCATGTGCGTGCGGCCGCATTCGTGCGAGAAGAATCCTCTAAAGTCATGAAATCCTCCACTGTTTTGCCCCGATAGACGGCCCCACCACGCAGGCTAATACCTGGTGTTAGCGCAGCGCAAAAGGAGACTGATGCGGTTAATGTGTCGGCCACATGTCTGAGCGCCGGTCCAACTCTCTCGCTGCCATATCATACAGTAGAGGCTGCGGGGGAACTGGCAAGCGTACTTTAAAATGAAAAATGTAATCATTGTTGTTATCATCCTTAACTTTTTCCTGCGTTGACGTGGAAAGTCCAGAATTTGACCTACAGTATGTGAGGTTTACTGATTTGATTTCCCAGACCTTGAACACAGCGTACAGTATATGAGCACGTATCCCTGCTTGTATAAGGTTAATAAAAATTATGATTTTCTTCTTTTGTTTCTGGCTGCTCTTTTCATTTCCACCTTTGTTTGCGTTTTTTTTTACACCACTTAAACCCACGGGTTGCTTTTAGTTTATCGTTTTAATATAAATAAGCCCCTCGTTTCAGCCGATTGACCCTTTTCTTTCTTATTTTTATTTTTTTTTATAGTGAACCACGAGAAGCCCTCCAGGAAGCACAGTATCAGCACAGCATCCTCTAACCCTGAACCCCGGAAAGAGAGCGTTCCACTGGGCACCAGCGTCAATGAAAACAGCCTCCTCCTGGAAGTAAGAAACCATGTGGCTGTTTGTGTCTGTATGTGTGGAATCATTCTGTGTACGTAAAGTATTATATAATATTATATCAGTTCCTACTATGCTATTATCATGTCGTTGCGTTTCTGGGTTTGTACCGTCCACGAAATGTTCGCTTGCTTGCATTCACGCCATTCAGGAGACCATTTGTGTGTGAGTGTGACTGAGTGAGTGAGTGTGAATTGGGAAGGGGGGGAGGGGAGGGAGGTCTTCTTGTGTCTGTGTGTCTGTGTGTGTGTGTGTGTGTGTGTGTGTGTGTGTGTGTGTGTGTGTGTGCCCTTCGCCCTTTGCCCTGACCTCCTTTGCAGAGCTGTGGTGTTGCGTGACATAAGGGTGAGACGGGAGTGTCAGAGCTGATGAAGGAGGTGGGGACTCACACACGCTGGCGGCCTGAGCAGCCAGTCAAGTGTGTGTGTGTGTGTGTGTGTGTGTGTGTGTGTGTGTGTGTGTGTGTGTGTGTGTGTCTGTATGAGTGCACCTCTGTCTGAATGCATGTGGTCGTGTGTGAAAGTGAGCAGAAGAGAGTGAGAAGAACACACCGAGCCTGTCGACACTAATGAGAGCAAATGGGAGATTTGTTTTTTGTCAGTTGACCTCAGACCTTTAATCAGATTTTAAACACAGCTTGATACACGGTCGCGCTCGGCTTTGACCCGTAACACGCACGACGCATGTTTTGAACGCGTTTCACATCAAACTTGCGACGGTGTGTTTAATTCCTAGAAAGGCTAACGTGTCCGTTGGAGGCATCGGAGCAGACGGGTCTGTCCTAATCAGACACGTACAGCAGCACGCTACATGGGAATTACTTTAGCATCAGATCATTGAGACGCACTCGATATCCTAATGGCTATCCGGCGAACAACAAAATGACACTGATCGTCGGCCAACGACTGATCAGAGAGCCGAGCTGATCCACTGATGCTTCTGTTAACGCGTCGGGTTGTCTCAATGGGGCGGTAAACAAAGGGATAGATTGACCGTAGTGATGTGCCGCCTTCCCCCGGTTGCGTGACTCGACCTGCACCCGGGGGCCTCACAGCAAACTGTGCATTAGTTGTTATGGCGATGGGATCCCAGGAGAGGAGAAGACGGGATGTGATTGTGTGTGTGTTTGGTGGGATTGCACGTCTTTGTATGTGTGTGTGTGCTTACTGTAGGTATATAGGTTTGTGTGATAGGTACATTTTTACGTGCTTGTGCTTGTGCATGTTTGTGTGTTTGTCTATACATTTTGGAGGTCGATACTCATAAAATATACCATATATTGTGTATTTTATTGTATATATTGTATTTACAATATTGTATTATTTATATTTATGTAATATACAGTATGTTCTATAAAATATAGGATATCTAAATAACGAGACCAAGAATCCACAGTATTGACCAATAGTTGTCGAGACATTTCAGTCAAATCCCAAAAAAGGCAACCTCATGGTGGCGCTAGAGGAAAAGTCAGGGGGGTCACCAAAGTCAGTAGGATTCATCCTCTGGGGACCATCAATATCTGTAGCAAACGTCATGGCAGTTCATCCGGTATTTGTTGTTGATATTTCTGGGACAAAGCCGACCAAGTGACAGACAGACGCTGCCATCCACAGCTAGCTGTAATCTGTTTCTTATGTGTGACTGTGGTTTCTTTCACTCATTGGCTGATATCCACCATTTTTTTTCCAGATATCATTCAACATATCAGAATCCCTTATTGTTCTAACCTTAGTATGCAAGCGTGTAAGATGCGGGCGTGTTCCCGACGGCGGAAGGTCTCCGTGTTTGTCATGACCTCATCGTCGGCTGCTTTCATCTCACTCCGACAGCCAGACAGAAGGAAAAACCAAAGAAACTCTGTCGAAACAATGAGACAAGGCTGCCCACCTCTTCCCCCCTCCTCTCCCTCGCTTCCAAATCCAGTGAACCAATATTTTATTTTGGGCTCTGCGTGCAAAGCGCCTCTTAAGATTTTTAAGTCAAAGCTTTTAGTCTCCCAGGGGCGGTTATGGGAGCCGGGGGCGTCGTAGTTGCAGATATGTGGCGGAGCGGGCCAGCAGCAGGTGCCTGTTTCCATTACCTAAAGGCTTTAGTATGCAAAGGAAGTGAGGGGAATGTGAATGGAGAAAACACACACAAAAACAGCATGCGGCACAATGCAAGCCAGTATTAGTACCACATTTCTTTATTTCTTTCATTTTTATTACTATTTTCTTATTTTATAATAGAGATATAACGGTCTCTCTCTCTCTCTCTTGGTCTTTAGCTTGGTTGTTTTTTTTTATAAAGAAAATAGAATAATTATAGCTGTATAGGCATTTTGCTACATTGTAAATGGCCTGTCCTATTCCAACATAAATGATGGGTGTTCCCATAATAGTTTATAGACATGTGAAAAATAAATGCACTGTATTCATCTATAATATATTTGCCAAGCATCCCATTTTCCAAAGCCAATTACAGTAATCAACTCTAAAAAATATACAGCACACACTTTCAGGTCTCAAGTCCAGAAGAATAAAAATGTCCAAGTCCTTTAAAAAGAAAATGGGTTGCAGAAATTTACTGTGGCATTTCAATGACTTGGAAGAGGAATGGAGAAAGGTGAAACAGCTAAAAAAAAAAACTAAATGAACCCAACATGCAAATGTTGGCCTTTTTATGGCCCTCCTTAAGGCAACATCGCATTCAAGTTTATTCAGGCTGTTTTCATGTCCATTGTTTGGACGGGTTCTCCTAATCCCAGTTCACTGAGTCATTTATGAGAGCTTTGCACGCGAGACATTTTACACTTCAACTGCTTGTTGTTGAAGACGAGCTCTGTAACTGAATGTACATTTTCAGTATGTGAATGAACTAGATAAGAAATCTTAAAGGGGGGCTCGATGTAGGAATCAGAAATTGCTTGTTAACAGTTTCACCTGTGGCCGTTGAGTCGTTTTTTTTGTGCTTCCGTGGAGTTTGTGCTGGAGTCTGAGTTGTGGTGGGGACTGGTCGTTTGTTGGCGTTAGCGTACTCCATTTCTAGCCGAACGTTAGCTATGGTTGCACGCTGTTACCCCTGAAGTTAGCTGAAAATAAAGGCACTCGCGAGCCCGAATGATGTCAAATCCGTTGGATTTTCCTGGAAAAAACGTCCCGCATTCCTGATAGAGGAAACCCAGAAAGTCGTAGAAGGTCTCATTTTTTAGGTTAGGTTACAACCTGTTCACACATTGGCAATAAAAAAACGATTAAAAAAACGTTTATAGTAAAAGCTTACATACAGTCCCTTTAACTGGACAGGAAATATCACAGCTTTGGGCTTCATAACACAGCAAAATACTATGTTCCCTAAACACCTTATCTCTCCGTAGACACAAGGTTTCCTTCCAGTAAAGATCCCAAAAAGTCAAATTCTTGATCTTTAAACCAGACATTTTCATATTTTTAATGTTTACATGTTGGCTTTGGACATAAAGCACTGTTTTCATACATATATTGGATTTGACCCTAATATGCTGTTACCAGATGTGTATAGAGCCCCAAGTGACCAATATATTAAGCATATTGTAGACTATACTAAGCGATATTGATCCCTATGTCCATTTCAAACACAGATCTTTGATATCCAAATCTTGCTTAGGAAATGCTGAGTCAGGTTCAAGATCAGGAAAAAGTGCTCGTTTTGCAAACTTAAGTGCTTGTTGCAGAGAGCTGTGTGTTTGTGTGCCCCCCTTGGATGTTGCGAACATGTGCCAGTTGAACTTGTCAAACAACATCTGCATCTACACCGCCGAGACCCTGAGTCACCTTCCCCATCTCTCTGCATCCTTTTCCTCCCTCGTCATATATGTTTTCCACATACTGTTACATCACACTCCGGATATTGTTCTGTGTTACGTTGTCACAGTATGACTCAAGTACTTCAGGGACAAATTGCTGTGCTCACAGACAGGTATCGGGAGTCTATTATGTGGTTAGGGTGGAGCGTGGAGCATTACACTGCTCACTAAGGCAATCAGATCAATGTTAGGAGAAAGTGAGGGGGAGTGAGTGTGAGTTTAGAGGCCACGGGGATATATACCACATAGAATACACACACACACACACACACACTCGAGGGGAAGACCTGCATAGTCTCGCAGTAAAATAGGGATGACAGACTCTGGCAGCAGCAGTCACGCAAGTCAAGTAGCCTTGCAGTTGTCACGCTATCACAGCTGTGCACGCACACACACGCACACTGGAGGAACTCTCCCCCCCTCTACCACGTCTCTTTACTGTGTTTTCTTTTTTTTCTCTCACTCTCTTGCTTCCATCTCCGTCCGTCCTTCCCCTCCTCCGTTTGACTGAAGCCAGTTATGTATTTATTTAAATTTTCCTCTTTTTTTAATCAGCACTTGTCTCCGTAAGCCGCGCAGGCCAAACACATCATTCCCCCATGTGTGTGTGTAACGAGGGAAAGCGAGTCTGTGTTTGTGTCTGGGGTTCCTCTGCTTTTAATCAACGTGTTTGGTATCACAAATCAAAGCATGTTACCCGTCAAACAGACTTCATTATCAAAGTTTATAACTTGTGAAATACATCAATTTAAAGGGGGGTGGGGGCAAATTGGCGTGTATGTCATCCTCAAGTTAACTGCTTTAAAAAAAAAAATACCACGAATCTAAATACCACCAGAAAATACTCTAAAAAGTCTTTCAAAAGCAATATTTTGCATTACAAATCAACGTGTTTTATTTGGCCCGCTCGGTTCCATAAACCATCTGTCTTTCATTCCTGCTCCGCTGTCCGGTATTATTCGATCTTTTGTTCTATTTTTTACTGTTATTTGCTGTTTCTGAGAATTATGGAAAGAATGGTATAAATGTGCTATAAAAAGCCTGGCGAGAGTCAAATTCTGGCTGCGTTTTGCTTTTAAGAAAATAAAAATAAAATGTACAGTAATGACTGTAACCACAGTTGGGTCGTAAATAACACCGTGTTTCTGCTGGGTGCACTCATGCCATCTAAAGTTAGCTTTGCAAAGATGGCACCGATTAAACGCAGTTGTTTGTGTTTGTCAATTATGTATTTGTTGCACTTGAGTTTATTTGCTGCATGAGTTGTCCTGAGTCACTGCTTATTCCTCTCTCTCTGTGTAGTCTCTTACAGGCTTCGCCTTGGTGGTGAGCAGCGATGGGATGGTATTCTATGCCTCGTCAACCATTGTGGACTATCTGGGATTTCATCAGGTGAGTCGAACGTCTCAGATATATTTTAGACGCACAAAGCTTTGAGGTATAACACTGTATGACGAACAAATCAAATAACAAACTAACTAATAGGCAGTGTCGTCTTCCAAACCACAATGTGCAACATTTCCCTGAAAAGAGAGGTGTGTTGTTAGTTCCTCCCTCTTTACTTGGCTGATCACAGTATACCAGCTCAACCTATCATGTTTTTGACTAATCGTCAGCCTGAGGCTAATGTAACCTGAATCCATAAAGCTATGTCAGGAATGTAGGCACCTGACAGCAAACACCAGCCAATATGACCAAAACAACGTTAATATTAAGGGTGTAAATCACAAGTTTCATCATGATACTATGTTTTATTGACTCTTTGGACAATGATACGATAATTGCTGATATCAAAAAGTCTGCCACGACGTCGTGCTTCGCTGCAAGTGGGCGGGGCGGCGCCCTCCTTGGCATTCTCATTGTTACTACTGTTATCATTATTATAATTATTATAATTATTACATTAATTATGTTCCTTGCTCATGTATTTATTTAGTCATTTCCTTTTCCATGCTGTCCCTTAGTTAACTACCTTTACTACTTATTATTAATTTTTTTTTCTCCTCTCTCCATATATCCACCCTAAAGACTACTAAATAAAAAAAAGTCTGCCACGATCCGATTTTGATTAGATTCAATTCGTGGGCCTGCGATTGATACGAGACGATATCATATTTCATACATATTTAACACAATCAGTTACAACATCAACTCACAAAAAGAAACTAAACTATGATTTGACAATTTTATCACGGGGCTCTGTAAGAAGGAGGTGCGCTTGGACGGAAATGGCGACACAGACGTGCCACGGGAATTTCAAAATAAAGGCGTATCTTGAAGACGATGATATGTATCGATGTTTTCACTCTGCATCGTTGATATCAGACTGTTGAATCCAATCATTGAATCGATATGCATCGTTCCAGATGGATGTATCATTACACCCCCTAGTTAATATTCATCAATTTTATTGTTGGGGTCTTGTTGAATATACAGTTTTAGGTAATATTAATATAATAATCGTACTAATTACTATATTGCATCTTGGTCTCCTCTGGTTGGACACCAGGAAGTTACTGCAATTTGTTATGTTCACACTTCGGTTTCTGAACAGATGAAACAAATGAGATATGACGTGTTAATTAGCGAGCTTTAGAGGTGCTGGTAGATTTACTTTGTCACCTTTTGGAGATGTTTCCCCGCTGTTTCCAGTCTAGTTCAAGTGGTCTTCTCATCTCATCATTACTCTCAACAAGAGTATGAATAAGCCTATTTACAAAAACTAGTTCTTCAATAGCTTTGATCCATTATACAATTAATATGTAATCAAACAAATGTCACAATTTTCAAAATATTGGTGGTGTGCGACACCGATTGATATCCCCTTTTTCAAAGCTAAGCTAATTATTTCCCCCCGGGAAGCGTCTCACAGAGCCCTTCTAAGTCAGAAGTCTCAGCCATTATTCAGCAAGTTCACCATTCCCCTTTTTCCTCCCTCAGCTGATCTATTCTCTTCCATCCATTCCTTCTACTTTCTTCTCTTTTCATCCCACGATTAATGAGCCAGAGTGAAAGTCTCTCTTTCGGTCCGACTCCCTGCTGCCTGATAACTCTGTCTAGAGGGCAGAGCGAACCCACTAAGTCACAGCTAAGAGGCCACAGGAAGGTGAAGACCTCCGTTTCACCCTGAGATACACTCTGTGGGTGTCTCTGTGTGTGTGCGTGTATATATATGTCTGTGTGTGTGCGGGCACTGATAAGTCACCAACGGTTTAGCTTCCTTCCTCTCCGGCGGCTATACCCAGCCAGTCATTAATTATGGATGATATCAACACGGGCTTGCCTGTCCTGCGACGCTGAAATCATCGCTCTCCTTCAAAACCATGCATAAAGTGCTTTTCACTGTTAAAATCCCTCCTTTGCCCTCATGTCTGCTCACACACACACACACACACACACACACACACACACACACACACACACACACACACACACACTGACACTTTGGGGTAGAAATTATTCTGCTACAGAGCTCCCACTTGGCTTACAAGCAGACAGGGCCAGTAACCCAGCGCCATGAAATCGACATGTAAACCACAGCAATCTGAAATTTCCTGCCACAGTGTGTGTGTGTGTAGGCACATAGGCCTAAATGTGTGTGTGTGTGTGTGTGTGTGTGTGTGTGTGTGTGTGTGTGGGAGCCAGTAGAGACAGACAAAGGAAATTAAGGTGCAAAAAATGTGCGTGTATGCATGTGTAAACAAAGACAGAAAACTGTTTTCTAAATATCCTTCATATAAATAAGACTACGATTCCACGGCTATGCTAACGACGTGCCTCCACAAAAGTGAAGCCAAAATATCCCGAATACGGGAGCTGCCACCTTGAACTGTTGACGTCATTTGGAGCCAGAGTCTGTGCAGTAGTAAATGGGGGGGCTGGAGCCGCAGTACTGAGGTCCTACCCACACCCCCGCCCGAGCCAATCACAGGCCGAGCATGGCCGCAGCTTGTTAGCATGAGCAGCCTAGCTGCTACGTTAGCACCACGGTAGCTGTTTGGCTAGAAAGACACAACAACTACCCATAATATCTATAAAACTACATTTATGATCAAACTGACGAATGTTCTATTACACAGACTCGTGACAGTTACGGAAAGTTAAAGTTACATCTCCTCTCTCGTACAATTCCCGACCCCCGTGATAAGAACTACCTAAAATGACAGAAACCATCTTTGGGAAAAATGTATTTGACGTGCACTTTGACTTTTTAGTTTGGCCCGTGTCCAATCCGCTAACACGGAGGATGCGGGATTCTTGACTTATACTGCAGCCAGCCACCAGGGGGGCGATCAAGATATTTTGGCTTCACTTTTGGGGAGCTGTCATGTCGTCCATCTTTATATACAGTCTGTGGGCGGCACACAGGAACAGTGGCTGCTTTGAGCTAAATGCTAACGTCAGCATGCTAACATGCTCACAATGGGAATGCTAACGTGGTAGAGATAAACAGGTGTAATGTTAATCGTGTTTACCATCTTAGTTTAGTGTGGTAGCATGCTAACATTTGCTAATTAGGACTAAATACAATGTACAGCTGAGGCTGATGGGAATGTCGTTCGTTTTGTAGGTGTTTTGGTCATAAACCAGTATTGTGCTAATACAACAACAGGTCCTTTTATTATACAGAACATGGCAGTGACAGTACTCTATATGTAAGACATGTTCTATTCATAACGGCATCGTTTCACATCAATATTATTAATTCGACAAATGCAAAAAAACATACGTTACAGCACATCCTCATGAGAAAGAGCCAAAGCGTCCCAGCATGCAAAGCAGCCAAAATGTGCCAGAATGTGTTGTTGAACAGTCTGTCCTTCTTGCAGTACATAAAAGAACTACTCACAGATCATCACATGTTATATTTCAGAGTCACCAAAACATCCTCTTAGCCTTTCCCACATGTTCAATTCTCGCAAAAGGAGCTATTGGTTGTTTTTAAGTCACACAGTTTGCCCCTAAGGGCCTTGACAACATGTCACATAATTCTGAGCCCACAATTGTAGTCAGAAGGACACTTATCCCTAATATACCACAGGAAAAAAAAAAGGAAAGAGAACGCTTCACTAAGTAGCACCACAAGAAAGCCCCAGAGAAGAGCAGAAAAACCTCCACTGGCCTTTGATCCCATTTGTTAGCCTTTGAAGGTCAGCGAAAATATCACTTATTCCCTTTTTTTCCCCTCGTCTTTTCCTCTCTTGTGTTTTTTACGAGAAACATAAACAATAGTCACTCGATCCGTCTGTCTGCCCGACTGCCGGTAGGGAACCAAAACCACAGGACGGAGCGCCCGCCGAAGACGGTGGGAACAGATTGTGTTTTCGGAGGCAGGCGATCAAAAACCCTCGCGTGCCACCAGTGTGGAAATTATGGAGAGAGCGCAGGGAGGAGGGAAGAGGAGAAGGTTGAACATTTTAGCGAGGAATCTGTCATGGAATGACAGAAAGCAATGCTATTGCTGGAAAAGAGAGAGAGGCATGACGAGAGTGGGCTGGAACCCGACTCACTCTGTGTGTGTGTGAGTGTGTGTGGATGGGGAGGGCAAGCTGGGCTGGACTGCTGTTCGGGAGCTGGTGTCACGCGATGTTTGACAAACACAGCTGCCCTCACTGGCCCTGCAGCAGCCCTTAGACTCTTACTGTACTGAGTAAATGCTCCTGTATGTGCAGACATATATCTATACATGACTTCCACAGACTTTGTGTGCACAGTATGGTCCTTATGTGCGTGGTGGGGGGAAGTGAGCGCAACTCCCTGGGAATCCTGAGGCAGGTTAAGTGTATCAGAGCAGCAACAAACAGGAATCCCCCCCCCCCCCCCTCCAAACAGCAGCTACCGAGCTGCACTGATGGCAGCAAAACACAGTGGTCCAAAGTCAGTCTGAAGGACAGTGGCGCGAACACGTAATCTCGTATTTCTTAATACTTCCAGGAGATGATGAAACAAAGAGCCCTAAAACTAGAAATGTCTCCGCCTGACTGTTCATTTCCTCAACAAACATACTAAATTCCACTCAATTTTTCCCCCGCAGACCGACGTGATGCACCAGAACGTGTTCGACTACATCCACATAGACGACCGTCAGGAGTTCAGACGCCAGCTCCACTGGGCCATGTGTCCTCCACAGGGGAGTTCAGCACACCAGGACGGCCAGCTCGCTGCAGGAACTGGTGGGTAGCTTACTGGGAAGGGATGAACCAGGTCATTTAGGCAAACTCACACCTTTTTATGTTTTATTTATCGCTCTTTGTGTTGTTATTTTCCCGTAGCACATTGTAGGTTTGCCACACACATTGCAGTTCAAATTAAATTATTCTCCTCCTCCTCCTCCTCCTCCTCCTCCTCCTCCTCCATCTTCTTCTGTTACATTTCAGGTGAGGACTTTGTAGTGAGCAGCCTGTTCCATTCTCCGGAGGCAGGGGGAATTCCTCCCGAGCTCTCCTGCTTTCTCAACAGATGTTTCATCGCCAGAGTCCGATGCCTCTTGGACAGCACCTCTGGATTCCTGGTGAGTGGTCTGAGCCCGCTAAACTGAAACACCAACTTCGGTTTTCAATGCACGTAGAAAAGTGCAGAAATATGCAATGAATATTAAAGCATAGAGTAAATATTGCCCCTCATTCTGGGAGAAGACCCAGGCCTATAAAAAAGTGTTATGACCCCTTTGGTGCTTCATTTTTTAATCTTAGTGTGTACAGTTATTTATAGTTGTATTGCGAGGCATTGTGAGGTAATTGGGTGCCTGGACACAGCAGCAGAATAGGAGCCCGGTTCATCCCGCGTGGCTGTGACTAGAGTGGTTTGGAGAACAGCAGTGGAAAAGTTAGAGGTCCTGATGACAGAGCAATAAGAATATGGGTTTGGACCATTTCATCTGGGTCATTAGAGTTCACTGTCACCAAGTCCGCTCTGGTTGCACTGACGTTGGCTGCACAACAGAAATTCTAGATGGCACTTTTATACTGGAAGCGCTCGTAGCCAAGTAGTGAGCAAATACCGGTGAGACGCTAGAATTGTAATGTAATGCACGGTCCTCATTCTGCTAGCAAATAAAAAGACCAGAGATTCTTCCCTCCCCGTTAAAAAGAATCAAATTGAATTAGCTTTATCGAGCATAGCTGCTAGCCACAATAACGGTGTGGCTTTATGGATGGCAACTGTGCTTTTTTGTTAATTAGCAAATGTCAGCAATCTAACAGGCTAAACTAAGAAAGTGGACCTGGTGCTAGCACTTGTGAGCATGTTAGCATGGTGATGTTAGCATTTAGCTCAAAGCAATGCTGCAGGCTACAGCCTCAAAGAGCTGCTAACGTGACTGTAGACTCTTTAGCCTTGTTTAATTACTAAAGTGTGCAATGTGGTTACCAGCATGTGCATGGTTCTTTTTCTTAAATTAAATACACACACGGTGTTTCTACTGTATTGCATGTTTCAGGACACATTCACACTCTCTAGTGTTTCCTGGAATCAAATTGAAAACCATCTTAAATACAAAAATAAAAAAAAGAAGACAAGTAGATATTAACTTTCAATGGACATGGAGAGACACATTGCTGCTAATTCAGTTCTATATTATCAATGAGTGCACACGCACAGAAAAAAAATAGCATGCAAGACTGTTCAAAGAGCATTGGATACAGCCCATGAATATGTTCAAACCAGTAAAATCTTCTTCTTCTTCTCTTCTCTCCCAGACGATGCAGTTCCAGGGTCGGTTGAAGTTCCTCCACGGTCAGAAAAAGAAGTCGGCCTCCGGGGCTCTGATGCCTCCCCAGCTGGCTCTGTTCTGCATAGGTGTACCCCTCCTGCTGCCCTCCATCGCCGAGATGAAAATGAAGAACATGTTGATGCGGGGGAAGACCAAGGGAGGAGGCGGAGGGATGATCTCCGCACTGGAGCACGGGTAAGAGAACTCATACACGAGCGGCGTCCTCGCAACTTTAACTAAAGTTGGGAGGGATGATGTATATTCACACTGTGTCCTAGCGTAGATCCACTGATTGTTTTAATAGGGTTGCTGTACTGTCATTAAAGGTCAAGCTTTTTAACACAAAACGTGAGATTTGATGCATTTCGGCAGCTTGTTATCTCCCCCAGAGATTACACTGATTTGCCTGATGGGGGAGCTAGAAGTAAAGGTCAAAACCTTGAAAGGCCACAGCCATTAGTTAACTTATGATGCCTAGATGTCCTCATCATTCATAAGTGTGTGCACTGCATGTTCCTAAGTCAGTGTCCATGTAAAAACAGACCGCCTTGAGTAAGATCCACGAGGCAACGGTACACAAAACACATTCAAAACAGTGTGTTAAAGTGATGAAAAAACGAATCGGCCGTCAGTCCTCGAGCGTTATTTATTTATTTTGCGAGCTTATTTTCTAGAGATACCAGCAGTATTGCCCGGCAACAGCTTTATGAACACAAACATAAGCCCTCTCCCTTCCCCCAGCAGGCTCTGACGCCGAAACCGAACGAGCGCTGGATGCCTTACCTGTGGCCAATTAGGAGCAAATACATGTCTCGGCTTGGATAAGGCCCTCTGTGCTTCATGCATCATTAACAACTTTGGGGAGGCTGAGAGGCCAAGAGTTGAGCATGTGTAGTCAGGGAGCAGAGCCCTAGCACCCCCTCTGCTGTTCGTTCCTCCTCGGCGTCGTCCAGGTTTTCGTGAGAAAAAATACCAATTACTTCTGAGGGGGGACAGCACGTCGGCTGGTTGGAAGCTCGTAGGGTTGAGTCTTCGATATGAGAACACTGCAGCGCCATGTGCAATATACATGGCACTGCAGTTTAGCTAATATGAAGAGCATCTTCTCATATAATGCAATAGGCAATACTTGAAAATGTGTATATTTACATAAGTAATGTTGCTGAATAGACAATATGACCATGTTTTTCCAGGATCCAAAGCCAAATACTACTTCAATGCCTTAGCTACTGTTATTATCTTATCTTTTCTTATCTTATATTATAGTGTTTAATGATCCAGGAGGCCCTTTTTTGACATGTCATTGCAAGGTAAACACAGGTGTAATTAATTATATTGATTATGGCCATCTAGGTAGGCCAGGGCCCGAATTACCTTAATCAATTACACCTGTGTTTACCCTGCTATGATCAGAATGGCTGCTGTGAAGATGGGCTGTTTCGAGAGAGCAGAGAGAAGCAAAAGACAGTCAAAGTGTTGAAACAAGGAAACCGGAAGTTTGAAATGGCTTTTTTCACAATAACGAATATTGTATATCCAATTTTTAGCGACGAAATGTGTGTATGAATAAATAGTATACGCTAATTTTGATGACCTTAGCAAAAGGTTCCAAGTAACATTGCCAAAAAAATTTGGTTTTCTTCTAAAATAATATTCAGACAGCATGAGAAATGTCCAACATCAGCTGACTGCAGTGATGGATTTCTCATTACTTACAATTACACACTTCAAATATCCCACATTTGCTTTTTGAGGGTTTTTATTCCGGCGTAAAGAAAGCCACTGCTTTCAGTCCAGTTGGTGGTATTTGACTCAATTTATATTGTTTTACGTGTGTGAATGTGTAAAAGTACACACTAGTTTCGTGTTTCGTAATCTCGAGCCCTTCCTGGTGAAAGCTTCCACTTACATCATCAATAAAAATATGTACGGTATGATTAGAAATGTGTTTTAGGCCTTAACGAATACTCAGTGTTTTAAGAGGAAGTGAAGATACAGCGCATTGTTCCGCTTGTAAACATGGAGCGCGGCCCATCATTGATCTTTGGGGTTAATGGATGTTGACTCTGTTCTCAATTTTCAGATGAGATGAATCTCGGAAAAGATGAGTCACTTTTGGAACGATTCTCTCTCTCGTGAACTTAAATGAACCGAACCTAGATATTTGGGCCTTGAGTCATTCATCAATCAGTAGAAAAAAAACATTTCAGTTTGTTGGACATTCCCATATGAATATCAGGGCGGATCAATGATGTTTCGAGAGCTCTTCTCGAAAGTCCGCGAGGACTAATCTGCGCTGATTGGTTTTTCTTTTTTGTTTCGTGACTAATGATCTCCTTCTCCTCCCTCTCTCCTACCCCACACCCCTTTTTTTCACGCCATCCCCCTCTCCCCCGCAGCGAGCGTGGGGAGCACCTCCGGAGGCATTCCTTCAGCGGAGGGATGGGCGACATCGCCGACCCCCTCCTCCTCTCCTGTCCCACTCCCGGCGCCACCCAGCGGGGTCACCACACTCCCTGGACCCCGCTCTCCAAAGACAACCTCAAGTACCGCCCCGAGGGTTTCTACAACCAGGACGAGCCCCTCAACTACTGCAAGACCACCGTGGCGGCCCACAAAGGCGTCAGCCCGGGCCTGGGCTGCGGCTGGCCGATGCGGCCGAACTCGGGTCCGCTCCGAGCGGGCCAGGGCGGCGGCTACATCCCCTCCAACCGCATGAACAAGGCCGGCCAGTACGGGAAGCCGTACCGCCTCTCCCCCGGGGGCTGCCACGGCGGCGGCGGCGGCAGAGGCGGCGAGGTGTTCGTCTCCAAGCTCTACGGCAACGTGCAGATCCCCACGGACCCGGACGCCTACTGCGTGGACCTGGTGAAGAACGAGAACGGCTACGGGGAGTGCTACGACGGCCACCTGATGGCCGAGGTGCAGCCCATCAAGATCGAGCACGACTCGGACTCGGAGAACGGCTGCGACGCGTACGGGCGGCCCTGGGCGTGCCGCGACCCGGAGGCCGTCGACCGCCGCTACGGCAACGGGGCGTACGACCAGGGCTCGGGCGTCCATCTCAAATCGGAGGCCGATTATTACGACCCGCAGTACTCGCCCTGTCAGCGGGGGAAAGCGGGAATCAGCCCGCCGTACAACAACAACAACGGCAACTATCAGAACTATGCAGTCAACAACGCGAGCGGACGTCTGTTAAAATGCGACAAAAACTTGGGCAACAACAACGACAACAACCAGTTCAGCCCTCAGAGACTCTCTCACTCGGACTCTCTATGCAGCAACCAATCGATCAACCTCATGGACTCGCACGTCTACCCGCAGGACCCTCACAAGGCCTACATGCACCCGGACTACAACAAGCACGGCACTTACGAGTTCAAAGGTCACGGCCTGGTCCATTCGATCAAGCGGGAGCCCATGGACTCCCCGCCGTGGGCCGAGAGCGCTCGCGACATAAACCAGTCCATGATGGTTGGTCCAAGGAACGTTATGCCGTGTGTTATGAGCACAGGGCACCACAAGTCTAGTCCCTACATTTATATGCCATAAGAGTGATTGGTGCAGATATTTTCTCACACATACAACCACATACTCAAACAATCAGTGTGCATTAAAGCCACATGCACCAGCATCACAGAAAGGATTCCCAGGATGTTAACATTTAAATGACCTCCTTCTATTTGACGAAGAGGTCACGAAAAAACAAGGCTCAGGTTCTAGCGTTAGTGTTGTGACAATCAAAAAAAAATAATAAAACTTTGAATCCAGTTTATGGATAGATGATTTTGTTTTTAAGGAATACATTTTTGTAGTTGGTTCCTAGCACTTTTTGGATTTAGTGACAATGAGACAAATTATGTCTAGAAAACACAATTTCATTTTTGTTTTTAATGTGTCGTGTACGCCTGGCTTTTGTGGGAGGAACAAAGATTTTGCTGTAAAAAAATATTTTTTTGTACACAGGAGATGACTTACACCGACTGCCGGGCTTATCGAGGGAGACGGCTGATTACAAGAGCACACTTAGGAGTCAGTGATAACAACTTTGATGGTGGTTTTGCATGTTTTAGTGCTTTAACTATGAATCGCCTACCTTTTTCATTACCGCCCCCCCCCCAGTGATGTACGAATGGAATCTAGTGGTTTCTATGCATTTTAGACTTGTGTTAAATCGACTTTCAGAGACTTGAAACTTAAATCAATTGCAGTAAAAATGTTTAAATGTTTGGTCAAAGTTACATAATCGCTGCAGGGTGATACGTTTGCAACCAGGGTCTGCTTTGAAAACACTCATCATTTCTGCATCCAAGGTTATTTTGAACCAAATTCACGTTATCTTTTTCACAACGTCTTTGTTTACTCAAAAATCCGTGTCCTGAATTTGATTTTCCAAGCGTACAATGCTTTTGTCAGAGCGTCCTTGAACACACCGCACCACCGAGGACAGATTTATTTAAAAATGGTTTCTCCTAGCGAATGAAGAATCCTTTGGAAAACATTTGTAGTTAGTGGACCAAAACATTTAAAACTATTGGCCAAAGCTTTAAGTATATTCACTACATCTGTTTATTGAACTAGAAACACACATGAAGGAAGTCATGAGGGGGCACAGGAAGTAGAGGAAACAAATCCTTCACCACCACCTGTGGTTCAAGGGCTCTGACCTCCTTGTGGAAAAGATAAAAAGATCACACTAGAGTTGCCCTTTAAATTGCAGGACCTAAGATGAACTTGGACCTATAAGAAAGATGGTCTGCACCGGTTAAATGACTATATTGATTATCAGTTGAAGGTTTGTTTGGACAAAGGTAGAAGTGTTAGTTTGAATTGAAGGAAAAGAAGTTTGTCGAAAGTTTCAATGTGGATTCTTCTTTCAATGCGCACAATCATTTTTTATCACATTAAGTCATGAAACTCCCGTCGAACATACAAATAATTTATGTAATTTTTATGTCAAAGCTAATGTTGTACAGTTTGGATTAGTGTTCATGGCGAGATCAGCGTTTCGACTCGATACGGCCCGCCTCACCGCAGATACGACACATTTCCTTTGAAATGAATATACACTTTCCACGTTGTCTCTCGAGTCCGAAAACATCACGTCGACATCGTCTTTCACGATCAATATTTTTGCACAAAATGAATTAAAAGCACCAAATTTGATTCGATGTTAGAGTCTCAGTTCTGTGAAGCTGCCGTCGTTGTAGTTTCTAAATTGCACTACTGGGAGTAGATCAGTTGAAGTTCAGCCTACCCAGACAGGTTTTTTGAGTCAACACGCACAACTGTACATGGTGTCACTGTTTTTGAAATTTGTCTTTTTCTCTCTGTGTGTGTGTTCATTTCAATTAAATGTTTGATGATTCGTATTTATTGTAAGAGGCAAAAGTGTATAATTTAAAAAAAAAAAACTACAGTTTTGAAGGCTTTTCTGTTTCACTAAGGTAAATAAATATGGCTTTTTTTTCTTGCTATCTTTTTGATAATTGTTAAAAAAAAAAAAAAAAAAGGACTTGTCTCATGGAGGAGGTAGCTGCAAGGTAGCGAACACAGTGTACATATGCAATGTCTTCCGATGTTTCTACGTGTTTTTTGCAAATGGGACTATTAAAAGACTTTTCTTTGTATGGAAACTCTGGGTGAAGTGTTGTTCTTTTTGCCAGTAGGGAGATAATAAAACGAGGCAACGAATTACTGCCAGCTTGGTGGGCGAGTAACATATCAACATGTCACATCAATTTTTTTGTTTTAACAATGTCACATGAATATCATGGAGCTCAAATCAAATAATGTGAAATAATGTACACTCTACTAATCTGATGGTTTCCTGCTCTCATAGACGCTTTCCAGAATGCCAAATTCTATTGTTCTGTTAACGTCCTTGTCTCTTCAGTCGCTTTTGAATTTTTCACGTCTACCAAATGTGGTCTCATCCTTCAGATTTGTGTCTCTATTAATAATAAATACTCGGCAGTACAGGATACAGAGTATCTCTAGCCACATTGCCTGTATGATTAATGTGCTGTAAAGTTGGCATGACAGCTCCTTCACACGATCTGGGGAACTCGACACCGGTCTCTCACCACTGTCTAGGACAAGGGGCTGGAGCCGGGGGAATGCTGGCGTCCACAGAGAGGTGTAGGGCGAAGATAGAAGCAGGGGGACAAGAAGAGAGAGAGAGAGAGAGAGATGGAACCTAAAAGCTGCGGTTAAGTCCTGGTCGGTCCTCCTCGGGATTCCCAGTAGAGCCAGACTTCTATGCTACTAGATAGTTAATTGTATGCACTTGGCACGTCGGGTTTTAAATAGTCCCCCGAACATTCACAGTTTTCTTTATCCGGTGTTCCTCCCTCTGAAGAGAGGAGTGATTTCAAAACATTTTTCTAACCCTTGTCCAAAAAATCAGTCATTTAAAAGTTGGATTGTGACAGAAAATCCGGTCATTAAACGATAACCCATCCTTACTGTAGATTATAGTGGATCTGAGGCCAGATTCACAATCCAAAAATGTGATTTTTCTACACAGTAATGAAAATCAGGTCTATACAGACTCATTTACTCCTATGTCCTTTGGCCTTTTCATGGCTGTGTAAAGCCATCAAATAGATCAGTTCTTTCAGCTTCAGCGTGAAACACAAATATTTTCCATTTCTAAAGTCTAGCTGGCCATTTGCAAGTCATCTCATTTTTCTTATATTTTATGTACATGAGGTCAAAGGAAACTTCGAGAGTCGTGTGGCTGCAGATAATAGGACACGAAATATAGGTTTAGGAATAGAGCAAAGGCTGGGCGACTGACAATTACAACACTGGATAAGTGGAAACTATCCATTAAAATGAGACAAATCACTGAAATCACACCACAGGAATAGCTACTGCAGGAGCAGTGTTCTCTTGTGCAGCACTATTTGGCATAGTGGCCACATTCAAAACCGCAGTTTATATGACAACTCTGGGACTGGGGAAAGTAACATTACTGTAACAGGCATTCAATAACTGCTCTTTTAGTTATCACAATTCAAGCTATTGGGTCCAATATGTATTTACACCGAGAGTAATACAAAGATGTTATTGTCATCGTTAAATTGTGTGGGCACTTGGTAGAGCCACAGGAACACAATGATATGATCTCAGTGTATGTAAATGGATTATGACATGCAACAAAGGTCCCCAGCTTAGAATCAAACCTGGGACGTTGCTGTGGCAACGTGCTGCTACCGGGGCGCTCTTGGGCCTCCTTACTTGGCTTTCTCATCTATTGTCTAATACAGCCATGTATCCATAGGTGAGCCTGACCTCTGACCTCTACAGAGAAATCGGTACCGGTGTAGCTAGTGACTCAAAGTCTCGCTTCATCACTTCTCACGTTTCCTGCCGTCAAACAGTCCTTGAGACGAGAAAAAGCAGATTTTAGATGTTGTATAATTGTTCTCTGTGTGCAGAGCACCTGTTACCTGCTGTGGGTCCCTCACTGGTTTGCTCTGGATTTGAAGGAACAAGCGTTCTCCCACTGATTCCACAGCTATCGTCGTTCCTCTCTCTAATCCCTCCGAGAAGCTCGTGTTTGTTTCATCACAGTCAGACTATGGCTTATAGGGAATTGCAGGATACAAAGGGATCAGTTAGTGTGGGGATTTTACTTATTGGGATGATCGCGAGTGTGCATGTGAGTGTGTCGTACAGCGAGTAACCAGATCGCCACATCTTATTGTTTGCGAACAGACTACTAGTGAAACTACAGGAAATCCTGTTATGATCTTCACATCTTTAACGATATTATATAAATAATTAAAAATATAAGTTCAAGAACCAACGTTCATATATTATTATAATATTTTTTAAGAATTAAGGTTTTTGGTTCAGGTTATTATTATGATCTTTTTTTTTTTTTTACATAATATGAAGGGAAACAATAGAACAAACAAAACCTAAGAAAAAGATACCTGAAAACGGTAATTTCATGTAAATATAATATGTTTTAAACTTTAAAAGAGCTGTCAATAAAGATTTTTAAAATAGTATAGAACTTCTGCGCTTAAAATTGTGAGGGTCACTTGCCACTCAGCAGGCTGGTGGGGTTAATTATCTCTGAGGAGAGGCAGCCGTGGAGCCTAATTGTCCCTGATGAGGATCAGGTGGTTGAAGCCTATATCTACCCCTGGTTTCAGTGCTCTGGTGCTGACTCATTGTCTCTTTGTCAGAGGTAGTGAGAGTGCTGTCCAGCTTTTGCTCTAGCTGTATAGTGGTTGTGTGTCTGCAGAGGGTCAACACCTTCAGTTGGCTCTCTAGGTTTACATGTGTGATTTTGTGTGTTTTGTGCCCACCATTTAGCTTCTTCTCTGAGCCGCAGTCTCTTAGAGTGGGTTAGGTCTGTGTGGCCTGCCTTTGCTGGTTCTTTTGTTTTATTTAAGTTCTAGTCAGCTGCTCGGCAGCGGTGTTTTAGTTTTAGTCGTTTCAAGGTATATTGTGAGTTTTCATTTGGTGTTTCCCCTCTCCCCTTTAAATCGCTTGCGATTTTTTTTTTTTTTGTGGTTAAACTTCGGGATTAACTTTTAGATACCCCTGGTCCGCAATTGCGTCCTTCTCCCCGTTTCCCCTGACAAAAATAACCTCTGATAGATTTACAACAACATTTTGAGTTGATTCAATAGCTGAAGTATCATCAAAAACCACACAATGTGCACGTTATTAATAATGTCCATGTCGGTCTAATGAATGTGCCATTGTTTGGAAGTGTATATCAATATATCATTGTCAGAAGATGAGTGATATCAAAGCTACTATTTCTCCATTTTTAACTACACTTCCCATAAATGTACACTTCCCTTGTTAATTACTCTGGTGAACAGTATATTGTTGATTCACTATACAACAAGTTAAACAATGGCCATATGCGTGTCAGCGTTGATGTTTTGTACACACATGTAGACCAGTAGATAGTACAGTACAGAAGAACTGTTCTCTTCCTCTTGGCTTAAATATGCACTATCCAATTAAGATCCTACTTCCTCCTCCAGTTGCAGTCCTGAGATGACACCGCATTCATTTTTTTGGGGGCCTTCATTTGAACAGAGACTTATTTCATCTTAACAGGGAGTTTCTATGGATTTCCCTTATAGCATGCACAGTTTGCCTGCAGTACAGCAGGGCTGGTTGTGACAGGTTACGTGTAACTGCCAGAAAATTAATGAGATTCATTACTTGGCAGTTTGCAATGAGCGGGAAAATACAGTACAGGAGGAAAAGTAAAGGCTAAATGATGTTCATAACTCATTCTGATTCATATAGTAATAAGTAACGAATGGTCCACGGACAGCGTTGTAGAGTTTAATAGTTCTGACCCTGAAAACCCTCAATACAATAAGTTTTCTGTAAAAGAGCTGTTGTTTTTTTTACAGGAAAAACTATGAATACTTTCTGTTTTGCTCACTAGACAAACTGTGGACATTGAATATTAGAAGGTATAATGGAAATCAAAATAAACACCACTAATTGTATTGTTATTTAGAGTCTGAACTAGCGGGAAGCGTTTTTCTGTGGCCTTACAGGGATCAAGTTCAATAACATGAACTACATATGCACATGTGTCTCTCTTACACACACACACAGTTTTCTTCACAAGTGAGTAACAACTAAATCGTGCGAAACCGCGTGTAGCATCTCTCTCACACTTCTCCCCAAAGGAGGACTTTTGCTTTTGTCTCACTGTAGTTTCATGACTGATGATGTGACAATAAAGAGGTGGGGGGGGGAGGGGGGGGTGGGTGGATGAGGCTGACTTTAATGTTTAATATTCATCAGCATGCACGCAAACCTTCCATCACGCCATCACGCCATCTGACACTGGTTCTGTGCAGAGAGGGGAAGAAGGGGGTGAGAATGACAAAGAAAGAGACAAGAGACGGAGACGGAGGGAGTGAGAGGTGAAGAGACGGAACCTGGAGGTGAGAAAAAGAGAAGTTATAGCTTGGGAAAAAAAGGGGTGAAAACAATGAAAAGAGCACATCCAATCAAGAGAGAGAGAGAGGAGTGACCGCTTAGGGCAACTGTAGTGTAAGCAAAGTGTTTGATGCTTGTTGACAGCTGTATCTGTGAGGGGGAGAGAGAGAGAGTGTGTGTGTGTGTGTGTGTGTGTGTGTGTGTGTGTGTGTGTGTGTGTGTGTGTGTGTGTGTGTGTGCAGAACAAGACCTATAATCCTATACCATGCAAGGTTGCGTGACCGTTCATACCCCACTCTTTGCTGCTCCGCACACCATTTGCCCTAATTGGTCACACCCACTCTCACACACACACACACACACTAATACACACTCGTATAGGCAGATGCACCAATGCATACATAGACACAACAATGTCCGCGTCTCCTCTCCCCATATCCCCCAGTGACAATGAGGAGAATCCTTGAGGGTATATCGCAGACACGCATGTACATACACTTATGCATGCACATTTATCATGCACATATACACACACCCTACTAAGCATATGGAAGACAGTCACGCAATCCCCCCCGCCCAGAACCCCCCGCAACCTCGCCACTTCTCGCTTCCTGACTGCAATCAGCTAATGAACAATAAAACAGCACCTTGCTTTATTGCTTACTTACATTAGCTCTGTCAATGCCTTTCATTTGAAATTATTTTAAACTGGATGTTATTTAACACTGTTGAGTCAGTTTTGTCAAGTTCATTCGTACAACTACAACATGAAAGCGTGACGTTCCAACCATTAACCCATTACTTTGAGCTATTCCGACAATTCATAACTTTATGAATAAGCTATTTCAGCCATTTCTCAAGTGCTTTTGGTTTTTCACCATTTTCCCAGCACTTTTAGCTAACTATTGCAACCATTTATTTTTCTTTTTGCTAACTATTTCAACTGTTTACACCACATAGCTAACTATTTCAACAGATTGTCCTACATTGAGCTAACTATTTCAACTATTTATCCTACTTTTAGCTATTTATCCATTACTTTTAGCTAACTATTTCCACTAGCCTACTTATCCTTCTATTAGCTAACTATTGCAACTATTTATCCTACTTTTAGCTTACTATTTCAACTATTTTTCCATTACTTTTAGCTAGCAATTTCAACTATTTATCCATTACTTTTAGATAACTATTTCAACTATTTATCCATTATTTTAACTAACTATTTCAACTACTTATCCTACTTTTAGCGGCCTATTTCAACCATATAGCCTAGGCTATACATAACTTTTAACTATTAAAACCATTCATCCATTACTTTTAACAAACTATCAACCATCCATCCACTAAACAATACATTGACCAACTATTTGAACTGTTTATTCATGACTTATATCCATCTTAAATCATTTATCCATTATTTTCAGCTGTTTCTGCCCTACCAGCTTGCTAGCTACTTTTCAAGCACTCTCAATCGCTATATGTTCGGGTGTTACAGTTGACTTCAATATGTGGATATTGAATATTATTATATTGATTAAAAATGTGGATATTAAGTATTAGAAGAATTGTAATTAGGACTTTGTCAAATATATTGAGCTAACCGTTATATATACCTCCTGAGGTACAAGTATCGCCGGTTGGGAATGACTTCTCTAAAAAATAAGATGAAAAGAAGGAGTTGAAGAAGAAACGACATTCACATTTTCAGTCCGAGGGATTTAAAAATAAACTGCTGAATGTGATGGTATTCAGTGCAGTGTTAAAATGAAATGCTTTATGTATGTGCCCAGGGGCGACTAGCCAGTTGAAAGGTTACTGAGTGCAACCCAGTGATTCATAAACTAGACATGCAGGCCGCAGCTGACCGTGAGTCATACAGTACACACATGCACGCTCGTACACAACACACAAGCAAGCGTGCTCTTTCTCTCACAGAGATACACAAAGAGCTTTGCAGGGATGTGTCAGGAAAGCCACCAATTCAACCCTCTACTGTGCATTTCACATGCATCCACAAATACATACATGTTATAATTATTATTATTATGCACTCCCAGAATCAATCCCGTGGGGGCAAGGCCAGCAAACATGATCTGAACCCACTGGACTAGTGAATGCTCTAATAATTTCCATGTGAGATTAGGGCAGAGTACAGTGAGATTATGGAGCCACTGCCAGCGCTCTCTGTTTCGGGGTTGTGTTCATGCTCCAGTTGACTGATTAATCTGGGAGGGTTACACGAGGATAGATGCTCAAGCTGTCTCTCCTGCTGGCGAATGCTTCTACCTACTGGTCACGACTGCACACTGCAGCTGAGGGAAGAGTCAAGTCTTTTAAATCCCATCGCATGGCATGAACTTTGAAGCCATGTCTGGAATTTACATTGAAAAATGGACATCTCGGATAAATTATCTCTCCTATTATAAATACAGCAACATTTAAGGAGAGTATTTAGATGTATCAGTGAGTGTTGAATTCAAATGGTATTTCTTCACAATGATTTACCAACGTAATGTAACCGATCTGTCACACCAATGAGCTCAACACATCACAGTGTTTTTCACCAAACTAAGAAAACATTCCCAATTCATTTCCTTACTAATGTGCAGGCCAGGTTCTACTCATGCCGGTCAGGTCACAAACATGACACGATTTAGATTAGATTATTTCCTCCTTGCGTTGTGTAATATGACATCTGAATGGTGCATCAAAATCCCTGCTTCAAATGTGAGAAGTGAGCACCAACATGGAAGTGAGACTGAGGGCTGAGGACTGAGTGATGCCTAGCTACTGTGTTACACATCTGCTTATTTCTGTGACAATGCACAACCAGAAACCTCTTAAATGTTTTGGTGCAGAGCTGTTTAACATCACGGTTGTTAAAACTGAGGACGGGCTTTGTGCGCTCTCTGATCTACAGCTGGTGTTTTGCCCTCGACAGCAAATGGAAAACATCTGCTTTGTCATGTGGCATGGCCACAGGTGGAACACACTTCAAAGTTTAACCCTAGAGAAAGCAGTGCGACAGCAGTTTTCTGTCCTGTGTGAGTCACTGAGGATTCAAGTGGTTTTGACCTGCAGTGGCAAGCATTCAATCAATGGGTTTAACTCAGAATGGCCGAATAGTAGAGATGAATAAAGAGTGGACTTGGTCACTCAGAAAATAGCACTGTATGAATCTGTTCTGTGCTCAAATGATATAGGTTACAGAAAGTCATTAAGTACTGGGGGAGACTGAGAATTAACAAAATATACACTTTATTTTTAACATCCGTAGTCCATCGTCTTCGGTTAACATCGCTTGAACGTCATTCGACCTTCGGCCTCTGTGGAGTTTGTGTTGGTTTGTAATGGGTTACGATCTGAATCAAGATGGAGGAGTTGATGATCAAGAAGAGCAATCCAGCAAGCCAGATCAACAGGAAGGTGTTGTAGCCTTCAAACTCCAGGAAGTAGGCTGGGCCCAACCAGATACCCTGATAGAGGAGAGAAAACACAATAGCTTCTTCATTCCGAAGTCAATTTTCGTTACCTCATTCTAAACATTGCAAAAGTAGTTCTGTTTTAATATTATGAATCGATACAGACCGGAAGACAGTGACTGGTAGGCATCGATGCATCCACCAATGAAGATGCACCATTTTAAAGCCACAATAATTAATGGCATTTTGCTATGATATGGAGATTTTGTTAAGCAAGGTGCATATCTGAAGTGAAATTTAATTGTAACCCAAAATTAGATAAATTGCGCTACCTGTCCAGCAAACCAGAGGAGCAGCAGTCCCACTCCCTGTTTTCGTGACAGACTCAGGTGAGGGATGACCAGAGGGAGTAGACACAGGTACCACAGGAAGTACTACGAAAGGATAACAAGAAACGTTGTTATAGGCTCTGTGAAGGGTGTGTGAGCTATGGCTACACATTGGAATATACCGCAAGACGATGCGTCATCTGATCTCTACTTAGACTCTCTCTGTTTGTTGATGTACCTGTGACGTGCAGACTTTGTTGAACGAGACAAAGATGGCGGTGTGCAGGAAGCAGCAGAACGCCAGGTCGGAGTGAAAAGCCCATGACGCTACCAACAGCAGGATGAGCTGTGGCAGGAATGCTGCCAGGCCAAGCCACTGGCTCCACCTGCTGTCTGCACCAACAAAAAGACAAAAGAATTTTGACCAGGCTTAGAAAGCTGCATCATCTCCTGTACATTTTATACTCCCCAAATACCTAATAAACACACTTCTAACTGTATAACTGATTAAATAAACAAGCGCTTTATCACTGCTGACTGTACTTCTGCACATGAGCTTGGACTTTATGCGGGTCTTTGTTCTGTACTTCTGTCTGCAGCAAGGTGTCACAGTGGGAGGCTATAAATGGCTGGATGGTTGAATACCTGTGGTGAGGTAGAGCATATAGAAGTATGGAGAGAAGTTGTGTCTGATGTCCCTTCTGGTCAGGTGGTACAGGTAGGTCTCATGAAGGAACTCCCATCCATACCTGACAAAACAGGAGAGGATTATTAAAGTATCATTTATATTTATTTGAAAGTATACTTCTTCAGATAAGGGATGATGTGGAGAGGCTAACAACAATTCATATCAGAAATACTTAAATCAGACATTCAAGCACCTGAATCCATGTTTTTTTTTATCATCTGAAGACTTTAGGGGGAGTTTTAATATATCTCAAATAACCAGACTAACAAAGTACTTAATTTGTTTTTTTTTATAATTTATATCAATAATGAATATCCACATCTTGTGTTACCAGCTGAATAATTATAAGTTGTCTGTTTTCCACTTGACATGTCTGCAATTTGGAGACATCTTACTCACAATGCACAAAACTACTTGGGAAGGGTTAAACATCAATTGTAATATTTAGTACTTGCAATGCAGAGTCAAAAATACTGTGTATTTGTGTGTAATTTCTTTTTTTCATCTCACATATAATAGAAGAGGGCTGTGAGCATACAGAAAACTCCTCCGGCCACACTTGCAAAGAGGAACAGCTCCCGGTTGAGGAAGCTTCCCGTAAACCCAATGAACCTCCTCCACCTCCACCTCCACCTCCACCCCTTTTTGTCCTCCTCCGATCTGGTCTCTGGCGTGCGCAGGGTCAGAGCGATGGGCAGAGCGTATGTAACGGGGTAGATCTTCATATGGACTGACAGACCGTAGAGTATGGCTGCCCACGTCAGATGCCGGGCTGGAAGAAAAAAAAGGTCAAAAGTATTAGTACAGGAGCTGTATGTCTACATTATATTACAAAATGTATTTTTGAAGCTCGACAGATACACACAACATCCACACCCTTACCTTCCAGACAGAGTAAAGTCCCCAGCACCAGGGCTGCCAGGATCGACTCAGCATTCCCTCGGCTGGATACTCCCATTGGCAGTGGGTTGAGGAGCCACAGAGAACAAACCCGACGTGCAGTCTGAAAATAAATGCCCCAAAAAAACCACATAATCTGCACTGTGTATTTCAAAGAAAGGCTCTAAACTGTTGTTTTGCAGGACAAAATGAATGAAGTGTTTGCAACTATATTAGTTAACATACCTCAGAGCTCAGACCTCTCAGGCGGAGGATTCTGTAGATGAGCAGTCCTGACAGCACATCACACGCAATGAAGAGGATCTTGCCAAATACCATGCTGAGGTAGACGTTGGGGGTGAGCAGCCATGCTAGGAGAGGGGTGTAGCGGTAGGTTGATCTGTTGTACGGGGACTGCCCCTGTGCAAAAGTATCCCACATTGAAATGATGTAGTACAGCACAGAAGTATTAGCAAACAAAGTGCAATTAAAGTATTAAAAGTAGTCTCTATGCAGTGTTATATTATCATATTATTGGGTCATTATTATTGATGCATTAGATTAACATGCAATAAGCAGTACTTTAATGTTGCAGCAGTTTAATCAGTAAAAATGCATCATGTTTAACTGATTTGTATGTGAGATCTTAATCTGAAAGGTAACAAATATGTAGTGGGGTAAAAAGTAATATTTTCCTCTGAAATATAGTTGGGAATTTTTTGAAGTTTTGTTGAATGTTTGATTGTTTGGAAAGGTAGTGAAGTAGAAGTAGCATATCATAATATCAGCATTACATGGCAAATAGTAGTAATTTATACTCAAGTATAATAACGTCGCTTAAAGGGGACATATCGTGCTCATTTTCAGGTTCATACTTGTATTTTGGGTTTCTACTAGAACATGTTTACATACTTTAATGTTTAAAAAACCCTTTATTTTCCTCATGCTGTCTGCTTGAATATACCTGACTTTACCCTCTGTCTGAAACGCTCCGTTTTAGTACATTTCAATGGAATTGCAATGAAATTGCAACAAAATTGCGTTGCTAGGCAACAGTTTGGGTCCGTGTTTACTTCCCGTCAGCTGATGTCATTCACATATACTGCGACAGGAAATAAACTGGGACCCGTTTAGAATGTTTACGTTTAAAACTTTGAAATAGTCTAAATTTTGTAGATTTGTGACATCACAAATGGACATAAAATCCTACGGGCTTGTTTCAAAAGCTCAGTTTCTGAATACGGGCTGTGTGTATTTCTCTGTGGATCAAGCGTTTCGATACTTTCACAGTATTTATATAGAACTTAAACCTGCTTTATAATATAAAAGCCATGAAAATGTCACTTTTTACAATATGGGACCTTTAAGAAATGTACTTTCCAGCACCGGTCCTTTTCATTGTTGACCCAGCATTACATTAGCAGACATTATAACAGCTTTATCTGGCAACTTTATTCCCCCACCACAGAAGTTATAACACTGCTATTACCTCAGTGATGAATCTTGCAGCATCTGTGAACACATGGTAGTCAATGTCGGTGAACTTCACCACCATAGTCCTATCCTGGTAGTCTCCATAAGCGACCAAGGCCAGTCGTATAGCGAAGGAAGCCGTGAAAAGGACATGTTTTTCTGTGAGCTTTGTTATTAGCCTCTCCATCACCAACAGAGCAGGGGAAACCAGATTAGCAGGCTAGCTAAGTTAGCTAGTTTGTCGTCTTTGAGCTGTATACGTTAACAAAAGTGTCCGTTTCTCTCATCTCAGCTTGCATTTAACGTAACGTTAACTGTTACGGAGATTTATTATTAAACTGTCGTCATGTTTTGTTAATAAGCGATTCGTTTTTGAAATAACCGTACTTCAAACATGACAACCAGGAAGTTAACCGGAAGTACCTTTCCTCACATTGTCTTCTTCTTCTCTGACTTCTAACTCAGGGCACCAACACAGCGACGCATTAGCACCACCTAGTGTGCTGGAGTAAAGATGCGTTTAATGACATACATTATGTGGGCCCTTTGTGTACTGACAACGACAAATCCCTTCACTCCCTCTTTGTTATATTACTTTAACACACCATTACATTCCCCATTGCTCTATTATGCAGGATATATCTCTGGTTATCTGCTATGTAAACCTTTAAACCTTAATTGTACTTAAACCTTAATTGTACATATACATCTATTTATTGTACACTACATTTTTTTATTGACGGACGATAAATACCATGCTTACTCACCATGTATATTCTGTACTTCTATTTATTTTTTATCGTTTTTATAATTCTTGTACACCTGTACCTGTTTTTTGCTGCTGCTTTGACACCTGAATTTCCCAAAGGGGATTAATAAAGGTTCATTTCATCTTATCTTATCTCTTATCTTATGTAGAATTCAAACATGTGTCCAAAACAGCAGCCCTGCATTATTTTTCCCCCCCTGTTTCTACACTGGTCAGACAAGACACTTGCATGTACATTTAATCCCCTTAAACATTTTATTTTAAATATTATTAGACCTTCGTGATTGAATAGTGCAAAAGCCCCAGTCTTGAGGGCTCAAACCGTGTTGTTTTCTTTTAAGAACACATATTACTCTTTTGCTCTCAGGAAATAAAAGCCTGTAGGAATAGGGCACTAAAAGTAGTTCCTGTAATATACTTATTCTTCCTCATATAGCATTCACCAAAGCATTATACTACTGTTGGTACAGGTTAAACATTAACAGTAATATGATAATTTAAAGACGCCTCACAGACAACCAGTGTAGTATTAACACTTCCACAATAACTGATTTTATTACCCGTGGCTGAACCAGATCTGAGAAAATAAATCAATAAAAAGGACATGTGACAAACGATATTTGTGAACCACACACTTTTATTCCATATGTAAAAGCATAAGGATACATAAAAAAGACCTGGAATCAATGCCAGTTCAAACATTCATGTAAGCTCTTGTTCTTTATAGTCTATATCCATTATATGCATAATGGTACAATTACAAATAACTGCACTTTGCTTGATAACAATTCCAGTGATCACCAAGGACATATCTATCTGACAATGTGATTTCATCGCATTATTCTCTTTGGTTAACTGAATATATGAAATCGCTGAAATTGCATGTTCTGTAGATAAAGTGCAGAGAATCTTGCAACCATCATTATATTCATATGGTATAAAAGTAATGGCGGTTGAAAAAAGATGCATAATAGAAATTGTGATAAAAGTCAAATTCTTTTAAAGGGTGTAAGGTTTAAGATAAGATAAACTAGACTTTAATGGTATAGATTAACTAGAGTAGGGTGTGCGGGTGCAGCAAATAGGGCCATACGTGCATTGCAGACATAAAGTCATCCAGATACGAAGGATGATATTAGGTGCAAAAGATAAACCTAATGTTCAGGATAAACACGGGATCATTCATTCACTCATGTAAGAAGTGACACAGACGAGACCAACACCGCAGTTTTTTACTCATCATTCTGGTGTGGAAAATATAGGACGGGAACTCAGGGTGTGATTAGCTATATGAAATTCCATAGTGGTGATTCTCAACATTCTTCCAGTATTACCAAATCAAACTATATTCTATTGCAATAGTAGATGTATTGTAACTTCCCCCCACCAGTTGAGAAACACTGCTCTAAACGTTGCGCTCACTCGGGGGAGCAGTATCGGCCTGCAAAGAGAATGCTCATGGAGGAGTTGTGTCGGATGAAGAAGAGGAAGGGGTGGTTTGCGATGAAGGGCCTCGGCGGGGCGGAACGCAGCATCATGATAGCAGCAGTGGCAGCAGCGGCCTCGGTTCCCTCCTCGTTGACCTCCACGAAAGCCTTGTGGACGACCTTTGACAGTACCAGGTCGTTGGCGGGAGACATGCCTGTCACAGAGGAGAAGGAGACGGAATAATTAAAATAAATATAATGCCAGGTCTCATCCAGTTCAGGTTTCAGGGTGCCTGTTCTATTACGAATATATCTGATATGATCCAGGCACATGTCCTACCGGAGAAGTCACTCATTCCCATGTCGAAGGCGTCCACCATGCCCATGCTGACGAGGACATTTTTCATGTCGTAGCTCTCCTCCATCTTGAACCGAGGAAGCCCCACCGTGATCTCGATCTCATCCATCATGTCTGGACTAGTCCACTCTGTAAACTTCTCATAGGTCAGCTGGCTCTCCAGCTGGCGGTGGACGGGACACAAACTCAATTATTAGTTTGTCTGTGTCTTGTCGGTTTCTTTATGTGTGAAAGTGCAAGTGTGTCCTACCTTCTCCAGACCTGTTGTACTGTCCTCTATCTGATTGGGTAAAAAGACGAGCATGCTGAGCTCCTTCCCTTTGTAAGGCATCTCTAGGATCTGTCAGAGGGTTTAAAAAAAAAAAAACAGCAAATATATATACTGGTCTGACAACTGTTTGGTTATCTTTATGTATTAACGAGATAGTTTATGGGATTACATGCAACAGACTAAACCTGTGTTAGGTCGTTCATTTCACAGTTATGTTCAAATGGATCATAACCAAAATCTCATCAATTCTCCTTGGAATCATTCACATTTCATGGAAATCTCATTAAGTCCCGCTTAACCTCATTAATAAATGTTATATATGAATCAATTGTTGCCTGGTCAGATAACAGATGGTTGATGGACTGACATGTTGTATTAATTGATTAATGATATGAATTGCTCCATTACCTGGCAGTTGACTTCAGGAATGTAGGTGATAGGGACCTTGATTTTCTGGTGCATCATCTTCACTTGCTTACTGTCATTCTGAAAACAACAAACGGTAAAATACGTAAGCTTAAAGAGAAAATGAATGCCAACTGGAATCTTGTACACATCACCTTGTGATGTAGAGGTGTACGGCAGGGTGTGGTCAGTACATAGTGACATCACTGTTGGGTGGGGGCAAATCACTACAGCTGCTCTTTAATGTTTTATATTCAAAGCTGCATTAAGTTACAGTATATTTTGGATGTTAAAGGTCTTATTGATAACATTTTTATGTAGTATGTAGTTTTTTAAGTATGGCTTTTCCTGAAAAAAAAAAAGATTACGAGTGTGAATAAATCATTTAAAAAATGTTGGCGGGTCCAAAATGAATGTTTTGTTTATCTCTGTGGAAGATATCTGACATACCCACTTCTTACAAGGCTTGTGAGCCAATAGTAAAACGACGTTGGTATCACGTGGTCTCTCTGGGTCATCAGTTAGTGTGGAAAAAACGGATAAATGGCGATTGACGTTAAGTGCCCGGCAACGACTTGTTGTGAAGTAAATGCGATGGAACGGGGGAGGGAGAACGCAACATCTAGTGGCTGAATGTTATCAGTGTTATCAATAGCACCTTTGAAAATTAAATAAAATGACTCCCTAGGATTGCTGGTCCTTGCTTGAAAAGTTGATGCAGTATCAAGGCTTCCTGTTGAGTTTCTTTTTCAGTGTTTCTTTTCACCTAGTGGTTAAAAATCACTTCATGCAGCTCCAGCGTTTTGTCCACCAGTTCAAAGCTAAATCACTTGTTATTACTCTGAGGAAAATCCAATGTCTTGACATGTTTTACTTTTGTTGAACCGTTGTCAATGTTGTATCCATAACATAGGTGTGTCTACTGACTCAAACTCAAACAAACTGTTTCCAATGAACCGTGTGGCCTAAGAAAAGGCGTCTTCCTACACAAAATGGAACCTATGATTAAGTAATCAAATTTCATCCTCCTTGTCTTTCCACCATTCATATGGTCAGGTTTCCTGCCAGGGGCCCTGATGTGAAATGTTTTTCATTCACCTCTTTTCACTGCTTTCAATGAAGAAGTCACAATTAGCCTCCATTCCCTAAATGGTATATGCTACCATGCAATACAGTTTTAATCACCCATATTTACTGACTTTTGTCAGTGTTGGTCAATTGAATGTTTTCTTTGAGCAGTGTTACCTTGTTGAGTTTAAACTGAGCATCACGTGTCTGACTCTGCTCAAACTGCTTGTTCCAGTTGCCTTTGAAGTAGATGGCATTGACCAGCACCAGTCTGGTCAGCGCGTCCACCACACCCTCGGCCAGCAAATCCTTAATTTTACCTGGTAAACAAAATTGACGCATCAAGTGAAGAAATGTCAAACAACTGAAAGCATATCAACTGCCATGTTTCCATGTTTGTCGTGCGTATGATCCACCTTGTGTCTGCTGGAGCACCCAGTCGTTGATGTTGAGCCTGGCCGCCTCTGAGCTGGCTTTGAAGTCCACGGACTCCAGCTCTGCGCTGTAGTGCTTCTTGGTTAGTCCTAAGAAATCCTGGAACCATCGACAACACATTTACTGATTCTGATCACCCAAACAAAATAATCTCTTGGCTTAACTTTAGTTAGTGGAATTAGAAGTCAGAAAAGTATTCTCACGGTTTTACTGGCCTATTGTCCCTTCTTGCAAAGCTTACACATTCCTCCCATTCACTCCAGCTTAATAGTATCTAAACAAAACCACACCTACTCATGAAGAGGCTACAACGCATGCTGAAACACACACACCTCAACAAACTGGTAGGACTGCTCCCCGTACAGTCTGTTGGCAACACTGAGGGCATACGGAGCGTCGGCCTTGTTGAGCTCGGTCAGCAGTTGGGCAAAGCTAACGTGGACATCATCCTGCACATCCTGGGTTTTCAGGCACTGTGGACAAAGTAGACAAGTGTTACAAAGATGCACTGAGCAACATCCCAACACGGACTGAAAAATATAGGATATAGGCAAAAGGCAAGATGAAAATACAATAAAACACAACACTTTTAACACCGACTTAAAAGAACCCACGGAAATGCCTGCCCAAGCTTTGACGAGACTTCCCAGAAACATTCACATGAAGGCACGCGCCATCCCTCCACCATGTTGTTACTATTTACATGGTTATCTTCAAAAAGAAATGTCCAAGGTTTTTCAGGGTGGTACGTTTTGGCTGGCGTGCATCCAAATCAGCAAGACACAAACCATCATTTCGACGTTTGTTAAATCTGGTATTAATCACATACAAGAGTATTATATTAATAATAGGACAACGCATATACAGTATACAAAGGAAACAGTTTAATTTGTTTGTAAGCCATTTTCCTAATTTTTGTTGTGAGTGAGGGTTAAGTCTAATCACACTGGTTTCCAGCAGCTGCAAGAGATAAAAAGCACACCGGGAAGAAAACCATAAAAAGAAAAGCCAGCACTACATTCCTGTGTATTATGTAAGAATATGCGAGCTGTTGGACCCACACACACACACACACACTAAACTTTCAGCATACAACTAGGGCGGCTCCCTTGCATTGTTGCTTTTTTTTTTTCAAATTCAGTTTCGAGACAGCAGCAGATTGGAGATCAGCAAGCAAAGCAGAGTGAAAACAACGCATGAAATTCTTTCCCGTACCACCGGCTCTTTGTCTCAAAGGCTCCCCCTCACCACCAGATGACACCAGACCGTTAGTAAAACGCCCCTCAGTTAGTTTATCATTCCTCTAATGTTGGCTTTGTTACCCCCTTCCGCAGGTGCAGTGGCAGACAGCACGTATCCAGCTGCTGCTGCATCTGCTCTGCATGCCGTGGCTTCTCTGCCTCAGTGAAGCGGAGGACCTAGGGGTGCAATCGTGTTGACCGTTGAGTTAGACACCACGTCTCTCTGGTTGTGTACAGCAAGTTATAATATAATCCCAGCAGCGATTCCGCAGGCCTTGTGCAGTACATTACCCTTAGATTGGGAAGATGGATCAAAAGTGATTCCAAGTCAAATTTCTGATCTAAGCGAAGTGAGTCAAATCATATTTTTGCCAGTGTATGCGCATTTCCAAATAGGATGGATCATTACGTTAACGGTCGGCAAGAAGATAAATGACCGTTTCTCGCAATCTTAGGTGACGTAATTGCTTGTTAACACATTTCCTATTCCCCTCAACGGACTGGAGTATTTGTAGAGCAAATGTTGGCCAGCTGACTACTGACAGAGTCCTAAGAAACCAGTTCACACACCTGGAATTTTTGGTAACTGGCTGCTAAAAAGAGAATCCTCACAAACAGCCACAAGTTACTGTAACCTCTGCTCTCTCTCATGCACACTCAAATCACACACCCACTCTCTCTGTCTCTCTCACTCACCAAGTCATACACAGTTTAATCACCAGAACTCATGACACAGGCAGGATCGCCAGTTTTGTTTAACCCGCACAATCAGAACAACTTCCCCCCAAAAAAACAAGCATAAATCAGTTGGATTTTTTTCTTGGTGCTGTGTACGTTACCAGAAACTTACAGAGTCTGGTAACTTTATCCAGGACTCAACTTTAAAAGCCTCATTAACCCTCTTATTGACACTATCCTCCCTCGCTTTGGTTCCTAGTGCAGATCAGGTGCAGGTTAGCTGAGGTCATCGCGTTTGGCTGACGCTGAATGCTTCCACCTTCTGGAACAAACCCAGCCTTTATACACAAGACGCAACTCAAAACAGGTTCTGACACAGCTCCTCGCTTTGCACAGTGAACTCTTTGTCTCAACTCTCAAGCAGGGGTCAAAAGGACAATAATACTGGTAATATCTGCAATCACTATTGCGTTAAAAAGTATGTTGTAATCACTTTCTTCCGCAATATTCTGTAATCTTCCGCAATGTCATTATTTCAAATGACAATATTTAGAGTGAAGACGCCCTTCCCCTCCCACATACTCAGACTTCCATCAGCGGTCCGGTTTGTAATCTGGGTGTGGCTTTGCTTTAGCAATCCTTTAGAAAAATGTCACAAAATGTTCTTTTTTGCCACTGTGTGAGGGGGGTATATTCTCCTCAGGGTGTCAAAGTTTAAATCAAAGTATATTACTGTATATGCATAATTATTATTTTCAAGTCCTAAAACCACTGGATAGATATAAATTAGGCTTTAACACAACTACAACTATCTGCATTGTACATGGGAGCATAGTAAGAGTAAAAGCTGTGATTGTAATGATTATGTTAGTCATAAATATGTATTATCTAATTGGGGATAATTGAGTTTAATTATAGAGGACTGCAAATATTCTTCCAGCTGGCATCCATTCAACGACTCAACTTTGAGAACTACTCAGGTATGACACCCAGGCAGCCAGACAAGTGGACATGTCTGCTGCACATAACATAATGGGAACTGATAAGGTGAACAGATTACTCTACCTATATCTTTATTGCCCTTACACTTCACACCCCCATAAAACCTAGTCCGAAGTTTGAACAGAACAGATCTTTGTCATTTGTGCTGACGCTGAAAGAAAGAAACAGGTGATTCATACTGAATGAGTGCTACCACACCTGCAACACTAACTATCTTCAGTGTTGTTTGAAATTGTTTCGGAGCTGTTGGGTTAGCTCCACGGTCATTTCAGAAGACACAGTTTGTAAAAAAGCAATAGAGCTTCACAAAATCACACTGAACCAGGTGCACCAACCTGCAATGCCATAAATGTTAATCTGTTACTTTTGACAGAGACAGTTGGTGTGTGTGTGTGTGTCTGTGTGTGAGTGTGTATACTGTGTATTGTACCTCTGACATCTGTGTGGCTGTGTTGCCTCTGGAGCCCAGCATCACCATAGCCAGGGCCGAGGAGATGCTGAAAGGGGAGTAGAAGACATTCGCGGTCTTGTCGACATCTCCGAACTTTTTAAGCAAAGCCAGAGAGAAGGTGGTGTTGGCCTTGGACAGAGGGGTTGGTGATGCCATTGTGTCTACAAAGAAGAGAGGGACAGAGCATTTATTATTATATTACAAATTTAAAACAATGCTTTTATCTCTTTATCCCATTAGTAGGCTATCTCACCATCTCTCGTTGGACCAAACTCCACTGAAAAATGTGTTAACTTACAATGACATTGATAGTCTCTGATTATAAATACCTTATAGATGATGTATTAAGACAATTTCTAAACCGGTAAGACTCAGTCTTTTAGTTCAGCAAACATTACACTAAGCAGGGTTAATTCAATAAAAAAAATTCTAAACAATTGGTTCACCTACTCTAATCTTTACCCATCTAAAACTATTAATAATAAAGTAAAGCAGGCTAGTGGTGGTTATCATTCATATTTTGTTGAAATTAGCTACATGGTGGATGGTGTGTATGCATATTTACCAGCATATTGTAAATATATTTACAAAACATAATATATTCCAGAAAGTATTACACTTTCTACTGGAATAAAAACAGCTAAAATGGTTAATATAGCTCTTGTACAGCACAAGGAATCTACATATCATTTTACATTAGGTAGGTATAACATTACACATGAGTCAACCACTGTCAAAGTAGGACTTTTCACCTGTAAACACAAGGTTTGTCCTGTTGTCTACAAACTAAATGATCAAATCCAGTCGTCACAATCGTATTGAAATTCATCCTGTACTTACTGACAGAGACTTTTCTTATGTTCCTCAAGTGATCGGGTGTCTTTCAGTCAAAGGAAAAACTGGTTAAAGCCTCCTTTTTATTATTTACAAGCTGGCTGACTGACACGCCCCAAAAAGCTTCCGCATTCTCATGTGTCATTGTACGGAAGCCGAACGGAAAAAAAAAGATTTTAGCCTACTCGCTTTTTTTTTTTTTTTTTCTAATGTGCCCTCACACAAAAGGGAAATTATTACTGTGATAATTAACAAAGGGTTTGGTTTGAAGCAAAGTAGTTTTAGTATCAAAATAAAGAAAAACACTGAATCAATTTGTGAATTTTCCTTAGATTAGGCAGGCTGATAACATTGTTTGTGCCAGGGGAAAGCACAGAGCAGAGCAGGAAAGACTGTCAAAAGAAGCATTTTTTAAAACATAATGTGTCAAATGTTTGCTTTCTTTTTGTTAAATAGTATATAATTTCAACATGAGTTGTATGTCAGCAGAGTGTACATAATCATCAGGAAAATCACTTATTAGAATTTGAAATTCAGCACAAGCAAATCTGCAGACAACAGACTCTGGGCAACAATTGGGATGCTTTCAAATTTGTAGTTTTTTGGATGTAAAATGTGAGGGTGCAGTGAGTAAGAGCCACAGTTTTCACTGTAGTACCCTGCTAATTCTGTTTACCAATTGTTTATTTCATATTTTTTTTCCATTAACAAATATACAGTATATTTTGAAACATGAACTGGTTCAATTTATTATTGCTGGTTGTGTAATGACCTTCGCATTACTATGGAGAAATGTATATATTTTGGTAAGATCGTGAAATGTCCTTTGTTTTTGAGTATCCCCTGAACCTCTCAGGTCCCCTTCAGGTGTCAATTTGTTATTAGCCAATCAGAGATGAGTATCATAGCCTACCGGGTTCTTAGAGTAATAGAGCGGAAAAATACAGGCGGAGAGCGGAAAGGCAAGGGAAGCAGGTGAAATGGTTGTCTGTTAACTTTGACGAACAACTGTTAATTAAGAACCGAGGAGTTTTATTTCAGTGTGTAACCTCTTAAAGGGAGAATAAGCCGTGTTTTGAAGTTCGTTCAGTCAGTAATTCTGCTAAAATGGGCGCCATAGCAACTTCTGGACTGTTGCTATTAGCTACGGCTAGCAACCCTAGCTAGCAGGGAGGAAACCCTTTCGCAACACAGAGTTTTTGAGTGAGTATGGACACTGACAAAATGTAATGATATGGATATTTATAGTTAAGATGGAAGTTCATTAGTGTTTGTGAATTTCAGGACTCGCAGCTGAATGCCAGGATGGGCTTCTTCATCGCACAGCTAAACCGCTGGACACAGTTTGAAGACAGTAACCACCAGTTTGCTGGGTTCCAAGGAACAGTGAGTACAGACAATATTGTCCTTGAAGATTTCAAATGAGCTCCCAACAAGCGTGCCAACGTTGTGATACCACAAGGCAAGACAAGTTTATTTATATAGCACATTTCAGCAGTGAGGCAATTCAAAGCACTCTACAAACACATTATAAAAGACTAAAGAAGATGAAATAGAATACGTAGCATGCATATAAGATGGAAAATAAAATGATAATACTCGAATCAAGGAAGCCAAATCATCCTCAACCTCAGGCGTCATGTCTGTTCCACTCCACAGATTTCTCATAGGTCAGCAGCTTCTCCAGCTGGGGTGGATACAATTGCATGTGTCAGACTGTTTGTTTGTGTGTGTGTGTGTGTGTGTGTGTGTGTGTGTGTGTGTAACAGTGGATTACATATTACACCTACACCAAATAAAAAAGACTCATAAGTTAATCTTCACTGGACCAAAGCAACCTATGATCAATATGGAGTAGGAGCAGATACTGTAGGCCTATTAACTGTGCAAATATGTCAGAAAGGAAAGGATCTTGCATGCTGGAAGGTATTGCATGGATTTGGACCATAGACTGTATAAAATCTGGGTGTAGTCTACGTGACGTCACCCACAGGTTTCTGAAGAGCTGTTGTGAAGCTCAAAGTGGGCGGCTCCGACCGCTGTATATGCTACTATATTCGATTCGATTCGACTCACCTTTATTGTCATTGCACATAGTACAAGTACAACGAAATGCAGTTTTGCATCTAACCAGAGTGCAAACTAGTAAAGTGCTGATAAGACAATATATACAAATGAGGATATATTGGTGTATGTACAGAGGCATATACATTAAGGCTGTGGCGATTCGTCGACGTAGTCGACGTAATCGACTACGTAAATACGTCGATTTACGTAACGTGCGTCGACGCTTCGGATGACATAATGAAAATGGCTGCGCCTGGTCCAAGTATGGATTCTGCTTCCCCCAGAGAGCAAGAAGCCTCAAAAACACCTCGCCCAAGTTCATCAATAGTTTGGGAATATTTCAAACAGAGACCCAACAATGTACAAAGCAATGCAGGAGCACCTGAAAAGAAGGCATCCCGGAGCGCTAAGTCAAGACGACAGCAGCAAGATACCACCGTAAGTCCTGTTTACTTTTTCCCCACCCAGGCATGATCTATTAAGATTGTCAAAACGTGGTCGTTTTTCTGATAGCAGAAGTCATTTAAAGTTGTTTTTTAAAATGTTTCTTCATCGCCACCATGTTAAAAGTATTTAATGGACCACTGTTATGGTAACATAACGTAACGTAACGTTACACCATGCGTCATCGAATGTTGTTATTCGGCCGTTTTATATTTTCTGTTTACTTTAACGGCGATGTGTTAGTGAGAAAATGGCTTAAAGTAACGTTACATATTGTTCTACAGTCTGTGACTGCTGTTAGTCTGTAAATAGTTTCAATTATCTCTCTTGCTCCACACTGATGCAAAAGTACATTTGCTAGTGATTATCTTAACTGCATATTATTACAGTGATGAAAGAAATCCATGTCTAAACTATTTTAAGTTTAAAGTTAAGTACTTAAGTAAAAATACTGATGGTGATCATTATTATTTGTAGTATTATTAGTATTATTATTTGCCTAATGTCATAACACAACAGTGATGTGAAAATTAGACCGATTTGAAAATGTGCCACTATTAGCATTATTCTAATATGCTTTCTATGTCTCTTTTTCAGGATGAGACAAAGCAATGTGGAGGACCTTTTCCAAAAAAAGGACCCAACTCAATGCACACCGAAGATGGCTGTTGAGCTTACTGACAGCATCTTACAGATGATTGTCAAGGACATGAGACCCCTTGCTATTGTGGAGGGTCAAGTTTTCGGAGAGATGATCAACACTTTACCAGTGAAGACTGGGCTATTTTTTGTTGTGAAATAAATGCCCTGCAGTGCATATTTTATTCTTGTTTTATGTATATGTTTATAAGAGAAGATGTTTGAATAAAGTATTGAAATAATAATGAGACAAGTTTTTGATATTTATTTTGGGTAAATTAATTAAAACATTTTAAAAATATATATTTTTTTTTTAATAATCGATGAAATTAGTCGTTAGATTAATCGACTAATCGAAAAAATAATCGTTAGATTAATCGATAAAAAAATAATCGTTAGGTGCAGCCCTAATATACATATATACAGATTGTAATTAAAGTGCAAGTGATCGACATGTGTTATATTCCTATGAGGTGGAGTTATATCTAAACACAGAGAGATTATGTACATAGGACTATATGCATATGGGACTAAGTGAAAATATATACGATGAATATAGGAGGGTAGATACAGTGTGTATATACAGTGGAATCACAAGTTATATACAGAAGAGGATTGTACAGATAATAGGAAATACAAAGAGCAGTGGGGCTCCATGAGAGAGTGTGTGTGTGCTGTATTCCAGAGATCGTGAAGGGGGTGGGGGGGGGGGGTGGGACTAGCGCCGGGCCTTTGAGTTCAGCAGGGTGATGGTGTTGTGGAAAAAGCTGTTCCTTAGCCTGCTGTTTCGATACCTGAGGCTCCTGTACTGCCTCCCTGATGGGATGAGGGCAAGCAGTCCATGGTTGGGGTGTGAGGGGTCCCTAATGATTTTGCCAGCCCGTCTCATACACCGTGTGCGGTGTAGGTCAGCCATGGCGGGGAACGGGGCACCAATGATGTGTTGGGCGGTTTTCACCACCCGTTGCAGTGCCTTCCTGTCAGTTGTGGAGCAGCTGCTGAACCACACCGTGAAGCAGGTGGTCAGGATGCTTTCGATAGTACAGCGGTAGAAGTTTGTCAGGATCTGAGGGGACAGGTGAGCTTTCCTTAGCCTCTTCAGGAAGTAGAGGCGCTGCTGCGCCTTTTATATATAGTTTCAGAAGCCCAGACAGGCTGACCCAGGATGACATTTGTCAGTTAGTGTTCATTGAGTGTTTTCTTCATGCAGTTTTACCTTGTGAGTTGTACCTTGAGTCTAAATTGAGTATACTGTATATACTGTATATATTGCCATTATTGATTTATTTACCACACAGGTAAGGTATGAGACTATAATCTAATGAAAATGTGATGGACTCCTACACACTTTCAGCAGCATAAATAGGCTGTTGAAACAAGTTTTGTGCTAACAGGGTAGCAGAGTCCACACGTTTTCCAGTAGTACACTGTAGCATCTGAAGAAATGAGTCATCCACAAACACCCTGTCTAATTAAAAGGCATTCTATTAGCTTTAGGGCCTCTACTTCTGCATACTATGATAGATGAGCTAAAACGTGTTGGCTGACACAAGACTGATCGGGCAACATTACAATAATGTGGAGCTCATCTCAAGATTTTTTTTTTATCGTGACTGCAAGGCCTGGAGGGGCTCATGTAACAAACTGTGGTGATGGTGTGTCATTGCATTGATTCATTCCGTCTGTGGAATTAATTTACAGCCAGCCTAGCTTTTATAAACCTGGATTACACAGGTAGACTTCTGTTTGAGTCACCTGTTTTTATTCACTAGCTGACTTTCCCAAAAAGCTTTGGCAAATGAGCTTCTGAGTTCTCATATGAGCCCTTAATTTATCTATTTATGCAACAAAAAACCCACTTCACTTACTGTGTCTGCTTTTGCTGCCAAATGTGTTAGACTTGTAGTGACTGTATAAGATCTATCTCTTTATTTAAAGTCAATTCTGTATTGCAAAACAAGGATTTATAAAAAATAACAAAAATATGACACACATTGATTCATACCACACTCTTTATTCTGTTTGTTAAAGCAAAGCACACTGCATTCAGCACAGCCAATAGGAACGCTCTCTCTCTGAAATGACCTGTGATTGGTCAAAGTCTTCCGTCAAGGGCTAGATTTTTTAAAGCCTGAAAACAGAGCCATGATGAGGTGCAGAAGTGTAGTTATCTCTCAGAATACTTAAATTACAATATGCTGAAAGGTTATTATTAGCACAAACACACCTGCAAAGAACAGACTGTTGGGAAAACTGCAACATTTTCCTTTTTGTGACAGATGAATGGATGAGATGAAGAGGGTGCAGTGCGTACGACATGGATCACAGATAAAAAGAATTTGGGCAGGATGACAGACAGATAGTGGACAGAATCACTGAGTAATATGAATGCACGCACTAGATTTTAACAAGATTTAACCCCAGTGACCCCCCTTATGCACTTTTAAAAAAAAAAATCTAGCACCATACAGTAGTTTCCTTTCAAAAGCTTTCTTGAAATATCCTGGTCTTGAAAATATAGGAAAGGAACAAGGGTGAGAATTTACACACACACACAGTCCAGAGCAGTGGTTCCAAATTTTTTTTCCTTAAGGGATCACCTTTCTATCATTGGGTAAACTGATAACCCCTGACTAAGCGGCATTTTATGGACATTTCATATTACATTCAATGCATACCAATACCAGTATAGAACAACAGTACATTAAACCAAATAGTGAACGCAATAACTGCAGGAAGTATGTGTAAAACAAGCGATTTGGATGGTTTTTGAGCAGATTATTTACTGTGACTGTATCAGAGATGATAGGCTTAATAGGCTTCTTTTTTGACAAATTCAGTGTTTTCTCCTCCCTGATGCTTAGCCATAGTTCTATTAGCTCTTCGGTTGGTTAAAAATAACAGTTTCATTTAGTAGCCACAATAGATATATATATCCCACCCCTGGCTGAATCACTGTGCACTACAAGCATGGACGGATTACTGAACAAACGGGCCTACTGGGCACAGGAACATGGACCCAGCGTGTGTTAGGGAGCCCCTGGGCCAAGGCCTCTGTTTCAAGTTACTGCTAACACTTATTGATGGGAAGTCACAAATAGACACAAAATTACTAAAAAGAGACGCAAAACTACTAAAAAGAGCTGCAAAATGACCAAAACAAGACACACAGTTACCACAAAGAGACGCAAAATGTGTACAAAGAGATGCACAAAAACCAAAAAGATGTCTCTTTGAATCTTTGGCTCTTGTTCTTATGTAGTAGGGGTGGGGGCCCTTTACATGTCTGTGCCCAGAGGCCCATTGTCTCATAATCTATCCAAGTCTACAGGACGTACAGTAGTGCTCACTCAGGGGAGCTGTATCGGCCGGCAAAGAGAACGGTCATAGTGGGGTTATGTCGGATGAAGAAGAGGAAGGGGTGGTCTGCGTTGAAGATGACAGGAATCTTTAAAGAGCGAGTACTCAACGACAGCAGCAGTGGCAGCAGCAGCCTCAGTTCCCTCCTCGTTGACCTCCACGAAAGCCTTGTGGATGACTTTTGACAGTACCAGGTCGTTTGCCGGGGACATGCCTGTCAGCAGAGGAGAGAGTGTCCAATGCTTTACCATGCACAATAAATCAGTGATGCAGACTACCTTGTGCTTTGCATAACTGATGCCATGTTTTCGTCATGCTTGTTGTTGAAATTTCGAGTGCAACCTTTTGGGTTTTGAAAGACTGATCATTTAATGGCATTTCTATACATTTCTGTATGGGAAGTGGTGCTCTTTTATTTGTCTGCTCAGATATGTTGTGCTCTTAAAATAATTATGCAGCTTATACATTTATGGCATCTGTCTCACCAGAAAAGTCACTCCTTGAGACATCAAAAGCGTTCACCATGCCCATGCTGATCAGGATATCTTTCAAGGCGTAGGTCACCTCCATCTTGAATCGAGGCAGCTTCACATCAACCTCCTTTTCACCCATCACGTCTGGACGAGTCCACTCCACAAATTTCTCATAGGTCAGCTCGCTCTCCAGCTAGTGTGGATACAGTTTCAGTTATTAGTCTGTCCGTTTAAAATGGTGCATTTGTTTTCTCTATGTGTATATGTGCCCTACCTTCTCCAGGCCTGTTGTGTTGTCCTCTATGTCATCGGGCAGGAAAATGAGCATGCTGAGTTCCTTCCCTTCATAGAACATCTCTAGGATCTGTTCATTTCATTTCATTTAAAGATAATCTGATTAGTTACAGGTATGACAATTATCTTAAAAACCACAAATCTGATGGCCAGTTGTTCTTTCGTTCATGGTAAATATGTTCACTATATTTGTTTGAAATCTGTTCTCAAATTACTGAAATATCAGACTGCATGGCAGACAAACAGACATGGGCAAAACCATACTTTTGAAAAATGGACATTACCTGGCATTTGACCTCAGCAATGGGGGCGACACGGAATTTACTTTTCTGGCGCATCATCTTCACCGACTTAGTGTCTTTCTAAAGAGAGTAGCAAACAGAACAAGCCCTTTTCTTGTTGAATTATCATCACATCATAGGTCCAACTTATGATATCACAGTTCTAATTAAACATTTTATTATTACAATGGAAGCCTGAAGTCTTAAAGGATAAAATTGGTATTTTTCAACCTGGACCCTATTTTTTGAAATTGAGTGCTGCAGCAATGAGTCCTGAAACCTGGAAATGAGTTAGCAATTTAGCACTTTGATTTAAAATATGTCAGTAAATATCCCACTTGTGAAATTTGAAGCTTAACAATCTGAGCCTGTCAGTGGCAAAAACAAGCACTTTTAGTGGACGTAAACTGACGGTACCAGGTTTCCCCAAATGATTACATTACAGCCCGTTCAGCAGCTGGTGGCTGCAGTGTACTCAATACTGTCAGGACAGTCAGGACAGTCTGCTGCAGTTTGCACACCAGTGGTTTCATTGAGCTGCAGCAGATCAAACATACAGTTAAATGATTAGTATCACTTTCAAGCTGTAAATTTCCATAAAGCTAAATCAACACAGCTTTGTAAAGGTCTACAATCAGAGTGCCCTGCACATGCCAGATTCAGATTCAGCTACAGCATAGAGAGCTCAGTGCAGCTCAGTGCAGCTCAGTGCAGTGTTACCTTGTTAACTCTAAACTGAGCATCAACAGTAGAATCCTCCTTGAACTGTTCGTTCCATTTGCCTTTGAAGTAGATGGCATTGACCAGCACCAGCCTGGTCATGTCGTCCAATATACCCTTGGCCAGCAAGTCCTTGATTTTACCTGGTGAACAGTAATGAGCAAAGACATCATCATTAAGACAGAGACACAGAATCAGGCTCTAGAAATGTTTTCATCCTAAGCTCCGGAAAATTAGATTTCTTATTCTACTACAACTTCTAGAAATACTAATACTACAGGAAGGTATGGAAGAAGACTAGGGCCACTTGAAAAAAGTATTTGAGTTCTGAGTGACTTAAAATCTGAGAACTTGCTTTTCCAATTCCTTCCCCATATGTAAATGTAAACATCAACTCAAAACCAGGAAGGGAATACCTACACGTATCTATGTACAGTCTCGTGCTTTCTCGTTGGATCTTGTAGGAAGAATTGCGTTGCCACTAATTAAAGTCTGGTTAGTTGTGATGGTTTTATCAGTTATAATGAACTAAAAACTTCAAATTGAATGCATTTAACCAAAAAAACGTTTGAGCAGCCAATTCCTCACCTCACTGAGGCAAACCATAGCTTCTTGATATAGATTACAAATGAAACTGGGAATAGGAACTGGAAAAAGAAAAACAATGTAGTGCGCTTCTAAATGATGTGACCTCATTGTAACATGTAAATAGAGCATAACAAAGGATCAAGGACTGATCTCTGAGGATTCACAGAGACTGTGGAGGATTAAAAGACACCAATGTCAATGCATAGAAATAAAAATAGTCTCCACCAGTGAACACAAATGCCAACTAAATGTCTAAGACACTTTTTGAAAACAAATGATCATTAGCACCAAGGTTGCAGTGAAACAGCTCAAGTAGAAGAGTGACCACTTCGAGAGAAAGAGATAAAAAGAAAGATCAAATAGAAGTTGGAAGATGTCAGACTCGTGTCCCTCCAGTCACATTTGTTTTTTTTCATGAGATGGAGAAGGCTTGGGTAGGGGCCCTAGATTTAGTTCCCAGTCGCAGGCCCTGTTGAGACCTGGCCTTAACATGCGTCTTGGGTGATCCGATCACAAATCGACAGCTCTAAGTACGTCTGTTCACACCTCATTTGAATGAGTGACCACTTGTGATCCGATCTCACTTCCCCGCTCTATATGCAAATAAATACGCAGTAAACACATGGCTAATACAGCAGACGTTGTGACGTAATATTACAGGAATGTCAGTGGTAATATCCTACATATTCATGATATCGGGTACATTTTATTAACATCAAAATATAGATTATCCTCTACTGGCGGTTCCCGGGGACCTCCGGTAGAGGACACCGCCGCCTTTGCCAGGCAACAATACAGTTGTACCGACAGGAGACAGTAGAGCACAGAGGCCGTTTCTATGCCGGCAGGCTCGCATCTGCCTGTCTATTCACATGAGAAGCACAGTGAGACCCCGCAGATCCAAGCGGGTCGTCAGTTGAGTTGGCGGTCCCTAATGTGGCCCAGGACACATTCGCGTACACACTGCTAAAAGAATATGGCCATATGCGGCCCAGACCACCTTCGAATGTGGTCTGAGTGATCACACCTGTACTTACAGCTGTCCACTTGTGTGATTGAATCACTCAGGATACATTTTAATGCCAGGTCTGAACAGGGCCAGAATATAATGTACTGATGAGTGTGTGTATGTTAATGTGAGGTCTACCTTGCGTCTGCTCCTCCACCCAGGTATTGATGTTGACCCTGGCCGCTTCTGTGCTGGTTTTGAAGTCCACAGACTCCAGCTCAGCGTTGTAGTGCTTTTTGGTTTCTGCTAAGAAATACTGGAAACATAAACAGCACATTGAATGTGTTCCTCACATGTTGGACATGTGGAACTGTGAGAATGCAACGATCCAGCTTTCTGGGAATTAGGCTGCACATTTACAGGGCGGCAGTTCACTTTCTCACCAATTAATGAATTCATGCTGAGCACAACAGGCACACACCTCAACAAACTGGTAGGACTGCTCCCCATACAGCCTGTTGGCAACACTGAGGGCATACAGAGCATCCGCCTTGTTGAGCTCACTCAGCAGTTGGGCAAAGCTTGCGTGGACATCATCTTCACCATCCTGGGGTTTCAGGACCTGCGAACAGCCAGAGAAGACCTGCGTGTTACAAAGACACACTGAGCCAGTGATAGACGAAAGACAACTCTCTATTATGTTAATATGGATCATTGGCCTCGTGGTCTGCTTACCTGTTAAATGATGAGAATAGACACCAAAATCATCATTAACCCTGATGCTCCATAATACAGCTTTGCATACACTGTGCTGGGTGTTTAGGCAACCATTACCAATTTAAAAGGTTTCGCACCTTTTATAGCAATTTACATTTCATGAATCCATACAGTCGGTAAAAATCAGGGTGTCGGCGAGCGTCTGGTGGCCAGACATTGGCCCATAGGAATGCTGCCCAGGGAAAAGTAACACAAAATGGATCGTTTTGGTGTCATTGTTCTCATCATTTACTGTAATAAGAATGACTTTCGGCAAAAAATCCCGGAAGTTTTCAGAAGTTAAATTGTCTTTATGAGATCCACAACACCTTTTGGAAAGAATATGGAAAAAGGCAAAAACAGACCAAACAAAAGCTTCAACACCATTAACTTTAATATAAAATAACCCAAGGGGAAGTTTTTTTTTAAGCATAAAAACATACAATTATCCAGCATTTACCCACCATTATGTTGTCATCTTCATTGTAGACCAAGGAAAATTTAGTGCCTCTGCTGCTGTGCCAAGACAGCTTTTGCTTTTGTTGCTGTGCCAAGACAGAATTTTCCATCTACTGAATAAATAAGCTTGTTTTGCTGTTTTAAGCTTTATATTACACTTCAAATTCTGTTTTAAAAAATGCAACAAGATAGTGAAGATTAGCAAGCAAAGCAGCGGGAAATTAAGTGTGAAATACTCCGAAACCAAAATCTCAATTTTCTTCACCAGCTGACCCCACCAAGCCCAATCATTAATCATTCCTTTCACTTTGGCTCTGTTAGCACCTTGCGCAGATACTGAGGCAGTTTGCTGCTTTGTTGAATCTGCGACCGCAACTGCATCCGCGTCTTCATCTGCGACTCCATCGGTGAACGCTTTTGCGTCTGCTCCGGTCCCGCCTCCATTGGTTCCTCTCTCTCAGTGAAGCCGAGGACCTGGGGGTGCAAATGATGATGATGATGTTTCTCTCATCAGTAAGATTGCTGCACAGTTCAACATTGTTAGTGTGTGTGTGTGTGTGTGTGTGTGTGTGTGTTTGCGTGCGTGCGTGCGTGAGTGTGTGTATGGCAGGGCAGATTAATGCGAAGGTTAACCAACTGCAACTACTGCACTCTCTGGTGACTGGCTAGAGAAAATAAACCTCTCTACAGCCTCATGCTGAATCATACAATCACACGCCAAGGCATGCATGCACACACACGTTTTCCTCGGCACAACTGATGACACTCAGGCAGGATTACGCTCTTTTCTTAACCGATAAAGTCAGAATCACTTCCAAGTAAAATTCTATCGAAACCGCCCACATAATCAACTTCACTTCTGGCTGAAATGTTACTCCACTGACATCCATGTGTTGACATATGGGAACAAAATCAGCTTTAAGACATACGTTCACTCTGGGGTCACTCCAGTCAGGACAGTAGTCAAGTTGTCACACTCCCTCAGTGGTGGATGAAGTACTCACATCCTTTACCTAAAGGTGTAGTGTGTAGGATATGACGGTAGCTATCTAGCGGTGAGGTTACAGATTGGAACCAACTGAAACTTCTCCGGTGTGCCAAGCGTGTAGGAGAACTACGGTGGCCGATGCGAAAACGCGAATGGCTCTCTCTCTAGAGCCAGTGTTTGGTTTGTCCGTTCTGGGCTACTGTAGAAACCTGGTGGACGGCTCCGTGAAGAGGATCGGCACTGTATATAGATATAAACGGCTCATTCTAAGCTAACGAAAACACAACGATTCTTATTTTCAGGTGATTATACACTACAGACAACATACTTATTAATATTATATTCCATTTCTGCCAATAGATCCCCCCTAAATGCTACACACTAAACCTTTAAGCAGTGTAGTTACAATATTTAACTGTTTGCAATAAAACCCAGCCAGCTAACAACTAACCATAAACTAACACAAACACATCGATGAATCACATTTATGAAATACGAGAAAGACAAAAGTTTTGTTGCTGTAAAAGTGAAATCCATGCATTAAAAATGTTTCTAAAGTGGAAAAACAGAAGTATTAACAGCAAAATTAACTCAACAAGGTGTGTTTTTGGATCTCACCCAGAGATCCAAACTGTCGTCTTTCCAGGGAGTGTCGCTATAGTTTGTTATACTGCAAATGCAAGGGCTTTCGCCATTGGCCATATGCTCAATCACCATTGTGTTACCAGTCAGCGATAGACAGTGACTTAACAGACATTTATTTAAATGAAAATCTTTGAGATTATTACTTTAAAGACTGAAAAGTAAGAAAAAGACCGTCAACTACATTACAATTAAATTTATTAAAAAGTAGCTACAATATTGGCTTCTGAAATGGAGTAGATGGAGTGGAGTAGAGGTATAAAGTAGCAGAAAATGGAAATACTGAAGTACCTCAAAATTGTACTTCAGTACAGTATTTGAGTAAATGTGCTAAGTTCACTTTTCACCACTGAAATTCCCTCAAGACAGGACCATATCACTCCCATTTTAGCTTTGTTGCTTTACTGTGCTGATCATTTTTGTCGTCTACAACGTTTGTTGTATGCCTCTTCCTGTAATCTGAGGCAGAATAGAAAAGATCCCTGCCATTTCTGCTGACAGTGAGAGACAGAATGAGTAATTAATGCATGTACAGACACTTTCTCCTGCCTCACCACACCCTAAAGTAAAGTTCTCCCAGTGGAAATTCAGACCAAACCTTCCTGTCATCTCTGATACCATTTTGTGTCTGACAACAAATCATTGCCTTATGATTTTTAATATAACTTGGAAAATGCCTCTTCTTTCATTAAGAATACCAAACCTGTGCACATGACACGGCTCAAAACCCGAACCCATGGCTTTTTCTTTTCATGCAATAACATTGTTGCGAAATTCCAACACTATGACGAACCAGATCAACTGTCATGCAAGGACATTTGAATGCGTGCCTGTATAAATGCTTCCAAATGGATGTGTTAACGAGAGAACTGTAACTTTTTTACTGTTCATTTTTACAGTGTGTGTTTCAGTGTGTGTGTGTGTGTGTGTGTGTGTGTGTGTGTGTGTGTGTGTATGTGTGTGTGTGTGTGTACTGTAGCCTACCTCTGACATCTGTGTGGCTGTGCTGCCCCTGGTCCCCAGCATCACCATAGCCAAGGCTGAAGAGATGCTGAAAGGGGAGTAGAAGATATTCGCTGTCTTGTCTTCATCACTCAGCTTTTTGAACAAAGCCAGGGAGAAGACAGTGTTGGCCTTCGTTGTCTTGGATGGGGTTGCTGTCTCCATTGTGCCTGATACAGAGCAGAGCATTATTCATCGCATTATAAACTGCAGCAAATCTTTTATCTGATAAGTTACACTCTCCTGTTTGGATATGTTTCCCTGATTATGTGAAACACAAATAGCTTTAAAAAAGTGTATCTTCTTCTGCATTCTTGCACTTTTTACGAGGATGCTCAAAGACCATATGAGTGTTTCAGAGAAGCTTCTGAATTCATATTATCGTTTCGTCTTCGGCCTCTTGGTTTAATTTGGCAACTATTAAAATAGTAAAATGTAAGCAACTTGTGCAAACCTTTAGAATACTCTTTTGCATTGGTGTTTTATTTTACAACTTGGCAGTGTCCTCCAACAAAACCATCCCTTCCCCAGACACGTATAGACAAATCCACATTCTTTCTTTAACATAATCTTTTCACTCCACAATGAATCAAAATAGATTTAGATTCTTAAACAAAAGTGAAATATGTCACCAGACTCAGTAAAAATCACACAGATATTGCCTCATCACTACTCGACCATTGTTGCCTTTTGGAAGCAAGGTGAAAAGGGCACAAATCAAGAAAAGCCTTGTTTTCTTTTGCTATCACTCATCATCTAAATCAAATGACAAAAAGGTATATCCTGTACTTACTGACAGAGACTCCTCTTCAAGAGAACAAGTGATCAGGAACGATTCGGTTCAAGGAAGACGTGTTGTTTGAACCATCTGTGTATTTACACTCTGACACACCCAAGCTCAAGTGGGTCTGGCTGCAGCTTGAGAAAGTATCGAGAAATCACACCCAGCTGTGAAAGACACACCTACCCATATTATCCTTTGAGTACATGTCTTGTGCCAATGGGTTTGCGTCGTAAGAGTATGCTAACCACAGGCACCCCACCATAAAAGGCATGAATGGATGGATGGATGGATGGATGGATGGATGGATGGATGGATGGATGGACAGATAGATGGATGCTGAGATGACGACAAGATGCAGTCTACAGTTGATTAAGCAATAATCTTCAGAAACATCACTAAACAAATGTGATTGTCACATTTTTGATCAGCTGCGCAGTGAATCAAGAAATACATCAAGCAATTCAAACCAGATTGAGATGTAGTTTATGTGACTGGTTCCCAACCTGGGGGTCCCGACCCCCACTATGGGTTGCCAAAGCTTCACGGGGGGTCGCGAGGCCTTCTTTGGGATGTTAGACAACTTTTTAGAAAAATATATACAGTTGGCCTATATCTCAGCATTTTTAAGAAAACTAAATGAAATTGTTTGTTGTTTGTTTTAGATTATTATTCAAGATATAAACAGGAAAAGGGCACGGTGAAGACCTGAACACAAGCTATATTCACAGAGCCTTCCCTCTCTGTTAAACAGCCTCGTCCTGCATTAAAAGAGTATGCAGTTAAAACAACCGAATAGCTAATAGAACAATGGCCAAGTGCCAGGGAGTATGTATGATTGTTAAAAATAGAAATGATTGTTGAAAATTGTATTAAAAGTTACTAAACATTTTCTCATGCAATATTCACAGGAAATAATCTGCTCAAAATTCATTAAATCGCTCGTTTTACACAGACTTCCTATTGTTATGCATTGAATAAAATATGAAATATCCATAAAATATGTCACTTACTGTAGTCAGGGGTCATCAGTTTACTCAATGACAGAAAAGGGGTCCCTTAATTAAAACGGCTGGGAACCACTGGTTTATATAACTGATTTTAAACACATCCATTTTAACAGAGCTTATAAATTCTGTTCTCAATGCAGATGCTGATGTTGTGGAATCACAGAATATTGTTCAAATTGTTCTTTGTTGTTCTGGAAAGGTAAAGTGAATTTGAGATGCGGACTAAAGTGGAACATTTTTTGGCATCAATGACAAAGATCTGTGGGTCATTTTTTTCAGGTGCAGTTTCTTATAAGATAATTAAAGACATTTTCAAATTTGTTCATTTGCCATATAATGTTTGGTCACTATTGCCCTGTGGCTCGTAAATTATAAGGCTTGCACAAGCTAGTATTTGAATGTTTTATATTTGCATGCAGAAAGTTTGCGGTGTTTGCATTTTGTCAAATTAGAGATGCATCAATGCAAAGTTTTTTTGTTTCAAAATATACAGTAACTTTGGCTACAGAAGGAGGATGGGGTTAAACGTGTGCTGACCAGTGAAATCATACTGTACATTTGGTTAGAATGATCTGCATAATCTAATCTTCCATGATACATGATTTAGTTTGAGATTCACTGCTTCCTCTACTGCTAATATTGTTGATATTAACAACAGATTCTAATTTTAGTAGACACATTTATATGTTTCAACTTTCCTTTGAAAGATTTGTATGATGTAGTCAGTTGAAAAATGTATTTGGTTTTATGAAAAAAAAAAGAAATATGAATTGTAGGGATGAACAGGGATCATCACTGATAGGCTTCACCTAAAGATACTCAAATCAATACAGGTTAAATCAACTTTTTTTAATGTGCTGACAACCACCACCAATCCAGTTACCCCTAGAAGTTACAACTACTTTTTTTGCTGCTGAATTACATTACATTACAATACATTACGGTTCAATATTATTTGCTACCGCGCCCTCACCTGGCTATATTGAAGCACAGCATTTGTCGTGGTCTGAATTCAACCGAGCTAACATGAACAGGACAGAGGAGGAGATTAGCGGATTAACAGTAACAAGACAATCAGACATCAGGCTTTATGTGATAATAAAATTATTTTCTGAAGAGGACGGATACATGGTTCCTGGTAAGCGAAAGTCGTTGCAAGTCGATGCGTCATCTTATCTTCGTCAACATAGGCTGCCCGTCCTAGCTTACTAGCTAACTTGAAGGTAACATGATAGCCTTGTATCCCAGGGTCTTTTAGTGGTGTGGAGGACAAACCAAACGCCGTCCAAAAATTTGTCTATTTATTATTGGCAAAATACTGGAAAGAAAACAGTAGAAGACTTTTGACAAACTATTGGGAATTGGGAAAACGAGACACAAAATGACCACAAAGAGACGCAAAGAGATGCAAAACAACCAAAAAGATGTCTCTTTGAATCTGTGGCTCTTCTTCTTATATAGTAGGGGTGGGGGCCTTTACATGTCTGTGCCCAGAGGCCTATTGTCTCATAATCTATCCATGTCTACAGGACGTACAGTAGTGCTCACTCAGGGGAGCAGTATCGGCCGGCAAAGAGAACGGTCATAGTGGGGTTATGTCGGATGAAGAAGAGGAAGGGGTGGTCTGCGTTGAAGATGACAGGAATCTCTAAAGAGGGAGTCGAAGTGAGAGCCACAACGACAGCAGCAGTGGCAGCAGCAGCCTCAGTTCCCTCCTCGTTGACCTCCACGAAAGCCTTGTGGACGACTTTGGACAGTACCAGGTCGTTTGCCGGGGACATGCCTGTCAGCAGAGGAGAGAGTGTCCAATGCTTTACCATGCACAATAAATCAGTCATGCAGACCACCTAGTGCTTTGCATAACTGATGCCATGTTGTCATTATGCTTGTTGAAATTTCGAGTGCAACCTTTTGGGTTTTGAAAGACTGATCATTTAATGGCATTTCTATACATTTCTGTATGGGAAGTGGTACTCTTTTATTTGTCTGCTCAGATATGTTGTTCTCTCAAAATAATTATGCAGCTTATACATTTATGGCATATGTCTCACCAGAAAAGTCACTCCTTGAGACATCAAAAGCGTTCACCATGCCCATGCTGATCAGGATATCTTTCAAGGCATAAGTCACCTCCATCTTGAATCGAGGCAGCTTCACATCAACCTCCTTTTTACCCATCATGTCTCTACGAGTCCATTCCACAAATTTCTCATAGGTCAGCTCGCTCTCCAGCTAGCGTGGATATAATTTCAGTTGTTACTCTGTCCGTTTAAAATGGTGCATTGTTTTCTCTATGTGTATATATGCCCTACCTTCTCCAGGCCTGTTGTGTTGTCCTCTATCTCATCGGGCAGGAAGATGAGCATGCTGAGTTCCTTCCCTTTATAGAACATCTCTAGGATCTGTCCGTTTCATTTCATTTAAAGATAATCTGATTAGTTACAGGTATGACATTATCTTAAAAACCACAAATCTGATGGCCAGTTGTTCTTTGGGTCATGATAAATCTGTCCACTATATTTTATTGAAATCTGTTCTCAATTACTGAAATATCAGATTGCATGGCAGACAAACAGGCATGGGCAAAACCATACTGTTGAAAAACATGGACATTACCTGGCATTTGACCTCAGCAATGGGGGCGACACGGAATTTGCTTAATTTGCCCATCATCTTCACCGGCTTAGTGTCTTTCTAAAGAGATTAGCAAACAGAACAAGCCCTTTTCTTGTTGAGTTATCATCACATCATAGGTCATAATTAAACATTTTATTATTACAATGGAAGCTTGAAGTCTTAAAGGATAAAATTGGTATTTTTCAACCTGGACCCTATTTTTTTTAAATTGATTGCTGCAGGAATGAGTCCTGAAACATCGAAATGAGTCAGCAATTTAGCACTTTGATTTAAAATATGTCAGTAAATATCCCACTTGTGAAATTTGAAGCTTAACAATCTGAGCCTGTCAGTGGCAAAAACAAGCACTTTTAGTGGACGTAAACTGACGGTACCAGGTTGCCCCAAATGATTATATTACAGCCCGTTCAACAGCTGGTGGCTGCAGTGTACTCAATACTGTCAGGACAGTCTGCTGCAGTTTGCACACCAGTGGTTTCATTGAGCTGCAGCAGATCAAACATACAGCATAATGATTAGTATCACTTTCAAGCTGTATATTTCCATACAGCTAAATCAACACAGCTTTGTAAAGGTCTACAATCAGAGTGCCCTGCACATGCCAGATTCGGATTCAGCTACAGCATAGAGAGCTCAGTGCAGCTCAGTGCAGCTTAGTGCAGTGTTACCTTGTTAACTCTAAACTGAGCATCAACAGTTAAAAGCTCCTTGAACTGTTTGTTCCATTTGCCTTTGAAGTAGATGGCATTGACCAGCACCAGCCTGGTCAAGTTGTCCAATACACCCTTGGCCAGCAAGTCCTTGATTTTACCTGGTGAACATTAATGAGCAAAGACATCATCATTAAGACAGAGACACAGAACCAGGCTCTAGCAATGTTTTCATCCAAAGCTCAGGAAAATTAGATTTGTTATTTCTACTACTACTTCTAGAAATAATTTTACTACAGGAAGGTATGGAAGAGGACTAGGACCACCTGAAAAATGTATTTGAGTTCTGAGTGACTTAAAATCTGAAAATGTGAAAACTTGATTGTCCAATTCCTTCCCCATATCTAATCTGGGAATAGGAACTGGAAGAAGAAAAACAATGTAGTGCGCTTCTAAATTATGTGACCTCATTGTAACATGTAAATAGAGCATAACAAAGGATCAAGGACTGATCTCTGAGGATTCACAGAGACTGTGGAGGATTAAAAGACACCAATGGCAATGCATAGAAATAAAACTAGCCTCCACCAGTGAACACAAATGCCAACTAAATGTCTAAGACACTTTTTGAAAACAAATGATCAATAGCACCAAGGTTGCAGTGCAAGAGTGACCACTTTGAGAGAAAGAGATGAAAAAAAAAGATCAAATAGAAGTTGGAAGATATCAGACTCCTGTCGCTCCAGTCACATTTGTTTTTTTCATGAGATGGAGAAGGCTTGGGTAGGGGCCCTAGATTTAGTTCCCAATCACAGGACCTGTTCAGACCTGGCTTTAATATGCGTCTTGGGTGATCTGATCACAAATCGACAGTTCTATGTACGTATGTTCACACCTCATCAGAATGAGTGACCACTTGTGATCCGATCTCACTTCCCCGCTCTGTGTAAAGCACTGGAACAAAAACACTGACACATCTCCGACAGTATGATAATAATGCACTTCCCGTGCCTAGTCTGATAGTCTGTAGATATGTAGCCTGTAGATGAGATATATTTGAATAAAATACAGTTGTACCGACAGGATACAGTAGAGCACAGAGGCCGTTTCCATGCCGGCAGGCTCGCATCTGCCTGTCTATTCACATGAGAAGCACAGTGAGACCCCGCATATCCAAGCGGGACGTCAGTTGAGTAGGCGGTCCTTAATGTCCACATTCGAATGTGGTCTGAGTGATCGGATCTCAATGTGTCTTGAGTGCGTTCACACCTGTACTTAGAGCTGTCCACTTGTGTGATTGGATCACTCAGGATACATGTTAATGCCAGGTCTGAACAGGGCCAGAGTATAATGTACTGATGAGTGTGTGTATGTTAATGTGAGGCCTACCTTGCGTCTGCTCCTCCACCCAGGTATTGATGTTGACCCTGGCCGCTTCTGCGCTGGTTTTGAAGTCCACGGACTCCAGCTCAGCGTTGTAGTACTTTTTGGTTTCTGCTAAAAAATACTGGAAAACATAGACAGCACATTGAATGTGTTTCTCACATGTTGGAAGTTTTGAACTGTGAGAATGCAACGATCCAGCTTACTGGGAATCAGGCTGCACATTTACAGGGCGGCAGTTCACTTTCTCACCAATTAATGAATTCATGCTGAGCACAACAGGCACACACCTCAACAAACTGGTAGGACTGCTCCCCATACAGCCTGTTGGCAACACTGAGGGCATACGGAGCATCCGCCTTGTTGAGCTCACTCAGCAGTTGGGCAAAGCTTACGTGGACATCATTTTCACCATTCTGGGCTTTCAGGACCTGCGAACAGCCAGAGAAGAACTGCGTGTTACAAAGACACACTGAGCCAGTGATAGACGAAAGACAACTTTGTATTATGTTAATATGGATCATTGGCCTCGTGGTCTGCTTACCTGTTAAATGATGAGAATAGACACCAAAGTCATCATTTACCCTCATGTTTCATAATACAGCTTTGCATACACTGTGTTAGGTGTTGAGGCAACCATTTCCAATTTCAAAGTTTTCGCACTTTTTATAACAAATTACATTTCATGAATCCATACAGTCGGCAAAAATCAGGGTCAGTCTTTTCTTTTTGGATAATCCTACCAGACCTGGGAGGGGAGGCGCAGGCAAAGGCGGGGATCTAGGCATGCTGATCCCCGGCATCGCAGACTGGCTCTTGGCACGTAGATCGTTAAGTCAAGTCAAGTCAATTTTATTTGTATGAAATGGCGCTGGGTGGGTGTGGGGATACTCACGAGCCCCCGGCTGAGCTCCGCTGTGTTGGAGTTCTCCCCGGAGAACAAGAGGGTCGCCTCTCTGTGGCTTCCCATTTTTAAAAAGGGGGACCAGAGGGTGTGCTCCAATTATCGGGGTGTGACACTGGTCAGCCTCCCCGGGAACGTTTATTCTAGGGTGCTGGAAAGGAGGCTAGGACTGATTGGCGATCCTCGGATCCAGGAGGAACAATGTGGATTCCGTCTTGGCCGTGGAACAGTGGACCAGCTCTTTACCCTCGCGGGGCTGTTGGAGGGGTCATGGGAGTTTGCCCATCCAGTCTACATGTGTTTTGTGGACTTGGAGAAGGCTTACAACTGTGTCTCCCGGGGAGTCCTGTGGGGGGTACTGCGAGAATATGGGGTACCAGGGTCGCTGTTACGAGCCATCCGGTCCTTGTATAACCAAAGTGAGAACTGCGTGGTTCGGGCGTCTGATCAGGATGCCCCCTGGACGCCTCCCTTTTGAGGTTTTCCGGGCACGTCCAACTGGTAAGAGGCCCTGGGGTAGACCCAGAACACGCTGGAGAAATTATATATCTCGTCTGGCCTGGGAACGCCTCGGGGCCCCCCAGGGGGAGCTGGAAAACGTTGCGGGGGAGAGGGATGTCTGGAATTCCCTGCTTAGCCTGCTGCCCCCACGACCTGGCCCCAGATAAGCGGAAGAAAATGGATGATGGATGGATGGATGGATGGATGGATGGATGGATGGATGGATGGATAATGCTATTGTATTGGCCATTGTTTCTCAATTTGTCTATGTGACAGCATGGAGTGCTGCCCAGGGAAAAGTAACACAAAATGGATGGTTTTGGTGTCATTGTTCTCAGAAGTTATATTCTCTTTATGAGATCCACAGCACCTTTTGGAAATAATATGGAAATAGGCAAAAACAGACCAAACAAAAGCCTCAACACCATTAACTTTAATATAAAAATAACCCATGGGGAAGTTTTTTTTAGCATAAACACACAATTATCCAGCATGTACCCACCATTATGTTGTCATCTTCATTGTGGACCAAACAAAATTTAGCTTGGAATGCTTCTGTTTCTGTGCCAAGACAGAATTTTCCATCTACTGCATAAATAAGCTTGTTTTGCTGTTTTAAGCTTTATATTACACTTCAAATTCTGTTTTAAAAAATGCAACAAGATAGTGAAAATTAGCAAGCAAAGCAGCGGGAAATGAAGTGTGAAATACTCTGGAACCAAAATCTCAATTTTCCTCATCAGATGACCCCACCAAGCCCAATCATTAATCATTCCTTTCACTTTGGCTTTGTTAGCACCTTGAGCAGATACTGAGGCAGTTTAATGGTTTGCTGTACCTGCGACTGCACCTGCGACTGCACATGCGACTGCACCTGCGACTGCACCTGCGACTGCACCTGCGACTGCCCCTGCGAACGCTTTTGCCCCTGCTCCGGTCCCGCCTCCATCGGTTCCTCTCCCTCAGTGAAGCCGAGGACCTGTGTGCGCAAATGATAGTTTCTCTCATCAGTAAGATGATTCCTGCACAGTTCAACATTGTGTGTGTGTGTGTGTGTGTGTGTGTGTGTGTGTGTGTGTGTGTGTGTGTGTGTGTGTGTGTGCGTGTGCACACACATTTTGATGACTCTCAGACAGGATTACGCTCTTTCCTTAACCAATAAAATCAGAATCACTTCCAAGTAAAATTCTTTCGAAACTGCCCACATCATCAACTTCACGTCTGGCTGAAAAGTTACTCCATTGACATCCATGTGTTGACGTATGGGAACAAAATCAGCTTCAATACATATTGTCAATACAATGTCACACTCCCTCAGTGGTGGATGAAGTATTCACATCCTTTACTTAAAGGTGCAGTGTGTAGAATTTGAAGGAAGCTATCTAGCGGTGAGGTTGCAGATTGCAACCAACAGAAACTTCCCCCTTGTGCCAAGCATATAGGAGAACTACGGTGGCCGTTGCGGAAACGCGAATCGCCCTCTCTCTAGAGCTAGTGTTTAGTTTGTCCGTTCTGGGCTACTGTAGAAACATGGCGGCCGGCTCCGTGAAGAGAATCTGCACTGTATATAGATATAAACGTCTCATTCTAAGCTAACGAAAAAACAACGATTCTTATTTTCAGGTGATTATACACTACAGACAACATACTTATTAAAGCTGCAGTGCGCGATATTGGCACAAATATGATTTAAAAAAGTTATTTTTAGACAACGAGCGCTATAGCGTGACAGTAGTACATGAAACAGGTAACCTGAAAAGAATCATGTTCCTCTGTGTCCTACGGAGGAAAACAAGGTCCGCTGCCAGCTGCCGTCTATGAGAGCCGGCTGTCAATCACACGCGCACTCCGACCAAACGGTCAAACTAGGCAGCGCTGATCAGATATGAATCAATATTCTGTTACTGTAATGCCTATTTCTCACCTCAAGTGTTTTCAGAATCATCTTGGAGTTACTTTTTAGCTGTAAAATGAGAAAGTTTGTGAGGCAGCCGCCATTGTAAAATCTGTTGAAGGAAGCCAAGTTCTGGTCACATGACCGGAGCACAGCCAATAGGAATGCTCTCTCTCTCTGAAATAACCTGTGATTGATCAAAATCTGCCGTCACGGGCTAGATTTTTCTAAAGCCTGAAAACAGAGCCATGAGGAGGAGCAGAAGTCTAGTTTCCTCTCAGACCACTTGAATTACAATATGCTGAAAGGTTATTATGGAATTTTTGCCAAATTATGCCAAAAAATTGTTGCCTACTGCCACTTTAATATTATATTCCATTTCTGCCAATAGATCCCCCCTAAATGCTACACACTGAACCTTTAAGCAGTGTAGTTACAATATTTAACTGTTTGCAATAAAACCCAGCCAGCTAACAACTAACCATAAACTAACACAAACACATCGATGAATCACATTTATGAAATACGAGAAAGACAAAAGTTTTGTTGCTGTAAAAGTGAAATCCATGCATTAAAATTTTTCTAAAGTGGAAAAACAGAAGTATTAACAGCAAAATTAACTCAACAATGTGTGTTTTTGGATCTCACCCAGAGATCCAAACTGTCGTCTTTCCAGGGAGTGTCGCTATAGTTTGTTATACTGCAAATGCAAGGGCTTTCGCCATTGGCCATATGCTCAATCACCATTGTGTTACAAGTCAGCGATAGACAGTGACTTAACAGACATTTATTTAAATGAAAATCTTTGAGATTATTACTTTAAAGACTGAAAAGTAAGAAAAAGACCGTCAACTACATTACAATTAAATTTATTAAAAAGTAGCTACAATATTGGCTTCTGAAATGGAGTAGATGGAGTGGAGTAGAGGTATAAAGTAGCAGAAAATGGAAATACTGAAGTACCTCAAAATTGTACTTCAGTACAGTATTTGAGTAAATGTGCTAAGTTCACTTTTCACCACTGAAATTCCTTCAAGACAGGACCATATCACTCCCATTTTAGCTTTGTTGCTTTACTGTGCTGATCATTTTTGTTGTCTACAACGTTTGTTGTATGCCTCTTCCTGTAATCTGAGGCAGAATAGAAAAGATCCCTGCCATTTCTGCTGACAGTGAGAGACAGAATGAGTAATTAATGCATGTACAGACACTTTCTCCTGCCTCACCACACCCTAAAGTAAAGTTCTCCCCGTGGAAATTCAGACCAAACCCTCCTGTCATCTCTGATACCATTTTGTGTCTGACAACAAATCATTTCCTTATGATTTTTAATATAACTTGTAAAATGCCTCTTCTTTCATTAAGAATACCAAACCTGTGCACATGACACGGCTCAAAACCCGAACCCATGGCTTTTTCTTTTCATGCAATAACATGGTTGCAAAATTCCAACACTATGACGAACCAGATCAACTGTCATGCAAGGACATTTGAATGCGTGCCTGTATAAATGCTTCCAAATGGGTGTGTTAACGAGAGAACTGTCACTTTTTTTACTGTTCATTTTTACAGCGTGTGTTTCAGTGTGTGTGTGTGTGTGTGTGTGTGTGTGTGTGTGTGTGTGTGTGTGTGTACTGTAGCCTACCTCTGACATCTGGGTAGCTGTGCTGCCCCTGGTCCCCAGCATCACCATAGCCAAGGCTGAAGAGATGCTGAAAGGGGAGTAGAAGATATTCGCTGTCTTGTCTTCATCACTCAGCTTTTTGAACAAAGCCAGGGAGAAGACAGTGTTGGCCTTCGTTGTCTTGGATGGGGTTGCTGTCTCCATTGTGCCTGATACAGAGCAGAGCATTATTCATCGCATTATAAACTGCAGCAAATCTTTTATCTGATAAGTTACACTCTCCTGTTTGGATATGTTTCCCTGATTATGTGAAACACAAATAGCTTTAAAAAAGTGTATCTTCTTCTGCATTCTTGCACTTTTTACGAGGATGCTCAAAGACCATATGAGTGTTTCAGAGAAGCTTCTGAATTCATATTATCGTTTCGTCTTCGGCCTCTTGGTTTAATTTGGCAACTATTAAAATAGTAAAATGTAAGCAACTTGTGCAAACCTTTAGAATACTCTTTTGCATTGGTGTTTTATTTTACAACTTGGCAGTGTCCTCCAACAAAACCATCCCTTCCCCAGACACGTATAGACAAATCCACATTCTTTCTTTAACATAATCTTTTCACTCCACAATGAATCAAAATAGATTTAGATTCTTAAACAAAAGTGAAATATGTCACCAGACTCAGTAAAAATCACACAGATATTGCCTCATCACTACTCGACCATTGTTGCCTTTTGGAAGCAAGGTGAAAAGGGCACAAATCAAGAAAAGCCTTGTTTTCTTTTGCTATCACTCATCATCTAAATCAAATGACAAAAAGGTATATCCTGTACTTACTGACAGAGACTCCTCTTCAAGAGAACAAGTGATCAGGAACGATTCGGTTCAAGGAAGACGTGTTGTTTGAACCATCTGTGTATTTACACTCTGACACACCCAAGCTCAAGCAGGTCTGGCTGCAGCTTGAGAAAGTATCGAGAAATCACACCCAGCTGTGAAAGACACACCTACCCATATTATCCTTTGAGTACATGTCTTGTGCCAATGGGTTTGCGTCGTAAGAGTATGCTAACCACAGGCACCCCACCATAAAAGGCATGAATGGATGGATGGATGGATGGATGGATGGATGGATGGATGGATGCTGAGATGACGACAAGATGCAGTCTACAGTTGATTAAGCAATAATCTTCAGAAACATCACTAAACAAATGTGATTGTCACATTTTTGATCAGCTGCGCAGTGAATCAAGAAATACATCAAGCAATTCAAACCAGATTGAGATGTAGTTTATGTGACTGGTTCCCAACCTGGGGGTCCCGACCCCCACTATGGGTTGCCAAAGCTTCACGGGGGGTCGCGAGGCCTTCTTTGGGATGTTAGACAACTTTTTAGAAAAATATATACAGTTGGCCTATATCTCAGCATTTTAAGAAAACTAAATGAAATTGTTTGTTGTTTGTTTTAGATTATTATTCAAGATATAAACAGGAAAAGGGCACGGTGAAGACCTGAACACAAGCTATATTCACAGAGCCTTCCCTCTCTGTTAAACAGCCTCGTCCTGCATTAAAAGAGTATGCAGTTAAAACAACCGAATAGCTAATAGAACAATGGCCAAGTGCCAGGGAGTATGTATGATTGTTAAAAATAGAAATGATTGTTGAAAATTGTATTAAAAGTTACTAAACATTTTCTCATGCAATATTCACAGGAAATAATCTGCTCAAAATTCATTAAATCGCTCGTTTTACACAGACTTCCTATTGTTATGCATTGAATAAAATATGAAATATCCATAAAATATGTCACTTACTGTAGTCAGGGGTCATCAGTTTACTCAATGACAGAAAAGGGGTCCCTTAATTAAAACGGCTGGGAACCACTGGTTTATATAACTGATTTTAAACACATCCATTTTAACAGAGCTTATAAATTCTGTTCTCAATGCAGATGCTGATGTTGTGGAATCACAGAATATTGTTCAAATTGTTCTTTGTTGTTCTGGAAAGGTAAAGTGAATTTGAGATGCGGACTAAAGTGGAACATTTTTTGGCATCAATGACAAAGATCTGTGGGTCATTTTTTTCAGGTGCAGTTTCTTATAAGATATTTAAAGACATTTTCAAATTTGTTCATTTGCCATATAATGTTTGGTCACTATTGCCCTGTGGCTCGTAAATTATAAGGCTTGCACAAGCTAGTATTTGAATGTTTTATATTTGCATGCAGAAAGTTTGCGGTGTTTGCATTTTGTCAAATTAGAGATGCATCAATGCAAAGTTTTTTTGTTTCAAAATATACAGTAACTTTGGCTACAGAAGGAGGATGGGGTTAAACGTGTGCTGACCAGTGAAATCATACTGTACATTTGGTTAGAATGATCTGCATAATCTAATCTTCCATGATACATGATTTAGTTTGAGATTCACTGCTTCCTCTACTGCTAATATTGTTGATATTAACAACAGATTCTAATTTTAGTAGACACATTTATATGTTTCAACTTTCCTTTGAAAGATTTTTATGATGTAGTCAGTTGAAAAATGTATTTGGTTTTATGAAAAAAAAAAGAAATATGAATTGTAGGGATGAACAGGGATCATCACTGATAGGCTTCACATAAAGATACTCAAATCAATACAGGTTAAATCAACTTTTTTTAATGTGCTGACAACCACCACCAATCCAGTTACCCCTAGAAGTTACAACTATTTTTTTTGCTGCTGAATTACATTACATTACAGTACATCACGGTTCAATATTATTTGCTACCTCGCCCTCACCTGGCTATATTGAAGCACAGCATTTGTCGTGGTCTGAATTCAACCGAGCTAACATGAACAGGACAGAGGAGGAGATAGTGCAGCGGATTAACAGTAACAAGACAATCAGACATCAGGCTTTATGTGATAATAAAATTATTTTCTGAAGAGGACGGATACATGGTTCCTGGTAAGCGAAAGTCGTTGCAAGTCGATGCGTCATCTTATCTTTGTCAACATAGGCTGCCCGTCCTAGCTTACTAGCTAACTTGAAGGTAACGTGATAGCCTTGTATCCCAGGGTCTTTTAGTGGTGTGGAGGACAAACCAAACGCCGTCCAAAAATTTGTCTAATTATTATTGGCAAAATACCGGAAAGAAAACAGTAGAAGACTTTTGACAAACTATTGGGAATTGGGAAAATGAGACACAAAATGACCACAAAGAGACGCAAAGAGATGCAAAACAACCAAAAAGATGTCTCTTTGAATCTGTGGCTCTTCTTCTTATATAGTAGGGGTGGGGGCCTTTACATGTCTGTGCCCAGAGGCCTATTGTCTCATAATCTATCCATGTCTACAGGACGTACAGTAGTGCTCACTCAGGGGAGCAGTATCGGCCGGCAAAGAGAACGGTCATAGTAGGGTTATGTCGGATAAAGAAGAGGAAGGGGTGGTCTGCGTTGAAGATGACAGGACGCTTCAAAGAGCGAGTCTCAACGACAGCAGCAGTGGCAGCAGCAGCCTCAGTTCCCTCCTCGTTGACCTCCACGAAAGCCTTGTGGACGACTTTGGACAGTACCAGGTCGTTTGCCGGGGACATGCCTGTCAGCAGAGGAGAGAGAGTCCAATGCTTTACCATGCACAATAAATCAGTCATGCAGACCACCTAGTGCTTTGCATAACTGATGCCATGTTTTCATTATGCTTGTTGAAATTTCGAGTGCAACCTTTTGGGTTTTGAAAGACTGATCATTTAATGGCATTTCTATACATTTCTGTATGGGAAGTGGTGCTCTTTTATTTGTCTGCTCAGATATGTTGTGCTCTCAAAATAATTATGCAGCTTATACATTTATGGCATATGTCTCACCAGAAAAGTCACTCCTTGAGACATCAAAAGCGTTCACCATGCCCATGCTGATCAGGATATCTTTCAAGGCGTAAGTCACCTCCATCTTGAATCGAGGCAGCTTCACATCAACCTCCTTTTTACCCATCGTGTCTCTACGAGTCCATTCCACAAATTTCTCATAGGTCAGCTCGCTCTCCAGCTAGCGTGGATATAATTTCAGTTGTTAGTCTGTCCGTTTAAAATGGTGCATTGTTTTCTGTATATGTATATATGCCCTACCTTCTCCAGGCCTGTTGTGTTGTCCTCTATCTCATCGGGCAGGAAGATGAGCATGCTGAGTTCCTTCCCTTTATAGAACATCTCTAGGATCTGTCCATTTCATTTCATTTAAAGATAATCTGATTAGTTACAGGTATGACAATTATCTTAAAAACCACAAATCTGATGGCCAGTTGTTCTTTGGGTCATGATAAATCTGTCCACTATATTTTATTGAAATCTGTTCTCAATTACTGAAATATCAGATTGCATGGCAGACAAACAGGCATGGGCAAAACCATACTGTTAAAAAACATGGACATTACCTGGCATTTGACCTCAGCAATTGGGGCGACACGGAATTTGCTTTTTTGGCCCATCATCTTCACCGGCTTAGTGTCTTTCTAAAGAGATTAGCAAACAGAACAAGCCCTTTTCTTGTTGAGTTATCATCACATCATAGGTCATAATTAAACATTTTATTATTACAATGGAAGCCTGAAGTCTTAAAGGATAAAATTGGTATTTTTCAACCTGGACCCTATTTTTTTTAAATTGATTGCTGCAGGAATGAGTCCTGAAACCTGGAAATGAGTCAGCATTTAGCACTTTGATTTAAAATGTCAGTAAATATCCCACTTGTGAAATTTGAAGCTTAACAATCTGAGCCTGTCAGTGGCAAAAACAAGCACTTTTAGTGGACGTAAACTGACAGTACCAGGTTGCCCCAAATGATTATATTACAGCCCGTTCAACAGCTGGTGGCTGCAGTGTACTCAATACTGTCAGGACAGTCTGCTGCAGTTTGCACACCAGTGGTTTCATTGAGATGCAGCAGATCAAACATACAGCATAATGATTAGTATCACTTTCAAGCTGTATATTTCCATACAGCTAAATCAACACAGCTTTGTAAAGGTCTACAATCAGAGTGCCCTGCACATGCCAGATTTGGATTCAGCTACAGCATAAAGAGCTCAGTGCAGCTCAGTGCAGCTCAGTGCAGTGTTACCTTGTTAACTCTAAACTGAGCATCAACAGTAGAATCCTCCTTGAACTGTTTTTTCCATTGTCCTTTGAAGTAGATGGCATTGACCAGCACCAGCCTGGTCAAGCCGTCCAATATACCCTCGGCCAGCAAGTCCTTGATTTTACCTGGTGAACAGTAATGAGCAAAGACACCATCATTAAGAAAGAGACACAGAATCAGGCTCTAGAAATGTTTTCATCCTAAGCTCCGGAAAATTAGATTTCTTATTCTACTACAACTTCTAGAAATACTTTTACCACAGGAAGGTATGGAAGAGGACTTGGACCACCTGAAAAATGTATTTGAGTTCTGAGTGACTTAAAATCTGAAAATCTGAAAACTTGCTTGTCCAATTCCTTCCCCACATCTAATCTCATCTCATCGATAGAAATGAAACTGGGAATAGGAACTGGAAAAAGAAAAACAATGTAGTGCGCTTCTAAATTATGTGACCTCATTGTAACATGTAAATAAAGCATAACAAAGGATCAAGGACTGATCTCTGAGGATTCACAGTGACTGTGGAGGATTAAAAGACACCAATGGCAATGCATAGAAATAAAACTAGTCTCCACCAGTGAACACAAATGCCAACTAAATGTCTAAGACACTTTTTGAAAACAAATGATCAATAGCACCAAGATTGCAGTGCAAGAGTGACCACTTTAAGAGAAAGGGAAAAAAAAAAAATCAAATAACAGTTGGAAGATATCAGACTTGTGTCGCTCCAGTCACATTTGTTTTTTTCATGAGATGGAGAAGGCTTGGGTAGGGGCCTAGATTTAGTTCCCAATCACAGGTCCTGTTGAGACCTGGCTTTAATATGCGTCTTGGGTGATCTGATCACAAATCGACAGCTCTATGTACGTATGTTCACACCTCATCAGAATGAGTGACCACTTGTGATCCGATCTCACTTCCCCGCTCTGTGTAAAGCACTGGAATAAAAACACTGACACATCTCCGACAGTATGATAATAATGCACTTCCCGTGCCTAGTCTGATAGTCTGTAGATATGTAGCCTGTAGATGAGATATATTTTAATAAAATACAGTTGTACCGACAGGATGCAGTAGAGCACAGAGGCCGTTTTCATGCCGGAATGCTCGCATCTGCCTGTCTATTCACATGAGAAGCACAGTGAGACCCCGCATATCCAAGCGGGACGTCAGTTGAGTAGGCGGTCCTTAATGTCCACATTCGAATGTGGTCTGAGTGATCGGATCTCAATGTGTCTTGAGTGCGTTCACACCTGTACTTAGAGCTGTCCACTTGTGTGATTGGATCACTCAGGATACATGTTAATGCCAGGTCTGAACAGGGCCAGAGTATAATGTACTGATGAGTGTGTGTATGTTAATGTGAGGCCTACCTTGCGTCTGCTCCTCCACCCAGGTATTGATGTTGACCCTGGCCGCTTCTGCGCTGGTTTTGAAGTCCACGGACTCCAGCTCAGCGTTGTAGTACTTTTTGGTTTCTGCTAAAAAATACTGGAAAACATAGACAGCACATTGAATGTGTTTCTCACATGTTGGAAGTTTTGAACTGTGAGAATGCAACGATCCAGCTTACTGGGAATCAGGCTGCACATTTACAGGGCGGCAGTTCACTTTCTCACCAATTAATGAATTCATGCTGAGCACAACAGGCACACACCTCAACAAACTGGTAGGACTGCTCCCCATACAGCCTGTTGGCAACACTGAGGGCATACGGAGCATCCGCCTTGTTGAGCTCACTCAGCAGTTGGGCAAAGCTTACGTGGACATCATTTTCACCATTCTGGGCTTTCAGGACCTGCGAACAGCCAGAGAAGAACTGCGTGTTACAAAGACACACTGAGCCAGTGATAGACGAAAGACAACTTTGTATTATGTTAATATGGATCATTGGCCTCGTGGTCTGCTTACCTGTTAAATGATGAGAATAGACACCAAAGTCATCATTTACCCTCATGTTTCATAATACAGCTTTGCATACACTGTGTTAGGTGTTGAGGCAACCATTTCCAATTTCAAAGTTTTCGCACTTTTTATAACAAATTACATTTCATGAATCCATACAGTCGGCAAAAATCAGGGTCAGTCTTTTCTTTTTGGATAATCCTACCAGACCTGGGAGGGGAGGCGCAGGCAAAGGCGGGGATCTAGGCATGCTGATCCCCGGCATCGCAGACTGGCTCTTGGCACGTAGATCGTTAAGTCAAGTCAAGTCAATTTTATTTGTATGAAATGGCGCTGGGTGGGTGTGGGGATACTCACGAGCCCCCGGCTGAGCTCCGCTGTGTTGGAGTTCTCCCCGGAGAACAAGAGGGTCGCCTCTCTGTGGCTTCCCATTTTTAAAAAGGGGGACCAGAGGGTGTGCTCCAATTATCGGGGTGTGACACTGGTCAGCCTCCCCGGGAACGTTTATTCTAGGGTGCTGGAAAGGAGGCTAGGACTGATTGGCGATCCTCGGATCCAGGAGGAACAATGTGGATTCCGTCTTGGCCGTGGAACAGTGGACCAGCTCTTTACCCTCGCGGGGCTGTTGGAGGGGTCATGGGAGTTTGCCCATCCAGTCTACATGTGTTTTGTGGACTTGGAGAAGGCTTACAACTGTGTCTCCCGGGGAGTCCTGTGGGGGGTACTTCGAGAATATGGGGTACCAGGGTCGCTGTTACGAGCCATCCGGTCCTTGTATAACCAAAGTGAGAACTGCGTGGTTCGGGCGTCTGATCAGGATGCCCCCTGGACGCCTCCCTTTTGAGGTTTTCCGGGCACGTCCAACTGGTAAGAGGCCCTGGGGTAGACCCAGAACACGCTGGAGAAATTATATATCTCGTCTGGCCTGGGAACGCCTCGGGGCCCCCCAGGGGGAGCTGGAAAACGTTGCGGGGGAGAGGGATGTCTGGAATTCCCTGCTTAGCCTGCTGCCCCCACGACCTGGCCCCAGATAAGCGGAAGAAAATGGATGGATGGATGGATGGATGGATGGATGGATGGATGGATGGATGGATGGATAATGCTATTGTATTGGCCATTGTTTCTCAATTTGTCTATGTGACAGCATGGAGTGCTGCCCAGGGAAAAGTAACACAAAATGGATGGTTTTGGTGTCATTGTTCTCAGAAGTTATATTCTCTTTATGAGATCCACAGCACCTTTTGGAAATAATATGGATATAGGCAAAAACAGACCAAACAAAAGCCTCAACACCATTAACTTTAATATAAAAATAACCCATGGGGAAGTTTTTTTTAGCATAAACACACAATTATCCAGCATGTACCCACCATTATGTTGTCATCTTCATTGTGGACCAAACAAAATTTAGCTTGGAATGCTTCTGTTTCTGTGCCAAGACAGAATTTTCCATCTACTGCATAAATAAGCTTGTTTTGCTGTTTTAAGCTTTATATTACACTTCAAATTCTGTTTTAAAAAATGCAACAAGATAGTGAAAATTAGCAAGCAAAGCAGCGGGAAATGAAGTGTGAAATACTCTGGAACCAAAATCTCAATTTTCCTCATCAGATGACCCCACCAAGCCCAATCATTAATCATTCCTTTCACTTTGGCTTTGTTAGCACCTTGAGCAGATACTGAGGCAGTTTAATGGTTTGCTGTACCTGCGACTGCACCTGCGACTGCACCTGCGACTGCACCTGCGACTGCACCTGCGACTGCCCCTGCGAACGCTTTTGCCCCTGCTCCGGTCCCGCCTCCATCGGTTCCTCTCCCTCAGTGAAGCCGAGGACCTGTGTGCGCAAATGATAGTTTCTCTCATCAGTAAGATGATTGCTGCACAGTTCAACAGTGTGTGTGTGTGTGTGTGTGTGTGTGTGTGTGTGTGTGTGTGTGTGTGTGTGTGTGTGTGTGCATGTGCACACACATTTTGATGACTCTCAGACAGGATTACGCTCTTTCCTTAAAAGTCTGGCTGAAATGTTACTCCATTGACATCCATGTGTTGACGTATGGGAACAAAATCAGCTTCAATACATATTGTCAATACAATGTCACACTCCCTCAGTGGTGGATGAAGTATTCACATCCTTTACTTAAAGGTGCAGTGTGTAGAATTTGAAGGAAGCTATCTAGCGGTGAGGTTACAGATTGCAACCAACAGAAACTTCCCCCTTGTGCCAAGCATATAGGAGAACTACGGTGGCCGTTGCGGAGACGCGAATCGCCCTCTCTCTAGAGCTAGTGTTTAGTTTGTCCGTTCTGGGCTACTGTAGAAACATGGCGGCCGGCTCCGTGAAGAGAATCTGCACTGTATATAGATATAAACGTCTCATTCTAAGCTGACGAAAAAACAACGATTCTTATTTTCAGGTGATTATACACTACAGACAACATACTTATTAAAGCTGCAGTGCGCGATATTGGCGCAAATATGATTTAAAAAAGTTATTTTTAGACAACGAGCGCTATAGCGTGACAGTAGTACATGAAACAGGTAACCTGAAAAGAATCATGTTCCTCTGTGTCCTACGGAGGAAAACAAGGTCCGCTGCCAGCTGCCGTCTATGAGAGCCGGCTGTCAATCACACGCGCACTCCGACCAAACGGTCAAACTAGGCAGCGCTGATCAGATATGAATCAATATTCTGTTACTGTAATGCCTATTTCTCACCTCAAGTGTTTTCAGAATCATCTTGGAGTTACTTTTTAGCTGTAAAATGAGAAAGTTTGTGAGGCAGCCGCCATTGTAAAATCTGTTGAAGGAAGCCAAGTTCTGGTCACATGACCGGAGCACAGCCAATAGGAATGCTCTCTCTCTCTGAAATAACCTGTGATTGATCAAAATCTGCCGTCACGGGCTAGATTTTTCTAAAGCCTGAAAACAGAGCCATGAGGAGGAGCAGAAGTCTAGTTTCCTCTCAGACCACTTGAATTACAATATGCTGAAAGGTTATTATGGAATTTTTGCCAAATTATGCCAAAAAATTGTTGCCTACTGCCACTTTAATATTATATTCCATTTCTGCCAATAGATCCCCCCTAAATGCTACACACTGAACCTTTAAGCAGTGTAGTTACAATATTTAACTGTTTGCAATAAAACCCAGCCAGCTAACAACTAACCATAAACTAACACAAACACATCGATGAATCACATTTATGAAATACGAGAAAGACAAAAGTTTTGTTGCTGTAAAAGTGAAATCCATGCATTAAAAATGTTTCTAAAGTGGAAAAACAGAAGTATTTACAGCAAAATTAACTCAACAAGGTGTGTTTTTGGATCTCACCCAGAGATCAAAACTGTCGTCTCTCCCGGGAGTGTCGCTATAGTTCGTAATACTGCAAATGCAGGGGCTTTCGCCATGGGCCATACGCTCAATCACCATTGTGTTAACAGTCAGCGATAGACAGTGACTTAACAGACATTTATTTAAATGAAAATCTTTGAGATTATTACTTTAAAGACTGAAAGATAAGAAAAAGACTGTCAACTACATTACAACTAAATTTAGTAAAAAGTAGCTACAATATTGGCTTCTGAAATGGAGTAGATGGAGTGGAGTAGAGGTATAAAGTAGCAGAAAATGGAAATACTGAAGTACCTCAAAATTGTACTTCAGTACAGTATTTGAGTAAATGTGCTAGGTTCACTTTTCACCACTGAAATTCCTTCAAGACAGGACCATATAACTCCCATTTTGGCTTTGTTGCTTTACTGTGCTGATCATTTTTGTTGTCTACAATGTTTGTTGTATGCCTCTTCCTGTAATCTGAGGCAGAATAGAAAAGGTCCCAGTGGGACAAACACAGTGGGAGACAATGGGAGACAAAATGAGTAAATAATGCATGTACAGACACTTTCTCCCGCCTCACCACACCCTTTCAATATTACTTGGAAAATGCCAAACCTGTGCACATGACACAGCTCAAAACCAGAACCCACGGCTTTTTCTTTTAATGCAATAACATGGTTCGGAAATTCCAACACCATGACAAACCAGATCAACTGTCATGTAAGGACATTTGAATGCGTGCCAGTATAAAGGCTTCCAAATAAGTGTGTTTACGTTAGAACAGAAACTTGCTTGTTTGTTTGTGTGTGTGTGTGTGTGTGTGTGTGTGTGTGTGTGTGTGTGTGTGTGTGTGTGTGTGCATGTGCACACACATTTTGATGACTCTCAGACAGGATTACGCTCTTTCCTTAAAAGTCTGGCTGAAATGTTACTCCATTGACATCCATGTGTTGACGTATGGGAACAAAATCAGCTTCACTACATATTGTCAATACAATGTCACACTCCCTCAGTGGTGGATGAAGTATTCACATCCTTTACTTAAAGGTGCAGTGTGTAGAATTTGAAGGAAGCTATCTAGCGGTGAGGTTACAGATTGCAACCAACAGAAACTTCCCCCTTGTGCCAAGCATATAGGAGAACTACGGTGGCCGTTGCGGAAACGCGAATCGCCCTCTCTCTAGAGCTAGTGTTTAGTTTGTCCGTTCTGGGCTACTGTAGAAACATGGCGGCCGGCTCCGTGAAGAGAATCTGCACTGTATATAGATATAAACGTCTCATTCTAAGCTGACGAAAAAACAACGATTCTTATTTTCAGGTGATTATACACTACAGACAACATACTTATTAAAGCTGCAGTGCGCGATATTGGCGCAAATATGATTTAAAAAAGTTATTTTTAGACAACGAGCGCTATAGCGTGACAGTAGTACATGAAACAGGTAACCTGAAAAGAATCATGTTCCTCTGTGTCCTACGGAGGAAAACAAGGTCCGCTGCCAGCTGCCGTCTATGAGAGCCGGCTGTCAATCACACGCGCACTCCGACCAAACGGTCAAACTAGGCAGCGCTGATCAGATATGAATCAATATTCTGTTACTGTAATGCCTATTTCTCACCTCAAGTGTTTTCAGAATCATCTTGGAGTTACTTTTTAGCTGTAAAATGAGAAAGTTTGTGAGGCAGCCGCCATTGTAAAATCTGTTGAAGGAAGCCAAGTTCTGGTCACATGACCGGAGCACAGCCAATAGGAATGCTCTCTCTCTCTGAAATAACCTGTGATTGATCAAAATCTGCCGTCACGGGCTAGATTTTTCTAAAGCCTGAAAACAGAGCCATGAGGAGGAGCAGAAGTCTAGTTTCCTCTCAGACCACTTGAATTACAATATGCTGAAAGGTTATTATGGAATTTTTGCCAAATTATGCCAAAAAATTGTTGCCTACTGCCACTTTAATATTATATTCCATTTCTGCCAATAGATCCCCCCTAAATGCTACACACTGAACCTTTAAGCAGTGTAGTTACAATATTTAACTGTTTACAATAAAACCCAGCCAGCTAACAACTAACCATAAACTAACACAAACACATCGATGAATCACATTTATGAAATACGAGAAAGACAAAAGTTTTGTTGCTGTAAAAGTGAAATCCATGCATTAAAAATGTTTCTAAAGTGGAAAAACAGAAGTATTTACAGCAAAATTAACTCAACAAGGTGTGTTTTTGGATCTCACCCAGAGATCAAAACTGTCGTCTCTCCCGGGAGTGTCGCTATAGTTCGTAATACTGCAAATGCAGGGGCTTTCGCCATGGGCCATACGCTCAATCACCATTGTGTTAACAGTCAGCGATAGACAGTGACTTAACAGACATTTATTTAAATGAAAATCTTTGAGATTATTACTTTAAAGACTGAAAGATAAGAAAAAGACTGTCAACTACATTACAACTAAATTTAGTAAAAAGTAGCTACAATATTGGCTTCTGAAATGGAGTAGATGGAGTGGAGTAGAGGTATAAAGTAGCAGAAAATGGAAATACTGAAGTACCTCAAAATTGTACTTCAGTACAGTATTTGAGTAAATGTGCTAGGTTCACTTTTCACCACTGAAATTCCTTCAAGACAGGACCATATAACTCCCATTTTGGCTTTGTTGCTTTACTGTGCTGATCATTTTTGTTGTCTACAATGTTTGTTGTATGCCTCTTCCTGTAATCTGAGGCAGAATAGAAAAGGTCCCAGTGGGACAAACACAGTGGGAGACAATGGGAGACAAAATGAGTAAATAATGCATGTACAGACACTTTCTCCCGCCTCACCACACCCTTTCAATATTACTTGGAAAATGCCAAACCTGTGCACATGACACAGCTCAAAACCAGAACCCACGGCTTTTTCTTTTAATGCAATAACATGGTTCGGAAATTCCAACACCATGACAAACCAGATCAACTGTCATGTAAGGACATTTGAATGCGTGCCAGTATAAAGGCTTCCAAATAAGTGTGTTTACGTTAGAACAGAAACTGTTTGTTTGTTTGTGTGTGTGTGTGTGTGTGTGTGTGTGTGTGTGTGTGTGTGTGTGTGTGTGTGTGTGCATGTGCACACACATTTTGATGACTCTCAGACAGGATTACGCTCTTTCCTTAAAAGTCTGGCTGAAATGTTACTCCATTGACATCCATGTGTTGACGTATGGGAACAAAATCAGCTTCACTACATATTGTCAATACAATGTCACACTCCCTCAGTGGTGGATGAAGTATTCACATCCTTTACTTAAAGGTGCAGTGTGTAGAATTTGAAGGAAGCTATCTAGCGGTGAGGTTACAGATTGCAACCAACAGAAACTTCCCCCTTGTGCCAAGCATATAGGAGAACTACGGTGGCCGTTGCGGAAACGCGAATCGCCCTCTCTCTAGAGCTAGTGTTTAGTTTGTCCGTTCTGGGCTACTGTAGAAACATGGCGGCCGGCTCCGTGAAGAGAATCTGCACTGTATATAGATATAAACGTCTCATTCTAAGCTGACGAAAAAACAACGATTCTTATTTTCAGGTGATTATACACTACAGACAACATACTTATTAAAGCTGCAGTGCGCGATATTGGCGCAAATATGATTTAAAAAAGTTATTTTTTGAAAACGAGCGCTATAGCGTGACAGTAGTACATGAAACAGGTAACCTGAAAAGAATCATGTTCCTCTGTGTCCTACGGAGGAAAACAAGGTCCGCTGCCAGCTGCCGTCTATGAGAGCCGGCTGTCAATCACACGCGCACTCCGACCAAACGGTCAAACTAGGCAGCGCTGATCAGATATGAATCAATATTCTGTTACTGTAATGCCTATTTCTCACCTCAAGTGTTTTCAGAATCATCTTGGAGTTACTTTTTAGCTGTAAAATGAGAAAGTTTGTGAGGCAGCCGCCATTGTAAAATCTGTTGAAGGAAGCCAAGTTCTGGTCACATGACCGGAGCACAGCCAATAGGAATGCTCTCTCTCTCTGAAATAACCTGTGATTGATCAAAATCTGCCGTCACGGGCTAGATTTTTCTAAAGCCTGAAAACAGAGCCATGAGGAGGAGCAGAAGTCTAGTTTCCTCTCAGACCACTTGAATTACAATATGCTGAAAGGTTATTATGGAATTTTTGCCAAATTATGCCAAAAAATTGTTGCCTACTGCCACTTTAATATTATATTCCATTTCTGCCAATAGATCCCCCCTAAATGCTACACACTGAACCTTTAAGCAGTGTAGTTACAATATTTAACTGTTTACAATAAAACCCAGCCAGCTAACAACTAACCATAAACTAACACAAACACATCGATGAATCACATTTATGAAATACGAGAAAGACAAAAGTTTTGTTGCTGTAAAAGTGAAATCCATGCATTAAAAATGTTTCTAAAGTGGAAAAACAGAAGTATTTACAGCAAAATTAACTCAACAAGGTGTGTTTTTGGATCTCACCCAGAGATCAAAACTCGTCTCTCCCGGGAGTGTCGCTATAGTTCGTAATACTGCAAATGCAGGGGCTTTCGCCATGGGCCATACGCTCAATCACCATTGTGTTAACAGTCAGCGATAGACAGTGACTTAACAGACATTTATTTAAATGAAAATCTTTGAGATTATTACTTTAAAGACTGAAAGATAAGAAAAAGACTGTCAACTACATTACAACTAAATTTAGTAAAAAGTAGCTACAATATTGGCTTCTGAAATGGAGTAGATGGAGTGGAGTAGAGGTATAAAGTAGCAGAAAATGGAAATACTGAAGTACCTCAAAATTGTACTTCAGTACAGTATTTGAGTAAATGTGCTAGGTTCACTTTTCACCACTGAAATTCCTTCAAGACAGGACCATATAACTCCCATTTTGGCTTTGTTGCTTTACTGTGCTGATCATTTTTGTTGTCTACAATGTTTGTTGTATGCCTCTTCCTGTAATCTGAGGCAGAATAGAAAAGGTCCCAGTGGGACAAACACAGTGGGAGACAATGGGAGACAAAATGAGTAAATAATGCATGTACAGACACTTTCTCCCGCCTCACCACACCCTTTCAATATTACTTGGAAAATGCCAAACCTGTGCACATGACACAGCTCAAAACCAGAACCCACGGCTTTTTCTTTTAATGCAATAACATGGTTCGGAAATTCCAACACCATGACAAACCAGATCAACTGTCATGTAAGGACATTTGAATGCGTGCCAGTATAAAGGCTTCCAAATAAGTGTGTTTACGTTAGAACAGAAACCTGTTTGTTTGTTTGTGTGTGTGTGTGTGTGTGTGTGTGTGTGTGTGTGTGTGTGTGTGTGTGTGTGTGTGTGTGTGTGTGTGTGTGTGTGTGTGTGTGTGTGTGTGTGTGGGTGTGTGTGTGTGTGTGTGTGTGTATGTGTGTGATCTGTAGCCTACCTCTGACATCTGGGTAGCTGTGCTGCCCCCGGTCCCCAGCATCACCATAGCCAAGGCTGAAGAGATGCTGAAAGGGGAGTAGAAGATATTCGCTGTCTTGTCTTCATCACTCAGCTTTTTGAACAAGTCCAGGGAGAAGACGGTGTTGGCCTTCGTTGTCTTGGATTGGGTTGATGTCGCCATTGTGTCTGATACAGAGCAGAGCATTATTCATTGCATTATAAGCTGCAGCAAATCTTTTATCTGATAAGTTACCCTCTCCTGTTTGGATATGTTTCCCTGATTATGTGAAACACAAATAGCTTTACAAAAGTTCAAATTGGTAGGAATCTCTTTTTCAGCCATATGCCGAGCCTTTAGAATACTCTTTTGCATTGGTGTTTTATTTTACAACTTGGCAGTGTCCTCCAACAAAACATTCCCTCCCCAGACATGTGTAGACAAATCAACATTCTTTCTTTAACATAATCTTCTCACTCCGCAATGAATCAAAATAGATTTAGATTCTTAAACTAAAGTGAAATATGTCACCAGACTAAAATCACACAGATATTGCCTCATCACTACTCGACACTGTTGCCTTTTGGAAGCAAGGTGAAAAGGGCACAAATCAAGAACTGTTAGTAAAGCTTGGTTATCTTTTGCTATCACTCATCATCTAAATCAAATGACAAAAAGGTATATCCTGTACTTACTGACAGAGACTCTTCTTCAATAGAACAAGTGATCAGGAACGATTCGGTTCAAGGAAGACGTGTTTAGTTTGAACCATCTGTTTATTTATACTCTGACACACCCAAGCTCAAGTAGATCTGGCTGCAGCTTGAGAATGTATCTAGAAATCACACCCAGATGTGAAAGACACACCTACCCATATTATCCTTTGAGTACATGTCTTGTGCCAATCGTTGTGCGTTGTAAGAGTCTGCTAACCACAGACACCCCACCATAAAAGGCATGAGTGGATGGACGGATGGATGGATGGATGGATGGATGGACGGACGGATGGACGGACGGACGGACGGACGGACGGACGGACGGACGGACGGACGGACGGACGGACGGACGGACGGATGGATGCTGAGATGACGACAAGGTGTAGTCTACAGTTGATTAAGCAATAATCTTTAGAAACATCACTATACAAATGTGATTGTCACATTTTTGATCAGCTGCACAGTGAATCAAGAAATACATCAAGCAATTCAAACCAGATTGAGATATAGTTTATGTCACTGGTTCCCAACCTGGGGGTCCTGACCCCTTTATGAGTTGCCAAAGCTTCACGGGGGGTCGCGAGGCCCTCTTTGGGATGTAAGACAACTTTTTAGAAAAATATATACAGTTGACCTATATCTCAGCATTTTATTAATTTCTGTAAAGAAAACGAAATGAATTTGTTTGTTGTTTGTTTTAGATTATTATTCAAGATATAAACAGGACAAGGGCACGGTGAAGACCTGAACACAAGCTATATTCACAGAGCCTTCCCTCTCTGCTAAAGAGCCTCGTCCTGCATTAAAAAAAGTATGCAGTTAAAACAACCGAATAGCTAATAGAACAATGGCCAAGTGTCAGGGAGTATATATGAGTGTTAAAAATAGAAACGATTGTTTTTATTTACTAAACATTCTCTGATGCAATATTCACAGGAAATAATCTGCTCAAAATTCATTAAATCGCTCGTTTTACACAGACTTCCTGCAGTTATTGTGTTCACTATTTGGGTTAATTGTACTGTTCATCAGCTGTTCTGTTCTCTTATTGTTATGCATTGAATAAAATATGAAATATCCATAAAATATGTCACTTACTGTAGTCAGGGGTCGTCAGTTTACTCAATGACGGAAAAGGGGTCCCTTAAAGATAGGGTCTACGATGTTGGAAAGCTAGCATAATTTGAAGGTAGCATCGCCTCAGGAGCTCCGTCTAAGCCCATCCCCTCCCCTCGAAACTCCTTCCAAGGCAACGCCCCCCACATACATGCACGAGCACCGCCGCATTGTAACTACTTCATAGACACAGAGCAGAGAGAGAGAACCTGTACAGACACTTTCTCATGCCTCACCACACCCTTTCAATATTACTTGGAAAATGCCAGACCTGTGCACATGACACAGCTCAAAACCTGAACCCACGGCTTTTTCTTTTGATGCAATAACATGGTTGCGAAATTGAATGCGTGCCAGTATAAATGCTTCCAAATGGGTGTGTTAACGTGAGAACTGTAACTTGTTTGTTTGTGTGTGTGTGTGTGTGTGTGTGTGTGTTTGTGTGTGTGTGTGTGTGTGTGTGTGTGTGTGTGTGTGTGTGTGTGTGTGTGTGTGTGTGTGTGTGTGTGTGTGTGTGTGTGTGTGTGTGTGTGTTTGTGTGTGTGTGATCTGTAGCCTACCTCTGACATCTGGGTAGCTGTGTTGCCCCTGGTCCCCAGCATCACCATAGCCAAGGCTGAGGAGATGCTGAAAGGGGAGTAGAAGATATTCGCTGTCTTGTCTTCATCACTCAGCTTTTTGAACAAAGCCATGGAGAAGACGGTGTACTTCACATTTTTCGTAGCTATTTTATCACTAAATTCACTTCTGAAAAATGTTGAGGCGAGAAATCAACTGTGTAGATTTAGAATATTGACAGTTTTACGATGCTAGATGGCGAATCAAACATTTGCTCCACCGTTGTCGGAGTTTAGAAGCTCCACAAACTGCCGGCACAGCTAGCTAGCTCCTGCCGGGATCGCCACCTCTCCAGCCGGGCATTCACCTACACAGACCCCGCTATGAGCTGGCTGGAGCTCTCTCAAGAGACCGGTCTCGTAGACGAGGGGCTTTTATTTCCTGGTTGATGGATAGTTCTTTTAAATATCACAACACAAATGTCCATTATAAATTAACGTGTTTATTTGCCTTTTTGGAGTTGAAAAGCTCCACAATCGCCCGCGGGGGTAGCTAGCTGGAGAGCCGGCCACAGAGCAGCAGAGTGGCGAGGGAAAGAGCAGCCTCTGAGGGGGCAGAGAGATACCTGCTGAGACAACACGACCCTTTTTAACATTACTCTAATATCTGGAGGGAGATCAGTCCACTCTTTTGTTTCTGTAACTGAAAAAGCAATTTTTGTATCGTAAATTTTGTCGAGCAATGTTTTATATACGCCGTCTCCCCTCGTTGATAATCCTGTTTGTCTGACTTCACTATGAGCTGTTAGAATAAATATTTTAAACCTGCAGTATCTTATAAAGTAAACTAACAGAACATAAACAACTAAATCAAAGTTGTATTTTTCGATAATATGGGAATAGTGGTACGAGTTTGTGCTCGTTGTCCAGTGTTTTAAGAGCTGAGTTTTCTCTTCCATTCTCCAGTAAACGTGCGGCGGCGACGCGCTTTGAGTTCAAGCTGGTGCGCGCTGAGGCTAGAGTACGAGCAGGGAGGCAGGGAGGCATCTGACTGGTTCTCTACAACTGGGCGCAGAGGCACTGACTGGTAGACGTTTTTACAGGATTACAGCAGCTACAGATGACGGATCTTTTCCGGTCTTTTTTCAGAGCTCATAAGAAATGGATTGCTGTTGGGGTGTAAAGACCATTTCAACCAATATAACAAATAGTGTATACTGGATAAATCGCATACCCTGCCTTTAAGGAAAACAGCTGGGAACCACTGGTTTATATAACTGATTTTAAACACATCCATTTTAACAGAGCTTATAAGTACTGTTCTCAATGCAGATGCTGATGTTGTGGAATCACAGAATATTGTTCAAATTGTTCTTTGTTGTTCTGGAAAGGTCAAGTGAATTTGAGATGCGGACTAAAGTGGAACATTTTTTGGCATCAATGACAAAGATCTGTGGGTCAGTTTTTTCAGGTGCAGTTTCTTATAAGATATTTAAAGACATTTTCAAATTTGTTTATTTGCCATATAATGTTTGGTCACTATTGCCCTGTGGCTCGCTAATAATAAGGCTTGCACAAGCTAGTATTGGAATGTTTTATATTTGCATGCAGAAAGTTTGCGGTGTTTTTATTTCGTCAAATTAGAGATGCATCAATGCAAAGTTTTTTGTTTCAAAATGTTACAGTAACTTTGGCTACAGAAGGAGCATGGGGTTAAACATGTGCTGACTAGTGAAATCATACTGTACATTTGGTTAGAATGATCTGCATAATCTAATCTTCCATGATACATGATTTAGTTTGAGATTCACTGCTTCCTCTACTGCTAATATTGTTGATATTAACAACAGATTCTAATTTTAGTAGACACATTTATATGTTTCAACTTTCCTTTGAAAGATTTTTATGATGTAGTCAGTGGAATCATCAGTTGGATCATCATTGATAGGCTACTTCACATAAAGATACTCGCATCAATACAGGTTAAATCAACTTTTTTTAATACGTGTCATTAGGCTATAAAGAATGAAGGTGACAATAACTAACACTGCATGTTGTGCAGTGTGGGCATGTGCTGACAACCACCACCAATCCAGTTTCCCCTAGAAGTTACTACTACTTTTTTTGCTGCTGAATTACAGTACAGTACATTACGGTTCTTTATTATTTGCTACAGCGCCCTCACCTGGCTATCTTGAAGCACAGCATTTGTCGTGGTCTGAATTCAACTAAGCTAACATGAACAGGACAGAGGAGGAGATAGTGCAGCGGATTAACAACAACAAGACAATCAGACATCGGGCTTTATGTGTATAATAAAATTATTTTGAAGAAGACGGATACTGGCCTCCTGGTAAGCGAAAGTCGTTGTCATCATGCGTCATCTTAGTTTTGTCCACATAGGCTGCCTGTCCTAGCTTACTAGCTAACTTAAAGGTAAACAAACAAACCAAACGCCGTCCAAAAATGTGTCTATTTAGCGTTGCCTTATTTATTATTGGCAAAATACCGGAAAGAAAACAGAAGAAAACTTTTGACAAACTATTGGGAATTGGGAAAACGAGACACAAAATGACCACAAAGAGACGCAAAGAGATGCAAAACAATCAAAAAGATGTCTCTTTGAATCTGTGGCTCTTGTTTTTATGTAGTAGGGGTGGGGGCCCTTTACATGTCTGTGCCCAGAGGCCTATTGTCTCATAATCTATACAGGACGTACAGTAGTGCTCACTCAGGGGAGCAGTATCGGCCGGCAAAGAGAACGGTCATAGTGGGGTTGTGTCGGATGAAGAAGAGGAAGGGGTGGTCTGCGTTGAAGGTGACAGGAATCTTGAAAGAGGTAGTCGTGAAGATAGCACCAGTGGCAGCAGCAGCCTCAGTTCCCTCCTCGTTGACCTCCACGAAAGCCTTGTGGACGACTTTTGACAGTACCAGGTCGTTTGCCGGGGACATGCCTGTCAGCAGAGGAGAGAGAGTCCAATGCTTTACCGTGTACAATAAATCAGTGATGCAGACTACCTTGTGCTTTGCATAACTGATGCCATGTTATCGTCATGCTTGTTGTTGAAATTTCGAGTGCAACCTTTTGGGTTTTGAAAGACTGATCATTTCATGGCATTTCTATACATTTCTGTATGGGAAGTGGTGCTCTTTTATTTGTCTGCTCAGATATGTTGTGCTCTCAAAATAATTATGCAGCTTATACATTTATGGCATCTGTCTCACCAGAAAAGTCACTCCTTGTGACATCAAAAGCGTTCACCATGCCCATGCTGGTCAGGATATCTTTCAAGGCGTAGGTCACCTCCATCTTGAATCGAGGCAGCTTCACATCAACCTCCTTTTCACCCATCGCGTCTGGACGAGTCCACTCCACAAATTTCTCATAGGTCAGCTCGCTCTCCAGCTAGCGTGGATACAGTTTCAGTTATTAGTCTGTCCGTTTAAAATGGTGCATTTGTTTTCTCTATGTGTATATGTGCCCTACCTTCTCCAGGCCTGTTGTGTCGTCCTCTATCTCATCGGGCAGGAAGATGAGCATGCTGAGTTCCTTCCCTTTATAGAACATCTCTAGGATCTGTTCATTTCATTTCATTTAAAGATAATCTGATTAGTTACAGGTATGACAATTATCTTAAAAACCACAAATCTAATGGCCAGTTGTTTGTTGGTTCATGGTAAATCTGTCCACTATATTTTATTGAAATCTGTTCTCAAATGACTGAAATATCAGACTGCATGGCAGACAAACAGGCATGGGCAAAACCATACTGTTGAAAAACATTGACATTACCTGGCATTTGACCTCAGCAATGGGGGCGATACGGAATTCACTTTTCTGGCGCATCATCTTCACCGTCTTAGTGTCATTCTAAAGAGAGTAGCAAACAGAACAAGCCCTTTTCTTGTTGAGTTATCATCACATCATAGGTCCAACTTATGATATCACAGTTCTAATTAAACATTTTATTATTACAATGGAAGCCCGAAGTCTTAAAGGATAAATTCGGTATTTTCCAACCTGGACCCTATTATCCCATGTTTTTGTGTTTAAGTGACTTATGGGGACAATACTTTTTGAAATTGAGTGCTGCAGGAATGAGTCCTAAAACCTGGAAATGAGTTAGGAATTTAGCACTTTGATTTAAAATATGTCAGTAAATATCCCACTTGTGAAATTTGAAGCTTAACAATCTGAGCCTGTCAGTGGCAAAAACAAGCACTTTTAGTGGACGTAAACTGACGGTACCAGGTTGCCCCAAATGATTACATTACAGCCCATTCAGCAGCTGGCGGCTGCAGTGTACTCAATACTGGACCAATTTCGAAAAAATGTTGTCCCCATTAGTCACAGAAACAAGAATATGGGAAAATAGTGTCCAGGTTGAAAAATACTGAAGTTATCCTTTAACATTTTTAAATCTGGTGAAACCTTTCGCAAGACATGCTAAGCCATTTCCTCAAACAAACACCCCAGAAATGCTCTGGGATCAAATGTGTAATTGCAGCAGGGGACGGGGTGTCACATCAACACAACTCCAGGATATAATTCCAGGATAATCCTGAAGTTCCATGACAAATGGGAACATTGGCAGTGTCCCCAAACCAATTTTTATTTAGGGAAGAATAGGACTAATCTAGTCTGCTGCAGTTTGCACAACAGTGGTTTCATTGAGCTGCAGCAGATGAAACATACAGCATAATGATTAGTATCACTTTCAAGCTGTATATTTCATACAGCTAAATCAACACAGCTTTGTAAAGGTCTACAATCAGAGTGACCTGCACATGCCAGATTCAGATTCAGCTACAGCATAGAGAGCTTAGTGCAGCTCAGTGCAGTGTTACCTTGTTAACTCTAAACTGAGCATCAACAGTAGAATCCTCCTTGAACTGTTCGTTCCATTTGCCTTTGAAGTAGATGGCATTGACCAGCACCAGCCTGGTCATGTCGCCCAATGCACCCATGGGCAGCAAGTCCTTGATTTTACCTGGTGAACAGTAAGAAAATCAGATTTCGTATTCTACTACAACTTCTAGAAATACTAATACTACAGGAAGGTATGGAAGAGGACTAGGGCCACCTGAAAAATGTATTTGAGTTCTGAGTGACTTAAAATCTTAAAATCTGAGAACTTGCTTGTCCAATTCCTTACCCATCTCTAAATGTTAACATCAACTCAAAACCAGGGTGGGAATACCTACATGTATCTACGTACAGTCTCGTGCTTTCTCGTTGTATCTTGTAGGAAGAATTGCGTTGCCATTAATTAAAGTCTGGTTAGTTGTGATGGCTTCATCAGTTATAATGAACTAAAAACTTCAAATTGAATGCATTTAACCAAAGGAAGTTTTGAGACATCCAGTTCCTCACCTCACTGTGGCAAACCATAGCTTCTTGATATAGATTAGAAATGAAACTGGGAGTAGGAACTGGAAAAAGGAAAACAATGTAGTGCGCTTCTCTACAGAGTTTCAGAGCTGGGGATGAGAGCGAACGAGCGGGCGGGTGTCAGCTCTGTGCAATGCACTGGAACAAAAACACTGACACATCTCTGACAGTATGATAATAATGCACTTCCCGTGCCTAGTCTGATAGTCTGTAGATATGTAGCCTGTAGATTTGATATATTTTAATAAAATACAGTTGTACCGACAGGATACAGTAGAGCACAGAGGCCGTTTCTATGCCGGCAGGCTCGCATCTGCCTGTCTATTCACATGAGAAGCACAGTGAGACCCCGCAGATCCAAGCGGGACGTCAGTTGAGTAGGCGGTCCTTAATGTGGCCCAGGACACATTCGCGTACACACTGCTAAAAGAATATGGCCATATGCGGCCCAGACCACCTTTGAATGTGGTCTGAGTGATCGGATCTCAATGTGTCTTGAGTGCGTTCACACCTGTACTTAGAGCTGTCCACTTGTGTGATTGGATCACTCACGACACATGTTAATGCCAGGTCTGAACAGGGCCAGAATATAATGTACTGATGAGTGTGTGTATGTTAATGTGAGGTCTACCTTGCGTCTGCTCCTCCACCCAGGTATTGATGTTGACCCTGGCCGCTTCTGCGCTGGTTTTGAAGTCCACGGACTCCAGCTCAGCGTTGTAGTACTTTTTGGTTTCTGCTAAGAAATACTGGAAACATAAACAGCACATTGAATGTGTTCCTCACATGTTGGAAGTGTTGAACTGTGAGAATGCAACGATCCAGCTTACTGGGAATTAGGCTTCACATTTACAGGGCGGCAGTTCACTTTCTCACCAAGTAATGAATTCATGCTGAGCACAATAGGCACACACCTCAACAAACTGGTAGGACTGCTCCCCATACAGCCTGTTGGCAACACTGAGGGCATACAGAGCATCCGCCTTGTTGAGCTCACTCAGCAGTTGGGCAAAGCTTGCGTGGACATCATCTTCACCATTCTGGGGTTTCAGGACCTGCAACAGCCAGAGAAGACCTGCGTGTGACACACTGAGCCAGTGATAGACGAAAGACATCTTTGTATTATGTTAATATGGATCATTGGCCTCGTGGTCTGCTTACCTTTTAAATGATGAGAATAGACACCAAAATCATCATTAACCCTGATGCTCCATAATACAGCTTTGCACACACTTTTAGGTGCTGAGGCAACCATTACCAATTTAAAAGTTTTCGCACCTTTTATAGCAATTTACATTTCATGAATCCATACAGTTGGCAAAAATCTGGGTCAGTCTTTTCTCACAAGACCCCGGCTGAGCGCCGCTGGGTTGGAGTCCTCCCCGGAGCCTCTCTGTGGCTTCTCATTTTTAAAAAGGGGGACCGGAGGGTGTGCTCCAATTATCGGGGTATTACACTGCTTAGCCTCCCCGGGAAAGTTTATTCCAGGGTGCTGGAAAGGAGGTTCCGACCGATTGTCGAACCTCGGATCCAGAAGGAACAATGCGGATTCCGTCCTGGCCGTGGAACAGTGGACCAGCTCTTTACCCTCGCGGTGCTGTTGGAGGGGTCATGGGAGTTTGCCCATCCAGTCTACATGTGTTTTGTGGACTTGGAGAAGGCTTACGACCGTGTCCCCCGGGGAGTCCTGTGGGGGGTACTGCGGGAATAGGGGGTGCCAGGGTCGCTGTGACAAGCCATCCGGTCCTTCTATAACCAAAGTGAGAGCTGACTCGGCACAAAGTCAAACACGTTTCCAGTGGGTGTTGGCCTCTGCCAGGGTTGTCCCTTGTCATCGATGCTGTTTGTGATTTTCGTGGCCAGGATCTCAAGACGCAACCAGGGGGAGGAGAGTGTCCGGTTCGGGGACCTCAGAATTGCGTCTCTGCTTTTTGCAGATGATGTGGTTCTGTTGGCTTCATCAAACCGTGGGGCACTTTGCAGTTTGTGAAGCAGTCGGGATGAGAGTCAGTGACTCCAAGTCTGAGGCAATGGTGCTCTGCCGGAAACAGGTGGATTGCACCTTCCAGGTGGGGACTGAGTCTTTGCCCCAAGCGAGGGAGTTTAAGTATCTCGGGGTCTTGTTCACGAGTGAGGGAAAAATGGAGCAGGAGATGGACAGGCGGTTCGGTGCGGCATCTGCAGTTATGCAGGCGCTATACCGGACCGTTGTGGTGAAAAGGGAGCTGAGCCGGAAGGCAAAGCTCTCGATCTACCAGTTCATCTACATTCCAACCCTCACCTATGATCATGAGCTTTGGATAGTGACTGAAGGAATGAGATCGCGGATACAAGCAGCCGAAATGAGCTTCTGTCGTAGAGTGGCTAGGCTCAGACTTAGATATAGGGTGAGGAGCTCAGACATCCAGAGTAGAGCCGCTCCTCCTTTGCGTCGAAAGGGGCCAGCTGAGGTGGTTCGGGCATCTGATCAGGATACCTCCTGGACGCCTCCCTTTTGAGGTTTTCCGGGCACGTCCAACTGGTAAGAGGCCCCGGGGTAGACCCAGAACACGCTGGAGAGATTATATATCTTGTCTGGCCTGGGACCGCCTCAGGGTCCCAGTGCCTCTCTTGCTGTGACAAGACAGCATTTGCTTTTGTTGCTGTGCGAAGACAAAATTTTGTATCTACTACATAAATAAGCTTGTTTCGCTGTTTTAAGCTTTATATTACACTTCAAATTCTGTTTTAAAAAATGCAACAAGATAGTGAAAATTAGCAAGCAAAGCAGCGGGAAATTAAGTGTGAAATACTCTGGAACCAAAATCTAAATTTTCCTCACCAGATGACCCCAGCAAGCCCAATCATTAATCATTCCTTGCACTTTGGCTTTGTTAGCACCTTGCGCAGATACTGAGGCAGTTTGCTGGTTTGCTGTACCTGCGACTGCATCGGCAAACACATTTGCATCAGCTGCGGTCCCGTCTCCATTGGATCCTTTCTCTCAGTGAAGCCGAGGACCTGTGGGTGCAAATGATAGTTTCTCTCATCAGTAAGATGATTGCTGCACAGTTCAACATTGTGTGTGTGTGTGTGTGTGTGTGTGTGTGTGTGTGTGTGTGTGTGTGTGAGTGCATGTGCACACACATTTTGATGACTCTCAGACAGGATTACGCTCTTTTCTTAACCAATAAAATCAGAATCACTTCCAAGTAAAATTCTATCGAAACTGCCCACATCATCAACTTCACGTCTGGCTGAAATGTTACTCCATTGACATCCATGTGTTGACATTTGGGAACAAAATCAGCTTTAAGACATACGTTCACTCTGGGGTCACTCCAGTCAGGACATTAGGTCAAGTTGTCACACTCCCTCAGTGGTGGATGAAGTATTCACATCCTTTACTTAAAGGTGCAGTGTGTAGGATTTGACGGTAGCTATCTAGCGGTGAGGTTGCAGATTGCAACCAACTGAAACTTCTCCCGTATGCCAAGCGTGTAGGAGAACTACGGTGGCCGATGCAAAAGCGCGAATCGCCCTCTCTCTAGAGCCAGTGTTTGGTTTGTCCGTTCTGGGCTACTGTAGAAACATGGCCGCTCAATCACCATTGTGTTAAAGGGACTATATGTAAGAATCAGAAATTTCTTGTTAACAGCGACACCTGTGGCCGCAATGTCAACGAAAGTCAGCGTCCTGTTGCTCGCGCTTGTGCTCGTTCTACATAGACATGAACGAGCACCGGTCTAAACAGTGAGGCGACACACGTCAGCTAACACACAATATCACTCTATATTTCACCTGCTTGGCAGTAATGTTAGCCGACCAGAGGAGGGTCTCTCCATAAATCAATGCTGATCCTAGTGTTGACTTTTCCTGCTTCAGCTTGCCGATCCGGAGGGAACCGGGGGTGGGGGGGAGAGAGACACCGACACCCGGTCGGGACGATAACGTAACTCGCTGCGGAGCCCCGTCACTTCACAAGACACGGGAAACCTCTGTTGGTCTGGAGGAGCTGCAGCATTTTCTGCAAAAACGTCCACTGCACATTCACTAGATATTCTCGGAGCTAAACTAACTCTTCTGCAGTGTGCGCGCGTGCAAGTGGAGTTGGAGCGAGCCGAGCGGGTGAGAACGAGCGCGGTGTGCAAGCAGGCAGCAGGCAGTAGGAGCAGCGCGTACCCACACGCGAGCGCGCATGGGATTCCGACCCGGTATGATTTATGCGCGTGATAAATTACATATAGTCCCTTTAACAGTGAGCGATAGACAGTGACTTAACAGACATTTATTTCATTGAAAATCTTCGAGATTATTACTTTAAAGACTGAAAAGTAAGGAAAAGACTGTCAACTACATTACAACTAAATTTAGTAAAAAGTAGCTACAATATTGGCTTCCTGTAATCTGAGGCAGAATAGAAAAGATCCCTGCCATTTCTGCGGACAGGGGGAGACAAAATGAGTAATTAATGCATGTACAGACACTTTCTCCTGCCTCACCTTACCCTAAAGCAAAGTTCTCCCAGTGGAAATTCAGACCAAAACCCTCCTGTCATCTCTGATACCATTTGGTGTCTGACAACAAATCATTTCCTCATGTTTTTTAATATTACTTGGAAAATGTCTTTCCTTTCATTAAGAATACCAAACCTGTGCACATGACACGGCTCAAAACCCGAACCCACGGCTTCTTCCTTTCATGCAATAACATGGTTGCGAAACACCATGTCAAACCAGATCAACTGTCATGCAAGGACATTTGAATGCGTGCCAGTATAAATGCTTCCAAATGGGTGTGTTAACGAGAGAACTGTAACTTGTTTGTTTAAGTGTGTGGGTGTGTGTGTGTGTGTGGGTGTGCGTGTGTGTGTGTGTGTGTGTGGGTGGGTATGCGTGGGTGGGTGGGTGTGCGTGGGTGGGTGTGTGTGTGTGTGTGTGCTTGCGTGCGTGCGTGTGTGTGCCTGTGTGTGGCTGTACCGTAGCCTACCTCTGAGATCTGTGTAGCTGTGCTGCCCCTGCACCCCAGCATCACCATAGCCAAGGCTGAAGAGATGCTGAAAGGGGAGTAGAAGATATTCGCTGTCTTGTCTTCATCACTCAGCTTTTTGAACAAAGCCAGGGAGAAGACGGTGTTGGCCTTCGCTGTCTTGGATGGGGTTGGTGTCGCCATTGTGTCTGATACGGAGCAGAGCATTATTCATCGCATTATAAACTGCAGCAAATCTTTTATCTGATAAGTTGCACTCTCCTGATTATGTGAAAAACACAAATGGCTTTAAAAAAGGTTCAAATTGGTAGGAATCTCTTTTTCAGCCACAAGCGGAGGTGAGAATGTTTCTTCTTCTGCATTCTTGCACTTTTTATGAGGGTGCTCAAAGACCATATGAGTGTTTCAGAGAAGCTTCTGAATTCATGTTATCGTTTCGTCTTCGGCCTCTTGGTTTAATTTGCCAACTATTAAATAGTTTGACGTTTTAAAAAGTAAGCAGTTTCCGGGGTGCTGCTATAGCTCAACCGGTTGAGCGACGCCCGCTCAACCGGTTGAGCTATAGCAGCACCATGACTGAGTCCTTACCGCAGCGGTCCAGGGTTCAAATCCGACCTGTGGTCCTTTGCTGCATGTTAACCCCTCTCTCTCTCCCCCTTTCATTACCATCTCTCTCTCTCTATCAATAAAGACATTGAAAAGCCAAAAAAAATAATCTTAAAAAAAAAAAAAAAGTAAGCAGCTTGTGCAAACCTTTAGAATACTCTTTTGCATTGGTGTTTTATTTTACAACTTGGCAGTGTCCTCCAACAAAACATTCCCTTCCCCAGACACGTATAGACAAATCCACATTCTTTCTTTAACATAATCTTTTCACTCCGCAATGAATCAAAATAGATTTAGATTCTTAAACAAAAGTAAAATATGTCACCAGACTTAAATCACACAGATATTGCCTCATCACTACTCGACTGCCTTTTGGAAGCAAGGTGAAAAGGGCACAAATCAAGAAAAGCCTTGTTTGCTTTTGCTATCACTCATCATCTAAATCAAATAACAAAAAGGCATATCCTGTACTTACTGACAGAGACTCCTCTTCAAGAGAACAAGTGATCAGGAACGATTCGGTTCAAGGAAGACGTGTTCTGTTTGAACCATCTGTGAATTTATACTCCGACACACCCAAGGTCAAGCAGGTCTGGCTGCAGCTTGAGAATGTATCTAGAAATCACACCCAGCTGTGAAAGACACACCTAGACATATTATCCTTTGAGTACATGTCTTGTGCCAATGGGTGTGCGTCGTAAGAGTATGCTAACCACAGACACCCCACCATAAAAAGCATGAATGGATGGATGGATGGATGGATGGATGGATGGATGCTGAGATGAAGACAAGGTGCAGTCTACAGTTAATTAAGCAATAATCTTCAGGAACATCACTATACAAATGTGATTGTCACATTTTTGATCAGCTGCACAGTGAATCAAGAAATACATCAAGCAATTCAAACCAGATTGAGATATAGTTTATGTCACTGGTTCCCAACCTTGGGGTCCCGACCCCCACTATGTGTCGCAAAAGCTTCACGGTGGGTCGCGAGGCCTTCTTTGGGATGTAAGACAACTTTTTAGAAAAATATATACAGTTGGCCTATATCTCAGCATTTTATTAATTTCCGTAAAGGAAACTAAATGAAATTGTTATTTTTAAAGTTTGGATTATTATTCAAGATATAAACAGGACACGGTGAAGACCTGAACACAAGCTATATTCACAGAGCCTTCCCTCTCTGCTAAACAGCCTCGTCCTGCACTAAAAAAGTATGCAGGTAAAACAACCGAATAGCTAATAGAACAATGGCCAAGTGTCAGGGAGTATGTATGATTGTTAAAAAAATAGAAATGATTGTTGTAAATAGAAGTAACATCAGCACAGACGGAGGAGCAGATAAGGATGTGGAGCTACTGTACGCATCAGCAAAGCAAGACATGCAATAATATGTAATAATAACAACTGCCTCCGATATATACTGGCCCAGAAAAATTTCAAATACAGACCTGTGGAACCAGACAAACCAGGAGCGAATCAACAACGAAATCAAAAGGAGGAAGTGGAGATGGAACGGGCACACACTGAAAACAAGAAGCAAACATAACAAGACAAGCTCTGGAGTACAACCCACAAGGAAAGAGGAAGCTAGGGAGACCAAAAACCAACCGGAGACGGTCCACGCTCGACTAGCTAAATAAGATTGGGACCTCCTGGCAGGAAGCAAAGACCACTGCACAGAAGAGAGTGAGGTGGAGATCCATGGTGGACGCCCTATGCTCCCAAGGTGGCCAAGAGGATTAAGAAGAAGAAACATTAACAGGGAAAACTCATCTCTGATGCAATATTCAAAGGAAATAATCTGCTCAAAATTCATTAAATCGCTCGTTTTACACAGACTTCCTGCAGTTATTGCGTTCACTATTTTGGTTAATTGTACAGTTCATCAGCTGCTCTGTTCTCTTATTGTTATGCATTGAATAAAATATGAAATATCCATAAAATATGTCACTTAGTCAGGGGTCGTCAGTTTACTCACTGGTAGAAAAGGGGTCCCTTAAGGAAAACGGCTGGGAACCACCGGTTTATATAACTCATTTTAAACACGTCCATTTTAACAGAGCTTATAAATTCTGTTATCAATGCAGATGCTGATGTTGTGGAATCACAGAATATTGTTCAAATTGTTCTTTGTTGTTCTGGAAAGGTCAAGTGAATTTGAGTTGCGGACTAAAGTGGGACATTTTTTGGCATCAATGACAAAGATCTGTGGGTCAGTTTTTTCAGGTGCAGGTTCTTATAAGATACTTAAAGACATTTTCAAATTGTTTATTTTCCATATAATGTTTGGTCACTATTGCCCTGTGGCTCTTAAATTATAAGGCTTGCACAAGCTAGTATTTGAATGTTTTATATTTGCATGCAGAAAGTTTGTGGTGTTTGCATTTTGTCAAATTAGAGATGCATCAATGCAAAGTTTTTTGTTTCAAAATATTACAGTAGCTTTGGGCTACAGAAGGAGGATGGGGTTAAACATGTGCTGACCAGTGAAATCATACTGTACATTTGGTTAGAATGATCTGCATAACCTAATCTTCCACGATACATGATTTAGTTTGAGATTCACTGCTTCCTCTACTGCCAATATTGTTGCCATTAGATAACAACAGATTCTAATTTTAGTAGACAAATTTATATGTTTTAACTTTCCTTTGAAAGATATTTATGATGTAGTAAGTTGAAAAATGTAATTGGTTTTATGGAAAAAAAACAGGGATCATCACTGATAGGCTTCACATAAAGATACTCACATCATTTATCTACAGGTTAAATCAACTTTTTTTTAATACGTGTCAGTAGGCTATAAAGAATGAAGGTGGCAATAACTAACACTGCATGTTGTGCAATGTGTGCATGTAGTGACAACCACCACCAATCCGGTTTCCCCTAGAAGTTATAACTACTTTTTTTTGCTGCTGAATTACATTACAGTACAGTACATTACTGTTCAATATTATGTGAGCTACATCGCCCTCACCTGGCTATCTCGAAGCACTGCACCTGTCGTGGTCTGAATTGAACCGAGCTAACATGAACAGGACAGAGGAGGAGATAGTGCAGCGGATTAACAACAACAAGATAATCAGACATCGGGCTTTATGTGTATGATAAAATTATTTTCTGAAGAGGACGGATACTGGCCTCCTGGTAAGCGAAAAAGTCGTTGTCATGGTGCGTCATCTTATCTTTTGTCCACATAGGCTGCTGCCCTGTCCTAGCTTTACAAGCTAACTTGAAGGTAACGTGATATCCTTGTATCCCGGGGTCCTTCAGTGGAGAGGAGGACAAACCAAACCCCGTGCAAAAATGTGTATATTTAGTGTTGCCTTGTTTATTATGGGCAAAATACCGGGGAAAAAAACAGAAGAAGACTTTTGACAAACTTATTGGGAATTGATACTCCATTTGGCATGAATGTAATATTATAAGAAGCTGTAATTTTGACAGAATATCAGTAAGCATACTTTGTTTTGGACTGGTGAGAATAGTTAGCAACCGTTGCTAAGCTAGCTAATGTTAGCTGCAGCTGTTGTAGTGACTTCCTATTCAGTATTTACTATATTACCTAACTAAAGTCTAACGTCTTTGCCATTGTAGCTACCAGTTACATTGCCACATTTTTATTAATGGAGTTCGTACTGTTCAGCACAAGGACGTCATATACATATATCCCAGTTAGGTTAGCTCGCACGCTAACTTAGCCTACCAAACGCTAGCTACATCATTAGCCATTTGGCTTTCAAACATGTGACTTAAAAGTATAACGTTTGTTAAAGGCGGGTATTTTGGCAGCCAGCGTTTTTGTTGTCATGCTGGCTCTAGTCCCAGCTCTTTCCTCATGTAGCTGCAGACCGTCACGAGTGAGTGAGTGAGTGAGCAGCATTATGAGCAATAAATATCATTAGTTTTGTTAACTCCTTCCTGTTCATCTTTCTCTGTATTGTTGACATCTGTCTGTCTTTCTTCTTTTGTCCTCTGGCCTTGATACGACTTTGAAATATGTATTAACATCCTAATGACATGTGTATGACTAGCTTGTAATTATGGTAATCATACAGAAGGCACAGGGCTGGCCCCTCTGAGCTCTACTGATGCTGAATTAATTTCAAACAGGTTTGACAGGTAGCTGATTTGTCTCTCAGTCTGAGCATAAATCTATTTCAGGCCCCACTTTTCCACAAAAAAAAACAACATGCAGGTTCCTCTTCCTTAACTGAAACCAAATCAGCATGGCTCGTTGCTTTTTGCAGCATTCGCTGGGATGTGTTCGCTGGGACGGGTCTGGCTTCTATTGGAACAAATGAATAAAAGCTAATCCATCGACAAGATGATCTGACGCAATAATTTTCTACAGATCCTCACAGGCTTTTTCCATCATGATTTTTCCACATAATGCACAAATCCTTAAATTATAAATGACATGTGGCTCATGTCAATAATTCATCTGCCCTCACAGTCTGGTACCCTTGTTTCAGGATAATGCTTGCTGACAGATTCTGCTCCATTGGTGTAAGAAATCTGAGGATCCCATTTTTGCAGCCTGTATTTACGGAAGCTTGTAGTTTTGAACGTGATAAATACAATGAACAAGAATTCATCTTTTCTTTTTTCTTTTTGTACAGGGTGCTCAGAGTCTTTGTCAGCCACTCAGGGTGAGCATTACTGCTTCACTTCATCGTCGCACGGCACCACTGAAGCAAGGCAAGGTCGGTGTCGGCGTGAAGAACCTTTGTTGACTACTGCGGTGGCGGGGCAGGAGAACACAGCTCAGGAAGATGGCATCGCCCTTTGTGCCTGTCCCTATGCCGTTGGACAGAGCCTTGACGGGAGGTAGCGGCAAGCTCAGGCGGCCGCAGCGAGCTTCGTCACTGGGCAGCGTCTCCAGCGCCTCTGCCGGGGAGGACCATGGAAGAGGATTAGGTTCCCGGCGCCAATCCCACTGCATGGACAGAGGCAGCCGGAGCAGGACGCCGCCACCCCCGCAGAGCCCTGTGACGCGGGCCAGGGTGAACGGGACTCTGGAGCCCTCCATAGAGTACTCTAGCTGTCCCCGTTCCATATCGGATCCCGCTGGGAGCCAGCACGACGAGGAGAGGCCTATTACCCCCACTGTGCTGGGCTATGAGGTCATGGAGGAGAGGGCCAAGTTCACGGTATGAAACCGGAAAATCGGCTTATCATGAGAACCTTTTGAAATTTGTGGCACAACTCTCCAGCTAAGTGCTCTGAGTTTAAATGCTCCATTATTCAGCCTATATTGACATGTAGGTTGGCAGCATGTAACCTATTTATCAGTTTGCCTTGAGTTATAGTGACAGGATTACACTTTAACAAAGGGGACACACATGCTCACTGAGGACAAGCACACAGCATGATGCACACTAGAGTCTAATGTCAACATTTATTAACATTTATTAATTAGCGACAAATCATCTAAGAGCACTTAGCAAAAAACAACAGCTCTTATACTTTTGCAGCTGTAAACTAGGCTTTGAGATTGTGTGTGTTGTCTTATCTCTGCTGTAGGTATTTAAGGTCCTGGTCAGGAAGACTCCAGATGAGAGCTGGGTTGTGTTTCGAAGGTACACGGACTTCTCCAGACTCAACGACAAGGTGTGTTTGTGCGTGTTGTATGTAGATATGCCCGTTGGTGGGGAAAGTATGTAATCTCACGCCTATCTGAAATTTTATTTTGTGATCATCTGTTCGCAGACACTGTTTTTGGCCATCAAAGTATTGCTTTCAGCATGCTTTCTTTTGTTTTTGAGTGCACGGTGGAAGTGATCAGAGCCACACAAAGAAGCCCTCTGTTCCCAAATGGCCAACAGGCCCGAGCCAACTAGGGGAACAGGTCTCTCGTGGTTTCGGAAGGACAGTTTTGTCACAGTTCACAAAAGGGGAAAAATATTAAGCCATGTGATGATACTGTATGGAGAAAAAGAGCCTAAAACAAAAAGATGATGGTTAGAAAGCTGCAGTAAACAAGCAAAACTCATTTTTATAGGCTCGTAAAATATTGATTTAATCCATTACTGAAATGCACTAATTCGGACACAGTAACCCCCAGGCAAGAAGAATGGAAACATAGGAGACGGGAACACCCTACATTCAACAAGGAGAGAGAGGACAGAGAGGGGGGTGTGGACATCCTTTCCTCCATTCCTGTGGCTTTTCCACAGAGGCAGCTATAATGTCCACGCTGTGCTTGATGTTTTTTTGCTGTGGAAGTTTTTATAGGACTTTAATAGTTGTACTCCACAGAAGACAATGCACAAATGTATTGCACAAGTATTTGACTATCCGCAAACATGTATAGTTTATTTGTATTCTGTTAAGTCATACCCACAAAAATACAGAGCAATTTGCAAACACGAATAACTTACTCTGTAAACACTATTTGTTTGGGTATTTTTGTCCAATTCGTAGCAGATCTGTGGGAAAAAAATCCACATATTGACGTGCAGTTACTTGCTACACCAGAAGGTGGCGACATTTCCTCACATGAGCTGACAGAACACACTGTAGGCTGCTGGAAGAAGGCTAAAACAAGAGTCTATCCAGCATCCTCATCAGGAGACAACAACCGCCTGGCAATTGGACAACAATTCACAAAAGTCAGAAATGTCACGCGGCCCACAAACCGTCAGGAAGCGATCCGCAAATGTCATTTCATGTGCACAAATGGATCCACACGGGTGTATATCACTTTACATGTAAAACTATATCATTTTGATGTGAAATGAAAATACGTGTTCACAGAGTAAGTTATCCGTATTTGCTAATCGTTCTGTGTTTTTGTGGATTTGACTTTAAACAACACAAATAAAAAAAAAAAATACATTTTTTGTGGATAGTGAAATATTTCTGAATCGCGGTACGCATTTGTGGATTGTCTTCTGTGGCTTACAACTGATAAAGTCCGTGCATGCACTGTTATTGTAGAGGCCTCGTTGGTCACACATTTAACCGGCTGCAAATGCTTCAGCATTAGGTGCATCAATCAATGTGGCACACAATAACAAACACTTGGACAGAACGCAGTTACAGTTATTTAAGAGGACGTGCCTTCTGCGTATAAAGCCAAACATTCACATGTAATTAAGATAAACGACAGCGTGGATGTCTGGCCTGGAACACATGATCAGGTTTTCAGCACGCAGCACAGCGTGCGCACTGTGTGGCTGGCACCGAACATTGCGTGTGTAGTAGTTTGGATCTCAGCCAACATTGCTTTAGCATACATTTACACACATGGCTCGCACACCAACCCACCTGCTGCTGAGCGAACTTGCGTCAGGGCCCATTATCAGCACAATATCTCTCAACGCTGACTACATGCAAACAAAAATCACTTTGTCTTAACCTCTATACATCTGTTTTATGGATTTAGTAAATCACCAAGCGATGTTTACATGAGGAGTAAAGGCAGAGATGGAGAATAGGCATGATTGACTTTGAAGGCTCCAGTTGAGGCAGTCCGCACAGGACAATGAACAGAAGAGGCAGGTCAGGAAGTTTACGCAACAAAGGCATTTGGCAATGTTTTTCCAATTTGAAATGCACTCAACGGTGATTTGAACTGAAAGTTTTAACTACAGTACAAAGTAAATGGACGGCCCCAGTTCTTAGTAAAGGGCAGCGACTGGTCATTTTTGCATTGAGTTAATTTATAATATTGTGACAAGTAACTTTGAGTTTCCATGTCAGACATTCCACATAAATACTGAGCAGTGCTTTCAGAAGGTGTCTGTTTTGGCATGTAAGCGCAGTTCCTCCCGTCAGGGTCATATTTTCAGAATGAGGCAGGCGGTGATGCAAAGGTTGACAATAAAGGCAATGTATGTTTTTTTTTCTCGGCTCCCATGACTGTGGGAACGGTCCCATTCTTGTAAACGCGATAACTCCGGAACGCCTGGAGGGAATTTCATTACATCTGGCACAAACATCCACTCGGACTTAAGGATGAACCGGTTTAGAATTTGGTCGTCGAAGCTCACTGTGACCTCTCAAAACATGTTTCGGGCCATAACTCAAGAATTCATATGCTAATTGTGACAATTTCACAGAAATGTCTAACAGGATAAAATGATGAAGTGATGACATTTTTGACAGACGTGGATGTAAACCTGCAACATGAGTAGTTAGCGGAGGCATACAATTGAAAGGCGGTAATTCTAGTTTTCCTTAATATTTTCGTGTAAAGATGTGATTACTCCTCCTCCGTGTAGACACTGAAATGCAACGTTGTGTACAACGAGTGGCACGTGTAGCAAAATATCGGCCAAGCTGATATTATTGCGGCTATTATTATTACAGCAGACTTGCTTCACAACTTATTTGATCAGAGCATGTAATGCAGAAGTAGTGGGATTGCTTCAGAGATTGCTTCAGGGATTATTCCCTTGGTGTTTGCCACTTTTGTCTCTGCGTTATGTCCATGCATTTCAATAACCTCATATTGTCTAACACTGAATATTATTCTTTCACCGTGACTACTGTAACTGTATGAGAGAGAGATCACGTGATACTCATGTCTTACTCATGTCTGTGTTTGCGTGTGTTAGCTGAAGGAGATGTTTCCAGGCTTCCGCCTCGCGCTGCCTCCTAAGCGGTGGTTCAAAGACAACTATGACATGGACTTCCTGGAAGACAGACAGTTGGGACTACAGGCCTTTTTGCAAAACCTGGTTGCGCACAAGGACATCGCCAACTGGTATGTGACACGATTATGCAGCGATTCTTATGTTTACATGGAATTATTTAGCCTTTTTGTGTCAACAACGTGCTTTGCAAAGTTGTCACTTGATAATCGACGATTCCTACTTTTTATTTAAGTTTTTTTTTGTGTGTGTGTGTGTGTTACTGAGCACACTAGTCTGTTAAAAAATAACAACCATGCACACACATTCATGTCGCGCATTTGTTCTCCTTGACAGCATGGCAGTGAGAGAGTTTCTGTGTCTGGATGACCCACCTGGGCCTTTTGATAGTCTGGAGGAGAGCAGAGTAAGTGTGCATATACATGTGAAAGTATGTGTGCTCATGCACTGTATGTGTATTTGTGCTGCTATCCATGTCACTTCAGAGGCTTTTAAAGAGGACCTGTTATGCTTTTGTGCTTTTTCGCTTTCCTTTAGCTTGTTATATAGTTTTTTTTGTGCATGTAAAAGGTCTGCAAAGTTACAAAGTCCACGCCAAAGTGAGTTACTCTCCCCCACAGAAACACCTTGGTTGAAGTCCCGCCATTTCTTCCGTAACGTGGTTATGTCACTAAGTAACACCTTTGCGTAATACCTGCCTAGTGGCTAGTTTAGTACGCCCTCAAACAAAATTAGTTGGAGCAGAGCTGGAGCGTGGCCCAAAATGCAAGTATGCCCCTGAAACTAAGCGTAATAAGTACTCTATAAAGAGGTCATTTAAGTAGGGCCGGGTATTAAACATTAATAGTAATTAATAGTAGCTTTGAGAACCGACCAAGTTTGATCCATAGTAGGATGCATAGAAAACATTGTCAAGTATCTAAAGTTCACACAAAATGTTTCTTTAGAATCTTTGAGGGATATTTACTAAGCCTGCCGTTGCTGCATCAGGGCAACAAAAGTCCCCCCCATTTTTCAATTTAGAATACAGATATTTAAATGGTAGGGAATGAGTCCTTACCCCAAGTGAAGGAGTTCAAGTACCTCGGGGTCTTGTTCGCGAGTGAGGGGACAATGGAACGTGAGATTGGCCGGAGAATCGGAGCAGCGGGGGCGGTATTGCACTCGCTTTACCGCACTGTTGTGACGAAAAGAGAGCTGAGCCGGAAGGCAAAACACCTCGATCTACCGGTCAATCTTCGTTCCTACTCTCACCTACGGTCATGAGGGCTGGGTCATTACCGAAAGAACTAGATCACGGGTACAAGCGGCCGAAATGGGTTTCCTCAGGAGGCTGGCTGGCGTCTCCCTTAGAGATAGGGTGAGAAGCTCAGTCATCCGTGAGGGCTCGGAGTAGAGCCGCTACTCCTTTGCGTTGAAAGGAGCCAGCTGAGGTGGTTCGGGCATCTAGTAAGGATGCTCCCTGGGCGCCTCCCTAGGGAGGTGTTCCAGGCACGACCAGCTCGGAGGAGGCCACGGGGAAGACCCAGGACTAGGTGGAGAGATCATATCTCCACACTGGCCTGGGAACGCCTCGGGATCCCCCACTCAGAGCTGGTTAATGTGGCCAGGAAAGGGAAGTTTGGGGTCCCCTGCTGGAGCTGTTGCCCCCGCGACCCGGCCCCGGATAAGAGGTTGAAGATGAGTTATGAGAGTGATGAGTGAGATATTTAAAAAAAAAAAAAAAAAAAAAAAAACTGCAGTTCAGAAGACAGGAAAACACATTAAGTTGGAAGCTTGGGAAATAGAGAGGTAAAGAAAAATGTTTTGTGGTGTTGAGAGCTCCTGTAAAGTGAGCTATATATCTTTGAATTTGCTGCCATATCCCTTTCTGCTGTCACTAGTGTTTTCACCATCTGAGCCTGACCAATCACCATTTTTCTCCCTCTCTCATTCTCACTGTTTGAAGTTAATGTCTTTGTTCCAGTGCGTGTCTTAAAACTACATTAAGCACTGAGGCTTTTAAGAAGTGTTGAAGTATCATGTTTAAGTCCCTGCCATACCTCAAGTACCATATGGGCACTGTATCTAAGCATTTAAAATGATACCCAGCCCTACGTTTTATAGGGATATAAAATAGCTCGATGTCGCGGGAAGGGACTCTCATTTCAGCAGGCAATAAACACATCTCACTTGCTTCTCGACCTGGAAGTGTTTCAGGCGGACACCTCAACCCTGAACTGTATGTTCAAAAACAGTTTAATTACAGATTTAACACATGGCTTGAGATTCATGTACAGTCTGGCCTTGGGTTTACTTCTTGACGTTTCCTGCATCCAGAGAGGTTATCCCTGTCTTCTCCTCCTGTTGCAAATACTTTCTGTTCTTCTTTTCTCCGTCGCTGCCCTCCCTGCAGGCGTTCTGCGAGACTCTGGAGGAGAGCAACTATCGTCTCCAGAAGGAGCTGCTAGAGAAGCAGAAGGAGATCGCCTCCCTGAAGAGGAGGCTGGAGGAGAGGGAGCAAGCCCTCCTGCTACTGGAGAAGCGTATCAAGTCAGTAGACATGCACAAACCCACACACAGAGATACAATACAAGATGTGGGGAATAAGGGGTTAGACACACGTGTAACAAATTACAAACTACAAATTGCATACAAGCAAGTCACATGCGGTTCACACTAGAGGTCGACCGATTTATCGGTCGGCCGATTAATCGGGCCGATTATTTGACATTTTTTCATAATCGGCATCGGCCGATGCCTGAGCATATTAAGCCGATTATCAAGCAGGCACATCTGCGGGCAGCCCGGTGTTGTTGTTGCTGTGGAACACGTGTGACACCGCCCCTTGTGTGTCAATCAAATTGCCATTCAGCCGGGAGAAACCGGTAGGCTTAAATTCTTCTCTTTCAAAGCCCTATATATTTAATTGGTTAGATTTGAAATGCTCCGACATTATCAATTCTGTTTTTGGTAACGGAGAATTTCTCTCCGTAGGTGACGTTAGCTGTGTGCGGGGCGGAGCAGCTCTCACAGACACTCTGCTGCAGCGCAGACACACACAGAGCTTCTACTCTTAGTAACTATAGCTGAGAAAACTAAACGTATAAAGCGTGATTATACTTCACTAGAGTTGATGCTGACAATGCTTGTCATAAGTGCAAGTTTGTGTGTGATGGCGGAAACACGAGCAATTTGTCGAAACATTTAGCAAAAGGTTGACTTCCTCATTAAACGTCTCTACGGTCTACGGGTCCTACAGAGCCTCTGTGACGTCACCGCTAGTGGCCTGTGTGTAGTCCGCAGCAGATATGAGCAGCAGGCTGTGTAATACGAGTGAATAAAGTTATTATTATTTTGTGATCACTTAGATTATGGCCATATAGTATATTGTAACAGTGTCTGTCAACAAACATAAATAAAAAACATGCTTTAGGACAGTTTTGGAAAGGTGCTTAAAAGGTTTTGAGCCCTGCACTATTACTACTATTATCCATCATGCACAAAATAAAATATGCACTGCAGTGCAGACACAAAATGCAAATTGGAGAGACAGACCATAAGTGTTGTTCAATAAATGTTTACTTAAGTTAAGACATTTTGTGTATTATTTGTTATTATTAAGCTGTTATATTTTATCAGATGGAGGAAAAAAAGAAAACCAGCCAAACATATCGGCAAAAAAAAATCGGCATTATATATCGGCCATCGGCTGACCTGATTCTGTAAAAAATCGGCATCGACATCGGCCATAAAAAACCCATATCGGTCGACCTCTAGTTCACACCATGTGCTGCTTCTTAGGCAAACGACGGTGGTAATTGAGGTCCACACGCAAGATCTCAAATAGCATTAAATGTGGTAACTAGGTCAATAAGAACCGCCTGGTTGTGTGTGTGTGTGTGTCTCTGTCTGTGCCAGTGGTGAGTGTGTGAGCCCAGAGTCTCTGTGTGGTCTGTCAGCTCGGGGCAGTGAGAGCAGCGCAGATGCAGATGTGGAGTCGTCTGCTGCGGAGGCCGATCAGGACGTGCCTGACGACGCTGGGTAAAAGACACAAACAAAACACTTTACGCGGTAGTGGATAAGATGCAGGAGTACATGCACGCCACAAATGTAGAGACCACACACAACTCATGCAGCCACCTTCTCAAGTAAATCTCACCTCCCCCGTACTACAATTGTCTCTATCTTACACACAGCAAATGATACCAAGTGATATTTTCCTATTTGGTTTTTTTTTCTGCCACGCAAATTAGAGCCCAAAGTAAATTTTCTAACATTTCTACGAATTGGCCCAGGGTTCGAGGGCAAGGTTAAATGGTGAACATGGAATGCTGCAGCAATCATCCTACGGAGCGTCCATGCACTGTGACCATCGCTTATGCAAATACAGCTGTCTCCAAAGGCCGCCTATCACCTTCACTTGTGTTTTTTTACGCACATCGCCGCGTTAGGTTTCAAGTCTGTTTTTTTCTCCATTTTACACGCGCACAGTAACTACAGTGATCATGATGATGCAACGAGTGTAGATTATTTTCTGGCAAATTCTACTTATGCACTTGTTTCTTGGCGCCAAGCTGCTGCTAATGAAACTCCACTAAGATGTTCCCCCAGTTAAACCTTTTAGGGGAGTAAAGGGATTATGCCCCATTAACCACTGGAAGCTCTTAATGTGAAACAGATGGAGGCTGTGTTGAGTTTGCATCAACAGTAAATTAACATGGCAAACTGGAGCAGATTGAAAAACCTGGAGGCTTCTCACTAAATATGATCGCATGTACAAACGTAAAGCGTGGTCGGATCGAAGGCCTGGATTTCTCTTCAGTTGGGGTAAATGAGACCATGGCTAATTGATTATCTACCGCAGTAAACTTGATTGACAGTTCCCGAGCAGTGTGGACTTTTCCTGCCTCCGGCTCTACTACCTAATCATATTACATAGGAGGAATTAGCACGAAAAGACTAACGCATTCAAACCCTGTGCTCTGGTTGGACATGCTATACATGCTTAGACAAATTGGCGAATAGTTGTGTCTCCCAACTGTGTAATGTTTTAGCACCTTATAACAAACTGGTGTCATCTAATCCGAGAATACTCCTGTTAAACATTCAGATTTACCCCTCATACCGTACAAAAACTCCACCTCTCATCTTGAAAATAAAAACACTAATCTAATCACATATCCTTTGATTCATCAGTCTTCACCAACGATCAGCCTCCTTTGTCTTGCACTGCATTGATTTGTTAGTCCTCACCAGAAAATAGTCCCAATTTCTACAGATGATGATTACCATTATTATAATTATTTCCATCATAATCACACCTTGTTAGTTTGCTTTTTAAAAAATGTTTCCCCTTCCCTTCTTGTGTTTTTTTTTGCCCTCACATTTCACAGCAGTGCTGCCCCAATCTGAAAAAAGAGCCTCATAACATGTGAGGTACTTCATACTATATTCGAGCTCAGCAGGCTACCACTATGGCATACTGACTTTTCATATTTTTCTTCTCAGTAACATGCATCCCACTGTTAACTATAATGGAGGTGTCCTGTTATGTGGTATCAGGATGTTAAAGCATAGGTTAGTATTATTTTCACGTCTCGTCTCAATTCAATTCTCACATGCTATATGTGCAGTTAATTGTTGCTGTTATTGTCCCTCCTGTCCATACTGGCTGTACATATGACATGTGAGTATTGTATTAAGATTTACTTGAAAAAAAATACAAACCTATCTTTTATGTGCTTGCAGTCCAGATGTTTCTCAAGGTTGGGGTCAGTTCACTTTCAGTGCACCCAATTCAGGAAAAGATCTTATCTTCTCATACACATAGTCCCGTTCCCTAAAAGGGAAAATTCGGCACCTTTAATGTGGATATCAATAATGTGTACCCCTCGTTACTCCACTCAACAAGACACAGGAAACTTGTGTTGGTCTTTGAGGAGCTGCAGCATTTATTTGTGCACAAACTTCAACTTCCACCGTACATTCACTTGAAATCTTCACCGCTGAACTTAAACTCTCCTCCTTAAACGTTCCCATCACTCTCTCTCTCTCGGCCTCGGCCTCTGTCCGCTGCGTTTCTTCGGCCGTATACTCTGGCTCGAATAAATACGTGTGAATACACTGTAAAATGTATCCTCCTCCGTAACGTTCTCTGCACTCATATTTCTGGATTCCATTTTCACAGTTTGCAATACAAGCAAAGACAACAAGGTAGTTCTGTTTTTGAGCGGCATCTAGAGCGCGCCCCCTAGCTACCCAGAGAATTCAACTATGCACCCAACTACATCACTGTCACGTCAAATGACGGCACTGGATGCAGGAAGAACAACAGATTTCCAGCTTTCTCGGGTCATTATAGCAAACACTGGGGAATTTATTGCTTCAATTAAGTACATTTACCATCAACACTGATTAGACATCCACATGAAAGGTGCCGAATTTTCCCTTTAAACTACGGCGGAAAGAAGGGTGTTTTTAACTTGAGGGTTCTTGTTATTTATAAGAACAGGGGGTGCGGGCCACAAAATATATTTTCAAAAAGACACTCGAGTGAAGTGAAGTATTATTCCCACTTTTTGAATTGATTGCCCTGAAAAATGATTTGTCCCCAACCGTGTCGTGTATTCATTGTATTGCAATGTTCTGTGCTCTGTAAACCTTTTGGCCGTGCCACACTGTTCCCCTGCATCATATGTGACTAACACGTGCTGTTAGCGCCTCTCTTTCACATGGTGATGTGTGCTCACTACGTGGGCATTGTAGGTTGTTGGATTTCAGGTCTTCCTCCTTCCTCTCCCCATCTGGTGTCTTGACACGCAGGGGAAATCCCTTTTATTGAAGGCAGAATGAGTAGGATTTTCCTAAAAAATAATGTATAGACTCTACAAAAATAATCCCGACGTCTGTATCTACAGAGACCCTGCCCTCTGCCTGTACTTTCTCTTCTCTTTTCATTTTGCTGTGTTCAGGATGTTTCTGGGCATCAACCTTTATAAAAACGTAGTGGCCAGACGGCCTGATAGTAAGCGCACATCCAAGAGGAAGCCCCGAAAATGCACACAGGGCCGAAAAAAAAAAAAAATATAGGGAGGCAAAACGCCAAGCGAACAAAGCTCGTTCCAAAACGAGAGTGAATGTGGGGTTGGCTTTCACCCGCTGGCGAGCACCCTAACCCCTCGTTGAGCCGGGGAGGAGGGGCCAACTGTAAATGTTGTATTTACAAACCGCAACCGACGAATCCTACTCATTCTGCCTTTAAATCTGCCTGTGTAAAACAGGTTATACCATCTGTTTGAGAGTTTGAAAACTACTCTGACAAAATAATCTATAGCAATAAATCTTAAAAAAAGAGTCACAAATTGTGTGGCGTTCTGGTACTGCATACATACCTTTCTCCATTATCTGTCATGCGGTGTGAGATGGGAGAGAGTCGGAAGTAAAGCCTGTCTTCCTGCTGTGTTTTCAGTGGACCTGTGACTGTAACTTGCTGGTGTTGTGGCATTAATAACATGTCCCTACAGTTCGTCTCTCCTTCCACAAGGATGGCTCACAAGTTGGGCTACATTAGCCTCTCTCCTCTACTGTGCATTTCCTCTTGGATCTTCTCAGTCTGTGTGGCTTTATGTTGTCTGAGGTGTACAACTCTCACATCGATTTGAATGGGTCAAACGCTGAATGTGTTTCCTCTGCTGTGAACCCCCCCCCCCCCCCCTCTCTCTAGTGGCAGGTGTGAGGTCCAGCCGGTGCGATCCTCTGCCTGTTGGTGTGGGCCGTCACTCAGCACCTCTCCACCGGTCATCCAAGTCACTCAGCTTTACCACCAGAAGCTGGCACAGTAGCAATGGTCCTCCTCTTCTCCTTTTCCCCTTTTTCCTCCATCTCCTCCTCCCCTACTAGACCACTCCACCGTCCTTACGTTTGAGTGCCATTTCCATTTCAAACCCCTTGGTTGTTTATCATCTTTATCTTTCCAGATTGTAACCCCTGTTTCAACTTCCAGTCTTGGAGATGGATCTGAAGCAGCACTTTATCTCAAGATCTGTGTATAAGTTTAAAAGGGAACAGTTTTATACTGCAGCAGCCTGTTTCCCTTATATATATATATCCCCCTATACGATGGGTCATGGGATATTTTTTTTTTGGCCCAGACAGAAGAATTTCTGAAGACCTTGTACGACTTGTGCAAGATATGAACTATATATTGAATTACATGGCTACACTTATCAAAACCTCAGACTCAAAAGTGGATCTGTCTTGAACTGTGTGGGAATTTCTCATCCGCCAGATTGGATCAACTTGATCTCGCGGTCACAAAGCCAAAGTTTGGCTTCTTGACCAAAAAAAAATAAAATAACTTGAAGATAACCGTGACAATCTACAGAAAACCCGAACCATCATCTCATCAATTTCTGCAGACGTGCATTGCCTTATTGCTTATTACTTGTGACAAGAGGCCCTCGTCTCAAAATCAGAAAAACAACACCCCCATGTGGCTATAGAAATTAAAAAAAAAAAATCTGGATAAATTAAATGTCTTAGAATACACATTGGTAACCGGGTGGGTATCACCGAGGATTGATAACTTTGTTTGCAGGTACTTCCGTGTCATTGCTTTGTACTGCCATTCACTCTCATCGAGGCTATAGACAGATCTTAAGAAACTTCAATTTCAGTTTGCATCTAAAAGCCTAGATTCCCTCATGTCTTAGTGCCATGCGTGACTTGCGGTAAACTAAAGTCCCGCGAGAGACTATACACAAAATCTGTACTGTGCTCTACCGAGACAGAGCCAAGGAAATATGGCCTACTGTTGCTTTTTGAGGAATGTAATGTACACTATCATGTCATTTCCCTGACACATGCATCAGTTTGCTTTTAGACATTGATTATGCCAATTTAAGTAAGGTCCATAAATATTTACAACATTAAACCTCTTGTGGCACCTTTCCTCAAGGTCTACCTAGGTACTGTAATGCGGGTATCAATAAAGGATCAGTTCACCTATTTTACAAAAAAAAAAAAAAAAACATTTTCTACTCACCCCTGCTGGCGTGTGGCCATGCAGATAGTTTTGGTTTTATCTGCTGAAGACTTTAAAGGTTCTATATATACGGGACTCAGACTATTATTATAGCAGCAAACAACTATTTGCAATGTAAAGATATACACAGATCCAGGGAAATACCGGAAGTAAACAAGTCACCATTACTGTGGTGGCGACTCTCTACTATACGTTTGAATGCAAGCTGTCTTAAGAAGTGTACAATTTTCTACTTATACGTTTACTTTCTATGTAACGTTGCTTTTAAAAGCAATGTCTAGGAGTTTGGGAAGAACCTGAGAACCTAGCGTTAGCCTAACATGGTGCAACAAGTAACGTCAAGTTAACACCGCTTAGCTAGCGTAGCTAACGTTAGTGGGCTAAAGACACTGTCTGGGGGCTGCGGTGGTCCCACAGAATTAATGAACTCAATCAACTAACTTGTGGCGTTATTGTGAAATATAACGTTAGTTGTCCTAACTAGGGCGACCTAATGACCACAACGTAAACATCATTCGGTCAGCATCACAAACGGAACACGTACAAAGTGTCTGCTAACCGTGTTAACTGGTGACTCTCAGCCGAATGCGTCGTGGTTGCTCATAGTGACAGCAGCGGTTAAAACATGAACAGAACATGTAGGTGTCCTCGTAAAAGCCTTCAATTTGACATCCTGAGTAACTGACCTTCATTGTAATGGGGTGGAAGCAGACACTTCAGAGCCTCATATCTCTAATTCTAAAACCCAAAACTATCTGTGTTACCCGATACCCGTAGATAAGAGTAGGCAAGAATGTTTTGTGTAGTTTGGGTGAACTAACCTTTTAAAGAACTCAATCATTTATATATTTTAAGACCTCAGCTTCAGTCAAGGAATGCTGAAAGAAGGCCACTATATCAGAGTGGTGCTAATTTATCTGATGGAAATTCAGAAGTTATGACCTGAGATACTACGGAGCCACAGTTCTGAAAACCTTTTATTTTAACAACACAGCCTTGTTTTAATAGATCAAGGCCATTGGAAATAAGATGCAGAGTCATCCTATTTCCCGGAAGAGCTGGGTGACATGAGCAACCGATAAACTCTAGCCAGAGTGTTACCAGGCCGACGCATCATCCCCGAAAGCCATATTTAACAGTTGAGGTGCAGTGGTTTTACATGTGGCAACGTGCGCTGTTTTCACTCTTTGTTTTGGAGTTGATGAGGTGTATGACAACCACAGCTAAGTTGAACCGTCTCAAACCCGACCTGGACAAAAGCTCATGCGATGCACTTTACGGACGAATGGCGACCCATAATGTTTGCAAGGATAGCGTTTTTACTGCTTAATTAGTTTGAGACAGAAACGTGCCTTTTCAACCACTGAATCTGTCTTGATTCTCAACTGGATCTAATGTGCTAATATGTGATTAATGTATATGTGCTTTTGTCAATGCTTTGTTTCCCTTCACGCATAATTCTAAGTGCCTTGAACATCTTTCACCTATCTTTTCTTTTGATGTGTGTTTAAATGGCTTTATAGATTTGTGCAGAACATGAAATAATTCCACTGTTTGTTCCTCTGGTGGAAATAATGTTTGAAATGACACTCGTATGTGTATGTCATTGCTTGGAGTAGACATGTTTTTGTAATATTACATGAATTAATATAAAGTCTTAGTTCACATATACTGTACACCTTTAGTTGCACTATAAAAGACTTTAATGAATAACATTTGGTGTCACTATTAACGCCCTGGATTTAAAGGGATATTTCACCGAGAAATCTGGTCCGACATGAATACTGTAGATACTGTAACGCACGCTATAGCAGAGATGTTTATCAGAAAGAAATATATAACTCACCCACAATCAAACGTGGAATGATCTGTTGAACACACATGTATGTTCCCTCACATTTAAAGTCTGCTTTCATGAAATGAGATCAGTAGTTCGTGCTTGGGTGAAATTGAACTGTCAGGTCTGATAAGGGATGAGATGATGTGGGTTTACAGTTAAAGTATGGCCCATTTTAAAAGTGTGCTTTCAAAATGTAATAAATTCTTTCCACGGACACATTGTCTTTGCACCAGTATTTATTCAGCTGTAACCCCAAAAATACAACTTCAACAGTTTCCAGAGAGAGGAGACTATATCTGAGCAGTAAATCCTCGTAAGCCTATATGGCACCCCGTCGTTCAGCACAGCTTCGTCATTCCAGGATTTGACTTTACTACGCGTCTAGCTATTCACAGGGTTTTCCATGCAGATGTTCTTTTTTTTTATCAAATCTCAGCGGTATGACGGACGATTAAAAAACAGGAACGTATTTATCTCATAGCTCATAAAAGATGTTATCCTTTTGGCCCGGTCTGTTGCTTTCTATGAAATTTGGTGGAAAGTTAGGCAATGGGCCCAGGAAAATGTTTTGATCTTAGTGCATATTCACAGCAGTTTCCAACACTATACTGTCATTTATATGGCACTTTAGTTTTGTTGGATAACTTGAGGTATAAATGCAAAATTCAAATTTTTCTGGATTCCTTTTCTTTTCTGACATCTTGAATTTTTGGCCAAACTGTTTCATTCATTTTGTACATTCAACATTAAGTAATTACAAAACAGAAGATCAAAGAAAGAAAGTAAACAGAACACCTGTACGAGAAAGACTTAACAATATATATATACAAAATTATGAAATATATATATATAAATATTTAAAAAAAGAACAAGCAAAATGAAAATAATTTGTCACCTATGAGAACAAAGAAAATATGTACAGTAGTTCCATGGCAACTGTAAAAGTAAACATCTATGTGTACGTACACATACACTTGTACATGTGAGGAGTATGAAACAATAAAACGCAAAGTGAAAAACTACATTAGACAAGGTCGGGACCTTGAAAATGGAAAAAAAAGAGTTTGTCAGTCTGGGATGGTAGTAAAAGTCAGTTTATCAGCATGCAAAAAAATGTTCCTCACGTCTTCTTAAAACTAGTGGAACTATCTCACAGTGTAAAATTTAGATAGAAGATATCTAATCCAAGAGTAATGGATGGGTGGAGCGGGGGGGATTTCCACTTGACAAGAATCAGGCGTCTAGCCAGAGAGAGTTACAAGCGCTATAAAGTTCTTCATATAATTTGATGTTGAAGATGTGAAGGTGACTCCAACCAAAATTTATGCAGAGAGGATCATGTCCAAAACATCGGTGGCTGGAGAGTGACGACATCCATCGCAGACCGGATCAATTTACTCATACATTCCTGATAGTCCGATCTTGATAGTGGAGAAGGACCTTACATTACATCCTCCCATAGGGTTTTAATAGTGTGCAGTTAGATAGTATTTATTGAGTAGAGGAGACTATACAAAACAGAGATCATGCCCTTCATAGTGGGTAGTGGGGTCAAAAAGGGGTCGACACTAGGGTGAGCATTTCTAATGAGAAACCTGTAGGTACCTAAAAAAAAAAATGATTATAAAAATTAAACTTTCTCAGAGTTGTTGGAAAGATGAGAATATGTTATCAGCATGTAAGTCTTGATACCACAAACATGCCAGGAAGAAAAATGTTCCATCTATTAAAGAAGGGCGGAATAATGGATTTAAGATAAATAGATAACCCCACTCCATTCAGTCAAAGGCCTTCTCTGCGTCCAATGAAATTATGACTATGAATTATGTACACTGGTGTGACTGAAGTAGAAGTGTTGTACAGTAATTAGAAATTAGTAAAGGAATGTCTATCACGGATAAATCCTGTCTGGTCTGGGGAGATAATGGAGGGAAGAACCGATTCAAGGCGCGTGGCAAGGAGCTCAGACAGAAGTTTTAGGTCAACAAACTACAGACCGATAGCTATAGCAACCAATAGAGGGTCCTTACCTTCTTTAAAATCAGTGAGATTGTAGCTTGCATGAGAGTTGGCGGGAGTTTATAGGACAAAAATGATTCATTGAACATATCAATGAGGATATGGGCTAATTTATCAAAGAATGTCTGCCTCACTTCAACCTCATAAACCTAATAACTTGAAAATGAAATAATTTCCCCCTCGTAAAAAAGTCTTCAGAGCTTCCCAGAGCGCAGACATAGAGATACCCAGTGTTTAATTTAACGACTGAAAGAAGACGATTTGTTGTGAGATAAAACTCACAAAATCTTCTTGGGCAGCAAGCGTGCATTAAGACCCCAGAGGGCATGTGTAAAATCATCGTCCTTAAATTGTATTTCCAGTATGACGGGAGCATGACATGAAACTACGACAGCAGCACGATAGATTGATCTAATGCTGGGTTAATCCAACAGTTTAAATTCACAACCTAAAAAAGACAAAAGCCAAAGCCAAAAGCGCCTGAAATGGGCACGTGAGCCTCAGAACTGGACCACGGAGCAATGGTAGAAGGTGACCTGGTTTGATGAATCACGTTTTCTTTTACATCATGTGGATGGATGGAGTTGGAGGTGTTTACTTGGCCTCCAAATTCTCCGGATCTCAATCCAATTGAGCATCTGTGGGATGTGCTTGGATCTGCCAATGGTGGAAGAAGTACTCAGATATCTTATTTAGGTAAAAGTAGCAATACTACAGTGTAAAAATACTCTGTTACAAGTAAACGTCCTGCATTCAAAATCTTACACAAGTAAAAGTACAAAAGTATTAGCATCAAAATATACTTAAAGGTCTTATTGATAACATTTTTATGTAGACAAATATATATATTTTTTTAAATAATACAACCACAGAGCTTTAAGAAAGGTGGAGATTAAAACAATTATTATGATTGTGAATTAAGCATTTTAAAAGTATTGACGGCTTTGACTTGTACATCTTTTCTATTCTAAGACCCGTTGCGTCAAATCACCTTTTCAAACCATCTGTTAGGGACCCTGTTTTCCAAGAATGGCCGAGGAAAGGTATTGTGCATTTCAAAGATTTGTTTGTAGACAACACTTTGGCATCATTCGAACAGTTAAGCAAAAAAATTCAGCCTTCCTAATTCCAACTTTTTCTACAAGCAAGGCACTTTTTGCTCTCTCAGTTGTCCAGCTCCTCTACATCAACAGACACAACAATTGTCAATACGGTCCTTTCTTTAAATCCATCACACAAAAGGCTTATCTCAGCTCTCCTAGTAGGACTTAGGCCTCTGTTTATCACAGGATACATGGAATTCCTTGAATTTCCCTCGGGATCAATAAAGTTATTATCTATCTATCTATCTATCTAATTCCATACTTAAGCAGGTTAATTCATCTTCTCTATGTGCTCCTCACTGCTTTATTCAGTTTTAAGTGGTGCATAGGGCTCATATCTCAAAAGTCAAATTATCTTGCATGTATCCTGAGATTAGTCCCAACTGCGACAAGTGCAAAGAAGCTAAAGCCTCCTTTATTCACATGTACTGGTCATGCCCTAGTCTTGCCAAGTATTTCACACTTTATCTCAGGTGTTAAACATCAAATTGGAACCAAATCCTCTGGTTGCTGTTTGGGGTCACTGGAGGTGACATACCTTATCCTTTGTTTCCCTTCTGGCTCAGCAAGCAATCCTGCTCAGGTGGAAGGGCGCTGCCCCTCCCCCTCACACACAATGGTTGGTGGACATCATGTCCGGCTTAAAACTTGAGGAAATCAGATACTCACTTCAATAGTCACATTGGAAATTCCTGAAAGCATAGGGCCCTTTTTTATAGATACATTCCAGACACTGTAAGTACTTGATTACTAACTGCAGCTTGACTACATCACACACTATTCAATCATTCATCGCAAGTCCTTGGCGTGACAGTTAGCTTTCAGTATGGCTCGCTGGTAGTGACTGGGGAGGGATTGTTTTATTGTTGACATACATAGATTATCTACATCCTATGTTTTGACTTGTTTCTTCGTTGCCATTGGTGCCAGCTGCTATTACTGTAGATAGATAGATAGATAGATAGATAGATAGATAGATAGATAGATAGATAGATAGATACTTTATTGATCCCCAAGGAAATTTAATGTATACCTGTCATACCTGTCTTTCCTCTTTGGTTACCGAATAGCGCTGCACTTTTCTATATCCTTCAAAACCCCAATAAAAAGGTTTGGATTTTAAAAAGTTTTGACGGGTCCAGAATGAATGCTCTGTGTGATCTGTGGAAGATATCTGATGTTTGGTTTCCACTTCTAACAAGGCTTGTGAACCAATAGTACAACGATGTTGGTATCTCTGTGTCGACAGCGCTCAAGTTGCCAGTTAGTGTGGGAAAAAACAGATAAATGGCTGAGTTTGACGGTAAGCGCCCAGCTTCACTCCGGTATCAATCCCAAGTGCTCAGCGATCAAAGGTGGCTGCCTCTGCCATCCCTAGCCGCGCTGACACTGGTGTGTCACTGCATCAGGCTGCAGAATGAGTGAATATTTACCTTGGCAACAAATGACAACTGATGCTAGCACATTAGCTATCTTTGCTTCGTCGTCCGAACAACAATAACCCATAAAATTACAATTCGGCATATTTAAACAAAACCAACAAGACCTGCAAACGGCCATTGTACTTACAACCGTGACTAATGTGTTGTCACCAGTTAGATTGTCAAAATGAAGTGAAATTAATAGCTTCAGTCCCGGAGGAGCGGCACACCGAACTGCAGGCTGTAGAGAGTGTTTACCCCTGCGACCACCAGCAGCCCCCGTCCCACGTCATGTTGCTTTTTCATACGTCAGTGGACTAATTTGCCTAATCTTCACAGGTATTTAGACCTCCATGGAAACGCAGACAACAGTGGGCTGAAGGAACCTTTTCGTTCCTTGTAAAGTAGTTCCGGGACTAAAATTAAAAGGCACTTCATGGTGGAAACACGACTTTAGATCACAAGCTAAACATGACTTAAAACTAGATAGCCATATCCTAAGAGTACCATAGATTACCATTACATCACATGAATCTTGAAACACCACTGCACAAAGTACCCTAAATCTACATGTTGCAAAATGACTTCATTACTCTACCACGAAAGATTCATCACTTAACATGACTGTCTGTCTGAGGTCACTCCACTTGACCATAAAATATGCAGGTTGGGGGCGCTGCTATAGCTCACCTAATAGAGCGGCGCCTCATGTACCAAGGCTGAATCCTTACTGCAGCGGCCCGGAGTTCGAATCCGACCTGTGGCCCTTTGCTGGATGTCACCCCCCTCTCTCTCCCCCTTTCAGTACTATCTCTATCACTATCATTAAAGGCATAAAAGCTTAAAATAAAAATAAAAAATAACAATTATTTAAAAAAATAAAATATATGCAGGGTGTGCAACAAACTGGCAACCACTGGTTACAAAGTTAGTTGTAGTGGGGTACAAGTATAAAGTAACAGAAAATGGAAATACTCAAGTAAAGTACAAGTACCTCAAAATTGTAATAAAATACAGTACTTGAGTAAATGCATTTAGTTACATTCCACCACTGATTTCTTGGCAACAGAAACTTGAGCAATATCTGATCAAATCTTATCATATATATTAGTTACATTTTCCTTTAATTATCAGTGCATGGCTGCATCCCCAATGTCCATTTATTTCATTTCATTTTTTTAATTGAAGTAAAACAGCATTGCAGAAGAAGACGAGGAATAAGTTGTTTTTTAATAAAATGCTGGTAATAATAAAATTGTTCTTTTTTCTTTTTATCTTTAATAATTGATTAATCAAAGTAATAATCGACAGATTACTTGATTATCAAAATAGTCGTTAGTTGCAGCCCTACAATAATTCACTATTAACTGTATCAGCAATAATCACTGTTACCAAGGCATCATAACACACCATATCAATAATATGAATACTCAGTACATTCACTTTAACAGTGATGGTTAATAATCAGTCCGGAGTGAGCCGGAGTACAAGCTACCATCGCGGCAAACAACAACTACAAGAGGGGAGAAGATGTAACGTTATGAGTAGGGCACGCTTCATTCATAACGTTGACATTCAAATTATTATTATTAATAACTTACAGAAACATTGCATGCAATAGTCCACCTTCTCTCTGTCTATGACACACAGCAGCGATGCGGCTCAGTAATTGTCTCAGTCCTCAGTCCAAAAGTCAAAATTCACAACATGTTTTTATCCACAAAATATTCTGCTTCAATCCCTATTTGTTGGCGTTTAGCCTTTCAAAAACAGCATTTTCACTGCAGTCGAAAAACTATTTGCACTTCAGCTTGCTGAACACGAAGGGAGGAATGCACCTATGTTAACGGGGCGGTCTAGCAGCAATCTAACAGCACCAAAAATGACATTTATATAACCACAATAACACAAAATCATATTTAGGGTGATGACATAATAAAATATGACAACAGACAGGTAGCTTCATTCGAACACCTCAATATAAACTTCAGATGTAAAAAAATGACATTTGGTACAGCCCTAGTTAGGAAAGCGCAGTGAAATTAAGGGCTGATCGGCAAAGTGCCGTGATGGTAGCTATTACTACAGAGTCGTGGACAGTTTACCACAGAGTGAAATGTAACCGTTGCCTGTGATTTCATTCAGAACTGGGAGTTGAAGACCTCTGTCCTACAGAAATACAGTTATGACACAGCGCAGCTTTTGCGAGTACTCAAGTAGTCTATGATAATTTAATGCGAGTACCTGAATATGGAAATTACTTAAAGTGCCCATCCCTAGTGCGGACCTTGTACAGTTTTATGATGTTTACCCTACCGTCATTCTAGGAGAGGGGTAAGGTACGTGTTTTCTTATCCTGCATTATATTCTCAGATAGAGAATATAATGCAGGATAAGAAATGAGGTAGAGAAGTTTTTTTGTAGTGAGAACTGAGGTAGAGAAGTTTTTTTGTAGTGAATGGGGTATAATTTATGTTTCTTTTATGTGAATTGTATTTTATTGTTTGCTTTAAATGTGTGAAACAAATAAACATAAACAAACATAAACATGTTCAGGGGCCAGTGTGACATTTTTCCTCTGCTTTTACAGCTCACAAAGAGTTAACAACACGGAAGTGCCTTAGCCAATCAGAATGCACGTAGGCAGCACGCCGGCTAGACAGCCTGCACTAGCCAGACGCTGGGTGACACTATAGAGAGAGGAGGACCTGCAGCTTAATGGTATAAACAACTCAGGTAAAGCAGTAAATACACATTATAACCTTGTCAAAACAGTAACAGTCTTTTCTTGTAAGCTTGTAGGTGTGTGTGTGAGAGAGAGAGAGGCCCTACTCACTGAAACCTGCCTAGCAACACAGAGGAACTCCCCAATTGGTGAGTTGTGGTAGAATAAATAATATAGGTGCTAGGCTAAGCTAGCACGTTAGGCTAACAAAATTAGCATTGAGCAATAAATAGTGCAATTAGCCAACTGTTGGAGAGCTCAACTAAAGCAAAGCTGTACTGGAAAGAATATAAAAACGTGACTCATAGAGTATTTAATTTTTTATTTTTTTTCTGGCTGATAAAGCTACTGAACTGTTTAATACTGAAGCACAGTAAGTTTGCTTTGCTTGTATTTGTTTTTGGTTTTGTTTTTGTTTTGCTTTAATTGAAACAGTTTATGCAATGTTATGTTAAAGGAACAGTGTGTAACATTTAGGGGGGATCTATTGGCAGAATATAATATTTATAAATGTATTTCTTTTGTGTATAATCGTTTGAAAATAAGAATCGTTGTGTTTTTTGTTACCTTAGAATGAGCCTTTATATCTGCATACGGAGCATGGATGTATAAAGAGAGCAGGAAACAGCTTTGGAGGTGGGGTCCCGTTCATCCCTATGAAAGTTGCTCAGTGGCGCATGAAGCCAACAAAGCCTGAATTCCGAATATAAAATTACCAGGATCTTCCGCATCAATTGGGCCCATAGAGCGAGCTAAATACCAGCGTTTTCATTTAACCCTGCCTCCTGCCCTCGGTCCAGCCTCGGACTGGAGTTCATTCATATGAACGCAAGAAGGAAAATAACTTTGCATTCGGCTATTAGTGCATTTTACAACTTTTAGGACCTAATGATTTAAATAAGGACTATTTAAGTTTGTTTTAGTTCTTACTGAGAAGTTGATTTATCTCAAAAAAATGATCTGCCCTCTCCTCTAGCTCACACATTCACCACCGCTCTTTCACTCTTGCTTCACCACTCACTTCCCACGTACACACACACTCTAGGGACTGGCTCTGCTATTCTCCAAATGACCTACGCAACAGCTCTAGATAGGGCCTTTTGCAATTTTTAATGTAGGCCACCATAGCTCTTCTACAGGCTTGGCACACAGGAGAGGATGCAATCTACAACCTCACTGCAAGATGCCGCCAGATGTTACACACTGTACCTTTAAGATAGAAATTCAGTTTCACTTCACTCAGATTAATTTACTGTAAAGAGTATTTAAATATGTTGATTGTACAATTTACATTATATGTATATATGTTGTGGAAGTTAAATGAATTAACAATTCCTGACAGAGTGGAAAGGCAATTGATTAATGAACAATTCTGGCCATGTCATTGACTGCAGGTCAGGATTTTTGAGTCGATTTGAAGTTGACGGTGAGCCAACCCAGACCAGACCTCGAGATCCCTGGACGGAAAATCCCCGAATTGAAGATCCCAGAGCCAAGAACTGCCAACCTTACCCCTCTCCTAGAATGACGGTAGGGTAAACATCATAAAACTGTACAAGGTCCGCACTAGGGATGGGCACTTTAAGTAATCCATATTCAGGTACTCACATTTAATTATCATAGACTACTTGAGTACTCGCAAAAGCTGTGCTGTGTCATAACTGCGTTTCTGTAGGACAGAGGTCTTCAACTCCCAGTTCTGAATGAAATCACAAGCAACGGTTACATTTGACTCCGTGGTCAACTGTCCACAACTCTGTAGTAATAGCTACCATGACGGCACTTTGCCGATCAGCCCTCAACTTCACTGCGCTTTCCTCATAACTAGGGTGACGTGGGACGGGGGCTGCTGGTGGTCGCAGGGGTAAACATTCTCTAAAGCCTGCGGGTCAGTGTGCCCGCTCCTCCGGGATTGAAGCTATTAATTTCACTTCATTTTGACAATCTAACTGGTGACAACACATTAGTCATGGTTGTAAGTACAATGGCCGTTTGTAGGTCTTGTTGGTTTTGTTTAATTGTAATTTTATGGGTTATTGATGTTCGGACGACTAAGCGAAGATAGCTTATGTGCTAACATCAGTTGTCATTTGTTGCCAAGGTAAATATTCACTCATTCTGCAGCCTGATGCAGTGACACACCAGTGTCAGCGCGGCTAGGGATGGCAGAGGCAGCCTCCTTTGATCGCTGAGCACTTGGGATTGATACCAGAGTGAAGCTGGGCGTTTACCGTCAAACTCAGCCATTTATCTGTTTTTTCCCACACTAACTGGCAACTTGAGCGCTGTCGACACAGAGAGATACGAAACCAAACATCATATCTGATGTTTGGAAACCAAACATCAGATATCCTCCACAGATCACACAAAGCATTCATTCTGGACCCGTCAAAACTTTTTAAAATCAAAATCTTTTAATTGGGGTTTTGCAGGATATAGAAAAAGTGCAGCGCTATTTGGTAACCAAAGACGAGTGACAGGTATGAGTAAACATTAATAGCAGCTGGCACCAATGCCAATGAATAAACAAGTCAAAACATAGGATGTAGATAATCTATGTATATCAACAATAAAACAATCCCTCCCCAGTCACTACCAGCGAGCCATACTGAAAGCTAACTGTCACGCCAAGGACTTGCGATGAATGATTGAATAGTGTGTGATGTAGTCAAGCTGCACTTAGTAATCAAGTACTTACAGTGTCTGGAATGTATCTATAAAAAAGGGCCCCATGCTTTCAGGAATTTCCAATGTGAATATTGAAGTGAGTATCTGATTTTAAAAAGTTTTAAGCAGGACATGATGTCCACCAACCATTGTGTGTGAGGGGGAGGGGCAGCGCCCTTCCACCTGAGCAGGATTGCTTGCTGAGCCAGAAGGGAAACAAAGGATAAGATACGTCACCTCCAGTGACCCCAAACAGAGCAACCAGAGGATTTGGTTCCAATTTGATGTTTAACACCTGAGATAAAGTTTGAAAGATCTCCGTCCAATACTTGGTAAGACTAGGGCATGACCAGTACACGTGAATAAGGGTGTAATGTAATCTCAGGATACATGCAAGATAATTTGGCTTTTGAGATATAAGCCCTATGCACCACTTTAAACGGAATTAAGCAGTGACGAGCACATAGAGAAGATGAATTAACCTGCTTAAGTATGGAATTAGATAGATAGATAGATAGATAGATAGATAGATAGATAGATAGATAGATAGATAGTAACTTTATTGATCCCGAGGGAAATTCAAGGAATTCCATGTATCCTGTGATAAAGAGAGGCCTAAGTCCTCCTCTCACGCTTCAGGTCCGATATCATGCCATAGAGAGCTGAGATAAGCCTTTTGTATGATGGATTTAAAGAAAGGACCGTATTGACAATTGTTGTGTCTGTTGATGTAGAGGAGCTGGACAACTGAGAGAGCAAAAAGTGCCTTGCTTGTAGAAAAAGTTGGACTTAGGAAGTCTGAATTTTTTTGCTTAACTGTTCGAATGATGCCAAAGTGTTATCTACAAACAAATCTTTGAAACGCACAATACCTTTCCTCGGCCATTCTTGGAAAACACGGTCCCTAACAGATGGTTTGAAAAGGTGATTTGACGCAACAGGTCTTAGAATAGAAAAGATGTACAAGTCAAAACCGTCAATACTTTTAAAATGCTTAATTCACAATCATAATAATTGTTTTAATCTCCACCTTTCTAAAAGCTCTGTGGTTGTATTATTTAAAAAAAAAAATATTTGTCTAAATAAAAATGTTATCAATAAGACCTTTAAGTATATTTTGATGCTGACACTTTTTTACTTTTACTTGCGTAAGATTTTGAATGCATGACGTTTACTTGTAACAGAGTATTTTTACACTGTAGTATTGCTACTTTTACCTAAATAAGATATCTGAGTACTTCTTCCAGCATTGGCAAAAATAAAAGGATTCACTTTAGACTTTCTCTGACTAATGGCATGAAATATTCCCAAAAATCCATCCATCCATCCATCCATCCATTTTCTTCTGCTTATCCGGGGCCGGGTTGCGGGGGCAGCAGGCTTAGCAGGGAATTCAAGACGTCCCTCTCACCAGCAACGTTTTCCAGCTCTTCCTGGGGGACCCCGAGGTGTTCCCAGGCCAGCCGAGATATATAATCTCTCCAGCGTGTTCTGGGTCTACCCCGGGGCCTCTTACCAGTTGGCCGTGCCCGGAAAAACCTCCATAATGTTACGTTATACTGTGTCTCTCTGAGCTACTTTAAGCTAATTAGCTAAATCTGCCGTCTCCAGCAGTTTTCTGTCCGTTTCGACAGACAAACAATTACAGGTTAATTTAAAAACAAACGTAATGGACAGAAATACCCTCTGTCTGTTTTCTCTCTGTTTTGTGATGGATCAATGTAGCTGGCGGCCCATGCCCCTGATAAAGCTATTTTAAAGCCAATGTTTGATAAAGCTAATGCCCGGCTACATTGATCCTGTAATTGTGCATTTGCCACAGCCCTTTTCTCCGCTGTATCGTTATGGCTAATTTCTTACTTCTACGGAAAAGCTTGCGCAGAGCTTCTGCAGAGTTGCAGAGATGATTTGCAGAGAGCTGCAGTGACGCGCCACACACCTCCTGAAAAATGTGACTACGCACCAAGCACCGCAGACGACACAAAAGTTTGATTGGACAACAGAGCCGGGTTGTATTAAGAGGCCACACATACTGTACCACCTCCTCATTTGTTTCTCTCTTTGGAAAACCGCGGGTCCAAATCAACTACAAATCAACAAATTACATGCTACTCTCAATCCGCCGCTGTCTATATGTGCCTGATGCGCGTGAGAGGTTCCCACACAGAATGCATAGGCGCGCAGCCGCAGGGGTATAAATCAGTCTCTGCCTCCGACACATTTCCAAGGAGACAGCGTTATCTCCTGTAATTCATCAAGTGAGCTACACAATGTGGCTGGCTTACTGCCCTGCACCTTAAGAGACGTTGCCACAACGTGTGCCATGCATCATAACATAGACCCAACTAGTCAATGATGAACTTCGTTGCCAACTATTTTTATGATCGATTTTAATCAATTGATAAATTGTAACAGCCCTAACTTATTGTAAGGTTGAAACAAGTTGTGTAGGTAGTATTGAACCAGGTTATGTTTGATCCAAATATTGACAATTGAGATTCCAAATTACCGATATTAGGGTGCAGAAAAAAAGTCGTTGAAAAGAACTCAATGGTTCAAAACCAAAGAGTGTTGCTGAATTGAAACTGAGGTGTCTTTGTGGAATTGAATTGTATACTTAAACTATAGGTATTCATTGTTTTTTTTGTACATATTGGGGAATGTTTTTTACATTACATTGCACTGTACCAGTGATATAATTTGCCGCAGAATAGATTTTATAAAGTGTTTTTGAGAACTCATGTACCAACACATGAGTTTCTGACGGGGGATTTCCGACAGGTCGGGGGGGGGAGAAAGTCACGATACGCATCCAAAATCCACAGTGCCTGGAGCACGATGGACCACGCCTAAGCACTAGCTGTTGAAACTAAACAAAACTGGGGGGTCGCGAACACCAACCTGATTATTCTGGGGGGTCACAACTCAAAAAGGTTGAGAACCACTGTGCTTACACAGTCATCACCTCTTATCTTTCTTTCATGTTTACATTGGCTTCAGTGCCTGCATTTGATTGTCTTTGTGACTATGTGACCTAGCGGTACATTTTAGGTGGTTAATATTGTTGAATTATATAAAAGTCAGATATGAAGTATTGAAGAAGACTTATCTAAATAGATATTTTTGAGTAGTTTACAGTGATACTCCACTCAACATTTGTCTTATTGATTTAAAAAAAAAACTCCCCATAGGCATTTAAGATTGCTGTAAAAAGTTTGGAGTTCCGACAGAGGCTGTTTAGCTTAGTTTTATTGTGATAGATTCCAAAATTAATACATTTTCATGGCACAAAATATGTATCAAAATGTCCACAGAAATTTCATTTGCTGTGTGCTCACTGTCAAAGTCTTATTTTTTCTAAATTATGGCTAAAAACACTGCTTCTGTCTCAGTCTTGAATCAAGGAATGGCAGAATCTGGGCAACCCGAACCCCCTAATAAGCTGACTGCACCCTGTCTGGATAGTTTTAGAAATAAATACTCCACACATTTCATACCGGGTGTTTATTTTCCTAATTCCAAACTGCACCCAAGTGGGTGGGCAGCTGGCCCATTAGCTTATGGTGTAATTGGAAATTCTGTGAGGTGTTCATTTAAGGCCATTATGCAGGTTTGATTTGAACATTTTAGAATTTTTGATGAAAATATGTCATTTATTTGTGTTTTAGGAGACAATGATATTGCATTCCTGTACATTTTTAAATGTACTTTAATGTTATCAAATCTTCCTAATTCTTTAATTTTCCCTCATGAACGAAACGCTTTTCCCCATTCGTCTCTTTCCCTTCTTACCTTCCTCCCTCCTTTCCTTATTTGATAGTGTGTTCCTGACAGTGGCACTACAGCAACAGTCTAGATTTTTAAAAAAACAACATTGTGTAAGATAAGGTTATGCAAGTTAAGGTTATCTTGCACAGTTTCTACGGAGGCATTTTTTAAAGGATTAATATGCTATCAGTTACAGTGCAACCAAACAGCAACAAAAGGACAGTATGCACACTGGCTGGTTTATGTTGCGACCCTAAAGGCAAGTTTTCCTTTTTCTTCTCCATGACTAAACCGTCCAGATGTAAACTCATATCATCCCTCTGTTTGTCCAAATGAAATTATGGTGTGTGGCTTTTAGTACAGCTGCCACATGTCCAAGTGTTAAAATTGTCAGCTGTATTTGTTTAACAATCCCTCTATAGTCTATGTGAATGGCACTCACACATCTAAGATTAACAAAACAAATGATAAAAAAGAGGGGAGAGGCGCCGAGACATCTTGGGAAACTGATAAAATACGATTAAAGAAGGGGAGGCCCAGGTCAAGAGCAGGGTAGCATGGAAAAAAATGTTCAACTCCTACAACTGAAACAACTACTGCTAATTCTGCTTAAAGTGACAGTAGGCAGTATATTTTTGGCATCATTGGGCAAAAATTCCATAATAACCTTTCAGCATATTGTAATTCAAGTGTTCTGAGAGATAACTAGACTTCTGCACCTCGTCATGTCTCTGTTTTCAGGCTTTAGAAAATCTAACCCGTGACGGGAGACTTTGACCCATCACAGGTCATTTCAGAGAGAAATGTTCCTATTGGCTGTGCTTCGGTCATGTGACTGGAACTTGGCGTTCCTTCAACAGATTTCACAATGGTGGCGGCGTCACAAACTTTCTCATTTTACAGCTAAACCGTGCACTACAAGATGATTCTGAAAACATTTGAGGTGAGAAATAGGCATTAACGTAACATAATATTGATTCATATTTGATCAGCGCTGCCTAGTTTGACCGTTTGGTCGGAGTTCGAGAGTGATTGACAGCCGGCTCTCATAGACAGCAGATCGACAGCAGACCTCAGATCAGCTCTGACTGCTTGTTTTCCTTCGTTCTGTGAAATCTTGCAGATGCCGTTAGGAGCACCGGAGGACACAGAGGAACATGATTTTTTTCAGGTTACCCGTTTCATGTACTACTGTCAGGATATAGCGACCGTTTTATAATTTTTTTTTTTTTTTAAATCATATTTGCTCCAATCTCGCCTACTTCAGCTTTAAGCGCATAAACATTATGAGCACACGCTTTATATATAATAATCATTACTTTATTATTTTTGCACATAGGGATTACGGCTGTCAAAATTGGCCAAAAATTACGTTCGAATATTCGTCCTAAAAAAACACATAGGTTCGAGCTATTTGAATATCTATTTTTGCACATTATATCTGGTGAAAATCTGGTGAAGGAACGCCAAGTTCTGGTCACAAGACCGGAGCACAGCCAATAGGAACGCTCTCTCTCTGAAATGACCTGTGGTTGGTCAAAGTCTCCCGTCACGGGCTAGATTTTTTAAAGCCTGAAAACAGAGCCATGAGGAGGTGCAGAAGTCTAGTTATCTCTCAGACCACTTGAATTACAATATACTGAAAGATTATTATGGAATTGTTGCCCAATGATGCCAAAAATATACTGCCTACTGCCACTTTAATTCCTGTTGCTTGTCCGCAATGGGATTTATTCCGGAGTGAAGCTGAGCGCTTACCGTCAAACTCAGCCATTTATCTGTTTTTTTCCACACTAACTGGCAACTTGATCACTGTTGACACAGAGATACCACGTGATACCAACATCGTTATACTATTGGCTCACAAGCCTTGTTAGAAGTGAGAACCATGTCTTCCACAGAAATGAACAAAACATTCTCTCATTGTCTACATGAAAATGTTATCAATAAGACCTTTAAGTATATTTCGATGCTAATACTTTTGTACTTTTACACAAGTAAAATTTTTTATTTTAAATATTATTTTAAATAAAATATCTGAATATTTCTTCCACCACTGGCAGAAATAAAAGATTCACTTTAGACTCTGACTAATAGCATGAAATATTCCCAAAACTCCATAATGTTAGGTTATACTGTGTCTCTCTGAGCTAATTTCAGCTAATTAGCGTACAAAGTACAAGTACAAACGTCAGAAGATGGCAAGTACTACTCACCCATCTTTTAAGTGGTTACATCTCCAGTCTGATCTCGAGCACGCAGCTGACAGTTTGATTATTCCTCGTTCAGCTTGACCTAATGCGAATTAATTTATGAAAATGCCGTAGTGTGACTCCTGTCATGCGGTGCATTCATGCAAGGCAGACAGCCACGGTAGTGCTGCCTTTTTTTCCCCACAATCAAATATTAATGTTCATATTCAAATAGTTTCTTTTTTACTATTTGAATTCAGGCTTGTGCATTCTAGTTTCCACAACAACTGCTGAATTAAAAAAAGGAGAACTAGAGTGATTACATTGTCCCTTGAATGGAGGGTGAATGTTATATGAGAGCAAGGAAGGTCCTAGGAGTAGGTCCTAGTTAGCTGCTGGACAAGTCTCTTCAAATCCCAGCCTATTCAGACAAAAACCCTGTGCCATTTACCATAGACAGCTTAATCCACGTTAATCCGTGTTAAAGTGGAGCGCTGGACTGGGCTTCATTATGGAAGTTTCAAGGTAACATATTGAGTTAAGTGGCTTTCTGGTACGCATTACCATCACATTACTTTTAGCAAGACTGTCAAACACTGACTGCACCAAAGAGTTGCCCCGGTAGCCTAATGGATAATACCTCACATGGCACATATCGCATATCTTCAAAGGCAAACATGTCAAAAATATCTTAACGAAAAAAACATTGTACCAAAAATGATGAATGATGCAATATGCCAATTAAGCTCAAACCCTTACAAAATAAATATTCTTAGTCAAACCAGCATGTTCTCACCCACACCAGAGGAAACAATACCATGTACCATGTTCACACGAGCATTCCTGGCAGCTGCAAAGCCCTCCTCTGCCCCCCACTTTGGACAATTAATCCACATTTCTCTTCTTCTCATGCCAACTTGCTCCCATTAAAACGGTCAAACCACAGGTGCCCCATCGTGTTTGAGGCCACGTTGCCAGATGAGCTCAACACCTTTTATACTCTCGTTGATCAGAGGACTGACAGCTCTCAGTATCCACAGCTGATGCGGGAGGAACCCTACTGAGAATGAGTGTGAGTAACAGCCGGGCCACACTAGCAACCTGAGCAGTGCATCAGGTGTGTGGTGTCCACACTGGCAGCGTTTCTGCTGCTGATGCGCTGCTACTGCCAGCCCTTTCTTTCTACATGGAGTTTGCCTTTCATAATGGCCATTTCGTTATAAATGCCATTTATAATTATTTTAGACAGAAAAAGGTTAAGAAACGTGTGCTCATTTGTTTTAATCCACAATTAAAAGCTGGTAATATTCATTTATGGAGCCGTGCAAGTCACTGCATTTTCCCCAACATTGTAAATATTTCAGAATATTGTTAGAATTCCTTCATTTGTTTTAACAAATGAAGGAATTCTGTCCACAGAAAAAAATGCAAGAGGGCTTATATTTTGAAACGGAAACAGGAAGTGTTGAGTTACAGACACTCCATTAACATTCCATTAAAAACATAACTATATACATTAGAACCAAGGCAGCTTCCATTTCTAATATTTCCATCAAGAAGAGAAAAACTTTTGTGGAGTCTTATAAGTCTGCTCGCATTGGGGTTATAAATACGATCCATTTATTCAAAATTTGATAGAATTTGTCTTTTTGGATCCTCAAAGAATAAGTCAACTTTTCCATTTTAAATATTTCCAAAATGATGCCTTACCAATCTTCCAACATACAGTAGGTTGTACTTGATTTAGCCACTTTCTAGTGATTGACTTTGTACTTGCCGCCAAAAGGGCCTCCAGCATTTTTGTATCCCTCCTCTGTTTCAAAAACAAAATGCAGCCCAGATAAAGAGTCTCCAAGTTCAGGGGAATTTATGTCTTGAATTCTGTACTTAATGTTTCATGTATGCCATTCCATATAAACTCACTTTGGAACAGTCCCAAAATATATGGAAATGATTTGCCTCTACTGAGCCACACTGTCTCCAACACGTCAAATTCATATTCTTGTATTTGTCCTGGTGTGGGGTCTCAAAATATCTTTTAATATTTTTCCAGCAGTGTTTTCTGCAATCCATGGAGTTGGTTGAGGACTATTGAAAACTGCAAATTTCTCCCCATTTTTGTTTTAATTTTTAGCATAAAAGAGAGTATTGTACAATCTAGAAATGGACTTATATGGCATTGAACCGAAGGCTGATTTCAGCATTTTATAAAACTCAGATTCTGCCGTTGATAAGTCTGTAGGTCTGCACTTCTGATTGAAATAACAGTGTCTATTTGCACCCGGGTGAGAAAAGTCACATAATTTGTCTTTGTTGGATAAAACCAGTCTGATCTAAATGGATGAGGTCAGGTAAGAGTCTTTCCAGTCTGCGAGCTAAAATAGACATAAATGATTTGTAATCCAAATTCAGAACACTGACAGGTTGATAGTTGCCACATTCTTGGTTGTCTTTATCCTCTTTTGGAATAACAATAAGAACAATAAGATAATTGCTTCCCTCCAAGAGGGTAGAATTTCTACTTTCTGTAAGATCCAGTTAAATGTGTTAAGTAATAATGGGGATAACTGTGACTTTAAAGACTTGTACCACACTGTGGTAAAAACCATCTGAGTCTGGGGACTTTCCCTCCTTTAATTTAGATGGCCGAGTCCAATTCTTTTGCAGAAACTGGTTGTACTAAATTTTCATTCTGTGAGCCTGTGAGTACATGGATAGTTCTAAAGAACTTAAGAAAGTGACGATGTGAGTCACATTAGAGGCCTGGGGTGGGGAGAATACAGCTCCCTGTACAATGTTTCAAAGCTCTTTTGAATCTTCTCTATTTTATTCGCAACAATTTATTCTCCGCTACCGTGACTGCTGCTGAATCCTCTCCAGAAGCGATTCCGGTTGTGTGATTACTTTTACCTGCAATCCCCGGTCCACTAGCTCTGACGTTTCGTAGGTTCTTGTCCCATCATCATAGAAGACTCTCAGCCGAGCTGGATACAGGGAACCTCATGTTATCCTGGCTTCGGCTTCATCTAACCTCGAATTAGTTGTTATCTGTTCTTTGTTGTCTTGCCTGAAATCACATATCTCTCAGAGGAATAGAGTCAGGTTCTCTTCCCCTTCCCTGCCATCCATTTTGTTGCTGTCCTGGCTAGCCGGGCTTTTTACCCTTTACTTATCCTCGCCCTGTTACTAAAAATAGTAAACATAAACCAGTACTTTTATTATTTCGACTTTGGGACAGACCTTTCCTTTCACTGTCATCCCTTTGGTGACCGGAACCGGAAGCACCATTACTTACAGTTCAAACATATGACTGTCACAGGAGAGTGTTCCCACCTGCTTTACAGTAAGAGAGCCATCATCGTCACTGTACCTGAAAAGTCTGCAGTGTCTAGTCTAAATGACTACCCCATTCTGATAATGTGCTTTGAGAAACTGGTTCACCACCATCATTGTCTGATTTCAAACAACGATGAGACATCATATCGGATTGAAATTAACAGGGTGGTGCTTAGAGAACAACCTACTGCTCAACGTCAACAAAACCGAGGAGCTGATCGTTGATTTTAGGAAAAAGGTGGCGAATCGCATCGCAGGTGACCTGTCATGGACATCACACATATCCACCCTGGTAAAGAAGCTATCCTAAACTAACAGATGTACTTCTTAAGGAAACTTAAAAAAGGCAAAATTACCATGCCAAGTTCTTGTTAATTTTTATAGAGGAGCAACAGATAACATCCTGACAGGAAACATCACCAACTGGCATGGTATGTGCATGTCCCAGGACCCGAGGGCTCTGCAGCGGGTGATTAAAACTGCCCAGAACATAATAAGTCCCCATCTACCGAGAAATAGCGATGGTCGGTGAGATGAGGCGTCCGCGCAGAGCCTAAGGGACAAAAGAAAAAGTCTATAGTAGTGTAACGTTGGTTACCCTTAGCGTTAACTATAAACTTGTAGTTACTGAATTAAAACTAGTTTCGGGATGTGGGTAAAGTAAGAGCACGGAGACAGCGTCTACAGGATAACTTGGTCCAATTTAATGTTCATCTCAGTCAAACAACTGACAACAAACATGCTACATCATCTCATCATCATATCACTCTGCCAACCTTAACCATTACTAGAATTACAGGCAAGGTGTACCATGTTATGTAGTTCCCAATCTAACTTAAGGAACAGAATACAATATATAAATGTATGTAGTAACCATTAATTAACTTGTGTAGATTATTTCAATAAACCTGAGAAGGTAATCTATAATAAAAAAAATAGATCTTCACAAAAATAAATCTCATCTTACATTAGTCAATAATTATAATAGCCACAGCCTGTTACACCTACCCACCGGTCCCGTTGTGAGAGCCCAACATGCAAAAATATGTGTTAATCAACCGCCCGAACCCAACCCAAACTTTATGCATTATATTAGCACAATTGTAAGGACTGAGGACTGAGACAAGAAGGACAGAGACGGACTGAACGCTGCCGAATGGTGTGTGTGTGTGTGTGTGTGTGTTTTAGACAGAAAGAGGGGAAGAGAAGGTGGAAGGTGATGAAAATAAAGAAAGATAACAGTAACTGTAGTAACGTTTTTATCTTTTCAACTACATTTTAGTCTCATCTTGTTTCGTCAAAATTATTATTGCATATTTGTTATCGTCACAGTGAGTGTTTAATGACGTTGGTGCCGTCAAGTCATCGTCGTGTTTTAGTCATGGAAAAAAAGGTTGTTGACAAACTACGTATCTACGCATCTCTAAAGCTCAATAATTAACACATCACATCTTATTTGTTGATCTGTACTACAGCTGAAGTGTAAAAATTACCCCACCATAACTTGTCATTTTTAAACTTTTATTGTGCAGTCTAAACAAACACAACACATGCTGGTTGGCAGATCCTGTTACCTTTATAACAATAAGATAAAAGAAGAGAGGCTATGGGGGCAATGAGGGTTGCCCAATCCTCAGGCCTTGTATGTAGTAGGGTGGGCATGTGTGAGAATGATAGCTGATTGTGGTAAAGTGCAGAAAATGAAAGTAAAAGAAAATAACACCAAATACAACTATTAAAGACTCTGAGGGGAGAAAGTACCAGGTGGACTGGGGTAGCTGAGATTTATCGGCCTGGGAACACTGAGCCCAGGTGTTCCCAGCAGGCACTGATGACCTCTGCTCCCACCCATATACTGGGCGGCTCTGGCTCAGGAGCGGGTCGTCCTTTAATAACAAGTTTGGTAGTTCGATCCCTGGCTTCTCCTGTCCGTATGTCAAAGTGTTCTTGAGAAAAACACTGAACCCTCCCGATGGGCGGGCCAGCGCCTTGCATGGCATCCAACATCGCTGTATGAATGTGTATGAACAACCCTTTCTCCTAAAAATGATGTTCCCATACAACAAAACTTTATTGTGAATTACGTTCCGAGGGAAACTTAGTTTGTCGAATTATGTTTGTTTTTGTTGTATCATAAATACGTTTCTAATGATAGTCCGCATAGGGAGGAGGATGGGTTGGTGTGTTTTTACTAAACCTAACCAAGTAGTTTTGTTGCCTAAACCTAATCAAGTAGTTAAGTTAGTCATTTTGTAGGAGACATGGTTGGAATGGGTGAATGAGAGGCAAATATTCAAGACAAAGCTGGGGAACAATAGCAGGAGTCACGTAAAGACAAAAGAGTCGGATTTCTAAGTATAACCCCAGCCCTGCAATTTGCCGTTACCTAGACACATTAAATCTATATGGAGCACTTTTTTACTATTGTGTAACCTAAAAGTTAAGGGGCTTTCAGACAGAACGCGGTTTGCTCGCCACTGGGGTCGGCGCACATTGCAGCACGCTCCTCCCAAAATTACACCTTGGGCGCAGCACTCTGCGATATTAAGTTGTTTACCAGCTTGGAACTAATACTAATCAAGTGACTACAGCAGATATCAGTTTTATTATCAGGCAGTATCCACAACATATTATCACTTACCACAACTTCTCATAGTTACACCCCCAAGCTACGACCTTCCCTCCCGACCTTTGAAGAAAATCAGCCTTGTAAGTCCAAATCGGTTGTGTGTAATCAGAAGAGAGATGTTTTGACCGAACAGAGATGTTTGACAGTGCTAATCATGGGACTAGCCTTTGGCACTGAATCGTGTCCAAAAATGCTGAAAAGCTGGTTGGCGCTGGCTGCGACTCTGGTCTTCAGCAGGGATTCCTGGCGCTTGTCACACAGAGTGAGATGAATGCATTAGCAATATAACTTTGTATTTTTGATCTTATGATAGTGGTGTATATCTCCATGGTAATTTAGGGTACACAGCTCTGGGGCAGGTTCTGTTAAGGCAATTATATCCAAAGTCATTGAAGCAACTCTAGGAAAATGGCATCATAAATCGTCAGCGTTCATCTGCTCTCCTTATCCTCCACTTTTCCTCTATGACTACACGGCTCAAGTGTTAAGGTGTAAAATGCGCTAAGCCCCGCTCCCCTTAGCTACAGTAGTGTTGCTATGCCGGTCAAGCTTTCCATTCTCACAGGGCACATACTGGCTTGCAGTTTACAATAACAGTGGCAGATTTACCACCCAAAACTTAATCTTTTAAACAATTGCTCTTTGATTCCAGACAAAGCAGGCTTCTCATTTCTAACTGGAAATCCTCAAATTTGAATAACTGTAGCTGGCAGATTGAAAGAGTGCTGCAGGGATGAAGTATTTTCATAGGCCAACCCGGAAGTTAGCATCGCCCTGGTTCCCTCAACAAAACGCCAATGGGATTTTTCCATTGGATTTTGGAGTATTGCAGAAAATAAGGTCTGTGGCAAACAGTTCATGATACTTACACGTTTTGTTCAGCAAGATAATCTTCACAAATGGACGCCACTTTTATGATTTTTGAGGCGTAAATGCAATCAGCAGGAGTAAAAAAGTTAACATCAGGCTATAAAGTAATTACACAGTCGCATGAGCATGAATATAAACACAACGAGGCTGTAAAGGCGGACGTGTTCGGTGTGACGATATTTAATGTAGTCCATGGGCCCAGACCAAAAAAATCATTTATTGTACCACCTGAGGTGGCAAAGTCTAGTAATCCTCTATGTGTGTGGGACATATTCTTATATGATTACCTTTGCAGAGTGACAGCTTAGTTGTAGTTAACATGACTTTTATACCCATACCCTATGACAGGCGTCCGGAACGATGAAAAGCGCATTGTTACTGAGAAACTATAGACCAAAGCCAGTTAGGTCACAAACTGGTCTTTCTACATTTGTTTAAATACACAATGGAAATACAGAATGACAAGGAATACCATCAGTCCTTGGGCTACACCACATATCGGTACCACCCAAGAAGGCAAAACGTCGATGGTGCCATTTTATTTGTTACGCCAACAGAAGTAAATAATAAATGATAACCTTTCCAAATTAGCAGCTGTTTCATTTTTCTGGCAGGAAACCTGTTTTTGCACCATCGCAATCACACATATTCGCCCTGATAGGTCTGACTCCCGGAAACATTACAAATATAACCTTCCAACACCTCTGTTATTAATTAAGACAATATATATTTTACTAAATGGACGTTTATGGAGTCAGATTTAACACGAGCAAATGATGTTATATCACACGCGCAGATATTAACTGCCACTCGCACAATATAAGCCCTCAAGAGTTGTACAGGCAGCTGCGAGCGAGAGACAAACAAAAACATTTTAAAAACATATCATTTGCTCATGAGCATGTTTTATCTACGTATGGCCTTTGCAGGAATATCAACCAAAATATGACATTCCAAAGAATATTTTTTTCCAAATACCTTCAACTAAGGAGCTTTATATCCTCGTCCCAAAAGCATGCATTGGATACACCTGTCATTTCCTCATTAGAGGTAGCGATCATTGGACATTGTTATGAAAAATGTTTGATTTCATCTTTGTATGACTTGTTTGTGTCTGGGTCTGATGAATCCTAAAGAATCTAAACCGAGACTATGCATAGAAGGAAGATATAGATGATGAAATATGTTTAGAAGACTGGAGTAAGGCATGTAATAAGGCTCAGAGGCAGACAGTCAACACTAGCCTGAAACTTATGCAGTATGAGTGGCTGATGTGTACATACATAACACAAAAGTTTAATGATAACATTCCTGATCAAATGTAATGAGGTAAGAGGAACACTGTACCACTGTATGGGAATGTGTGAAACTGAGAATTCTTTTGGCAAGATATTATTAATATGATGATCAAATCTTATCAAATAAATTACCAGTGAATCCTAAACTTCTTATTCTGGGTTATTATATCCTACCAATCCACACTTACAAAGCAAAGCGTTTAGATTTGTAGACGTGTATATTACAAGCTAAACTTACAATTGCTCTTACAGTAAGTGGAAAAATGTTGATGGGCCAAGAACCTGAATGTGGATTAAAGAAATGGCATCAAACATGTCAATGGTAAAGATGACATATATTGTTAGACGTAAACAAAATGTTTTTGGTGATATTTGGAGAACAAGACATACTTTGAGTGAGTAGGATAGCATTATGATCTTGTCCAGTGATCTGAGGAACACCCTTTAATTTATTTATTTTATTATGTTTATATATATATAAATTAATATAAATATATATATATACAAATTTATTCTTTTTTTATGTCTTTACTCAGTTGATAGGGACGGGGTGTTCGGAGGGAGAACGGGGTGAAAATATTTGCTGTGTTTTACATAACCGTTATTCACTGTACAATTTGATGCGATTTGGAAACTGAAAACCAATAAATATATTGTTAAAAAAAAACAAGACAGAGAGGGGAGTACACCTCAGCTTGAATATACTAAACATTTATATGAAACATGTATAAGACTTGAAGATTATGTGATCTCTATTATGTGATATACAATAAGTGTGTGTGTGTGTGTGTGTGTGTGTGTGTGTGTGTGTGTGTGTGTAAGGGCAAGAGAATGTCCTAATGTTGTGCCGTATGTAATAATGCACGCTGTGGAGCCCAGATAGCGTTTACACAACCCTGCAATTACCCATCGAATGCATACATGGATTTTTCTAAAGTTATTGAGTGGCTCAATCTGGTTTGCGGCTTATAATGGTCATATACATCATAAAGATGCTGTAGAATGTCTATTCAGGGCTGCCAACCCTCACATATTGACCGTGAGACCCATGCAATTGACACTTTTTCTCTCTTTGCTCTCATGCCACAAGCCCATTTTCTCATGCAGAGAAAAACAAACGTATAACTGATACCTTATGTATGTATATATGTAACCCAGGAATATTCAACTGGCGGCCTGGCAGGCCATACCGGCCCGCCGATTAGTTCTGTTTACAAACAAATACAATTTTAAACCTGAAAAAAGAAAAATCATGTGACTAATGAACATTTTGCCACAATAAATCCTTCATTTTCACACGAAGTGAAAAATACATAACTGATAATGTAGCGGCACGAAAACAGGACACTACAGAGACAGAGACGGAACACTACAGGCGCAGCCGCTTCAAAAACGGCCTTCGGCAAAAGACGTCGGGGAAAAAACTCTCACTGTCCAACTAGTAGTAAACCCCTTTGATCTTTGTTATTCTATGTTTTGAAGAAAAATATGTGTACTATTTGTAGTGTATATCAAAAATGTTACCCAATAAACACAAATTAGCACAAAAAAAAAGGCGTCGATTCATAAGGCCAGAGAGAGGTGGAGTGAGTCATAATAATAATAATAATAATAGTGAGAATAATAGCTTATGGAAATGTTTGGCCCCCAGGCCCTTAGCTTTCTGAAAATGTGCCCCCCTGAACAATATAGTTGAATAGGCAGGCAGGTAACAGCAGTCAGTAGCAGCTAGCAGGCAGGTAAGAAGTAAATCCAAAAAACTGGTAACAGGAAATAATAAAGAAACACAAAGCACTAGGGGAAAAAAGATGGAACGCTTGACACCATGGTACGAAAACTGCCACAGAGTGAAGAAAACACCATAGATTATATATTAGAAGTGGACGTAGTCACTGTTATGTCACTCATTGGTTTGTGGACTGTCGTTTTGAAGCCTCGAGTTCGGCATTTTGACGGTCGCCATCTTGGTTTTTGAAGTAAACACTAAATGAATGAAGGACATGAAACAAAGGAAAACATAACCTTGGAGCAGGGCAGAACCCGACAGTTGCACCATTGGTCGGTCGAGTTGGAGTTTCCCTATTGGCCGTTGCTCTTTGAAAATGAATAAGCGTGACAGTTTTTCTGCTGATGACGTCTTTGCCCATCAATCATCTGATCCACTTCCTCGATACATACGCAGTTGTTACTCTTCCCACAAAGCGTGACCCAGAAAGTCTCGTTTGAGAAATTTAGGAGGAGCTCTAAAATATCGGATTTTTTTGTGCCTGCCACTGATTATTTTCTGTATACATTTATATTTTCCTGTATATGTGTTTCAAACGTGGTGTTTCAATCCTATACTTGTAGGGTGATGATGGGCTCACAGAGCAGACATGTGTTGGATTGTTGAGATTGTGTCGGAGCACAGTTGTCGAGTGATAGTAAATGTACAGTGTAGGTTTGAGCTTGTCCATGACTAAATGCTGCAGCTCCTCAAGACCCAAGTAAAGTTCCCATGTCTTGCAACTGACATGTTCATAACTGTCAGGGGAGGCAACTATAGGTCTGATCTGTTTAACAAAGTAACACAAACCATTGCCTGTCCACTGTAACTTGGCATGTGACTGAAATAGGACAATAACACTTTAGATGAGTGATTGATGATACAAACGTTCTATCAAAGTAATGCAGTGTAGTGCAGTTCAGATCTGAGGATACGAGTGAGTCAGCCAACATGGTGGTGCGCTATTTTATCTTTACTGCAGAAACAAACCAGGGAGGAAATTTCACAAATACGGTCTGGAAAATGCAAACAACATTTGAACAATTTCATCATCTTCAAGACATCTTGTGAGCCCTGGTCACTCTTTGCTTTGTACAGCTCAAGGGCATCTGTTGGATGTGGGCAAAAAAAAGAAAGGGAACATGAGTCAAAGTTTATGCTTTTAATCAGCGCTTAAAGCTGAAGTAGGTGAGATTATTGGCTGGACCGCAGAGGGCCAGCCCTACAAACGCAAAAGTCTGTCACTGAGTGAGTGAGTGAGTGATGAAGTTACAGGATTGGTCGGCCGACTGTTGGAGTTTCCTCATTGGTCGTTGCTCTTTCAAAATGAAAAGGCGGAGAACAGTTCTGTGTTTACGTTTTCTGGGGAGCGTGTCAGTGGTTTAATGTAACATTACATGGTGCTGTTGTTGTGCATGTGCTATTGTTTATGTTCGTTTAAGTTACGTTATGTTGTGCTTCGTATTGTGTTACCGTGCATTCAACCCAAGCGTGAGGAAATTTTCGCCTCGCTTTCCTCCATTTCCATTACAGGGACCATTGCACTGACTGTATCTAGCAGCCACACATCGCTACTGCGGTATAAACCCAAAATAAACAGACTGTGCTATGATTTAATTGCAATAAACGGATCAAAATAGTGCCGAAATAATGACATTATGATGTCGATTTGTAAAAAGACCGAATATATTCTTTGTCAAGTCTGTCCGCAACACAACAAGCAAACGACTTTTAAAATGCTTGTTTTCTGAACGGAGCTCGGATCGATCAATGCCATGCTATGCTAACACCAGCTGCTCCATTAACACTCAACATAACGTCATCTAGGCATAAATACGGCAGCGACGTTGTTGTAAACGGATCAAAGTGTGCCGAAATAACTACATAATGATGCTGATTAGTAAAAAGTTTGAATTCATGCTTTGTCGGGTCTGTCCGCAAGACGACAAGCAAACAACTTTTAAAATGCTTGTTTTCTTAATGGAGTTCGGATCGATCAGTGGCAGGCTACGTTAACACTCCAGCTGCTCCATTAACACTCCATCTAGGAAGAAATACGGCAGCAACAACGTCAGTGATGACAGCTGGAATATCTCAACGCTGATAAGCTTTCGCAACGTATATTGAACACCACTTATATGATGAATGCTTTTGATACACAGGCTTTCATAAAAAACTGAAATACTTTTAACCTTGCATACTGTATGTCATGCTAATACCTTTTCACCTTGTATACAATGTATAATATACTGAGTAGTAAATGTTACCATACTATTACTGAATGTAATTTGCTTCATTATAAGTTAGCTTTCAATCAAACATTAATATATGAGTGGAAAAAACTGTTCATAAAACATTATAGACATGACCACTGACTATTTGTATAACAATTTAGCCACAAATTCACAGACTTGACCATACGGTCCAGCCATATACTCGGTTTTGACCGAGTCTTGTTTTTATAAAACGATCACTATATCGTGACAGTAGTACATGAAACAGGTAACCTGAAAGAAATCATGTGCCTCTGTGTCCTCCGGTGTTCTCCGGTGCTCCTAACGGCATCTGCAAGATTTTACAGACCGAAGGAAAACGAGAAGTCAGAGCTGATGGTAAATGGTAAATGGACTTGCACTTATATAGCGCTTTTCTAGTCTTCCGACCACTCAAAGCGCTTTACACTACATGTCAGCATTCACACACTGATGGCAGAGGCTGCTAAAGTGCCAACTTTGCCTATCAGGATTTTAATCTAAATACATTCACACACCGATGGCTATGCCTTCGGGAGCAATTTGGGGTTAAGTGTCTTGCTCAAGGACACATCGACATGTGACCCGGAGCAGCCGGGGATCGAACCACCGACCTTCCGATTGGTGGACAACCTGCTCTACCCTCTGAGTCACAGCCGCCCCACAATGATCTTTGGTCTTCTGTCTATGAGAGCCGGCTGTCAATAACTCTCGAACTCCGACCAAACGGTCAAACTAGGCAGCGCTGAGCAAATATGAATCAATATTATGTAACGTTAATGCCTATTTCTCGCCTCAAATGTTTTCAGAATCATTTTGAAGTGTACTGTTTAGCTGTAAAATGAGAAAGTTTGTGATGCGGCCGCCATTGTAATAACTGTTGAAGGAACGCTAAGTTCCTGTCACATGACCGGAGCACAGCCAATAGGAACGCTCTCTCAATGAAATGACCTGTGATTGGTCAAAGTCTCCCATCACGGGCTAGATTTTTTAAAGCCTGAAACGGAGCCATGATGAGGTGCAGAAGTCTAGTTATCTCAGAACACTTGAATTACAATATGATGAAAGGTTATTATGGAATTTTTGCCCAATGATGCCAAAAATATACTGCCTACTGCCACTTAAACTGGACATATTGAGAGAGTTTTAAAAAATATAATAATGAAATGCAACATTTGTCACCAAGACCTAAGTTTAAGCAAAATATAATTTGAGAAAACAACAAACAACACACTTTACTTGCTATTCAGAGAACAAGGCTGGCCATTTTACTTGTGCCACAAGCAGTTAATCTTCAACAATCTTGTGCTATTCATCATTTCACCAATTTGCTTCCAGTCATCTTCTCTTTTCATCATGTCACTGACCATGGCTGATCTCTCTTCCTTTGAATATTCCTGTGAAAATAATCAAATAAATTTCATTTCCATTTATAAGTTTTTTGTATACTCTGTGTTAACATTAACGTTAGTCATATGTGTATCCTGGGCTGTTTCAATGTATTTAATGTTAGCACTACAATTTTAGCGGTTGCTGGCAGGATTTGACCTTGCTTGGCTGACGGGTACAGCAGAGAAACGTATTTTAGCCACCTAAAAGAAAGGCTCACCTAAAAAAATGATATCCGTTTAAGTGTACACTATATTTAGAATATTTTCCGACAGAGAACTGAACTGAAAGTGAAACTTATATACTGATATCTTAGATAAGTTTCACTTACAGTTCAGTTTCCTGTCAGAAACGGCTGTCTGACGGCAAGATAAAGGGGTGAAAATTGTTGGTTGGAGGAACCATCTGTCAATCAAACTCTTGCCGGAGCCAGAAGAGCGAAAACATCTTTTCCATCGAGAAAAGCCTTCAGTGCCAATCTTTGCTCTTCTTTCAATGACGAACTACTGTCCAGTTCTGATATAACTGCTGTTGCTATTGCAGTATCTACGCTAACCTCTTCAGGAGCCACCATTGTTGTTTAGAATGAACAGTCGCCACTCTGTGTCGTTATCCACACCTATTACATGCCGGTAGCTTCTAGTAGCTTCTCACAGGACGATGCGAGAATGCAGCTGCCGGGGGGCGTGACGAAAAAAACAAAATGAAAATGCAAAATACTCGCTTGCAAATATTATATGTTGAGGGCTTTGATTGTGAAAGGTAAGAACGGAAGGATTTCCTTGTAAGTATAGGCGTAACTCAACACGTTCCGCACAACGTGATTGGTCGATGCCTTTATTCGCGGTGCGAAAGCTCAGAAAACTCAACCTTGTTCCGGAAAAACAAAATAGGTCGCCTTTTCACCAATTAATATTAATATATAATATTAATAATACATATAATGACCTTTAAAGTCCCCAAGAACAATGAGTCTGGTTGTTTTTGCTGGGTGTTGTAACGCCTCACTAACACAGGCCAGACTCATTGACCATGATTATTGACTTGACTTTTCACTTATAAATGCTTTTTTGTAATTGATAAGAAGAAAAGAAAGGCACTTTATTGATCCCCGAGGGGAAATTTGATTTTTTCACTCTGTTATTTTACACAGTACATAGTACACACAGGCCCGAAATACACACACACATGCACAAACAGGACCTATATACATGCATTAATGGAGAGATGTCAGAGCGAGGCTTTTTGGCTGCTGAACTTTTGAAACATAATTCCTTGGGTTTGAGGAGTGATGGCCCCACTCAGATGTGTATTTCCCTCAGGTTCCTCCATTCGACTGAATAAAGACGGGTAGTAATACCAATGGTGCCTTGTCAGTAATGACCAAATGGGCAGAGAATGCAGTTTCTCTGTTTCTCTTAGAGAGGAGCCTTTTAAATTTGACTGTGTAAGATTTGTGTGACTATCGGGGCCTGTAAATTATTTTTCGTGTTTTCTTTTCAGTGTGTTCCTTTGAGACCAGAGGAATACACTGTTGTGAGTCATGCAGTCAACGGAAGCACATTTCAGCACGCTACAACCCCAAATAATGATGGATTGAAATCCTTCTATGCTGACTGGTTTTACCCGATTTCCCCAAGGGGATTACTGTTCCTGTTTTGTTTATTGTTTGCAAACAACAACGAATGAGAGTTCCTCAGACATGTCCAAACATCTTGCCAATGCAGTAAAAAGGGGGGATTAGATAAATCCAGGTTGCCAGTACATGGATGGCTTTGTTGTCAGAGGCCGGCTATAAGTGAGGGTGATGAGGGAATGTTGTTATTTCCAAGAGACGTCATTTAAGTGGAAATTTATTGACTAGCAGTCAGTGAGTATTTGTGCAGTAAATAAGACTTTTAGTTTTGTTTTGTTTTGTTTTGTTTTAGTCAAGATTTCGAATTTTAGTTTTGATTTTAGTCTAATTTTATATTCAATGTTTCAGTCATAAGTTTCTCCGACAGTTTCATGATACTGTAATGGATTTTACTGAAGGATATTTCTCCTGGCTCTAAAAATTCCAATGAGAAGTAAGCATACCTTGCACTATGTGTATAGTCATCTAGGCTGAGAATGTGTTACTGACTTACCATACTTCTTTCACATCAGACATCATTATTGGTAATCAGACACTGAAATGTTTATTACTGGGGTATTCTGCTAAATTCGGTGTCAAATTTCACTCAGTAGAACTCCGATTTAAGAAGTTCGCTGTTATAAAAAATGTCTAAACTGCGTCGTTAAGGCAGACGAGCATTATATTATATTGCTATTATTTTTTTATGAATGTGTAGCTTATGTTGTCAGTGCGAGCCTCCCTTTGAGTGAAACAATTGGGAGAGCAAATGTTTTTTGACCATAGTGAAAATGTTGTAATATGCAAAATATTTCTGGCTCCAGAGAATAACTGAGAATTTAGTCTTCTTTGCATCCAGAACTAACTTCAGATTAAAACGTGAATCTTGCAATTTGTCAAAGGATTGTTGTAGGATTTCAGCAGCTGAGTGTGCAGTATCGGCAAAGCAATACAGAACTGTGTCATCCACACATGAACGTTACAATTTGTTAAGAAGGACATAATATTGTTAATATAAATTGTGAACAAGACAGGACCCAGTATAGACCCTTGTGGAACCCAGCGGTAAAAGTACAGAACGATCACTTCCCAGAATCACACATTGCTGTCTATGAGACAGCAACTAGATTGTCTGGATCGACAAAGAGGGCAGCACAGTATTTCCCTTTGTCAGCAGCAGATACAACATCATTTATAACCAAGGTAATACCAGTGAAAGTACTATGTTTAGCTCGTAAACCACATTGATTTGGATTTGACACACAATTTCTTGAAAGGAATGATTTGTGCTGATTATTAACTAATGACTCCAAGACTTTATCAAGACAGGACAGTTTGGAAATTGGCCGATAGTTATCAAGATTGTTTCTATCACCACCTTTGTGCAGTGTGACTACATGTGCAGTTTTCCAGACCTGAGGGATAACTCCAGTAGGAATGGAGAGATTAAAGAGATGTGCAGATTTGTTCAGCAATAGTTTATCCTCCCCAGTTGCTTTCCTGGCTTCCAAGAAGCTGCAGTTGATAGCAATGGTCTCCTCATAGTTGTACTACAACACTTAGTTTGGACAAATATACTTTTGCATAATTTTGGTTAGTTTTTATTGGGAGAAATATTCAATAACTTCACTGTTATAAAGTGTAGTGCTAACAGACTGTCTTCACACATCAATGGTCTCTTCCTGCTTATACTACAATTGGTTTAGTTTATACGGAAGTTTGCCCGCTACAATGGTCTTCATGGCAACGATACAATAATCATTTTTTTCAAAAGAGGTATTGTAGCATAACCAGGAAGAGACCATGTGCGGAGACATTTTGGTCGAATATTTTTTATAGCATCTCTTTTCGGCGTTGCACTTTGTAGATGGTCCCTGACCACTCGTCTCACAGCCGGCTGCACATAGAGACCAATGTTATGTGTCCAGCTCGGAGGACGGTCGGTTGTGATTAATATGAGGTTGTAGCCCGTTGTCTACCTTACTACGGTTAGAAAGAGCCGTCATTTGTGTTTTAACAACGTTTAAGTTATGAGTTATTGATCCGGAGAAGTTCAAATCTGTCAATATCTGTCCAACTTTACCGAAGTTAGTTTTTCTGCAGTCATGTCTTTTTCCCTGAGGCACACTCTTTTATTGTTTCAAAAAACTACGTACTGATCCATGTCTATCGACCTTCAGTTACACAGCAGCACCGTACTTTTTTTTTCTCTCATACACAGCACCGTCCTCATACGCGCTCTTACTTTGTAAATGGCAACTTCCGGTCGCAGAATATGAAAAGAAACAGGCGTTTTTTCGTTTCTGTCTTCTAGTGATTTTATTTTTTGTTTTTAGAAATAGAAAATGAAAATCAACCCATTTTTTTTAAGTTTAGTTCATCCCTTTTTGACCCTGATAAAGAAAAACGCCTAGTATTTCAATTTTAATTTTTGTATTTTAAAACGAAAATCAAATAACCACTAATTTTTTGTTTTTTAATATCCGTTTGTGAAAGGAAAATCGAATGACCAAAAGATATACTGACCCAAAACATTGAGACCACCTGAGTATATCCTTATAAATTGTATCATAAATGTTGTATTTCAGTGTATTTTCATCAAATGTATGACTTTAGACTTTAGACTTTAGACTTTAGACTTTAGACTTTATTGTCCCACAGGGGGAAATTCTTTTCCACAGCACTGTATCTGTCAGACACCAATACATACAACAGCACACAGTAACAGTAACATTAACAGTAACAGCAAACAGCAATACAACAGTGACAACAACAGAAAATGACGGACAGCAGTCCACACTCAGGACCATTCAGCGACGCCTGTTGTTTAAAGCGGCTATGACTGCCGGTATCAGGCTTTTCCCAAAGCGAGCCCTATTGCAACTATGTATAGTTGCAGTTGTAGTCAAAGAGAAGGAGAAGACATTCAGTCGCATCATTATTTATGGGATCGTTGTTATAATGGTGATATTGCCTTTAAAATTTAGATTTTATACAAGGCGAGGATAAAAATCTTATTTTTCCTTTATTGCATCTCCATTTTCTCTAAATTCACTGCATATTCTAAACGCATTTTCTCTCTCTCTCTGTTTATGCACTTGTAGGTTGTTGTGTCTGTTATTTGTCTCTCTCTGTTTGTTGATTATCCTCAGTATAGTATAACGTGAACAGGAGGTCCATCCCAGAGGAATATGCAGGGACTCCATGCAGTGCAACTTAATTAACATTGTAAACAGTACTAACTAACTCAAAAGTTTATAAGTTGGAACATTAGGGGCATTGGCTCACCGGCAAAGCATATCAAAATCCTTAGTCATCTCACTTGAATGAACTCCAGCTTTTGCCTTTTACAAGAAACGCATCTTACAACATCAGAACATCTAAAACTCAGACCCCAATGGATAAACCATAAACCACCTGCTTCTTATAATTCTTAAAAAAAGGTGTTGCTATACTTAAAAATTCCATACCAAAATAAAAATGGTTGTAGACCCAGATGGTCGCTTTGTAATTATTGATAGACTTATCAGGAATCAAAATGTGATTCATGTATGCCTTTTAGGAGATCTTTCCTCAGTTGAATCAGCTATACACAGCCAACGCTGATCGCCTTAACAGTCGCTAAGAAGACCATTCTAAAATAGACACTACCTCTCAGTATTATTACTATTATGTATTTTTTTCTTATTATTATTTGCTCAGGCTTCCCTGTCTCTTCTGTCTCTTACAAATATATACGCACTCATACACATACTACATTAGAAACACAACTGGTTTGCATATTTATAACTATGATATTGTTATATCTATTTTTGTTTGTCTTTTCATTTTGTTTTTGTTTGTTATGCTTTGTTTTGTCTGTCTCGTTTCGTCTATATTCCTGTTTCGGTCTATTCCTATGTATTGTATGTCACTACCCCTGTTTTGCGTACTGCCCTATGCGGGTGAAAAAAAGTAAGAAAAAAGAAATTGAACAATCACAATGCAACAAACTATCTATAGAAGATTTACTATTTCTCTCAGCGACAATAAATTATATAAATAATAAACACAACTGCTACAAGAACACAGTCATTGCTCCAAATCCAGAAGCTTGGTGGAAAATCAGTAAGATCACCAATCACAAAAACTCACCATGTAAATCCACACCAATTTGGAACAATCCAGATTTTGTAATCAACAAGCACACTTTGTCCTTTAACTCATGGAAAATCAAAGGAATTAATCACTTAGAATTCCCGTTTGAAAAAAGCACCATATTAACACTCCATGAATTAACCCAGAAGTTTGATTTCGCTCAAGAACATTTTCTACAATATCCACAACTCAGAAACGCACTCAGGAAAAAAATGTATATCCCACATAATAACTTGCAACCACCACCATTAGTAAAAGACCTATTTACAATTTCAACATCCGTGAAACTTTTGTCAAAATTATACAGACTTCTCTCATGAACCACAGACCCCACCATAACCATCCCCACCGCAAACTGGGAAAAAGATTTATCGATTTATATTGATGCAATCCTCTGGAAACAGACTTGCAACAACATCTTCTTGATGACCAGTGACACCAGATCGCAGCTCATTGAATATAAAACCATACACAGAACACACAGAACTCAACACAGATTGCACGTAATGGGTTTCACAGACACTGACATTGTGTTCCCAAAGCACTTTCACTCAGTATGGCTTCGGACATCCAACCGTCCTTACACCCATCAGTCACCTATTCAAATACCACAACGCCAGTGGGGGGTGCTGGGTGTGAAGCGAGAGCTGATGAGTGTGCTTCAGTTATTTTGACTTGTAAAAAGTTTGGACTGCAGTGTGGCGTCTCTCCTCTGATCGGTAGCACTGTCTCACTGTCTCTGCGTCCCCCTCGCTTAGAGACAGCTTTGCTCTGTTTGGGACTGTTTCTCTAATTAATGCTTCCCACTGAAAAGCTTGGGAAAGCGGCTGTGAGCTGCAGCTGGCTGTAAGCCACACGATGGTGTGATATATGCCTGATCAGACGTGTTTTCTGTTAGTTCCGGTTCTCCGTCTCCGATGAAGATCAGCGCACAGCCGCTTCTCTGAACTTTGTCTCACGCCGAGAGAGTTCCAAACGGGGTTATGTGTCTGTCAGATGGTCTGAATAACGTCCTATCACCTGTCCTATAGTGTGGACTTTTCTTGAAATATTATGACTATTCTCATTAAATCACGACTCTAGTTACGTAGTATTACGACTCGAAATCTCAGAGAACACAGATATGTGGGAAATATTTTGAATGTGTAGAAAGTTTTGAACCTGAGCATGAGAAATCTTGCTGAAACACATACAAGCTATTAAAGTCCAGGGCTTTATGAATGAATTCAAATGCATGAATTCATCACTGACGAGGATAGGTGCCTCATGCTCATTTAAAGAGGTAACTTCCCTAAACAAAAGATGCAAAAGAGGACAGAGGAGTATACACTTGTGTTGTTGAGATCAAGGCCAAGCTTGAAGATGGGTGTGGTCCAAGCAAGATTGCCTGAAGTAGGGGGGTAGGAAGTGGGGAAGGAGCCATTTGCCCCCCCCCACCCCCCCCACCCCCACCCCCACCCACCTTACTTGCCTGGCCCAATTTGGCGTCACAGCCGGTGTAATCACATTCCATTATATACACTCTGTCTTTAATCTGGAGTGGCGATACATTGTCTGTAAATGCACAAATTGAATAAAAACAAAAATAAAATAAAAAGAGCTAAGCATAAAATATAAGTGAGACGTGACTCATTGCAGTAGCGTTGGATTGGAATCTCTTAAGACATTTTGATATGTTACAATAGGAAGAGCACACGTGTAAATAAAAGTTGCCTGCTGGCTTGCTGTCACTGTCGTGACTTACTGGGAAGTCAGTCAGAATGTCCCAATGATGTTGCCCAATGTTGGGGCAACATCTCACATTAAAAGAGGCACCGAATTTGGTTTTCATGGTTGGAGTTTTGCATGGTTTCCTGAAAGGGAAAAAAAAGGGTTCCTGAAGGTTTTCTGAAATTCCTGAAGGTTTCCTGAAATTCCTGAGATTATCAAGGTGATGACAGATATGCAACAACAAGGCATTCTTTCAGAAACCCAGAAGGGTGGTGGACCAGCAAAAGAATTACCAAGTCAAATATTTTGGTGTGGTTGTAAGAAACAATTGGGGACTAGATCCCACTCTAGTATCTCTTATTACATCCCAAATCAAACATGAAATTGTAGTTCTTAAAAATGCACTGTAGAAAATGCATCCACATCATCTGCCAATGTCATCTGTTCTCAGAGATGAGTAAAAATACATCAAAATCTATTTTGATACAAGATTCAAAATACACAAATTGTAAATATTGAATTAAACTACCAAATATAGCAATCGCGCAATGTATCAAAATAAACTACAGTATTTTTGTATTTTAAAAACACATTTCCAAGGGAGCATGAAATCATTTCACATACCTCCACTGATCAAGCAGAAACGTACAGTGCCAACATTTTATTCTGGCGACTGGGCTGGGCTTGACTGTAATTAATATTTAACCACACTTTAAGGCTATAACAAATGTCATTGTAACGGACCTGGTGATAGAATTCAACATGCATCTTTCAATCACAGAGACCAAGCATTTCCGAAAAACTTCCCGTCTGTGGCTGACTCCAAGTACCTGCCTGTCTGTTGCAGGACAATGACCTCAAAGGTAGAATCCCTTGTTGCAGAGAGGCAGGAGAAAATTGCGTCTTGCAAATGCAGACCGTGTATCAGTTACAGTGGATATTTGGTCAGACAGGAGAATACGGTACGCAGCTTTTTGGGAGTCACTGTCCATGTATTGGCAACAACTGAAGGAATTCAGCTGAATTCGTACTTGCTGGCCTGACAAATATGACAGACAATAACTTGATTTTGTCATTTTGATAATGCCGCAAATATGAAGCGAGCATTTACTGTGTGCTTTCCACAAGAGGATGATGACTAGGTCAATGATGACCAAAATCTGGGCGATGCAGAGTTGTGGGAAGAAACTGTGGACCAGGTGCTCACCAGAGGAAGCCCTGAACATCAACAATGCTTTGCCCTGCACGCTGCAGTTAACTGTAGGTGACGGTCTCAAGGATTCAAAGATCGTGAACGGTGCCTTTGCAAAATTTTTGAGGACAGGTTTGGGCAGCGAGGGAATCCGTGAGGTTGAACCCGTGGTGGAATTCAACTCTCCTCCAAATCTCCAGGGGATTTTTAGGGGGGGAGATCAACAGTATATGTCACATAGAAGTGGTGTACACAATCTGAAAGCTGGGTACCTGAAGAATAATTGACACACAGCTCAGCACTGTGTGTCAAGTTGCTCTAGTCATAAATCAGAAATGAGATTAATTAACTCATCAATTGATTAAAATAAATTATGAAAGAGTAAAAGGGCTTAGAACAGTATGATATACAGTATGTATATGATGGCCATTCCCATGCTCACTTTTGTCTCATAAGTTGTTGCAGCAATTTTTGGGTTGATACCATTTGTTACACATATTTGGTGCTACATTTAACCATTTTTTACCTCTTGAGAATTGATAAAAATTATCAAAAATCCCTCCAAAATACCACATTAAGACAAGTGCCAAGTGTTTTCCGTACTTATGTTACGTTGTTTCCGTACATATTTTACCTACTTATTTTAATTCCAACCATAACGTTTTTCCTCAACCTGACTTTTGTTGCCTAAACATAACTTGGACGTTGTTGGACGCGTACAAATGACACATGAAAAGCCTAAAATGTGTCCTCATGGCACGTGGAATGTCCTTGTAATGTCATGCTATTTATACGCCTTCCCATGAGATCAGGTTGGATTATCTTAAAGTTGGCATGTCTGTAAATGGGAGACTTGTTGTCGACACTCGTTCATCCAGATGTCTTGAGGTCAGAGGTCAAGGGACTCCTTTGAAAATGGCCATGCCAGTTTTCCCCTCACCAACATTTAGCCTAACTTTGGGGTGTTATTGAGCCTCCCTCCTGACAAGCTGGCATGACATGGTTGGTATCAATGGATGCCTTCGGTCATCTAGTTTCATAGGATACCAATGTCTTTATTCTAGCCCGCTCCTGCCTCTTAAAGACAGTAATGTCGGCGGGTCTCAGTCAATATTAATGAATAACTTTAAATAAATATAACAATTCAATATACAGTAATATCTTCAATTGAGCAATGTTATGTCACACAACATTGTGAGGGAGGTGTGGAATGGGATGAAACGATTGACAGGCTGCAGCAAGCCTGTTCCAAGAATTTGCTAACAAGCTGAACCTATTATCAATAGATGTGACACAATCCCCGCCCCTGTTTGCTCAGACATTATGTCCGGCTTCCCATCCATCTCTACCCTCTATTCACACCTGTGCTGGAGACTCGGAAAATCGATTACATGGCAACCAACCTCTCTCTCAGTAAACAATCTTTAATCTTCAGAGGACAGCACTGTGAGAGCTACTGTATGGTCTCGGATTTCATCAGTGCTTTCAACACCATCCAGCCCTGCCTTCTTTGAGAAAAGCTGCCATACCACCAGCCACTCTACGTTCCATTCATCACACCACTGTCACTTAACCTTGTCTTTTAAAGGAATACTTCAAACAGAAAATAACCATTTGTACATCAATTACTCACCCCGTGTTGACTTCTTGAAAAATAGCAAACATGCCTCACATGCCTCGCATGCCTCCGCAGTGAACGAAGAATCAAAACTCAGAGAAAAGTCTTGTAGTAAATGGGGGGGCAGCGTTTAACAACAGCAAAACTGTATCAAAACATCCGTCTACAAACTCTCACACAACTCGTGCTGTAGAAGTCTCATTATACAGTCGTATGCTCACTTCTTCCCAAACACATGCATCTTCGCATCTTATTAATATTGCACGTTTGAATGTTTGCTTGTGTGTGTGTGTGTGTGTGTGTGTGTGTGTGTGTGTGTGTGTGTGTGTGTGTGTGTGTTTGCGACCGCGTATCATTAATGCATAAGGCGTAATACGGTGATAGGTCCATAATATGCCCGTCACTGAATATGAGTGAGTGCATTTTGGATCAATCAATCGAATTTGTTTTTGGCACAGCATGGTGGGTAAGTTCAAACTACGGTATCGGTAACATCAAAACATAGACATCAACATCACATTAGACACATGACTAACACAGCAGACATTATTCACATATTACCGCAAGAAATTCACATAGTATATACAAAGGTTTTAAGTGCAGTACATCTGTCAGGGTTAGTGAGAAGTGTTCAGAGTTCTTGTTGCTTTTGGGGAAAAAAAATGTTTTTAAAACGGGATCTCTGATCAGACTCAGATGATTTTTTTCTCTCTTTTGGTTGTGCGTTTGAGATATAGTGATTCAACTGTCCATGCTGACAAACCAAACTGTTATGGATGAGGTGAGAATGTTCTCAATGATGGCTGTGAAAAGCTGAAGGAGGAGGCTTTGTTTTACTTTTTTTTTTTAGCTGTCTTAGGAAAAACAGTCCTTTGCTGGGCTTTTATTTGGTGATGTGGTCTGTATTGACGCTCCATTTGAGCGTGTTGCTGATGTGAGTGCCAAGAATCCTGAATGAGTCAGTGATGGTTATGGGTTCTCCTGAGACGTGTATGGGGGACTTGGGGGAAATCTTTAATGAGTTCTTGTGTTTCAGGAGGATTTTGGAGGTTGTTATTAAGGCACCAAGTAATTGCTTGGGCTTTACCTGCTCACGGTATCGGTCTTCATTATTGTTGTTATGTTGTTATTGGTTGGATGTGAAGTGGTTTGTGTAGAGGGAGAAGAGCCGGGGTGAGAGAACGGTGAATCAGAAACAGCGCAGTGCGCTTAGTCAGAGGACAGAGCTTGTTTTTTCTGGTTTTAGTCCACCTCCGATGAAGAGCAGCGCACAGCCGCTTCCTTCAGCTTTGTGTCATCCAGAGAGTCCCAAACAGGGTCCTGTGTGTGTCAGACGGTCTGAAGGGGAAACTACTATATAAGCAGAGCGCAGAGCAATAAGGTAATGAACATTCTGGCCGCCCTGACATCATGTACACAGCTCCAGAGTTGTATGACATTGAGGACTACTTACTGTATGTGAAGTGCCAGAACAGGACATCATCAGCTGTGAGGAGAACTGTTTACATCGCAGTGACATTGCTCGTGATGAGGATGTTCACGCTCTGTGTACTTACATAATGGCAGAGAACAATCTTACTGTATAAGATTCAGATATTTATATGGCCATTGATCTATATCTTGCACTCAGGGAGAAGCTTGCTAGATTCTTAAATGTATGAAATGGTAAAAAACAACAACATTGAAGTCTCCTCAAACTAAACAGCATCACGTCTCTTCAGTCGAAAGTAAAAAGTAACCAAATTATGACTCTATCCCTCACAGCAGTTCTACATTGCAACTTTTTACGAACAACAACTAGCCCATTGTTATATGCAAAAGTTTGCCATTTGTGTATTTCTTCACACTGCTGTAGATTGAAACATGTATATATTTTACCTTTGGTTGACTCAGTGTTTACAGTATTACTGCTGTTCTTGTACCTTAGTTTAGTTCAAATTCACTGCCGCTGTTGACACCTGAATTTCCCCACGGGGATCTTATCTTATTGCAATAGGTCTTCAACTTAGTTACTTGTACAGCACAGCATAGCTGGCAATTTACGTAGTCTTGTATAACCAAGTACTCTGCACTTTTTAATGTGAAAAGCACACCGTAATGCAGCCTTTAAAACCAGGAAAAAACAACACTTATGCCATATCACGATATTCAAAATCCCTGACAATATCTAGTCTCATATCACGCTATCGATATACTGCCCAGCCCAAATTGAGGCTTGTGTTAACTCTCTCTTACAAACTACTGGGTAATGAGAAAGGGTTTATGTGTACTTCATGGAAAATACAAAAAATATGGAAAGGAAGCACTTTTGAAGCAGACAAAAGGGGGAATTGAACCAAATTTATATCACACCAACAGACTGCGAGACATAAATGTTCCCTCTTACTTAGGTTTCCATCAGTTTGAAGAGCTGCAATAACTTTCTTGCTGGATGGGCAAAGGTTACTCAGAACCTCTTCTAATCCCTCCTGGAAGCAGTCTCAGCTTTTCAGTTCATCCATTCAGCACTCACATATGTTAACCCTTATGCAGGGTTTCATAAGCCTAGGTATTTGGGGGAGAAAACCAAGAACATTTAAAAATCTTGTCAAGACATTTGATGTGCTACAGTTGTTTGTGTGTATCATTAAAAAACACAAGTAAGAATTACATTATTTTATATTGACCTGACCCTCATAACAAGCTGTCCAATCATGGATAACTGAGAACAAGAAAATATGAGTATATCTAGTTGCAAGTGCAGGGATAGGCAACCATATGCCTTGTAATGCTGAGAGTATGAGGTGTTCAGTCCTAACACACTGATTAGACACCCTCAACCAGAGAGAGGTAAACTAGTGAGATTAACTGGTGTAATGTTTGGTGGTATTGAAAATCTGCATGCTCTCGGCATCCCATAGCATATACAGTCACTGGCCTGTTATTTTGCCCTGACCTCCATAACAAGCCATCCAACAGCAGGTAACAGACTGCGAGAGAGAGAGATTACTCACACTGAACAGTCTTTAGATCAGGGGTGAGGTCTTCAACGAGGACACCTATGCCTATTTGATAAAATACAATACAGTAATTATAGCTGCTGCGCAGCAATGGGACGGGGCAGGGCAGTAGTTGTGGAAGAAGTAGAAGAAGATAAAGATGAAGAGGAAGAGATGATGACAAGAAAAGGAAGGATATTTGTATATAAAACTAAAATTGGAAAGGTGTCTGAAATTTTTGTTTAAAAATGTCTTCGGAATTGGAATTCTTTGGAGCTTAAGCAATACCAGTAACACCACATTTATCAATTAGTTTCAGCATAATGAATCCCACATCAGTTGGAAGACTCGCAAAAGTTTCTTTACAACACCAGTGGGGGCTTGAACCTGCAACCTTCAGTACCACAGACAGGCTCCTAACAGGATGTGCCGCCTGGGGGGACAGCTGAACTGGCTTTGAAGGTCAACAGGCCAAGCTCATATTAGTGTGGAAATCAAATTGATGTAAAAAAAAAAATGAAGTTTGGCAGAAATATATTGTATATATATATATATATATATATAGTATAGTATATTATTTACATGGAGATTAATCATTCTGTTTTTGAAATCCTGATGTTGAAAGATGCTCTATTTTACATTTGGGACAATGTACTGCATGGGAGCAAAATTCAAAATTCTGTAGAAAATTCAGTTTTTGAGATAAAATTATGAAATTTGATACAGTGAGCAATTTACCATTCCAGAATATCATAATTTATTTTGAAGTAGATTGGACTTTTATCAAGCAAGAAATTACAATATAAGAGGACAGTAACGTTTACAGTCAGATACATTTTTGCGTAATTTGATGAAAATGTGTAGGACCAGTAGGGTTGGAGCAGCATTTTGGTGCAAGTTGTAAAGCTGTAGCACGTACGGATGATTTTTAATGATTTTTCAAAGTTTTGAACTTTACACACTTGCTGTAGTGCCACCTTAGGGAAATTTGGTTCTGTAGGCTGAACTACAATGGATGGATGGGCGAAGGCTACTCAGAACCTCGTCTAATCCCCCAGGAGGCAGTCTCAGCTTTTTCAGTTCTCCATTCTAGCACTCACATATGTATGCAGGATCTTGAATGATCTCTTTGTGCGCAACCTAAAGCAGTGTGTTTTTGCAGTTTGCCTCACAAACGGGAATTTTAACGTCGTGAGAATCCAGAAAGTCGAGCCAGTCCTCCCTGCCAGCAACTGAGGAGAAGTCCTGCAAAGCTTGCTCAACCATTTCTTTCTCATCATTTGGGATGGACAGCAGAAATGTTTCCCAGAGATCTTCCACTTCTACTTCTTGTCCGAGACAATGTTTCAGAAATGGTTTTGTGTAAACTCAGGGGGAAGTAGCCTTCAATGTTGTATCCAAGGACCATGACTTTTGCAATATCTGCCCAGGTGTCTCTCATGTCGTGCCGAGTCATGGGAACTTTGATTGTATTGCTGGTTGTGCACTTAATCATGGAAGCATCCCAGTACTCACTTAAGGCATCCCTCGGTACACCACCACCATCCTCTCCTTTCTCCATGGCACCATTGGGTATAACCATTTCGGTTTCCACGAGTGTGTCATCAACAGACACAAGACCCTCGTGAAAGGCAGCATTCAGGTCTTGAAAGACATTTCCTCTGCGTAATTTAATCTTTGCTGCTCTTGGTGGTTGTTGGAGTATTTGCTGACCAGAGATTGAAGTCTCAATGTCTATGGGTAATGTGTCATCCAGATCCATAGCATCATCCAGAAGTACGTAATCCAAATTGAATTTCCTCATCAATGGATATCTGTGATTTTTGTCCATCAATTAGCACTGCCTCATCAGTCAGTGTTGGTCATAATTCATCTATGGATGCTATTGAGGTTTGTATTTCATGAAGTTGCGCCGCCTCATCAGTCGGTACTGCTAGAGCACGAGCAGACACCTCTCTGGCCATTTCTGATCCCTCTACTGTCCTTCTAGGTGTTGAGCTGACGAATACATTAATCGTCTCATTCAAGGACTTCATGATCATCTTCGGTTGTCTTTTCGTTTTCCCTAGCCTCTGCTGTTATGTACAGTAGAGTCTCAAAGCCTTCCCTTTCCTCAGCTCATACTGTTCTCCAAGTGTTGTCGAGGGATCTAACAATTCTTCTGTGAAATCTCGCATTGTGATACTAAACTCCTCTACATTTCCAATTTTGCCTTTACCAGTTGGAAAAAACAATTTTTTCCCCCATTTCCATAATCTCTGCCATTGTACTAGACTCGGGAGCCTTCGGCTGTCTAATGCCCCCACCTCTTCGTTCTCTCACTTGGACAAAAGACTTCCCTACTTTCTCAAACATTCCTAACACTCATTTTCTTAGCAGCCTGTTTTTTCCCCTTTAATTTGCCCAGCAGGCTTTGGGCAGCTTTTGAAACTTCTCCAGTGTCTTGAACTTCAATCCTACAGTACTGGCGGACAGCTATGCGATCGCCTAGTCTGGGTATATATCTTGATAGCTCAGAGTCAGTCATTCCATTAGCTTCAGAGCAGTCAATCTGCAAAATAAAAGGAATGGTCTTTCAGAATAATCAAAAAAGTATGTAAACAGTGTCCTGTCACCAGATATGAGGTATAGGCTTCTTCAGTCTGAATGTTTCAAACAGCTGTTTCGATCAATTGAAATGTGGGCCTAAATTAATCTGATAAGAGTCTATAGTAGCAATAAGCAGTAAGAAAATATTTAACAGACAATAGTAGGCCTACATACAACTTCACCGGAAACATATGGCAAAATGTTGCTAGTGGGGCGCTGTTTTAATATAGGTTGCAATCAGTTCTAGAATCAATTGAGCTTCAGCTCTTCTTTGAGTATGGAGCTCCCCATGCTCTTTATTGGTTTTTACAACTGTACTAAGACCTAACGAAAGGGTACGAACAGGTCCTAGCTAACAATTACTCAGCCGTGGGTACATAAAAACACTAAAATCACATCATCATCTTACCTTTTCTTCTCTTAGTGTATCCACCGTCGATTCCGCAATACCACGTTTCTGCAGAAAGTGGTAGAAGGCCATTCTTCAAGCTACTGCAACAAAAATGAGATTTATTCAAGCAGCAGAAACAAAGCTATTCATCTTCTTCTACTTCTTCCACAACTACTGCCCTGCCCCGTCCCATTGCTGCGCAGCAGCTATAATTACTGTATTGTATTTTATCAAATAGGCATAGGTGTCCTCGTTGAAGACCTCACCCCTGATCTAAAGACTGTTCAGTGTGAGTAATCTCTCTCTCTCGCAGTCTGTTACCTGCTGTTGGATGGCTTGTTATGGAGGTCAGGGCAAAATAACTGGCCAGTGACCGTATATGCTATGGGATGCCGAGAGCAAGCCGATTTTCAATACCACCAAACATTACACTAGCTAATCTCACTAGTTTACCTCTCTCTGGTTGAGGGTGTCTAATCACTGTGTTAGGAATGAACACCTTGATGCTCTCAGCATTTCAAGGCATATGGTTGCCTATCCCTGCATTTGCAACGAGATATACTCACATTTTCTTGTCTTTTTTCACCTTTCAGATATGTGTCCATGTTCTCAGTTATCCATGATTTGACAGCTTGTTATGAAGGTCAGGCCAATATAAATTAATGTAATTCTTACTTGTGTTTTTTAATGACACACAAACAGCTGTAGCACATCAAATGTCTTGACAAAAATTTAAATATTATTGGTTTTCTCCCCCAAATACCTAGGCTTATGAAACCCTGCATAAGGGTTCACATATGTGAGTGCTGAATGGATGAACTGAAAAAGCTGAGACTGCTTCCAGGGGGGATTAGAAGAGGTTCTGAGTAACCTTTGCCCATCCAGCAAGAAAGTTATTGCAGCTCTTCAAACTGATGGAAACCTAAGTAAGAGGGAACATTTATGTGTTGCACTCAGTCCTGTGGTATAAATTTGGTTCAGTTTCCCCTTTTGTCTGCTTCAAAAATGCTTCCTTTCCATAATTTTGGTATATTCCAAATTTGGTATTTGGTATTATAAGTACACATAAACCCTTTCTCATTACCCGGTGGTTTGTTATATTTGTTTACTGTAATTGGTGAGGAGCAGCGGGGATTGCTCAGAACAATTGTTTTCCCCATTGCTTAGGTGTTTTTGAAACAATTCACTTTTGCAAAGAGTTAACACAAGCCTCAATTTGGGCTGGGCAGTATATCGATATTTTATCGATAGCTAATATGAGACTAGATATTGTCAGGGATTTTGAAGATCGTGATATGGCATAAGTGTTGTTTTTTCCTGGTTTTAAAGGCTGCATTACAGTAAAGGGATGCGATTTTCTGAATTTAGATAGATAGATAGATAGATACTTTATTGATCCCGAAGGAAATTTAGGATATATATAAGACTGTTGTAGCTGTTCTGTTGTCTGCCTCTCCCTGCTTGGTCATCATATTCACATTACTAATGACTGTAATATCGACACAATATTGATATCGAAATATTGGGTCAAAGATATCGTGATATTTGATTTTGTCCATATCGCCCAGCCCTAGCCTCAATACAGAATCACATTTTGCAAAATGACATTTCAGCTTGAAAATGTTTTTAATTCTCAAAATACATGTTACAAGTATCAAAACGGACTAATTTGTCATCCAAAAAAAGTTTCTCCAACATTTGGTGAAGGTATACTAAATACCACAAGTATCAACATGACTAAGTCTGCTTCTACCATCTATGCCTCATATGATGATAGCGTAATCATGTGTTAATAACTACGCAAGTGCTACTGACAAGCTGATATAAAAAAAATAAAATTATATTGTCAAAAGGAGAAGAAATATTTAAGGAAAGTGATACTGTATATATTCTGTAAGCTTGCCACTATAATTCATTCAGTTCAATCAGACACATTAATTGAATAATGTCACATGGACATGGTTAACCCAAAATGCATGCTGATCCTATGGTCTCATCTTCTTAATATTGTAATCATATTTTGTGACATCATAGAGCAAAATATGTTTTGCTTTGTTGACCATGGCCAATTATAATTAATTTTTCCAAAACATAAAGTGTGCTTTTCACATTAAAAGGTTCAGAGTACTTGGTTATACAAGACTAAGTAAATTGCAACCTATGCTGTGCTGTACAAGTAACTAAGTTGAAGACCTATTGCAATACGATAAGATCCCCGTGGGGAAATTCAGGTGTCAACGGCGGCAGCGAATTTCAACTAAACTAAGGTACAAGAACAGCAGTAATACTGTAAACACTGAGTCAACCAAAGGTATAATATATACATGTTTCAATCTACAGCAGTGTGAAGAAATACACAAATGGCAATCTTTTGCATATAACTATGGGCTAGTTGTTGTTTGTAAAAAGTTGCAATGTAGAACTGCTGTGAGGGATAGAGTCATAATTTGGTTACTTTTGACTTTTGACTGAAGAGACGTGATGCTGTTTAGTTTGAGGAGACTTCAATGTTGTTTTTTTTACCATTTCATACATTTAAGAATCTAGCAAGCTTCTCCCTGAGTGGAAGATATAGATCAATGGCCATATAAATATCTGAAGGTACAGTAAAATTGTTCTCTGCCAATATGTAAGTACACAGAGCGTGAACATCCTCATCACAAGCAATGTCACTGCGATGTAAACAGTTCTCCTCACAGCTGATGATGTCCTGTTCTGGCACTTCACACAAGTAGTCCTCAGTGTCATACAACTCTGGGGCTGTGTACATGAAGTCAGGGCGGCCATGGGGGGGTACATTCTCATTCTTTGAGGGGCGGATCAAGTGGCTATTCCAGGACTGCCTTGTAGCATCCAGTTCATCCTGCAAAAAACAAATAAGATTAGATCAGATTCAACTTCATTGTCACTGCACAGTGTACAAGTACTTTGTTACTGTTGTACTTCTGGTTGCCAAACTGCATTTCATTGTCCAAATGTTGCTAGTGGGGCGCTGTTTTAATATAGAACAGATACAAAATATAATTCTTTTTGTATTTCAAATATGTATTTTAAAACATTTATCAGAAATATTGTCAGAGAAATGTGTTTTGAGTAAGCAGCCCTTACTCTGAACTTCCAAATTATACAATCACAACATAAATCATTTTATTAATCTAATCAATTACTAATTTATTTGGTGCTGGGTGACCAGTTATAACTGGCTTACTTTTTGTATCGACAGAGGGATCACAGGAAGTAAGTGAGAAAGCCCCGAAGCACAGCATGTTCTGATGAAGTATTGAATCCCTCCCACCTTCAATTACAGTTACGTAACAGTGCAATGTAAAGCTTAAGTTAAAGCCAAGCTGCTGCTCTTGAAATCTGATTAGCTTTATCAGCATGGAAAGTGGATATTATTGCACGTCAAGCACGAGAGAGCTCTCCGGTGCCCTGTACTTCACCCAAGCGTTTAGGGAAAATAGGCACATATGGGCATCAGGGCATTAGGAATACAGTTAGTTTACTACTATATAATAATATCACATGGGGCTGTATTTGAGACCAGGTCCATAGCGCATTAGATTCTTTAAGACAGGCCAGAGAAAACCAAAGAAATTATATTCTTTTCATAATAGTCTAGCTGTTTTGTAACGCTATGTCTAAGAGTAAATGTCATTATAATATTACTGAAACTTTCTGGTTAAATTGTACACTTTGTAAATCATTTAATTTCAATTATTTGGGGACGTGAATACAGCCATAATACAAATACAGGAAAGAATAATTTATTTAGACTATTGTAATTACAATATAAAGTAGGCCCCTATTTAATAACTGTTATTGTAGGCCTATATATATGGATAACCTGCTTGTCTTAAAGCCAGACACTGAAATCAAATTTTGAAAAGAATCTGTCAGTGTAAGTGTGAAATCTAAAATAAAACGAACTAGTCACTATTTATACTGCTGAGAGGCAGGGGGGGGGGGGGGCGTGTACTGTGAAAACCTGCCTCTCTAATAAGTTAAAGTCCGAGAGGAGTGAGGAGCAGAGACAAAGACACAAGACGCCCCCAACAATTTGGATGTAGCCTACCGGCTGCAGCTGGCGACGCAACACGCGGGTTCTCCCTCTATCTTCTCCATCTCCTCCATCGTGGCATCGGAGGACAGGCAGCCGGTCACAGCCGGGATGAAGTTTGCAGTCTTATGGTTGTGCATGCTGCATTTGGCCTTTGTCGGTGCTGGACTCTTCACCCGCAACGATCTTCAAACTGCCCAGAGCAATGTGTCCGTCAGCAGGGCCCAAGCTCCCCAGAGACTTCAGCCCCTCAACACAGGTGAGTGAGTGCATGGGATGCGCTGTTTCAATGACCAAGCCGTTTTCTACAGTTTATTTAGTTTACTAATCCATGCTACTGTTGTTCTGTTTCAGTCTGATAAAATAGATCATAAAAGCAGAAACGTCAAATTGGAGTAGCCACGTACAATTAATATTATTAATATAAAAATAACAGAGTTGGATAATCCTACAATTTACATTAAAACATAAAAAAAACGAGGCAATACATATTCCCATAGAAAAAAATAGGAATAAAAGTACTGCACAACAAAAACGATTAAATACGATTTAACTATGAACTTTAATGTGCCAAAATTATACATAGAATGCGTCATTTTGAATTGTGACCATGTAAATTGAGTTTTACGCACGACTAGAGGAATTAAAAGTCTGATTTCAGTCTGAATAATTTTGAAAAATTGAAGTTAAATTGATCTTGTTGTTGCCAAAATGTGAAATCCTGTATAACATGTGTATATAAGTCTCTGTCTGTATCTTGGGGCTGGACTCGGGGTTTATGGTAAGCTGCTGAGCTCAGTATGCGTCTCAATTTGCCATTAAAATATTGTAAACGCCGTTTACAAGTCGTTTAATAAGCGCAGTTATATTCGCCATCGCTCGTTTAATAAACGCCTGGTGGTTTCACACTGTTTTAAAGACATGGTGGAGTTTGATCTCCGACCTGTGGTTTTCACAGCAGTACATCTGAACTGTAATCACCCAGTCAGTAAAGAAGGGAGGGCAGACCACACAAATCAAGCACTGATCTCCTTTGCTGTTTGTTTGGGTAGCCTTAACAAAATCCCCAGTATGCACTTGGGTGTTATTTTATTATTCATTTATTTTATTTGTATTATTATTATTATTATTATTATTATTATTATTATTAATATTATTATTATTATTATTATTATTCATACATGTGATTGTATGTTCAAATATGTGAAGTAGAGTGTAGTTGTATCAGCCGTTTAATAAGGCTGCCTGCTGTTACTGTACATTCCTGAGGGTGGCAGCAGAGGACCATTTAGATACTAATTATTCCCTATGGCCATTTAGAGTATGGGATTATGACAGATCTTTTCTATTGCAAGGAATCCATTATAGTTTTGGTATAACTGTAGATATGTGGAGTGTCATGCTGTTGGGAGCAAGCTGTGCCGATCCATCTAACCCAGTGGTTCCCAAACATTTTCTGCAGGGGCCCCCCTTTTGTAAATGAAAATATTTTCAAGGCCCCCCACCAGGCTAGTGCAGAACCATGCATCATAAATATTTGCCCTCGCAGCGCTGTCTCTTTCATAACCCTGGGCCCCCCTTAGGGGTCCCGCCCCCCAATTTGGGAACCACTGATCTAACCATCACTTATGGTCCTCTGCTCCGACCCTCAAGAATGTTACAGTACCAGCAGGCTAGCTGGTGTATCATGATATAACTACACTCTACTTCACATATTTGAACATGCAGTCATATGTTAATATTATTTTATTGTTTCATTTGTGACATGAAGTTACAAGTTGAGCTGGTCCCAACTTTTTTCAGCGCTCCAATGACGCAGTGAAGCGTCAACCAATCATATGTTTTTGTTTCACCTTGTTCCATTCCATCTAAAAAAAATAAAAAAAATGCCGTTAACCAGTTCCCAGTGCTATTTAATGACTTAATAATAATAATAATAATACGTATTAATAAATATGTCAACAAGCGCTTGAGCAACACTTCAGCGGCGACTCACCGTCAATGTAGCTGGCCACGCTGGCCGTTTTGTTGCTTTTGTCGCTCGAAGTGTGAACGTAGCATGAAAATTCCAGTGTTATTTTCACCAAACCATAACCCTAAATTCTGGCAGTCTCTCTAATGGTTGTCCGTATAAATAAGTCAATGTTAATTGGTGCTTTCATGTAAGTGTAAACCGAGGGGGGCAATCGTAACACTCTGACTCTTGTCCTTATTATTGAATATATATCAATTGTATTATTAATTAGTGCACATATATATGTTTCTTATATCAAAAGATGACTAGTGTATTTCAAGTAGTCTGTGAGTTATGAAGGAAAATGTAAAAAAAAAATGTTACAATTGCCCCCGGTCTTCCCTATAAGTAGACCTAGTGTAAAAGAATAGCCTACATGGTTATAGGCCTACGGATGTTCACATTTTTTAATTGCACATTATTTCCTATCATGTCAAGTGAGTCACTATGGAGTAAGTTGGCCCAATGTTTTGTTGTCCTTGTTCTTAGCTGTTATGTTTGTTTCCTTGTAAGTAGGCTACTTTGAGAGTGATGAAAAAAGTCAAATGCCTTGTATGTGCAGGCTACACATACTTGGCCATTAAAGCTGAATCTAATTCTGAAAAATCAACTTCTCTATACAAAAAGTTGTAAAATATAAGCATAAACTATAGAAATACAGTTCCAGTATCCGAATTATATATATTTTAGTTTTATAGATTACAGTCCAGATTTATGAGGGCATAATTTTAGCAAAATTACAACTTTTATTGTTGACTGCAGGAGTGTGCGCTTATAAGATTACAGTAATCACAGTAGCAACAAATAATATCTATTGAAAGGATTTAATTGGAAAGCTTAAAATATCAGGCAGCTCCCATGTTTGACTGGCACAATCTGGAAGCATGAGGTCCTTTGCTCCACATAACACAGCATACAGAAACATGGGAAAACACCTGCAGGGCTCGACAGTGCGAGCCTTTCATTCCCATTATACAACTAAAAATAGATGCGTCTGTAAAGTGTAGGTTATTAGAGCGTGCGAATAACGTTAGGGTGTTGTTTTCAGTTCTATGAGAAGGCCCTATACGGGAACTTCAAGGAGAGGAAGAGGGAGTGAAACGGCCCCCGGACGCTGGCGAAAGATGCGACTCATGACCAGATAATCACAGATTAAAAAAAATTTCATTTCAAATAAGTTTTCGCATCACGTCTACACATCTGTCAATAGTCACACGCTCTCTCTCTCGTCCACATGAGCACTCACTCTCCTTCGATCTCTCCCCGTTGTAGTAGGCCTACTATACGTTTCAACATTATTAGATTAGAAAATGCTCCAAAGCTCCACATTTTAGAGAAATCTCTTGTTTCCAGATGTCTTTTATAGTCATGACCTATAACCAAATTACAAACCCAGAGCCCCTGACCAATTTGGTGCCCTAGGCCAGATTTTAGCTGGGGCCCCTTGCATCTCAGCCAATTCTACCAACAATCATTGTGTTCATACACTCACACAGAAAATGCTTAGCTTGGTGTCTTTGAGATTAAGCAATGTAGATCACACTGTATAAACTGTATTTCTCAAAATGATGTTGAAGGGTATTCCCTGAATAGTCTTTCCAACTTTCCCTTAATTAATATAAGGTGGGAGTAACTGACGTTAACGCTAGCTATGTATTAGGCATTAGGGTGATGTGCCAGGGTGATGCTGCGGGCAACCCAGAAAGTAGGGCCTAATTTATACCCCTAGCATTTTGCCTATACCGCCTATGCTTAGGGCTGGCTCTGCCCACATCCTATTATAGCAGCCTGCAAATTGCCTACAAATTGTCAATGTACAGTGGCAGAAATAGCAGCTACCTTATGTAGTTACTCTATTAGCTGACTGGATTAAACTCTCTGGGTCTGTCTGGATTCAGTGGGACACTTGAAAAACGTCCTCCAAAACACATCCATTTTGTTGTGCTGCGATAGTCTGCATCACGAGGAAGCTAATAATAGGCTACATATGATAATAAACAGATAAAAAAAACAAAGCAAATCCTCTTTCCCACCACAAATACTTGTGTACATACAGTATATCCTGTATAAGTTTAATGTTTACATCAATAATGCTTGATGCTCAAATGCAGTCAAAGTTGCAGGATAATTTTTCTCTGATGACGAATTTTGTTTGTGTGATCAATTATTTATTTATTGTATCGGCCCAGAGAATTCACCGGTGTTTTTGTTGTTGCTGTTTACATTCCTCCTGATGCAAATTTTTTTTAAAAATGCACTACATGAATGCACTAGGCTATACTGTTTCTGTTTTTTTGTTGTTGTTTTTTTCCCTTGTGTAGCATAAAGGGACAACAACTTCATTCCCTGTGTTGTACATTTTTAATCTGGTTTTAATGTCGTAATGCGGTGGTTAAATCTGTTTACAGGCATTTATCCAGTATCATCCGTGTGACTATAGTAAATTAGGTTTTAAAGGTCCAGTCAAACACGTGACATGGGGAACATTGCATTGCATGCCAAAACTTGTTTACTATACACCATATACAGTATACAGTAGAGTAGCCTATATATAAGTACAAAGAGACTCAAGATGAGATGCAGCTGGTGGCGGGTAGCAAGATTAAGACACTAGGCTCCCTAGGGGAGTTCAACGAGGACCTCTGGTGGAGAGAGAAGGAAGTGACAGAAAGCTAGAGAGGTCTACAGTACATTGAAATTGCTTGTATGTTTGTTGTCTTATGATTACAGAACAATTATATTATGATCTTGGCATAACAGGCTTTGTTTTATAGTGATTAGGCGATATTTACAATATATTTTGACGATGCCGTAGAGATTAATACTGTGTCTCTGTAATCAACAGGTGCATAGGGTGACCTAGCCCCAGTTTGTGCCTTTCATGTATTACCATTACATTCAAGCAGTGGTGGGAAGTAACTAAGTACATTTACTCACTACATTTATTGACGGCTAAACATGTCCACAGGTATGCGGGGCCTTTATGATTTTACATACAAATTATATGATACCTTTATAAACATATGATGCATTACTACTGATTAAACTACCAGACAATCTAATAAGTAGCTAGCGTTTGCTCCATCTCGACCAGCTACAACATTAAAATGTTGCTTTTACGTACTTGCATTAATAATAATAAATATATGATATATAATGTAACACTGACGATTGTCCATTCTGTATAATGAATACTTTTACTCTTGATACCTTAAGAATTCTTCAGATAATATTTCAAAGATCGCTGGTTATTTATTAAAAAAAAAAATAACTGATGCTTAACTCTGTGACTCGAATGTACAGTAATGGTAATACACGTGAGGCACAAACTGGGACTAATGGTGACCTTAGATTGGACACGAAGCAATCTGCGGCAGAGATTATTTCCTAAACGCAGTCTTTGTGTTGTCTCTACAGGGTCTTTAAACCGAAGCAGACAGAGACCACTGTTTGCGAGGAGAGGACAGTATGAACGACAAAGGATTATTGCCCCGGTAAGATCTGTGTGGCTTATATTCCAGTCACATTGAGCATATGACACTATAGTTAACAGGAAACAGGTATGCTTAGCAATACAGTATTTAGTTATTTTTGTAAATTATTTTGTGATTTCTATACACTGCATTTTTTTTAACATGTTTTTATGATCTCAATTGTGAATTCATAGAAAAAAAGTCAAAGGTTTCAGCTACTGTTTGCACAAAGCCACACATCTGATACAACACAATGTAGAACAGTCTTCATTCTTGGTTTCACTGATTTGGGACATAGTTGTTCATGTGTACAAAGAAAAAAGTGCGCCCTTCAATAAATGTGTTATTGTTTCAGCGCTGAGCTATTCAGAAAGCTTAGAGTGTTCAGCTTCCAATAAACAAAACTAACACTTTTTAGACATCAGAAGAAGAAGGTGATATAGGCCATAATACTGTATCACTTGATTTTGATGCTCCCACATTCACCTGCCCTCGTCTTTCTGTTCTCTCCACCTTCCAGAAGAAGCCCAAAGTCCCTGGTCCTCCAAAAGATGGTCCCACTTCTCCTAAAGTGGTACCCAAACCTGTGAAGCCTAAGTGCTCTCAGCTTACACAAAGCTGTTTGCCCAAGTCTGGCTGCTGTGACCCATGTGCCACATGCCACTGCCGCTTCTTCAATGCAATCTGTTTCTGCCGGAGGACAAACTTGTAATGCTAGGAGAGAACATAAAGAACACCAATACACCTGAACTGAGACGCAAAAATAAACTCAAAGTCAGTTAGCGCACATTTTAGTCGGACTTTAACAAACTTGTATACCTCTTGTGACAGGCAGCTGCTTGGAAAAACTATCCACCATATACTTAAGCTTAAATTCTCCTAAAATTCATTCTTTGTTATGTGAATTCCTTTGAACAAATACTTACTGTATATTATCATAATCATTATTGTTGTTCTCATTTTTGATGTTGCTGACATTGTTGTGACATTTTACCAGTGTTTCAGCACCAGCGTCATGTGACTACATATACATGTTTTGTATTGTTTTGTTTTATTAACATTAATATATCCATCATCTTGTGAATTGCATGAGAGAGCTTTATCTGATTAAAGAAATTCTATATGAACCAAAAGTCACAGAAATTTGACAGCAATCAGATATTGACTCAATTAATTGTAAGTGTGTTTTCTCATCTTTGGGTATAATTACTGCAGCCTTAGCAAGTGCTACATTATGAGCAAAGGTACAAACCCCAAAGTAAGGTAAAAACAGAAGACAACAGTACATGACATTAAGGCGAAATTGGAGGGTATGAGTAATAGCATCCACGACGTCCATCATTTAGAATATACGAGCAAATTTCTGTTTAAAAACAGGTTCTTTTTTTGAAACCATGTTAAAAAGAAAATTGCTGCAAAAGTGCCCTCTTGCATTCCCCTATAGTAGATAAAACATGATAAAGTGCCCTCTAGGGTGCCGTCCAATAGAGAGAACATGAGTGCCCTCTAGGGTCATTGTACTTTTTACTCCACTACATTTATCAGACAGCTTTAGTTACTTGCAGATTCAGATTATTAATACAAAATATAAATCAACTAATAGATGATGATGTATTATTATAGATTAAACTACCCAGCAGTAAATAAAGTCATGAAAATGAGCGATGAGTGATGAACACATTTATGCATCAATAAGTATAATCCAGTAATATACATTATTCTGCATAATGAGTACTTTTACGTTTTGTAAGTATATTTAGTTGCTAATCTTAGTAGGATTGTGAATGCAGGACTCTTAATTGTAGACGTGCTTTTAAAAACGTTGGCGGCCTTAAGGTGCTCGTCCAGCACGGTGTCTGTTGAAGCAACAAATTCCACCAATCCCCTGAAAATGCCAGGGTTGTATTGGTGACAATAGGACCAAAGGTCAACATACACTTCTTTAAGTTTCTTCTCAAATATTAATGTATCCGTTAAATGCTAATTCTTGAGGACTCGAGTGACTGATCTGATGACTGCAGAGATTGACAGACTCTATTGAGCAACAATGCAAAGACTTACAAGTGCACAGTAATAGAACAAGCTAACTGGCTGTCTTTCTAAGGGAGCATGGTTGGAAATTGTTACGGCCACAACAGGAAAACATTTTGCTCAACCATGTGAAGAGTTTAGTTCAAACAAGAAAAAAGTTTTTATTTACAAATAATGCCTTATATAATAACCAAAATTATGGGAGTCTGGAGGCCTGGCCAAAAAGAACAAAATAATGGAGGAAGTCTGTGCCAGCCCACCAGGGGCCGTACTGTAGGACCCAAAGCGCATTGGCCTGATGTCAGTAACACTGCCTACATGTTTTTTTGTTTTTTTACTCCCAATTAGATGTTTTGTGCTGAAAACATATGACCTCAGAAGTAAATACACCCTTCAAGTCGATCGTTTCTCTCTAACTAATGAAATAATAAATCTTTATGATGATTAAATACAACTCTGTTGTTTCTTTAGGAGCAAACATGTTTGTTGTCATGATGCCAGCCGCTCTATCCTCCTCTCTGTTCTCTGTCTGTAATTTATAGAATAATTACCAGCGAGAGGGCTGTTTTTTTTTTTTCTTTCATTTGTCTCAGGGTACAACAGCATTATTGTATATCAGCCCGTCTCATTCCCAGGACGTCAAATACCGATGCTGTGGTGACGTAGCTTTTAGAGCGAAAAGACACACACCGGATGGGAGGGAGGGGAGGTGGATTGGTCCAACAAACACAGGGCTTTCATCCGGGAGACCGCTTTTACGTGCATCACGTTACGATCAGCTGTTCGTTCGTGTCCCCTGTTCACAACATTCAGTCATTTTCACTGTACAAACGTTGTAGTTTTAAGCCCAACCATGTGTTTTTTTCCTAAACACAACTATAGTGGTTCGATTGCCTGAACCTAAGTGTTTTTGTTTACTTCACAACATTAAGCATGTGTTTACTGCGACCAAAGCGAATGACTCTGAGGGGTCTGACAAAGCGTCAGTGTATGACAAGTTGGAAAGAGGATGCGTTGTGTATATATAACAGATTTACAACCATTGTGATGAGGCATTGGTGGAGGCAGTTATCATATTGAGGTGTAGGTGCTTGTTCTGTATCGTTGTGTCTGCTGGATGTAGTCAAAGTCAAATTGAAACTGGGAAACAGGGCGTCAAACTGTAGCCTGCTAAAACTAGACAGTCAAAGAGGTCTACACCCTGGTTTAATGATGAAACACGTGCTCTTAAGCAGGCTTGAAGAATATTGAAACACAAATGACGTCACGGCAATGCTCCTGCTTCTCCCTTGTGTTTCCCTGTGTTCCTCTCTCCTCTTGTGTCTTCCATGTCCCCTGTTGTCTCTCTCTGCATGTGTGTGTGTGTGTGTGTGTGTGTGTGTGTGTGTGTGTGTGTGTGTGTGTGTGTGTGTGTATGTGTGTGTGTGTCTCGTTCCTGACCTGCCATTAACCTGGACCCAGCCAAACCTGCTTGCTCATCACCTCTCCCGGCTCACCCCCTATAGCTACAATCACCACATCAACCCATAGCATATCAGCATCTCGTTTTCTCCACTGGAAGGGCACTCTGGAGGGCACTTTATCATGTTTTATCTACCATAGGGGCATCTAAGAGGACACTTTCTTTTAAATATGAGGGCACCAAAGGGGGCGGTTGAAGGGACCAAAAGGACTTGAAGAAGCACAAATCTGTCCAGTCCGCCCTGATCACATTTGATTTGACATGACGTGTGTGCTTCAGGATGTTGTTTCTCTTCAAATCAATGGGGGGGAAACTCCAAAATGCTCAGATTAGAGTCGGCCGCCAAACAAAGTGAAATTTGGTTCCATTTGGTATCCCTCTCCTCCGGCAAAAATGTTTGCTTCCTGCAGCGTATCGAATCGTATCTCATATGGGCTTGACTGCACTGTGGCAAGGATCAGTGTAAATCCGTTTTCTCATATGATCTCCGGACAATGTATTTAATGACAATTTATAGGTTAGCACTAATTTGCAGGTAACGGTGTCTGCGCTCACCATACCTGGCTTGTTAGTGTAGCTCGTTGTACTAAAAGACACTCGAAGGAGTCGGACGATCATTTTTTCGCTAGACAAAATTAGCATCCCAATTTATACCACAGTTAATTTGATTTATGCACCTTGCTAACCAAGCTAGCTAGAGACACAGACAACCAGAATATCATTAGAAGTCCTTGTGATTTTGATCACTCAAAACTGCTTTAGAATAGCACCAGTCATCTGTGCCCTATGACTTTGTTTAGAGTAATGTTACATCCCTTTCAAAGTTGATAAAGATGCCTAATTGTTTTCCTAAAAGTACAGCAGTACCTCACTCAATTCATAGCAGCGTTGACTTTGTTTTCCCACTCAGTATTGGTGAGGGGGTTGATGTCGTAAAAACAAGTGATGTCAATGCATACCTTCTATAATACAACAACACAACATATGGCCTCATATACAGTATGGCCTCATCTATCAATTAAAACGGATCACTATAACGTTCACAAAGTATTTACTGCATGGTTATTGTGTTGGACTGCATTAGATTGTACAGGTGGTTGTCATATGTCCAACATACTGTATGCTTTGCGGACTTGATCATAAATTAGTTATATATCTGAGACATATTGGTTGTAAATACGAGTTTTTGAACAAATTTGACAAGGACTTGTTGAGCATTTAATAGAATTTGCATTACACTGCAGTTTTTTGATAAATTGTAGATATGACACAATAATACATTCACACAATAATACATTCATGCATCATTACACATTACACATTACACACAACAACTACACGAATGACTGCAGGTATGGAAAGAAAGTGTTTACTTAAGTGTACTTTGGCGTCATCTGCTGGTTTGTGCACAACACACACACACACACACACACACTTTTTCATCAAATAGATAGTGTAGCTGACGTCATTTTCTAGCAGCCGCTTGAATGCTTTCCCCCCGACTTCCCAAAATGCAGCATGTACTCCCCGATCCCCTTCAGTTGGTCCGACACATTCCCTCCCCGCTGAAGGACCACACTGCATTAGTCCTCACAAGGTCATGAGGGGGAGACTTGTCCTTTATCCTCACGGCCTCACCAGAGGGGTCCTGCAGACAGATGGCCTGTCCTGAACGACACCATCATCCTTCCTGGGAAGAGGTTGATTGTCTTCTTCGGTATCTCCTGTGCACAGCAAAACACAGTGGATATAACTGTATATAGTATAGTATAGTATAATATACCATTTCAAGCCCTTGCAGCCTCTCGCACTCAACCACGTACCAGGTAAATCATGCCTATGTGTGTTGACTCAGCAGGGATAACATTAAATGAGAAAAGTAGATCTACAGGAGGATAAATATTTGAAATACAGAATGTCTAAGAGCCTTACTGCGTTATATTTTGAATTGTCACCTGTTGCCTGAATTTTATTTACCTTTTTAAAGATTTTTTTTTTGTTGGCATGTCTGCTTTATTGATCGCGAAAGCTTGGACAGAGACAGGAAAGGCAGAGGAGAGAGAGGGGATGACGTGCAGCAAAGAGCCCGGGCTGCCCTGTATTCGTTTGTGTTTTTTTTTTTTTACATAAAGACATTTCCACCATAAATTGGTGCAGAAAAGGCACAGATTGGTGCAAAACAATTCACCAGAATGCAGGACGTTAAGTGTTTGACCCTCAGAATTCCCTTTGGATAGTATATAGTATATAGTAATAATCAAAATCAACAGAGGGTTATTTGTGTTAATATTAATCAGGCTGTGTTCAGCAGGGGATGAGAACTGCTGACCCTGACTGGGGATATTGTCCAGTGGTGGAAAGACCACTTTGAGGAACTCCTGAACCCAACCAACGCGTCCTCTGAGAGGCAGATTTCGAAAACTGGAGGGAAGCCTCACCCGTATCCCCGGCAGAGGTCTCTGAGGTAGTTAAGAAGCTCTAACAAGCCTCTTCAGTTTCGCGTGGAGATCGGGGACAGTGCCTGCAGAATAGCAGACCAGGGTGGTAGTTCCCATTTTGAAAAAGGGGAACCTCAGATCCAGGAGGAGCGATGCGGATTCCGTCCTGGCCGTGGAACAGTGGACCAGCATTTTACCCTTGCAGGGTTGTTGGGGGGGTTCATGGGAGTTTGCCCATCCAGTCTACATGTGTTTTGTGTATCGTATTAAGTTTAAGGCAAACATAAAAATGGTCTCAACCACCCTGTCTGACTTTTTTTCAGCCTGTATTCAACAGTCACTGACCACTAGCCTCTCAATGTATAGGTATTAGCAATAAAAGTGCCAATAAGGTGGCCCTGGAAAGTTATGGACCGGTCATTGAAACTTCCAACAGCTTGAGGGAGGCCTATTCTTGCAGACTACAGATTCCAATCCTAAAAAGAATAAGCCTACCTTTCTTAGTTATAGTCACATGAGCTGTTCATTGCACTATCTGAGAACTGGTCATAGTGGGAAAAACACAGGTAGAACTCATAACATTAACAATGGCTTGGTTCAATTTAAGTGTCAGCCAGTGAGCCAGCATGCTCAATACCAGAGCCCTGAAAACTATCACTCCTACATGGAATACAGCCATTGACAATGTTATCTGTAACACTTGTGCTTTTCCTGCAATCATGTCAAAATGTCTGCTGACCCTCACTTTGGTTTTGCACCAGCAACTATTAAGATTGTACTGCCCTACTGCACGAAACATTAATACTGTATCTACTCATTTAATATCATGTTGATGTACAGTATATTGTTGACTCAACAATTATGGTTCAACAATGTCTGGCTTTTAAAACTCACTATGTAAAAACCCTGCTTGTTCTGATGTTTTAAGACAATGTGCTAATAATTAATTTCAAATGGATTTTGACCAGTATATACAAAGTCAAAAGGTATCTGGTGAGAGAAGACATCAGTAGTGCAGTTGTCAAGGTGTTAGATGAGAAGTGGGGTTGATATGGAGAAAGGGAAATGTACAAATTGTTCCGTAATTTACCAATATTCAACACTAATAAGACAGGGACTTATGAAGTAGTCTGCTGTTTGTTGCATTGAAAATAAATTAACAGCACATTTAGCTCACCAATGGTATAAAGTTACTTTTATTGTATTGGGTTTGCTAATACTTTTGATTTCCAGTTGTCACTCATGCTAATGCAAACTCATGCTCACTCCTTTGACTCACAGACAATGAATCTATTTCTATTTAAATGGTTAAAGAAATCTGGATGCTTTTAAACTCAATGGAATGTGATTATAATAAGGAAAAAAAACATAAGAGCTGGAAGACCAAATCATAAACAGACCGGCAGAACAAGTCCAAGCTGTCACAACATACTGTTATTAAAAGGAGGAGAATGAAGGAAAATGGATCTTCTATGGTATAGGGCTTGCCTGCCATTTCTCCTAGTCTGGTTTCATTCTTTGGTCTCTCCAGGAAGTGTGCTCTTAAAAACAATCAAATACCTCAGTCTCTGCTGCAGTGTATTGCACAGGTTCTCAATGTGTATCTTCCAGTAAAGAAGCTTGTCTATGTGGACACCTAAGTATTTGTACAAGGACACCTGCATGATTGCCTGGTTTTTGATGACCACTGGCTCATGGTCAGTCACTTGCCTCAGGTCAAGGACCATCTCTTGTGTTTTGATGGCGTTTAAAATGAGATGGTTAGAGTCACACCACTTGATGAAGGTGTCTTATCTCATCGTGGTACACAGATGGGGCCATGTAGCGTGGAGAAGGCTCAAAATCACAGCATCATCAACACATTTTATAATATAGTTTTTAGGGTGTACTTTCCTGCGATGCCAATCTTTTGCTGGGTGTCTGATGTTTAAAGGACCAAAACACATAACGACCACAGGTTATATCACCAATGATGCGTAGGGTGTATCTTAGAATCATGAACATGTCTACCAGACCACAACAGCAGCCTCTAAAGCAGCCAGAAAAAGCAGCTAGTGTCTCTGAGTGAAAACAAATTACACCAGCAGAATACAAAAATGTCTCTGTGCGGAGTTCCCCTTTAATATATACAGTGTAAGAATAGCATTCTGTAATATTTACTAGATAAACACATTTGAAGACAAAAGTTCATTAATCTACTAGGACAAAACTAATGGGTATATAGAGCAACTTGTGGTTTATATACTGGTGGATATTGACCCTTTAAAATAAATCAATATCAACTTGTGATCCCTCAATACAGGCGATCTTCGTAGTGATGTTCTCCTTCTCAGATGGTTTGATTGGAATGATTTTTACAGCCAGACGTGGTAAATTCATTCAAATTAATTATTCAGTATTTCATTATTATTAAAAAAAAAAAAAAAAAAAAGTCAGACAAATAAACACACTTTTGGATAACAGAAATATTTGTTTTCTTTCTTTTATCATCTTGCGACCCCTCAGATTTGACCCCTTTGGGTCCTGACACCCAGGCTGGGAACCACATACAGCACAGTATGGTATATGCTTGTATACTGTATAAATACAAACATGAAATGAAATAGGTCTATCTGTATGACAAGTTACTAGTGAGCAATATTGCTGCAGAAGTAACAAAAAAAAAATGTTTTTTTTTGCAATATGAGAATTGAATTTATTTTATTTATTTTATTGGTTTAAAAGGACTGTGTGCACAGACATTAATTGTTTACATAGAAACAAAAAGATTGGTGCACCAGATTTAGCAGGGAAGCTAATTTCCATCTGTAGTCCTAAACACAGACACAATAGGCACAATAGACACAATAGACACAATAGACACACTACATAACATCACAACAGGATCACAATATAACATCACAGTTTCAAGTACAATCCAAAATACAATAAATAGTATAATAGTTTCAAGTACAATCCAAAATACAATAAATAGTATAAATAAATAAAAATAATAATAATAATAATTCGAAAAAACAAAGTTAGAATTCACATAACATATAGGAATGATGTGCTCGCCTTCACTTTGACAAGTATAGACAAGTTGACTTGGTTTGTACAATGTAAAAAAAAAATACACACAATATGAATATTTAAATTACATATGTAGATGATAAAGCACAGGAAAAAGTACATAATGATCTGGGTCTAACTGTCTATTTAAAGGGTCAGGGGGTAGAGAGGTTGTGCACTAACAACAGTGTACACATATATATCCACGGTATTGACTCAAGAGGGCTAAACTCTCGTGTCCCGTGTTATTATTACACAGCGATATTTGGGGGGTGGCTCGCCTGTCGCCCGAGTGTTTTTTTGCTGCTCGGAAGCTTTCTGCACAGAGATGGCAAGACAACCGTAGCAGACTGTGGGGGCCTGTACGGTTGGGCAAATTTTTACCGACAACCGTAAACGTAAGAAACCGCTGAGACGTAGAGGAGTAAGGAGAGGAGCGGAACGACGGCCAAGGTAAAAACACAGCTGCTAATGTGACTTAAAACCATTACGAACGACTTTCTGTCCAAAATATTAATCTTTAAAAGTCTGAGGTTTGACCAGCGTTAGCTCTGTGATGGCGGATAAACTAGCAGAAGCAGCTAACTAATGCTACATTACGTTAGCAAGCCGGCTAGCTGTTACAGCAATTGGATATGAGCTAACTCGGCTAAGTTGCTAACGTTAGCATGCTAAACTAGCCTTTTACTGTAAGTTGTACAGCCGACGTTAAAGATTAAACAAAGACTATTTCTGTCATGTGTTGGATATTATTATCTGGCTAACTGGTTAGGTATCGTAACGGTAGAAGGAAGGACAGTCAGCTAGAGGTAAAATTGTAACTATAGTAACACTAAAACGGGATTTTTTCCTTTGGCTAGCTGGCTAGCTTATTGATAGCTTTCGTGCTATTGGCTACGACATTGCTACATGTCGTTAGCCAGCCTTATCTGACAGACACTGTACCGATGGGATAGGTCTGGTGCAAATATAACATTATCAAACATTGGCTCAGGTTTAGTAGATTACCACACGAACGAAGGCCAGTAGTTGACTGTTAAGTTGCTCTTACTTTGTGAGCCTGCGTTAATGATAGCACGTCAGTGGATTATCAAAAAGTTAGCCATCGTTCGTTAACTATATCAGAGTTTGTGAGTGATGATCAGTGTTTTGAAATGTCAACAAGGTGTTGTTGGTGTAACGTTATGGTTTAAAGAGTCTGAAAAGTCAGAGCAATCTGCTCGTTTATTATTCAATAATCCATGGCCTTGTTTACTGAACTTTGATCTTATGAATCTGGAAAGAGAAAACGAAACAGTGTTTAAGTCTAACTTTTAAATGTGTTGACATTTGTTGTCTACAGGGTGTTTTTTTTGGTCATGCACAATACCTGACTTAAGACACAGGTAAACATAGGCCTGACGTGAGGCACACTGCTATTTAATACAACACTGTTTCAACGTATCAGTAGCGCCCCTTTCTATAAACACTGAACAAGAACAAGGTAACACTTGCACTGTAACAGTCTATGACAGGGAATGTTAAGCATAATGTGCCATAGGCCTAACGTGAACTTGGGCTCAGCTATTACCTGATGGGAATCCCTATCAATAAAAGTTAGGCCCAGTTTGCTTCCATTCCCTTTCTATAGATAGGCTCAGTCTCAAAGAGAAATGGTCAAACATGGCTTTTATTTGTTTCAGTTGCTGATGAAGATTTTCTGTGCAGTCTTGGCTATTTTATTTCAGGGCCATTAGTGAGCGTCCTGCTGCCAGTTGTTTGACAGCTTAGGCTGTCACATATTGTATATATTAGTGCCACATTGGGAGGGAATAACTCACAGGAAGCTATCACTTGAGCAGCAACTTTTGCTGTCTGGCTCTGAAATATACTTGTTTGTGTTCTTTCTCAATCTCTCTGTCTTTGTCTCTCTCTCTCTCTCTCTCTCTCTCTCTCTCTCTCTCACACACACACACACACACAAACACACACACACACACACACACACACTCTCACTCACTCACACATTGACCTTTGAAAGGCAAGAAAGCAGCTGTGGGGCAAGTAGGAGTTGAAGCCTGCCTTCACTGTGTGAAGCTAGTGTGTCATGCCAACATAAAGAAAAGTTGTGAGAATTGAACAGCTCCCGGTTGTTGTTGAGATAAAGTTGAACTAGGTTAAAGATAGCCATTCACGTAACGTTTAAACAGCCTTTACTGCATGCAGCAAAATAGCTGTCTCATTACCTAGGATAAAGTATGCAATTATCACAAATTTGGGGTGCCCGATGGTCAGTAGACTGCTGCACTGAATCCCTATGTGGCCTAATTGGACTGATCAAAACCTCTTGCAGGTATAAATTAAGCTTCTCCTGCCTCCTGTTGTTATACAATCTAAATGTACTTTGTGTAAGGTTTGTGTTCATTTTGATCTAAATAGAAAACTAAGACAACAAATCAAGACAAGAGTGTGTTATAGCTTAGTCTTGTTTTCTGTTCCTGAGGTTATGACTTGTTTTTTGCCCAGTTTTGTGAAGCTGTTTGTGTGCTTGAAGGGGGACTTCAGTCCTGTTCATGTAAGCTAACACCCCCCCTGACATCATGGTGTGCCCAGAGCAGTCCAGTGCAGGCAACTGTGTGTCTGAGCTTGTATGTTGGTGTGTAAATTATTATGTGTGTGAAATTAGAGAACCTTAATACCAGGGTTCGTACAAAGTCTTGAAAGTTTGGAAAATGCTTAATTTTAAACGTTATGTTTTCAAGGTTAGGAATATGCTTGAATTCGAATATGCTTCTTGAAAAGGGATTTTTTTCAACATTATCTGGCGTTTCAACACAACTCACTCTTGTAAACAAAAAATCGTTCAATATTTGAAATGAAATATTCCCGTCGTCTTTGTTGTCTCCTGGCGTCTCACAACAGAAGCGGACCGGAGCTAGATTGAGTGACATGGGTGCCGAAATAAAAAGCGGGCATTTTTCCATTCTGCTCCGTGGCGTCATGAGGGCGACCATCTGCTCTCAGAATGCGCGCATGTCCTGTGACCTTTGACGTTGTGCGTGCATGCATGTTGAAGGTAGCTAGCTAACTATTGTACCTGCTCATCAGCTACTAGAGAACAGGTGGATTTTGTTATCGCTTTAGCAACATGCCAGGCTGTCGTTTTAATGACAACTGGCTGGTTAACGGGCCTAAGCATTGGGGAATTAAAAAAAAAAAAGTATTTTAACAGGTGGAAGGTGGGCTATTGAACGCCATGTTTCTGTAAGTTATTAATGATGATAATTTGAATGTCAACATTATGAATGAAGCTTTGAACTATTTGATACAGCCCTGGAAAACACCCGCTCAGATGGTACTGATGTTGCGGGCATGCAGACGTAGCCTACTGGCGTACCGGCTTTGCCAGGGAATCTCCTCGCATTGACTTTCCACCCAGTCTGTTAGCTTTGTATCCAAGGATGGGGGAATGTCATGTAAAAAGTTCTCAACCTCCGTGCCCATGCTGCCAGCTTCAGCCATGGCGGAGGCCCGATGCACGGCTGCAGCTCCCGATGCTGTTGACTGGGCGTCTCTTTCGGGCACATCACCATCAGCCTGCGGGTTCGGGGAGGCCACATCCACCTCCTCTCCCAGCGCCCTCTGGTTGTGAATGCGAGTCATTGAAACATGCTTTGAAAATACACCATTCTACTGATATCTAGGCTAGACTATAATAGGAGACTACACAATGTTTATATTTCAGACATTTTTTTAATTGTCAATCAGTTTAAATTTCACGTGCTTGATCAAATTCTTTCCGACCAATTAATCAATCGGCGATTCATCATTATCTTCCCTAGTTTTTAGTATTAATATAATAATTTTGAAAGTCATAATAATATGATGTGCTTAAAGGTACCTTGTGGTGTTCTTAACATAATTTGCAGGTTATTGACCGTTGATAATGACAACACACCAAGAAGCAATTTGCCAACAAAAGGCAGGGAAGAAGACAACTTCTAGTTAGCAAACATGGAAGGGAAACTCCATAGGGTACCTTTTAAATTTAACTAGGAGAGTCTGACAACTGTTCATTGTCTGCAAGGCGTCAACCATTTATATAATAGCTCGATTTTACACTTAACTTTCTGGGCAGCCCCCAGGTGGGATGCATTTTTCATTGAAATGCTGCTGACTGGGTTTCGTTCATCTCACTTACAGAATTAGTGCCATCCATTTGAATGAGGTAATTTCGACAGCTAAGAGCAGAGATGGAGACTAGAGCTGAAACAATTAGTCAATTAATTTGTGTATTAGTTGATTGACAGCAAATTAATTACCAATAGTTTTGATAATGGGTTAATCATTTTAGTTGTTTCATGAAAAAAACTAATATGCCTTTAGTGTAGCATATTTTACACGACATATAAAACTTGTTGACTCATGTGTCAGTCAGTCCATATGTAGTACCAGGGTGATTTGGGGCCAGTCTATTGCCTGGCTAATAGCCATTGTCATTATTCATTTGTGAAGACCCTTGAGAGTGCTGGCAGATGACCGCTGGACGCTGTCCCATTTCCATCATTTATCCTCTAGTTTTTCTGTTATAGCTGTCACCTGCCTGCTCTGTATGGAGGGCTCAACCTATTCCTTGTTGTCAGGATCGGTTATTTTGCTCAGTGATTGATTTCAGTGCTTTGTGGGTCCCTTATTTTGTTTCCCCATAGCTACATATTGAGATTAGAAATCAAAATTTGTTTTAAATAAACTCCAAAACTGGGTTTACTTTTGAAACATTTAGATAAAATATACATTTTCTTATGTTATGTGTGGTTCTAATGTAATTTTGATACGTTTTGGGCTCAGAGCTTATACGTTTAAATGGCTGATTGACCTTGCAGATCACTAGTGAACTCACTTGGTATGAAACTTTGAGAGTAGCAAGATAGCAGACTTAACTTTGCCTGGCACCGTGCTGCTGATTTTTGTCTCTATCTACCCTGTAGCCTTCACATTAATCAGTAAATTCTGGCACGCTCTGACCTTGACTTCCTAATTGGGTTCCTCCTAAGCTGCTTAAAAGCTGCCTTCTCCGAATTGCAGTCTATGTTGGGTGATCAACCAGCCTATATGTCAACCTGGTGCTGCGATCATTTAAGCATTTAAAAAAAAAAAGGCTTGGTAATAATTAGAACCGTGGTGGTACAACATCAGGAAAAGGTGGGTTTAGTGACTTCTGGAGCTGAGACCTTGACAATTAATGGGCATGTTGTATTCACCTTTTTGTCTTGTTTTGTTCTCCTGGTTGCTGTGGAGGAGGCTAGCATGCCTGAACATGGTGATCAGAATAATGTATTGTCACTGCTGACAAAAGAAGTTAGACATAACATCATTTTAATTTTGTAGTTTCATCACGATGTTAAGGCAAGGTTTTGCTGTATAATGATAATAGTATAGAGATACAACTTTTGAGATACTAGTTAAAGTGGCAGTAGGCAGTATATTTTTGGCATCATTGGGCAAAAATTCCATAATAACCTTTCAGCATATTGTAATTCAAGTGTTCTGAGAGAAAACTAGACATCTGCACCTCATCATGGCTCTGTTTTCAGGCTTTAAAAAATCTAGCCCGTAACGGAAGACTTTGACCAATCACAGGTCATTTCAGAGAGAGAGAGAGTTCCTATTGGCTGTGCTCCGGTCATGTGACCGGTACTTGGCGTTCCTTCAAGAGATCACATCATGACTGCCCCGTCACAAACTTTCTCATTTTATAGCTAAACCGTGCACTGCAAGATGTTTCTGAAAACATTTGAGGTGAGAAATAGGCATTAACGTAACATAATATTGATTCATATTTGATCAGCGCTGCCTAGGTTGACCGTTTGGGCGGAGTTCGCAAGTGATTGACAGCCGGCTCTCATAGACAGCAGATGGACAGCAGACCTCAGATCAGCTCTGACTGCTTGTTTTCCTTCGGTCTGTGAAATCTTGCAGATGCTGTTAGGAGCACCGGAGGACACAGAGGAGCCGTTTTATAAAAATGACTTTTTTTAATCATATTTGCTCCAATCTCGCCTACATCAGCTTTAAATGATCATTTATTACAGTGTAGTCTTTAATAGGCAGAAGAAGATTTCATATTTCTTCCTGTGTATTTAAATTTGTGCTCGCTGTAGCATTAACATTAATATGACTGCGTTCAATTAATGTTTGGTGTCATACAATACCACACTTCCTCTCTCAGCACCCTGTCATACCCTTTCTCTGAGTCCACAGAGACACAATGCAACTCCTTCTGACCTTCTATATACTTCTCCATCAATGTTCTCAAAGCAAACATTGCTTCTGTAGTGCTCTTTCCTGGCATGAAACCATACTGCTGCTCACTAAACATCACCTCACCTCTTCACCTAACTTCCACTACTCTTTCCCATAACTTCATGCTGTGGCTGATCAGCTTTATACCTCTGTAGTTACAACAGCTCTACAAATCACGCATTATTCTTGAAAATCGGTACCAGTACACTTCTTCTCCAATCGTCAGGCAAATCTAGTTACAGGGTTGTACGTAAACTTTTTTTGCATATTGCACCGGTGCCACTGCTACAGAGGTTGAACGGTTTGTAGCACAGGCCACAAAATTGTAGCACAAGTGTAGAAATATCAAGTAAGTCCACTTTAGATTGAGACTATTCAATTTCTGTTTTGGGGGACGTGGGGCACCACAAATACAGTTTAAAAAGTTATTTTCCTTGACCTTTTAAAGGAATATAGTACTGAAAAAATGCAGACAGTGTTTTAGATCTAGGCGTATTTATTTATGATTATTATTTATGCGCATAGCATGGATGCGGGTAAGACTGACACTGTGTTTTCGCTAGCTGAAAAGTGAAAACAAGGCTGACCATCCTTCAACTGTTTACTATACAGTATGCAATTGTGCTTCACATTGCAAAAAAATCTGTGTGCTTATTAGGTCTAAGTAGAACCAGGAAGTAGCAAACCTACATGTTATGAGTGCTTTATGAATACCGAAGGGAGAAATTGCAGGCATAGGGATAGGTATTACGAACCAGTTCAGTTGGGACTAAGGACTAGTGGTTTGTTGCATAGTGACTGAAGCGAGTGCTCACAAGTGTAGTTTACCTTTACAAAAGACAGTAGTGACACAGTAGAATGTAATCGCTGCAGTTTGAAGTGTCAAAGGAGTCGGTTTATTGCTGTGAGCGGAGAAGTCAGCTCTGACGAACACAGAGTTTTGTTGTTGACCACTGCAGAAACAAAAATCCAATATTTGTAGCTGTGATTGATGATCAGTTGTATTGAGTGCAAGTTGCAATTGTGCAGCTATAGAACATACCACCAAATCTAATGTTATTGTGTGACAGTGAAAAAAGCAAAGCAACGGGGTCGTTTCACAGAATGCCCCATTTATTCCTCCATGCTGAGGAACACAACAGTTAGTATATGTGAAACAATTGCTGCTATATGTTACGAGATATATACATAAAGTAATACATTGGTGTCTTAATCTGAAGTCACGCTTGCTGCAGTTTGCACCAGCTGTGCTGATCCTTGTCCTGAAATGAGTTCTTTTCTGTTTCAGAGGAACCATGGGACACGGAGTGGGCTGAACCAGAGGGTCTAGCAGCACACACCAATTGTGAGTATAAATTGTGTTTCCAGAATTTTGTCCATACAGAATAATAATATGGGAAACAATTACAACAAAACAGTAGGTAAATAAAGTAATATTACACTTAATGTAGGTCAATTTTAACAGCTAAAAGTTGGCAGGACCTTAACCACAAACCTCAACAAAATGTTCAGAATATGCAGAAGCAGCTTCTACGACTTCTCAGCTGTATTTTTATTGGAACCTGTTTCTTATTTGTGATTTTTACTGGGTGCATGTCTTGTGTGTTTGATGTTTGCTTTATTTGTCTGTGTGTGCGTACGGTTTTGAAGGTTTCCCACTGTGGTGTATGACATGGCCACGGCCTCATCTAGAGCTGAGTCTAGCCATAACCACAGAGGAACGTCACAGCTCCATGCCATTGGTGAGTCCAAGCACAGTAGGCTATAATATATGGGAGTGGCAGGGTGGCCTCAGGGTCTGAACCCTGTCCCTCCCTCAGAGAGCTCATATTGAAGCACTGTGTGTCTGAATATCTGAAGAAGAGTGTCAACTTTATGCTGAAAATGTAAACTGTTGAAGGGGGAAAAAAATGCACTAGTCTCATCACTTTCTTCATGTACCCACCACCAGTTTCCTGTGCCAAAATCAAGAGGAAGAAAAGCCTGTTTGGGACTGCCATTTATGTGGAGGTGACAGCGGAGGGGGAGACGCGCCGCACAGCGAAGTCTCACAGCTCCTCCAGTCCTAAATGGGATGAGAGGCTCACTCTGTAAGAAGCAACAATTTGCCTCCTTTGTGTATCTGACAGTCTGTGTCATTGTGTGTGTGTCTTAGCATGTTATACACAAGTTCATGTTCACAGTGTGCTTCATAAATGAGTGTCGGGGGACCACTCATGAATCCCCAGTCACTTTATTATTTGGAGAAGATAAAATGAGAGACAGACTTTGAAGATTTCTGAGTTTAGACATCTGTCTTCTCATACTCCCCCTAAACAGAATGTTCCGAGAGAGAGAGCCTTTGTTGATCTCCAAATGGCCCTTGCTCATATAAAACGCTGTTGTGAGAGAAAAATGGAGCAACAGTTCTGTCCTCCTTTTTAGGTCTTTTAGGGCACTTTCACAAGCCATAGTTTTGGCCAGTCCGAAGCACAGTGTGAAATTGATAGTTTTGGTTTGTTTTCTATTTAGTCTGGGTCGGTTTCACAGTGCACAAAATAAAGTGCACAAATTAAGTTGCTGAGGGGCGTGTACGAAGGACAAATGTATCTTTTTCGTCTCGAAAGCTGACACTGCTATGCAGGGAATCGCATACTTGAATACATTGCTGTCGAAGTGTTTTCACTTTGACTCGGCACTGATCTACTGTGTGCACGAATCCATTCTGTTTCCAGTTTATCTCCAATGACTTCATAAACGGCACTATTTTTCTGGACTTTATTTAGCGTATTCTGTATGTTCTCTTCGGCCGAGATGTCAAGCAAACATCGGACTTCATTTACCTGTGTCCATCTCAACAAATGCCTGCCTAGGCAGCCTGCATTTTGGTTTGCTTGAAAACGGTCGAACAGCACCTCTCGCACGCGTTCTCGGACCGGTTGTTTTGGTCCACACCAGAGTACAATTACTGCGTTCACAACTGCCCAAACGGACCGCACCAGGGTTGGATTAAAGCGGACTAAATGTTGGCTTGTGAAAGCGCCCTTAGTATGCTGGCTTTGGTGCAGGAATTTGGGGTCTATGTCTGTTTGACATTGTACACCTTATGTAATAAACATGAGGTTGGTGGTACATCAGATAATTATTTGAACAAGGGAAAATGCTATATGAAAACACACAGAACTCTTTGTATCATTTGAGACTTTGCAGCTCTCTGGCCTCCGAATAGCCCGGCTGAATGCCAGAGACATGTCATTGCAAATACTAATTGTCTTGATTGGGTAATTATTGCTAACAAGACAGAGTGGTGCTGTCTTTGTGATCCTGTGTCTGCACCATGGATGTTTTGCAAGCCGTTATGAGTCCTATACATGGCGTCAAGGCTATAATCCTAGATAGTTTCTCTTTAGGCTGATGTGCTCAACCGTGAATACAATGACTGTGCTGTGTAGTGTTCATTTTGTGTAAGCACTGAAAAACCAGGGAGGCAGCTCCATGTGAGCTGAGCACATCAGTTGCTCAGCCTGCAGCAAGGACAAGATGAGGGGGAACAGAATGAGAAGCATCCAAATAATAGTTGTTTTCTTTGTTGTTGTTTTTTTCTATTCTGAGAAGTAGATACTGAAAGTAGATGCTTAGGTTGTGAATGGTGATTTTCTTTGTTAAGTGTACATATGTCACCACGTCTTGCTCTTTTCTCTCCACATTCAAATGTATTCACTGGTCCCAAACATAGCCTTTGTGCTTAGTGAATCCACTCTGGGTAAAAAAAAAAACACAGGCGCTAAATACATACCAGTGTTGCAAATATTTATAACAGGATGAACCAGTCTGTGCTTTAGCAATTGCTTTTTTTTTTACCTTCTGTTGTCCATTTTCTGATGATGTAAATTAGTGTAATTTGTGTTAAATGTTTTACGAATTTAATGTGTTATGTATGTGTTTTGTTTGTTTGTGTGTTCCTGACTTTTTAGGAATGTAACACCGCACACACAGGTGGATTTCAAAGTATGGAGTCACCACACCCTGAAGGCAGATGCTCTGCTGGGGAAAGCCACGCTGGACCTGATTCAAGCCTTGGAGCAGCATGACAGAAAATGTATGATTCAAGCTACATCACACATACAGAACCATATTATAATGCAAGGTCTAGGGGTGGGGATGTGTTCATTATTTAACAATTACAGCTGTGGCACAGTTACTACAGCGCCAGACAACAGCAGACTCATGAAGTACTATTTATTTAGACTAGCCGACATCAGCATCGTGTATTCCAAACTTTTTGCTACATACATACCCTTATCATCTCTTGATTAGGGATTATTAAAGTTTGTGTTAATCAGAATCACAATGACAACAGGTTTGTTGTTGGGGTTGCCTGATAGGAGATCAATGTGCCTTTTTCTAATGTGAACATTGTAAATGAAGCATGTCTATGAAAATGGTTTGCTTTATATTTTTTCTTGCTGTCACTCTATTGTAATGCCTTCCTCCCACACCATCCCTGTTTTTGGCTCTACAGTGGAGAATGTGAAGGAGGTGCTGAAACTGAGCGTGGAGCAGAAGGGAGCTCTGGTTCCCACTGGGGAGCTGACTGTCTACCTAGATGGCTTGACTGTCACTGACCAGGAGGAACTGGCACCGCTTACCAACGGCAATGCAGCAAATGGCACCAGTGAGCTGAGTATTTATATGATAGTCGGGTTGCCAATTTCAATTGCCCTGTGTAGATAAATGTACTGGAAAATAGTGGTACACTATACTGGCATCACCTAATCCCTGTACAATCAAGCACTTACTAATTATTCTTCTTTGGATTAATTTAGTAAATATACACTTGGCACGTATTATCTGCGGGCTAACATTGTTTTTCTCCAATCCACTCTAGAAGTCCAACAGAATGGCGATGCCATCCATGAAAATGGAGACTCATCTTCTTCATCCTCAAGGGCTGCAAACAGGTAAACTAACTAAACTGAACAAGCCATTTTGGGTCATTTTATGTTGCTCCACATATTTCACAAGGAAGATCCTGTCTCCCTCACTTTTCCTAAAATGGTCGTTGGCCTGGTTAGAACAACTCCTTGAAACCAAGGAATGCTAAGAGGCTGCAAAGAGTTATGTGCGAGCATGCCCTCCCCAAAATGTGCCCTATAGGAACACATGCAGGCATATTTTACATTACTGTCAATAATACTCATTCTATTGTCTTGCACTAGCTCATGTAAAAAAAGGCTTTTGATGTGTGTATATTCTTTATTCCTCAGAGAGGTCTGCGTCTTGTCTGTCTGTCTTGTGTTTTCTCAAACCCTGGCTATCCCCTTCTCCTGCTTTAAGTGCTAGTGCCGCCCCACTGGGTGCCAGTCTTTATTATTTGTCACACGGCAAAAGTGCCCTTCAGCGAGGTTAACTGGGATTTTATGGGAAAGCCACAAAGGAAGCACATCTGCTCATCGCAACAGACGGGAGGTTGGTGGGGGGGTTGAGTGGGTTGTGGCTGCCTGACTCCTCTCTGCATTGCAGTTGCTGCGAGGACTGCAAGACACAAACAGGGGTATATTTAAAACTTGGTAGTGTTTCCCCCTCCCTGGGAGTTCCCAAAATGTTTGAGTTGCCAGATAGGAAAGGTAGCCAGCTGAGGGGTATTTGTGGTGGCGAGACAACATTTTCTCTGGTCATTGTTACCCTAAATAATAAAATCTTAAACATGTATTTATGAAAGCAAGGTAATTAAAATAACATGTACACACATTTTTTTTTCAATGAATTCAAACAGAAGATGATCTCTAGTTCAAAAGAGGGAAGGTGTAAAAAGTGCAAGTGGAAGTGGTCTTGCAAGTGGTCTTGCACATCACTTTTTTTTATTTTTCATTTCTGAAATCGTTTTATTTCCTGAGCCTTACTCACCTTGCCTGTGCCTTAATTTATTTTATTTAATCCTTCCTTTTTACTACCTGCTTTATCGCTTTTCCTTCCTTCTTTCCCTCCATCTCAGTTAGCTTGTGTTGCTACTTTTCCTCAGTCAAGTAGGGAGACCCTTCCTGTGGAGCCCGAGGCGCCAGGTCTCACAGCCTGTCAAAACATTTGATACTGGCCTGGCCTCCATGCTGGCTTCAGGAGTACAATGTTGTATTTGGTTTAAACTGTGTGTGTTCCTACTTATATCATTTCAGTAATTGCTTGTCTGTTTTGTTTATGTACCTGATTTTTCTCTCTGCATCAGATTCCAATACTAAATCAGCAAGTGCAGATGCCTTTGACTTATTGTTTGTAGTAACCTATAAATATTGAAACATCAGTATAATGATGAAAATAAAGTATTATAGATATAAATGAACAAATAACCCTTACTGGAAGAATTTTCCAGACTCTGCTGGGTTCTATAATGAAATGTAAACTGGGGCTAATATGGTGGGAAATGTGTTGTCTGTGCAATGTGTCTTACCGGACATTGCGTATTAAGTATAGTAAGAGCTTTTATGTTGTTTGAATAATATGCTGAGTAGTAAGATCAACATTCATCGGAGTTCCCCGCACTTATGACCCTTTCTGACATTTTCTTCTTGGTCGCTAGCTTGCTGGTCTGACGCTTTTCTTATTGCTGGCTGCCTACCCACCTCTTGCCTAGACAAAGCCTGGACTTGAGTCATATGGCAGATTTTGCACCGTGGACACGTCTGTGTCTGAACTCTGGCGGCTCACAAAAGGGCCTACTCAGCTGTGCCCGTTACATCACCACGCCCTCCTATCATGTCCTGTCCTTACCCCTACAAGACAATAGTCTCAATGTCAGAAGTCAAGTCTTTTATCTGGCACCCGCACACACAGTGGAAGTAGCACACACTTATCTCACATTCACTAAGCCCTGTCAATCAAATTTATTACAAGCCTGTTTTCGGCTAGTAGGATGATTTTGTTTTTAGTATAAATGTATACATATTAATTCTATCGTATGTATGTATTATTGTATAGGTATGTAATTTGTATATAAAGTTTAATTAAGGAATTGTGTGCGTCCCCAGATTCACATTGATAAAAATGATTATGAACTGCTTGTGTGTTTTCTCTCTTAAAGCACAGTGAATGGTACAGACTTGGGCCCAAGGTCAAGTTCCTGTTCGGTCTCCAATGGTGTGGATGGTCAGGTGCCTTCCAGCTCCTGTAGCCCCGCCCTCGGTCACGTCGTCAATGGAGACGCCACAGCCAACTCCACCCCAGTCCACCAACCCTCAGACAGTGACACAGAGAGTAGGACGGGTGAGCTTTAGTCTTTAGTTTGCATTTCACAATGTGTGGATTACAGTACCTTGGATGGTTTAAAATAGAATCCCTGAGTTCCCAGATTTATATGGTGTGTTTCTGACCTTATCAATATTTAGTTTTTTTTTCACATTTACAGCCTTACAATACCTGAACAATACGCTTATTTAAAAGATGGAATAATGCTTATCATAATCGGAGCCACTCCAGTTATACATGTGCATATTTCCAGCAGGTATTCATTATGTTACGTGGGCTGGGTTCAGGCCACTTTAAGTTTTACTTCTTCATGGTTCACTTGGTCCTAGTGAATAGTAGAGTATAACACTAGATTCATTTTCATTAAGTGAGGCCTAAAATCTCTGCTTCTGTCAGCACCTCTGTCGAAAAGGAAAGCAGACACTGTGGAGAACAGGCAGGGCACCAATAGCGCATTAACTCCACTGTATTTGAGATTTTTCCCATGTTTGAATGCACAGTTCGAATTGTAAAGAAAAAGTTAATTAATGTAGAGTCAAGCAGTTTAATATCCATTTACGGCCCTTAAATTCCTTGTGTCAATGGATATGTTTACATTCACAGAGACAGTTGCTGACCAGCCAGTTGCTATAAGTTGATGCATCTATACAGAATGTATGTAGATTACTAGACTAATAGACTAATGGGCTCTTGTTGTCCAGTCAGCCATTTAAAATATAATTCTTTTCCTTGAGACATCACTGAAATCAAGTCATGGATGGATGAAGTGGTTTGTCCATGCAAGTACACAGCATCATTGTCTTTCTCTGACTTGCCTGCAGTCAACGGGGAGTCCTGTGATGCTGCTCTTGGGTCATCGTCTGCTGCAACAGGTGATCTGCCGCCCCCTGCAGATGACCACGAGGACTGCAATCAAGACGCCGCCCTGCCAGACCCCGACACAGCACCAGATAGCACATCTCAAACCCCGCCAACCTCCACACAGGCTCCAGCCTCCTCTTCTGCTGCTAAGCCTAATGATGGCACTGCTGCTGCTGCTGCTGCTTCCTCCACATTCACCTCCACGGCAGAGGGGGCCCCCGCCGTCACAACCTCCTCGTCATCGTCCTCTCCCCCCCCAGCAGTGGGAGAAGCGAATGCTTCAGAAGGCGGCGGTGGTAGCAGTAGTAGCAGTGCAACTGCAACTACAGATGGGGCCAAGCCCAGACAGCAGGTCCCCAATTCTGGAGCCGCAGATCCTCTGCCACCAGGGTAAAAAAAAAAAAACGCCACCAGCTGCATTTTCTGCATTCCCTGACTATTTACTGTACTTTAGAAATGTTGTCTAAAATTTAAATAACATAAATATTAATATATTTTATTATTAGATAAAAAAACATTAAATATTGTAAAGTCTCCCAGTAAAGAAGAGGGTGTCATTTGAGTGTCAAATACTTAAAAGTGTCACACACACTCATATTTCACACAATAATGTAGCAAAATCTCTCGTACATTTTCTGTCAATATATTTCTAGCCACCTCTGTCCTCTTGCTCAACCTTTTATAGCTTTTTGTTTGCACCCTGCAAATTGCTATTTGTTGTGTCTTTCAGGTGGGAGCAGAGGAAAGACCCGCATGGGAGAACCTATTATGTAGACCACAACACCAGAACTACGACCTGGGAAAGACCACAGCCACTACCACCAGGGTGAGTGTCTCTCTCTCCTGCTTACTTTCTGTCTTCCCTCCTTCTCAGACATGGAATCTATAACTTTTGGATTCATTATAAGTCAGTTTCAGATATCAATAATAAAAGAAACCTTTTATTTAAATCTCTTTCTGAGAACATTTGAAGTGTACTTTGGACATTCCAGGCTGGCTCTTTCATTTGCCTACCGACTTGCTTTTTGCATCCGTTTGTGTATTTTTCCCGTATTTCCTTCTCTCTGCCAGTTGGGAGCGCCGAGTGGATGACCGGGGCAGGATCTATTATGTGGACCACAACACCCGCACTACCACATGGCAGCGTCCCACTATGGAATCAGTCCGTAATTTTGAGCAGTGGCAGAGCCAGCGCAGCCAGCTGCAGGGAGCTATGCACCAGTTTAACCAGAGATACCTCTACTCTGTAAGTCAGTTCCCACCCCCACCCTTCCTACATCCTCTGGTCCCATTAACCCACTTAAAAAAAACACGTGTTTACACCTATAAAAATGCATTCCTTTTTGTTTTCCTGCCTAATAATTATGTTTGTCAACATTCTTACTTCCCAGTTTTGCATTTACTGTGGAATGCCACCCACATAATACTGTACAACATTCCACATACTAATAATCACGTAGCGTGGACATTCCCTTTTTAAAAGAGAGGCCACACTAGTACATGCAAAAAAGCGATATGGCGAGTGTATCCTCCATTTGTAAATTTGCGATTTAGATTACTTGCATATTAGTACGTGGTCTTGTATCCTATTCATGTCGCTTTTCCAAAGGGAAGTCAGGTTCCGCTGCACTGACGAAAGTCCACATGGGTTGAAACATTTGCACTCTTTTCACGTAACACTCTTTACAATTATGAACGCCCTGTGAAATTGTACCTTTACAAAGCAAGTGTTATTCCAAATATAACTCTTTGGTATATTTGTAATCGTTACGTCCTCTCAATTACAGACAGAGGCTCTAATGAAAACAAAATATAAAAAGGATGCCGTGATCAGTTACTAGGAAAAAAACAACAGATTTTGTTGTTAACAAAAATAACTGCACTCAAATTTAAAACAAAGCAAACAAAAGGGATGGAGATCCCGGTCAAAAGAACAAAAGACGGGGAAGTCACTGGGTCAATGCACAGCTCAACTCTGAAATTTCCCCACTGTGGGACTAATAAAGGAATATCTTATCTTATCTTTTAGCCTAAAGATGAGAAGTTTACCTTGCCAGAATTTAAAATATGCACGCCCCAGCCTCTGCCCTAATCTGGTTATCTTGGTGAGGGTCCATTTCCTAAGTCTTTGATCTGAGCAGTGATGTCATCTTCACTGACGATGATTAGCTTACAGCACAAATCAAAAGTCAAACAGCTGGGAAGTATTGAGCAGTAACCGGCCACAGAGGCCTTCTTGCCAGCAACAGAGCAAAACTTGTTTTCATTTGGAATTTTTCCCATTTCCCAGATCCTCGTCGTGGTGTCTTTTTTTCTTAATTTATTCTTGAATGTTTTTTTATACATATTTGGATTATTATTATTATTATTTTTTTACCAGATTTGTGTCTTCCTCCTGTTTTTTAAATGGAAGTCCATGTGTGCATCCCTCGATTTCAGGCATCCATGATGTCTGCTGAGAATGATCCTCTCGGACCGCTACCTCCTGGATGGGGTGAGTTCACACTCTTTCTTCTAAATACTGTACATATTTCACTCGGTGTCAGTATGCACTGTTCTTTAAATAAGAAAATATTTATAATTATTTATAACTTAATTTATTATAATAATTTATAATTGTATCAAGACTATTCTGAATGCATCCAAATTGTTTTGTTGCCTCCACAATTTTGACTCTTCTCTCAACCTCCTCCCCTTTTAAATCCTGCTCTCTGCTGTCACTGCTCGCTGTTCACAAAGATCATAGATGGCAGCTAGTCGAATTAGTCTATGTTTATAGCATGAGTCGGCACTGATGATAATCTGACATGTGCTGCCACATTGTTGGGCCCATTATCCATTTTGTCTGATTTTGATTCCTGTTTGCATTTTTATCAACTTTAGAGAGGCGTGTGGACTCCAATGACCGAGTGTACTTTGTCAACCATAACACCAAGACAACGCAGTGGGAAGACCCCCGAACCCAAGGGTGAGCTAAGGATCTTTTAAAGATCATACTTTTTCATGTGCAAGGTCATCTAGAAGTTAATCGGCTTCTTCCTGTCCTGCACCACATTGACGTCGCACACTTCTCTCTGAGGTTTACCAGTGATTTTACTGGTCTTGTTTGCAGTCACTCAAACTGGTGTGCCAAAATAGAATTTTTTTCTTAGACCAGTGTTGACCAGTTGTAGACCACTACGATGTTCTTAGTAATACCATAAAAGTTAGTCTCTCTTAGAAAGGGTGCGAATTATATTCTGTATGTACTGTGTATTATCTGAAATCTCAATCTGCTTTCTATAAAATTGTTGTAATATTTACTTAATATCATTGATCCATAAAAACTCACTGCTCTTCACTTGGGGATATACAAGCCTTTGCACTGGGCTAATAAACATCAAAGGAACTTCGGCATAACTCTAAAATCAATCTATAATGTTATTAAGTTCAATAAATATTCAGCGAAGAAAATTCTGAGTCAGCAACTGTGGTATAGTGAGTTCATTGAATGTCTGCTGGAAGCTAGGAAATGTCTGCTTTTTGGACCTGGTTCTAAGTATGCCAAGATGAGTAATTATAGTTATTATATCTGAACAGAATGTCAAGAATATGCATATGCAATATAACAAGATATGCATCATATCACATAGCAAGTTTTGCAGGTTGAAAATGCGAGGTGCGCTGCACTGCCCTTTTTTTTTATTGAAGACGCCCGATCACACAGAATTTTTTTTGCAGTTTGCTCCGTCTTTATGAAAAAAAAAACATTGTTGTTAAGTAACCACCGAATGAGTGCTAACATTAGCTTAACACAAACCATGAACATGTACCATGAACTTACCCGAAATATCAAGTTCTGCACTAATTTGCCTCCAGGCCTGCTGTGTTCAGATCATAGTAACTACGGTTGGTAAAGTCATATAGCTCCGGGTATCCAACAACAGATACCACAATGAGAAAAAAATGCTAATGACGTTGTGCGCTTTTTTCCGCTCTGAGTTGAAGTTTTCTAAACTCAAGACATTCAGGGCGCTCATGCAAAAACGCGAGGCGCACAGATCAGAAAAGTGCGAGGTGCACAGCAACGCAAAATCAGTGAGCAAAATGCTTCAATCTCATTGAAAACAATTACAAAAAGCCGCCCAGGCTGCTAAAAAGCGCTTTGTCTTATCGAGGCCTTAGAATTCTTGAAACTAACGTTTGTACTGTAGTATTTTTTAACATACAGCAGGTTATGATCTACAGGAAAAGAACACCATCAAAGCAAATTTAACTTATTTGCCCATCCGTCATCAGTACCATTATCCCATTATCTTTCTATCATGATAACGCAATTAACCTGTTGTTGAATTTGTTTGGAAGCTGCTACATCCTGTTGTACATTGTCATTATAAGAGGATATAGCTTTCACCCAGATGTGCTCTCAGGTGCCGAAATTTGGCACTGATTGATTTAACGTGAATCGGTACTCGGTAGTACCGACGTGATTGTTTTGGATTTGCCCACATTCAATTTTAAGGAAAAATATAAGGATATATATTGGTATTTTCCCCCATTATCCTGAGGGAATGTTTTATGAAGTAGCTCTAAGTGTCACTGGCCTGTCAGCATTTATCAGTCCATGTATATAATTTGTCCGTGTGTGTGTGTGCAGGCTACAGAATGAGGATCCTCTTCCTGAAGGTTGGGAGATCCGGTACACAAGGGAAGGGGTTCGCTACTTTGTGGATCACAACACCCGAACCACCACCTTCAGTGACCCCCGCACCGGAAAGTCCTCTGTGTAAGAGCACATTTTTTAAATAATTTACTTGTTCATGCGATCTATATTACATTACACGTTACAGAGAGCCATGCTAGAATCTGTGTTTTGCCTGTAGCCCGGAGAGCTGCAGCTACGGGAACTTGCATAGTTTAAGAGAACACTTTACTAGGACCAGATGGAGTCATGTTTTGCTTTTGCACATACAGCTCAAGTAAATTAGAGAAGATTACGAAAAAATGGTTCCCACTGATATTTAATTTCAAGGGTTCTATTTCAGGGATTTTTGTTTTTCTCAGAAAAAAGGAAATACTTCTAAATTTTAATTTCATGGGACCACACCAGAGCATATTTCACATGTACAACATATGTTCTACATTATATGGTGAAGATCCATCTGTTGACCCCTGTAGAATCCATAGCATGGTATCTATCAGCTCATACTAAGTTTTGACCTTTTTATATGTTTTTGTTCAGCACCAAAGGCCCTCAGATTGCTTATGAGCGCAGCTTTCGATGGAAGCTTGCCCATTTCCGCTACTTGTGCCAGGTAGGTGTTTTCTTTCTTTTACTCCATCGCTTTCTCTCTTCAGTCACTCATCTTAATCTTCTTTTTTTTCCCATCCAAATGCTTTAATGTTTTTTTCCTGTCTTTGCTCAGTCCAATGCTCTCCCTAGCCATGTGAAGATCACCGTCTCCAGACAGACGTTGTTTGAAGACTCTTTCCAGCAAGTAAGTATAGGTCCCTCTACCACTGTCCGGTTCCAGTTTAAGCCAATGCTGTACAGCACATACAGTAATGAAATTCATGTGCAGTGATGCATGACAGTCTGCATACATGTTGTATTTTGGAGTTTTCCTCTGCTATACATACAATAAATGCATGCCAACTGTGCCTATGTCCTTTGCTGTTGTTGTATTTTAGCTGACACGTGTTTTTTGTTTGTTAGATTATGGCCCTGAAGCCTTACGACTTGAGGAGGAGGCTCTACGTTATCTTCAGAGGCGAGGAGGGTCTAGACTATGGTGGCTTAGCAAGGTAATATAGAAATAGTATTAAGTTAATTAAAAAACGTATAAAAAAAACTAACTTTGTAAAACTAGCTAGAAATTGATCATGTGCAACTCTTGTCTCCCCCCTCTCTTTCCCCAAATACACTCTTCGTCCTCTCTCCTTGCCTCGGTCTCTCCTCTTGTCACTTTGCAGAGAGTGGTTCTTCTTGTTGTCCCATGAAGTGCTGAACCCCATGTACTGTCTGTTTGAGTATGCCGGCAAGAGCAACTACTGTCTGCAGATCAACCCGGCCTCTGCCATCAACCCGGACCACCTCTCCTACTTCTGCTTCATAGGCCGCTTCATCGCAATGGCAAGTTCACATGCTGCCCACACACGCATGCAAACAATCCTGATAACACTAAACACCTACGCAAAAACCATAAGAACTGAGACAAGCTGGTTATTTTTGTCAACACATTTGACGTATAAATGTCAAACATTAATTAATAAAAACATGTTGAAACAAAAAAAGTTAAGGTTTTATTTGGTTACAAACGCAAATGCAGACTGTGCACAATCTGTATGTGTTCATGTTTTCAGATTGTCAAACAGGTAGCGCGATTCCTCTCGCTTTCGGCTATCTCGCCTTCATCAGCGTGGTGTCTTGGGCTGTTTCTGTTTTCCTTATACTGTATATAATACATGAATCTGTCACGTGATTGATATGTCACCATAGATACCATATTTTCAGATTGACCAGCTCAGTAAATTATATTATTTAACTCTTGCTACAGGCACTTTTCCACGGCAAGTTCATCGACACAGGCTTCTCCCTGCCTTTCTACAAGCGAATGCTGAACAAGAAGCTGATACTCAAAGACCTGGAGTCCATCGACCCAGAGTTCTACAACTCACTTATATGGATCAGGTAATTTGTGTCTTTGGTCTGCACGGCCTTCAGAACATATGTGTGTATTAATCTGACAACAGGGAGCATGGCAGGAAAATTAACATGCGCGAATTTTAATGATCACATTACTGTCAATCATTTAGGAGAAAAAAAAAAGGTTTTTAATTGTTGATTTGATTTTGAGTGGAGGCTTTGATTAAAGAGTCACTATATGCATTCTTAAATAGATCATCTCATGACTTTCTTCTTTGCTAGAGTAATCTCCCAAGGTCCATTGACTCCACTTGTGTGTGTGCGTGCGTGCGTGCGTGCGTGCGTGCGCGCACTATTGGCTCCAGTGGTTTATTTAACTAGATGAACTGTAAGTGCTTTTATTGAACTCTGGAGGTGGCCAAAGTAGAGCACAGAGATTAAGGTTGGTCTCAGCCCGTTCCGCTTGCAGTTTCAACTAATACTTAGTGCCAACTACAGTATTTTTCCTTGAGCTGTGTGTGATCACTAGAGAAGATTAAAGGGGACAGTGAAGCACAAAGTATGGCAGTCACTCACCGGAATTAACTTTAAGAGTTTTCCCTTGTGGGTCTGTTTAGCACTGGTGATGCACAATAACAAGCCCAAAGTACACAGTCAATGCACAATAACAAGCCCAAAGTACACAATGAATGAGATATCACATTCATATACATCAGATATCTAGATATCTTTGTTTGGTTCTTTTGGCAACAATGAGCCGTTCACCCTTCATTATGCTGTCGCATCAACACAATCTCGTCTCTCTTCAGGGACAACAACATTGAAGAGTGTGGCCTGGAGATGTACTTCTCAGTGGACATGGAGATCCTGGGGAAGATCACCTCTCATGACCTCAAACCTGATGGCGCCAATGTTCTAGTCACTGAGGAGAACAAGGAGGAGTATATCAGGTTCAGTATAACTGCTGTTTCATCATAATGCCAACTATATCTATATATATATATATATATTTGTTAAACTTGCATTTCACTGTCCGGCTTGCAGTCTAATGGCAGAGTGGAGGTTCTCCCGCGGGGTAGAAGGTCAGACCAAAGCTTTCCTGGACGGCTTCAACGAGGTGGTTCCACTTCAGTGGCTCCAGTACTTTGATGAAAAGGAGCTTGAGGTGAGCAGCGTAGCCTGGTGCTGGTAATGCAGTAACAAGCTCTCTCCTATTTGGTGCTTTTAATGACTTGTGCTGTCATGTTTCTAGTGTGTGTAGAAAAGCCATTATCCCTCTGCTTCTGTTTTATTTGCTTTGTGTTCTACGTGTCCTTTATGTACTTGTATGTGTGTGTTTGATGTAGGTGATGCTGTGTGGGATGCAGGAGGTAGACCTCCAGGACTGGCAAAGGAACACGGTATACCGTCACTACACAAGGAACAGCAAACAGATCATCTGGTTCTGGCAGGTACAGTCACACAAACCAGTGTTAACTTTGTCAGCTATTTTTCGGTTTAGTCTTAGTCCTGTGTCAAATGTCCATTTTTAGTCATCAGATTATATTGAACATTTCAGTCAGCCAAAAACAATAAATCTGTCATTTTTAGTCAAATTTATTTCACAGAAGATTTTATCTTAACGTTATCTGATGAAAAACACAGGTTGAATGATTTAAGAATGTGCAACTTTGCAGTTACTCCGAGTCCTCCTGGCTGTGCTCATTAGAGATGCACGGTTCAGTAGCACCCACGGCCCCGTTATGAGAGCCGCACTGCCCAAAATACAGAAATATGCATTAATCAACCACCTGAACCTGACCCGACCCACAAACTGCCAACTTTATGCATTATAGTAGCACAATTGTCAGGACTGAGGACTGAGACAAGGACAGAGACAGACTGAGCGCTGCCGCAACGCAATGTGTGCGTGTCTGAGACAGAGTAAGTGACTGAGAGAGGGGAAGAGAAGGTAACGAAAATAAAGAGAGATTTTGGAAAAGTTTTCATTCTTTATACTACATTTTAGTCTTGTATTTTTTCATCAACAATATTGAATGTTTGATATCGTCACTGTTAGTGTTTAAAGGGGACCTATTATACTTTTCCCCTTTCCTTTAGTGTGTTATATATATATATATAGTTTTTTGTGCATGTAAAAGGTCTGCAAAAGAGCTCAAACTGAGTGTTTCAGACAGAGGGTGAAAAGATGTGCTGCAGCACAGCCAGTATGAGAAAAATATAGCAATTTTTGAACATTAAAGCATGTAAACATGTTCTAGTAGAAACCCAAAATACAAGTATGCATCTGAAAATAAGCATGATAGGTCCTCTGTAATGACGCCATGCCGTCTCGTCTTAGTCATGGAAAAAAAGGTAATTGACGAACATATTTTGTCATAGTTTTCGTTAACGAAAACAACACTGACACAAACACAGACCGTGTTTCTATATTCTTTACCCCCTACTGTTTGTAATGGAAAGGAGCAGAATATTCCACGTGTTCCTAAAGGCGTTGCACATTAATCGTGGCAAAGCTTACAGATGACGTTTCTTTTGAGTTCATGTTATATTTGAAATGTGTCCTATCATCTGATGGTTGACAGCCTGTCTAGTCAGTAGTGTGTGGTCACTGATGAGTGTGTGTTTGTGTTTTCACTTCTTCCCCCTGCAGCTGGTGAAAGAAGTGGACAACGAAGTGCGACTGCGGCTCATGCAGTTTGTCACTGGAACCTGCAGGCTTCCTCTGGGCGGCTTCGCTGAACTCATGGGTCAGTTGTGACAGACAGACAGACACACACACACAAAGAGTAACACATTTCCGACATAATCATTCAGACACCTACAGAAGAGCTACGGATACATACTATGCACATGTGTCATTTTCTTTCTACAGCGTTCTCACTCCTCGTCTTCTTTTGCATTGCAGGAAGTAACGGGCCCCAGAAGTTCTGCATTGAGAAGGTGGGGAAGGACACATGGCTTCCTCGGAGCCACACATGGTGAGTGGAGTGCTCTACCTCTGATTCAGGGGATTCATTCCTCCCTGACATAGAGTTTTGTATATTATATTGCCAGTATATTGCTATTTACCGTGATATACTGTGACTTGCGTGATGTTTTACTCCGGATTCTCCCTCCGTTTCGCTGACGTATTCCAGTGACTGCCGCTGGTTCAATGAGTTTGGCAGAAAAGTGAATCACAGCAGCTGCAATTTACTTAAAAAAGGGATAGTTTTGATTTTTTGGAGTGGGGTTGTATGAGGTACTTATCCATAGTACCCTACCCAAAGGGTACCCTGCACAGGAGCAAAGCAATGTACTGCTGTGCACGTATTTTAGCCATCTAAAAAAATCAATATCAGTTTAAGTGTACACTACATTTAAAATATTTTCACCCCATTACCTTGCCGTCAGACAGCCCTTTTTAACAGAGAACTGAAGCTGTTATCTATGCTCTCTTCAAAGCCACCAGACTCCTTTTGACAAAAACAGTAATTTTATCAGAACTTTGGTGTTTTAAAAGGGTTAGTTCAGATTCACCAAAGTCACACAATAACACAAACAAACTAACCGATCGAGACCAGCAACTCAAGTGTTCTGTGGGGTAAAATTACAGACTTTGTCAATGGAGTCCGGTGGCTTTGGAGAGAGCAGATATAACGGCAGTTCGTCTACTGTAGTGACTATTACCTCATACAACCCCACTTCAAAAAAACGGAACTATTCTTGACACTTTAATATCCCCGGGTTAATATGTAATCAGTGTATATAACACTGTTTATAACCAATTAATGTTTTATTGAGCATCTGACCCTTAATACTGATCTCTTTCATCCTCCCTCTTTGTTTTTTTCAGTTTCAACCGCCTGGACTTGCCTCCTTACAAGAGCTTCGAACAGCTGAAAGAGAAGCTGCTCTTTGCCATCGAGGAAACGGAAGGATTTGGCCAAGAATAGAGGGAGGAGTCCTCTGGTATTTCTCTCCCTCCCCCCATCGCTGTTTATTCAGCCAAGTAAAACAAACTAAAAAAAAGAATTGCACAAGATAACCACCAATGTATATAAGCTATTTTGTCATTTTAAACCAAATGTTAATTTGCAGCATCATTTTTGCAGCAATCCCGTTCCCCTAGCCCTTAAATATTATATGATACCCCCCGCATCATGAAATATGCAAGCATTTCAGCATTTTTGCTCCTCTGTTTCAAAACAGAAATCATGGATATTTTTTTTTAAATTTCCTCCCCACTGCTGACTGGCTTTTTAAAAGAGACTGAAAGTGTTTTTGAGAGGATTTTATAGTTGAAGCGCAATCTTTTTTCTTTTTTTTTAAAGCTCTAGTTCTATAGAGCTTCTAAATGGCAAGAATAGTATTGGGGTCAGGTGCCTGAATTTTTTTTTTCCCCCGTTGGACTCATAGTAATTGTTGCAATTTTTTTGCGTGCTTGCATGGCTGCCTCTAAAGATGAGAAGACTGCTGTGACCACCACCTATACTATACACACACAAAGGCATTTTAGCATGGACGCTCTGTCTATTAATGAGCTTTTTACCATTATCGTCAAAAAAGGCAAAGTCGAGGATGGACTGATCCGAAGCAGAGAATAACCTCCTCATACAGTTTTTTTTCCCTCAATGAGATTCTGGACACCAGCCCAGGGTAAGAAGCATCATCGGGGTCCTCCCTTGGGATGAAGACACGAGTTGAGAAAAAAAGACTTTGTGGAGAAAGGCTACTATATCAAAAGGAATGTGAGGTTTCGAGGAAAATATTCTAAATCGAAGTGAAAGGGTGAAGTGTGTGTGTGGTGGCAGTGGAGACTGTGGTTCACAGTTCTGATGGGACACTGGATCTGTTCCTGGCCTCCTAGACTGCAGCCCACTGCTTCAGTTGGCAAGTAAGATACACACCAGGATGACACACTCACCGTTTTCATTTAAAGACTGAGCCGAAAATTGTCACAGCAAAAGAGACAAAAAAAACAGACTCCGGCTCAACGGGTCTTGGCTGAATATCTTTTTGCCTCTTTGAATTTTGATCTAGGACTGTAAAGTGTCTCCAGTCCCGTGAAGCCACTGTGATTTACAGAGCTACAGACATGATTATGTTTATTTGATAACATGAAGATCACATTGACTTGAACCCCTCTGTTGTAGGTGTCACAATAGACTCCAACAGTGCATTTTGCCATAAACATTATCACTGTAACATGATGCATACCAAATGAAAACTGACATTTTTAATCATTAAAATCTGAGATAGCATATGATATCTGGCAATCTTGTGTTGTAAAAAAGGTCCAAAGGACATCTCTTTCATATGAATGTACATCCGTACAGCTTTTCACTTATTGCCAACCATTAACTAATTACAACTGAAGCCAATGCGGCGTAAAGGTCCGAGCATTATTGCAAAAATGTCATCATCATGGCGGTAAAAATGTCCTTTTAAAGTTCTAAAAAAAAACGTATCAAATTTCTTGTCTTGAATGACTTGAAAGCAACCTATATAAATATTGCATGCAGGCAGCACAGACTTTAAACTGGCCAGGTAAAATAAAATAAGCATTAAACTCATTTTTCGATGAGGCTGATGGGTCAACTAAAAAATTTTTGGGCTTCTGAAAGTATTAAGTGGGTCATAAACCTGTATGGTATTGTACATGCAGTGTGTATCTGCTATTTGGACGTGCGGTCGACAGCGTGACTGCAGTTAAGCTCCGAAAAATAACCTTCGAGCCGTAGTGCTGAGCCCTCTTTCCTGAGATCATCCAATTTAATTATTCAACCCATGTTCAATCTCATTCTCAGGTTTTGTGCTGAGGTGAGAAAGCCTTAGTTTAATAAAGATGCGTGCGTGTGCGTGTGTGTGTGTGAATCAGTTAAGTTGCAGAAAAAAAAATAAAAACTAGCCTTCCACATACAAATAATGATTACAAAACGTAAAGAGTTAATGAGACACTAAAGTGCCACAGACCAAATAACGTGTGGAAACCTTCCACGGCTAACTCCTCCGCAGCCTAAGGCCTGCTTGGAGACTGACGCAGCATTGCAGTGCTATATGTTGTGCGTTTTTTTGTTTTTGCACCCCCCCACTTTCCCCGTGTCCTTTCTTTCCTTTTCAACGCTTCAGGGGACGTGTCCTTTTTTGTTTTTTCAAAATGTTCCGTCTAACTCCATTGTTTCTAAACTCTGGTGCTTATTCTTTCAGTCAGTGGTCTAAACGCAGCTATGGCAGTGGCAGGCCATTCTCCTCGTTTTCTCTAGCGTCGTGTTTATTTCAGACCACTGCAAACGGCAGCAAGCTGCTTTAGACTTTTTTCTAGTTATCAGTCATGTGTATATAACATGTATTCAGCTGTCCCTGTGGAAGAGCTGGAAGGGAGGGACGACAGTATGAAGAAAAAACATTTACTGTAGCAAAAGGAGCCGACTTTTAAAGAGAAGTCAACACTGCATAACTCTGTGCTTCCTTTTGAACAGAAAACCTGTAATCAAAGAAAAATCAACTGTGTATGTGAATATTCATTGTATAAAGATAATGAAAGTAAAATAAAGTACTTAAATATTATAATTAATTACACAGAGCCGCCGCTCCATTGATGGAAATCTGTGATGCCTTTTGTTCTTATCAGAAAATAGATGGGACGTTTCGGGTCGCCTTCGTCGTAGCCAGTATCAAGATGAAGTAACACCTGGACAGGTGTGTTCTCTCAAAGCAAAGCTGATTCACAGTACTGTACATCATTTCAGTGCGTGATGATGCAGCAGGGAACTTATTACCGTGCTGACTGCGGTTTAGGCCACCTGAAACGCATCCAAACTGTAACATATCGCGTGTAGATACACACTGTAAACACCAACTACACTGTACAGAATGCCCCTTTACTGGAGACGATGTGTATAGAAGATTCATTTTTAATCTGCTTTCACCCATTTTAATGAAGAGAGATGGATTTATGAGATACAAATAAATAAGTGAATAAACCCCCCTCCGTGACCATGCTTTCTTTCTTTTTTTGTTTTTTGTTGTGTGATTATCGGGGGATGAGAGGCCTTCTGCTCAGGATTCACAACAAAACTGTTGGCGATTTTTATTCTGTTCTTAAAGAAAAATAATAAAACAATGTATTCTTGGTTTATCCTTTGTTTTGATTGGATCTTGCCTGTGGAAAGAACCATATTTAATAAATGTATCTGACCATCTTTACAGCTGGTTTGAATTTATTTTGAGTTCAGTCAGTGTGTGTGTATGACTGTAATGTCAATAAGAGCTGTGATATTCTGTCTGATAGCTGCAGACTTTAGCTAATATACAGATTTTTTATCACCTCCTTGCCAACAAAGGACTAGTGTCAAGGGGAATGTGTTGAAGACTAACCACACAAAACCACTTCTAGGTTAAATGTTAACAGTAATATAACAATTAAAATCAAAGCGATAACAATTAGTGTTTACTATGGTCTCATTAAACCGGCTCAGTTCACCCTATGCAGGGGAAAAAAACAAGTTGACGATGCATTTTTTGCAAGATTTATTATTTTGATCTGAGAGAAAAAAAACAAAACAACAACAACCTGCATTCCAGGTAAAACATAGTAAATGTGTATATTTGATTAAATCTGACATCTGATTTGAGAAACCAGCTACTAGCGCTTCAATTATTGTTAAACAGATACTGTTTGGTAATGAACATTTCTTGATTTAACCACTGTAATTTTCAATACGCAACTTTTTTTCCCCCATACAGAATAATATCGGTTGTATGCTTCACTGTCGCGAAGCACTTTCTCTTCGTCGCGTTTCCTCCATTTTCAAAACACAAAATAGATGTCAGAGAAAAGTCAGTGTAAAGGGGATTCAGGCATGAATAGATAACACAGAGACCATTCTGTTCACGACTTCATTATCAAACGTTGATCCTGTTGTAGTTTTAATTGAACTAAAATGCTAAATGATCCAACAGGGTTCTACTGTATTAATAATTACACAAGCAGATGAAAAAAAAAGCATTTGTTAGCAATTATTTACAGTCCGATTGTCCCAAAATGCCTCGTGTTCCACTCAGTGGTAATAACTTCATCCAAGTTTCTTCAAGAGGTCTAGAGCCTCTTTATGGACCTGCAAAGGAACAAATATACTGTAAATCTACTTGAGTATGTTCACAACGGCACGTACGATTCACGCATCCTGAATGTCTTTCAACATCTTCCTCACAGTTGAACTATATTACATCTGGGTCGAGCAGTTGTGAAGACAGTAAATCGAACGGTGGCAGTCTTAATGTACGTACCTCTTTGTCTTCCAGTGTGTGAGCAGGGTACTCTTTAGCTTTGGTCAGATAGAGCAGTGCTTTCTCTTTGTCTTTCATGCCCAAGTAGGTCTTCCCGAGCATTAGCAGGTTTTTACTGTAGAAGTTGGGATCAACTGACACACAGAAATCTATGTTAGTTGAATGCATTTTAAACCTTCATAGAAATCATTCGCAAGCACAGTGCTGTCTTGATCTAAAAATCTGAGCGTCAGCCAACTTGAGATAAGCAGTTTTTCAGTGAATAAATGCCTCAGTGACTCTATGGTATAATGTGTTTTACCATCTTCAGCTTTCAGGAAGAACTCCAAAGCCTGAGAGGAGCAGAGAAACACAAATATGTAAAGATGTTGTTCATCTCTCCCAAGCTCAAACCATAAAGTGACAAATAATTCTAGACAAATAGTCCTCACCTCCTCATATGTGGACATGGGTGGTGATGAAAAAATGACAGCCGCCACCTTGCGTTGATACCAAGGCAGCTCGGCAAAAGCAAAGCACCTAAGAGAGAGAGAAGATTTCCCTGAATAATAAAGCCTCAGTGACTTAAAGCTCTAATAATGTATAGTAAAATGATTTGGCACAAAAGCCACAACTGCAGTCTGTCACATTTTTTAACCCTGTTAAGCTCTAGTGGTGAACAAGTGGAAGTGCAACAACACTGACGTGCAGTTTTTGCTCCAAAACAGCCAAAAAAATATGATTTCCCCTCTGAAAGAATACACGGTAAAGATTTGCATCTTTAAGTCTCACGCACACACGGTTTCAATCCAGCCGAACTGGTTTGTATCCATGTTTGACTTGGATGTGTACTGAACTTTCGGATGCTCCTGAAGCAGCTGTGTTGAAGAAAAAAATGTCACACCTTTGGTTCAGTAAAAAAAAAAAAAAAAAACTCACCAGTGACCCAAAATATGCATCGAAGTGGCATCTTTGGGATTGAGCTCAACGGCTCGCTGGAGAAAAAAGCAACAGGTTTCACTTCAGAATACAGTTCAAATGTGACACAATGATATAATATGACATTGACCCAAATGCCCTCTCACCTCTAGATGTTCCCTGATGATGTAGGAATTTCCAATTTTCACCTTCACTCCCTCGTATTCCCCAACATCACTGAGACATACTGCATACCACTGTGTTAGGAGAGGGAAGAATGTCCAGAGTTTGGTCAATTTTTAAAGCTCTTTTCAAAGAAACTGCCCTGTGTTGTAATGTGTTGTTCCACTTGGCAACACCCTGCAGGTGCAAATGCAGGCAAACTGTTTATTTTATTTTGGTTGTCATTGATACTCATGATAAAAGCCCTGAAGACAAGAACATCGTGACCACGGATGTGCTTATGTGGTTGGACACGTGCCTTGTTTGGATTTCTTTGTTGTTTGTGTGTTTGTATATTTGTTGTTTTTCCATTGTGTGATATCCCCTTATTTGTGGGAGGATTATGTTTATGTTTAGTTGATATTTATGTATTGTGCTGTTAGATGATGGTGGGTTAACCTGCCGGAATATTTGTTTTTTTGTTAGTTAAGGTGTCTGAATAAGTCCATGAGGGATGGCTCATGTAAATGACCAGACATGAAAATAAATCATTCATTCATTCATTCATGAGGTAACTTATTTCTCTCCGATAAAGCAGATCTGATGGAGGTGAATCAGTAGTGCTCCCTCAGTAAAACCAGTGTCTTACTTTGTGCGCCGCGAAACACTTCTCATCCTTCTCCAGCGCCTTCGTTGCATATTCGAAGCCCTCGAACATCAGCTGCTTCTTCCGTTCGGCCTCCATGTCGGGCAGGAGGGACAGGTCACGGGAAGCCCGGGCCAGCCTCCAAAGGAACTCTGCGTCATCGCTGGATGGATGGAAACAAAATCACTTGAACTTGAACTCAGAATGTGTATTAAATGTTCAACTTTTGATGCCGTCTAGTGATACAAAAAGACACTCTGGCAGAGGGCAATGCGCTCAACTTTCAAGAAAAAAACTGAGCAGAGATAAAAAAAATATCAAATAAATAATACAATATCAAAACAGGGTACATTCTGATAACTTATCGTGTGAAAACAGAAGGAGAAAATATGAAAAGGGAGAACAGAGAAGAGTTGGTTGTGGTTATGGCCGCAGTGTGAAAGAGCTCTGTCCTTACCTGTCCTTGTACTGCAGCAGCAGCTGGAACAGCTTCTCTGTCTCTGCACAGCTGTACAGGTAGTCAGCTTGCTCCAAAACCTCATCTGCATAGACACAAAACACAACAGCAAAATCAGCCAGAAATGGTTTTACATCCTAATTCACTAAACCTCAACTCTGTCTTTCTCATCTTCCTTCACTCTGTCCTAAAAGTTCTCATTGAAAGGTCTCAAATATGTGTTTATCAAAGGTATAATATGCAAAAAAAAAACTAAAAAAACAAAACAATGGATAGACCGATACAAAAATAATCCCTCTCAATTGTCACTTATGACCAACTAGTGTGGTGGTGTCTATATTTACAGAGACCCTGCAGCCCTCTGCCTGGATTTCTTCTTATTTTGCTGGGTTCGAGGCTCTTCTGGGCTTCAACAAACAGCCTTTTGTCCCCAGGTGGCAGAGTAACGCCCGGTCAACAACAGCTCGCAGGGTGCGGTTTGTTTTCCAAAAGCTTCACTTTAATGACCCCTCACATCTCGCACAGTTTGCCAACTACCTTTTTCTAAAGCGTAGACCACAGCTGAACTCTGCGCCCTGCGATAACCTCCATAACCCAGACAGGATAGTGCAGGAAGCCCCAGGAGGAGTGCAGCTCTTCCACCCTGTACACAAGAAAGGGAATGGACATAAAGACACATAAGTAAAACCTGTGCAAGGGACTACTTCACAGAGTAAAGAAAAGTGAAAGAAAAGAAAAATTTAAGTGGTTTTCTTAGTGAAGAAAATTTCTGGCTGATGGCTACTATTTTCAATGATCAGTCTCAGTTGACCCAAGGTAACCCTGGCACTACCAGAGAAGCAGTGTGGAGGTATCAGGTTATTGCACTCACCCACACTCATTGTAGAGTTTGAATTGGACTATTATTAGTCAGTCTTCCTCATCATCATACTAAATCTGATATACACTGACAGTGATGACATCTTCATATACAGCTGCAGCATGTCTAAGCAGGTCTCTGACAGTATTAAAGCCCTAGGCCTTTGCCCTTTAACCTACATAAACATATAGGCTAAGCAAAAGCTTTTACAATGGCACCATTGTTCTTCCAAAGAATGAATTTGGGCATCTGTGAGTAAGCAAAAGAAGTAGGCAAAAGTGAATGATAACAACACTGCCCTATGAGTATTGTAAAAGGCATAGTTATTTACAGTCAGAGCAGAGGCAGTCCTTCTTAAAGGTGTCCAGTAGTGCCGGTGTGTCCCTCTGATTCTGATACCTTTCCCAAGTGCTGACAGTAAAGTCCTGCCGACACATCGACCCAGCACTATTCCAGCCATTGTGTCAAAGCCCCAAACGCTCAATGATCAGGAATTACGATCACATCGCAAACTTAAGGCTAAAAGCCGAGAGGCTGGTTGGTCGGCAAACACAAACAGGGAACATTCAAGAGCGCAATCTAGAAAAACGTTGCAAAATGACAATAATTGGGGATGTTTGTCTCTTGAGTAACACCAAGACATAGGTTATATTTGATTGTATAGTTTGCCTTAAAACTGTTACATATGTAGTTACATTTTAACACATATTTACAATTTTTAATCTAGAAGTTGTATCCTTAATATTTTCTAATTCTACAACCTCAGTATGTCACATTGCACGTCACCACACATTGTGTATGTGACAAATAAATTTAACTAAAGCATAATAAAAACTGAAATACCAAAGAGCTGATCAAACCCTTAAGATTTTATCGGGCAAAAATACATAAATAAATGCTCTAATAGCTTGATGAACATATACACGGGATATCTGAACATGTTATAGTGGTTGTTTTTAACGTTACATGTTAATTAGCTATCACAACATCTTCAAATTATGAGCAATTAAACGATTGGTTCGAAATGTATGTTCTTGAACGCACCCCGGAAGACTGTCCCCCCTACATATGTGGTCGAGACAGACAGAAACAAACCAAACTCCTGACAGTTCCGCCGTAATTTTTTACCCTGGTTATTGTACTGCACAGTGTCACTAAAAAAATTTAATTTAATTTTAGCACAAATGTACCAGACGAGTATAACTTAGTTGCGAGTTTAAAGCGAACAGACGAAGTTAGTTAGCTAAGTAGCTAGTTGAACAGCTAGCTGAGAGTCGGCCCCTCCCTCGGGTTGCTCAGCTGTTCTTGTCAGATAAACGTGACGCATTCATGTATGACCACCAGAGGAGGGACAAATTGTATGTTTTTTTCAACAACTAAACGGGTAAATAAGTTTTAAACTGATATGAGTGAATAATATGTGTAATTTATGTGTAAACTGTATAGGTTGGTATTAGTTTTGGTGCTCCGGGGCGTCGCCACACCCACTAACTGTCACCGCCTGCATGTCTCAATTAATAACGCCAAGCGGCTTAACCCGAGCTTTGTTTTTCCACTATATTATTATCAGTATGCAATTTTGCAGTTGTGGTCTTTATTTTCGTTTTAATACAGGCTCTCCATACACTGTTGTGTTCTGTTAAAGGTAACGGTGTATTATAAGGTACAGTGTAACGGTAGTTAGCGTTACATTAGCAAAAGTCTAAACACAACATTGCAACCTGCTGTCACTCCTTAAATAACTAACCCAGGGCATAAAACCAGGGTGGAAAATTAACTTTTTTTTCACCTGTACCTGTGGCTGGTGGATTACAAACTCTACCAGCTGCTCATATTTTACCAGCATTTGGCTGGTGGCTGATGCTAATTTCCAACCCTTAGTTTTTAACATTACCAGTGATGTAATGTAACTAATTACATTCACTCAAGTAACACATTCGAAGCAACGTTTACTGTTACTTGTGCTTTACTTAAAGGTCCCATATTGTAAAAAGTGACATTTTCATGTCTTTTATATTATAAAGCAGGTTTAAGTGCTTTATAAATACTGTTAAACTATCAAAATGCTCAATATACGGAGAAACACACACAGTCCGTATTCAGAAATTGTTGTTTGAAACAAGCCATTAGGATTTCTGTCCATTTTTGATGTCACAAATCTACAATATTTAGATCATTACACGGTTTCAAATGTAAACATTCTCAGTGTGTCCCAGTTTATTTCCTGTTGCAGTGTATGTAAATATCAGCTGACAGGCAGTAAACATGGACCCAATCTGTTGCCTAGCAACGCAATTCTGTTGCAATTCCATTGAAATACACTAAAACGGAGCGTTTCAGACAGAGGGTGAAAACAGGTATATTTAGGTAGTCAGTATGAGGAAAATAAAGGGGGGTTTGAACATTACAGCATGTAAACATGTTCTAGTAGAAACACAAAATGCAAGTATGAACCTGAAAATGAGCACAATATGGGAAGTATTTCCATTTCATGCAACTTTATGCTTCTACTCCACTAACAGTTACATCTCAGAGGTAAATATTGTACTTTTTTTTTACTCCACTACATTTATCTGTCAGCTTTAGTTACTTTTCAGAATACAGCTTTCTTACCCTTCCTGTCCAGTGAAAAACAATTCATCTCCTGATGTGTTGATTTTAAATGTTTGTGATAAACTGAAGGTTGCAGTGTTCCTTTATGGGGTTGAGGAAATTTTTGTCTCCTCTTAAGCTAAATTTTCTTTTTCGGCTGCTCCCGTTTAGGGGTCACCACAGCGGATCGTCTGTTTCCATCTCTTCCCCGTCCTCTGCATCTTCCTCTGTTTGCGCCAACCGCCTGCATGTCCCTCCGTCACCACATCTATAAACCTCCTTTTTGGCCTCTTATCCTCCTGACTGGCAGCTCCACCTTCGGCATCCTTCTCTCGACATACTCAGCATCTCTCCTTTGCACGTGTCCAAAACCACTCCACCCACTCAATCCTGCCTGCACTCTCTTCTTCTCCTCTCTTTCGCACTCCTTGTTACTTTGAACAGTTGACCCCCAAGTATTTAAACTCATCCACCTTTGCCACCTCTGCTCCTTGCATCATCCCCATTCCTCTGTCCTCCCTCTCATTCACACTAATGTATTCCGTTTTGCTGACTTTCATTCCTCTTCTCTCCGGTGCGTACCTCCACCCCTTCAGGCTCTCCACAACCTGCTCCCTCCTCTCACTACAGATCACAATGTCATCCGCGAACATCACAGTCCACGGAGACTCCTGCCTGATCTCGTCGGTCAATCTGTCCATCACCATTTCAAACAAGAAAAGGGCTCAGAGCCTCGTCACCTAGCTTCCACTACTCTTTCCCAGCTCTACACATCACACTTATTCTTGAAAATCTCTACCAGTACACCTCTTCTCCACTCTTCAAACATCCTCTCACTTTCCAAGATTGTGTTAAACAGTCTAGTTGAAATCTCTGAGCTCTCCATGCCTCCACAGGTATATCATCTGGACCAAACGCCTTTCCGCTCTTCATCCTCTTTACAGCTACTCTCACTTCATCCTTCCTAATCCACCGCACGTCCTGATTCGCAATCCACACATCATCCAACCTTTTCTTCATTCATCAGCCCCTCAAAGTACTCCTTCCAACTTCTCAACACACTCTCCTCTCTTGTCACCACATTTCCATCTCTATCCTTAATCACCCCAACCTGCTGCACCTCCTTCCCAGCTCGGCCCCTCTGTCTAGCCAACCAGCCAAGTCCTCCTCTCCTTCCTTAGTGTCCAACCTATTTTATAACTTGCGATACGCCTTTTCCTTAGCTTTCGCCACCTCTCCCTTCGCCACATCTCCTTGTACTCCTGTCTACTTTCTTCATCTTTCTGACTGTCCCACTTCTTCGTTGCCAACCTCTTCCACTGTATACTTCCATGTACTTCCTCATTCCACCACCAAGTCTCCTTGTCTTCCTTCCTCTGTCCAGATGACACGCCGAGTACCTTCCTAGCTGTCTCCCTCACCACGTCTGCAACAGTTGCCCAGCCATCCGGCAACTCTCCTCTACCACCCAGCGCCTGTCTTAACTCATCCCTGAACTCCGCACAACAGTCTTCCTTCTTCAACTGCCACCATTTGATCCTCGGCTCTGCCTTCACTTCACTCTCTTCCTCTTCTTAATCTCCTAAATCATCCTACAGATCACCATGCGATGCCGCCTAGCTACGTACTCCCCTGCCACCACTTTGCTTCTCTAATCTCTTTCAGGTTGCACCTCCTGCATAAGATATAGTCCACCTGTGTGCACCTTCCTCCACTCACACATTACGATCTCATAGAATATGATGCATCGCTGTAAATTAAACTACCCAACAGTATATAAGGGAGTTAAAATTAGCACAACCAAATGCAACAGACACATTAATGCAGCAGTAATGTTAAATCTAGAGACATCAGATATAATAGCAAAACGCTGGCAGGGAGCATTTTACCGCACAATGACTACTTTTACTTTCAATAATTTAATTACATTTTGCTGATATTACTTACATACTTTTACTTTAAGTAAGGTTTGGAATGCAGGGTTTTTACTTGTAGTGAAGTATTTTCACAGTGCGGTATTTGTATTTTACTTAAGTAAAGGATCTGAATGTTTTATTCCACGAAGAGGTGCTGCCTGTACAATATCCAGTGGTGAAAGAAGTACTCAGATTGGCTAATTAATGTTATTCAAAAGTACCAATACCACTGTGTAAAAATACTCCATGATAGGTCACAAGTCCTGCATTCAACATTTTAATTGAGTTAAAGCAGTGTTGCTCAAAGAGACTGAGTAAAAGTGCAGAAGTAGTTTTAAGCAACAACATTTTTAAGTATCAGTTCAAGCAGTCATTATGCTGAGTGGCTTCTGTCAATGAAGTACAAAAAGTACAATATTTCCCTCTGAAATGTAGTGGAGTAGACACTTCAGACAATATTTACTGATTAACTGTGGTGAATCTGATCATCTTAGTACAACCAGCTGCCATGGCCTCGGGCGGGGCCGCGGTGCCACCAGCCACCCATATGGCCACCAAGGTGGAGCTGACCATCTCCTGTGAGAGCCTCATGGACATGGACGTCTTCTCTAAGTCTGACCCTCTGTGTGCCTTGTACATCAACACTTCAGGCTCCCACTGGTATGAGGTCTGTATAGGTCATGGGGGGGGGAGACTGTTTTGAATAAGCAATTTATATAAACCGTTACATCTAACACAGACGTACCTGAATTCATTGTTGGCAAAGTAGTTGATGGTGTTCCCTGTTATATATTTCAGTGTATGTATTGGGCTTCTGATTTAGCCTATGTCTTGTGACATTATGTCTTTTCTTTGTGAATCAGTTCGGACGCACAGAGATGATCCTGAACTGCCTGAATCCAAAGTTCGCCAAGAAGTTTGTGATGGACTACTATTTCGAGATGGTGCAGAGGCTGAGGTTCTGCGTGTATGATATCGACAATGACACCTATGATCTGGGTGATGATGACTTTCTGGGGGAGCTTGAGTGCACCCTGGGCCAGGTGAGAGCTTCACCTCGTACAATTGTGAATGAAAACTTTAGGCGTTCGGCCACCCTTTTTCGTTGTTCTGTGACACCTGCCAGTGTTTTGTGTCCAGATTGTTTCTAGCAGGCAGATGACTCGATCGTTATTGCTGAAGGACAAGAGGCCGGCAGGTCGCGGGACCATCACAGTGAGTGGACTCTTTTTCTCTCTTTTCTAAAAGATATGATACGCTTTGCGCTCAGGCAGTTGTGACACAAGTTTATCAGATTGACTGTTGTTGTTTTATGCACAAAACTCCAATCTATGCCTTCGTGGGTGGTAATGTGGTCAAAACAAGCATGAACAGTTTTTTTTAAATGTTGTATATGGTTAAAATTATAGAGGCTTATTGGAGGCTTGATACTTTACCAGCTGTAATTTATCTTGAGATGTGATCATAGCAAATAACTAGAATCTTAGCACTCTGTGGTGTTAGACAGATAGTCATAAAATACCAGCATCTTTCTGGAATTGGACATATTGCATAACTGCGTCTGGTGTTGGTTATAGTGACCTGCTTTGATTAGTATAATATGTTTATGTTGTTACATGTTTAATATATCAGTGTTTCTGTGTAACTGGCTGTGAAAACATATATCCCTCTGGGACAATAAATCAAAATCTAATATAATTTTAGCGGCCACAGCTGGGTTATAAAACACAAACACGCTTTGTGCTGTTTACTGATGTGAATTTACACAATTTCTGGGTTTAAAAAGACCAGCAAATTAAAAGAAATATCCTTCACTGTGCTACAAAAACCTTTCAAGAGCTTCTTTTCTTTTCTTTTTCAAATAGATCTGTGCCGAAGAAATAACAGACACCCGAGTGGCAAACATTGAGGTTTCGGCCCGCAGGCTGGACAAAAAGGTAACGAAGGGTCATTTTAAATAGTTTGTTCTGACACTGGGGGGGTTCAACAGCCTTTCGATTTGCTTTAAATATCTTGAAGTGCTGTAAATTATTAATCGGATGTGGTTTTGCAGTTTTTGTGGTGGTCCGACCCTTTCCTGGAATTCTTCAAGCAAACAGAAACGGGTTGGCAGCTGGCTCACAGGACAGAGGTACACATATTTGCCATCAACTCATTCCTCTTCTTGCGTTGAACTATTATTGACCTGTGGCTCATCTTAACCCGTTTATGTAGGTGGTCAGCAACAACCTGAACCCAATATGGAGGCCTTTCCGCGTCTCATTGCGATCTCTCTGTGGAGGAGATGTGGAGAGACCTGTAAAGGTAATTTTAGTTATATATCTCAGTCAATAAGCCCTGTAAAATGCAGCCCATTAACACAACCTGTTCCCTTAACAGTAGATTTCTTTTGGTCCTTTTCTTTATGTTTTTTTCAGATCAGCTTGATTGACCATGCTACTCTAACATACTAATGATTCATCTTGTAATTGCGTTTTCTTTTCATTTTTACAACGCTCCCAAACTTAAAACGAAGCTGCGACCCAGCTGGATAAAGCGGTGTGTGTGTGTATATGCACGGTTCATGACGTCCCCCACCCGAAGGTGTGCATTTTTGCTATGTTCTTTCCCCCTCAATTCAGTTACTCCCATTTCATTTACTTAATGTGTTTACGTCGATAACTGAGAGTGAAATGTGATTGATTATTTGTGCGTGTGAGATGTGGCCGTTGTAATTTATTGGTGGGTTAAACTGACATTGGGTCGAGTGTGCGCTGAATATATGATGAAGCTTCCTCGCGTAAACACAACTAGTGAATACTGTATGTTTAAATCATGAGTATATCACATAGAAACTTGCCATTATAGGGGGATTTTCCTTAGTAGTCTAAAAAAATACATGCTGTCTAACATCCCATTTCAATTTAAATGTTTGCATGCTGACAAAACAAACATTTCTGAGCACACAATGCTTATTAATACTTTTAACATATGTTAGGATGACTATCAGCAAACATGTTCTTAATGGCTTCATCAACCTTAATTTATTCATCCTGTCTTGATGCTTAGTTAGTCTCTGAACATATTATGGTGTGGCCTTTATTTTCTCACCCACTAGAGGAATTCTCTCTGTTTGTCTTCAGGTTGACTGTTATGACAACCACGTCAACGGCTCCCATGACCTTATTGGGACATTTAAAGCCACACTGGCGGAGATGCAATTGGGAACACACATTTCCCCGGTGAGACTGTGTGTGTGTGTGTGTGTGTGTGTGTGAGTTTGTGTTTGATTCCAGCTCTACCAATAAAAGGCCTGTTCTTTTTTTTATTTTAACCAGCATAAATATGACTTGTGTTCTCAATTGCAGGCTGAATTTGAGTGCATTTCCCCAAAAAAGTTAAGGAAGAAAAACTATAAAAACTCTGGGGTCGTTTGCGTCAAGAACTGCCAGGTAATGATTTAGAAACATTTAGGACATTTAAGATCTTGATTTCAGTATATTTTCTCTCACTGAGCGACTGCATCTTCTCGTTCATTTTTAAAACGACCAGAAACAACTCTTGTTGACTCTTACATATGTTCCAACTCTTACTGTTTTTTTTATTGCATCACTACAGTACATACATTGTACACTGCTGCACACAGTTAACATCATGTTTACTCTTTCAGGTGGTGAAGGAGTACACCTTCCTGGATTATATTATGGGAGGTTGTCAAATCAACTTCACTGTGAGTTTGGAAATGTCAGACACAAGACATTATGACTGCGATACTTTTATTTATGTTCGCATTTTTTTATTCAGCGGTACGGCTGCAACTAACAATTATTTTCATTGTTGATTAATCTGTTGACTATTTTCTCGATTAATCGATGAGTTGTTTGTGTGTTTACAGGTCAGAAAATGGTTAAAAATGTCGATCAGTCTTTCCCAAAGCCCAAGATGACGTCCTCAAATGTCTTGTTTTGTCCACAACTCAAAGATATTCAGTTTAATGTCATAGAGGAGTAAAGAAACCAGAAAATATTTACTCAAACCGGTTAATCGATTATCAAAATAGTTGGCTATTAATTTAATAGTTGACAGCTAATTGATTAATCGATTAATCGTTGCAGCTCTAATCAGCAGACCATACATACTGACTGACTGACTGTGCTGTCTTATAAGTAAAATGAATTGTTTTATTTGATTATATATTTTTTAATGAGCCTCCAGGTAGCGCGCCTCTCCTACACTTGCAGAAGCTCACTATATACTGTGTTACGTATCTCTCATTTGCATTTGGTCACTGAGCAGCTCCTCATATGTTGATTCTAATCCTCTCTCTGGACTCCGGCCAGATTGCCATCGACTTCACAGGCTCCAACGGGGATCCCACCTCTCCCCGGTCCCTCCACTACATCAACCCTGAAGGCTACAACGAATACCTGACAGCCATCCAGGCGGTGGGCAATGTCATCCAGGACTATGACAGGTAAACTCTGCTTCATCCTACAGTACCCTACCACTTTAATTATCTCTGAGACTATTGCAGAGTTTGAAAAAAAAACTTGTCATTTATTACTAACTTCTGATTTGAAAACTTCTATCAGATAAAGTTTGCTTGTTTAGTTAGTTTCACAGCTTTAATCAACCGACCGATGTGCCTTGTGTAATACGTGTTATTGATGTTATACCTACCTGTAATTGTTCTGTCTTCCTGTGCAGTAACAAGATGTTCCCGGTCTTTGGTTTTGGAGCCAAACTCCCTCCCTCCTGGCATGTACGAAACAATTCTAGAAAACCTTTAAAATACAGATATGAATGACACTCATACTGTAGACAAGCACACTGTGCTTTCACATTTATCCCATTCATTTCCTTCGAGCTGTTTGAAATCCTGCCATAATACAGTACATCAAAGATGTTTGATTTAGTTGTGATGTCTCAAACTGGTCCGATCAGGAGGATATGAATCATAGATTTATAGAAGATAATGTGTCTATTCATAGTGACCTATCCTATGTATAATTGTATAATATCAGAATAATGTGTGACAGTGTTTTTCTGTTCCATTTTAAAATTCAAAAGTTGGTGTAAAATTGTCACGGACTGTATTCTAAAGCTTTCATATATTAAATCTATCTATCTATGAATCATGCTTACAGGTTTCCCATGAGTTTCCTGTCAATTTCAATCCAGCAAATCCATTCTGCGCAGGTAAGTCTAACTTTGTTTCAAGATTGATTGGTTGTTAAAAGTCGGCTTATATTCATTTGTATGTGTGTGTGTTGCAGGCATAGAAGGTGTGGTGCAGGCCTACCAGCATTGTCTGCCCCAGTTGAGGCTCTGGGGCCCGACCAACTTCGCTCCGATCATCAACCACGTAGCCTGCTTCGCCAGACAAGCTCTCCGGCAAAATATCGCCTCAGTAAGCAGCCAGATTCTTTTCTCAGAAAGAAAAATAATCAATGAGAAATCTCAGGACACTCCTCAACGAAATAGTAGTTAGATTCAGTTTTGGGAGAAAGACTAGCTGGAGGAAAAACTGAAAATCTTGACAATTAATAGGTAATACCTGTTGTTTCCCTAATCAACAAACTGATGTTTTACTGCTTTTGTTCTGGGTTTTTTTTCCACTGAAGCATGTTTTGTTTTTTTTTTTTTTTTTTAAAGAAACGGTTCATCTTGAATATTTTGGAATAACATATTTCACTTTTTGATACGGCGATACCTTGAAATGTCTTTCAAAAACGTTTTCCATCAAAACAATATTTGATATATTGGGTCAAATCTAATTCATAAAAAGGTAAACAAACTTGCACTGTTGCTTACATAAATGTCCCATTATAAGATTCAGTGATGTTTTTTGTCAGAGAGAACTTCTGATCTCTCATTAGTAATACAAAAAAAAATGTTGTTCAGTCAGGCTGTGTCCTAATCAGGCTCAGTGGCAAGCGAAACAAACTGGAAATTAAAAAAAAGATAATACAAGAACTAGGAATTAAATAATATTCTAATACTTGATAATTGAATACTTAATATCTGACATTTTGTAATTTGTTTCCTCTCTCCATCTGCAGCAATACTTTGTGCTGCTCATCATCACAGACGGAGTGATCACAGACATGGACCAGACGCGCACGGCCATAGTGGAGGCCTCCCGTCTGCCCATGTCTATCATCATTGTTGGAGTAGGCGGTGCGGACTTCGGCGAAATGGAGTTCCTTGACAGTGATGACAAATTGCTGTGTTCGCGCAGAGGTGATGTCGCCTCAAGAGACATCGTCCAGTTTGTGCCCTTCAGAGATTTCCAAGTAAGCCGCAGCCGATAATCTTTATACTGCCGTACGAGAGTTTTTATATGTACATGTAAGGGATTTTTAAAGGAGCAGTGTGTAAGATTTCAGGGGATCTATTAGCAGGAAATGGAATATATTATTCATAACTATGTTTTCCTTAACCCAGCTGTGCTATTGACAGCTCATGCTGATCAATGAAATCAAAGGAAGGCTAGAGAGAAGGCAGGCACACTTTATTAACAATAAAGTGTGCCTGCAATACTTTTTTTGAAAAAAGGAACAAAATAAACTATAGTTTCAGTGCTCGAGACTATGAGGCCGCTCCACCGATTGTACACTGCACAAAGATAAAGACTCGCAACAAAAGATTTATCTAACAAAATGTTGTCGGGTTTGCTAACAGCAAGCATGGTCCCAAACATGGCTAAGACTAGCTTTTATTCTTGTAACATTGTCATTGCAGGGAAACAGCGTGGCCCTCGCCCAGAGCGTCCTGGCGGAGCTGCCTGATCAAGTGTCCTCCTTCTTCAATTCTTTCAAGCTGAAACCCCCTAATACATTCGGTGTTTCTGACCCATCATAGAGAGGTGGGTTTAAGCAACCCAATACCTCATATTAACTATTTATCTGCATCTCCTGCACCCTTTTTTCTGCTTTTAGTGTATGGAATGGCACAAAGAAATGCCAAGAAATGCATGTGGTGATTTATAGAATTAATAATAGTGCATGTAACACCTGCAAGTATAATACTTGACATTTTGGCTTTGTTGATTAAATGTCATTATTTATCTTTCTCCTCCCTGTATTACCTCCTCTCTGCTGTTACGGTGCACAATCTCTCAGTACTATGAACCATATTTCTTAAGACACACGTTAAGTGTCTTAATCTTCGAATCATCTGAGACAGCAGCGGGCTCATATAGTGCCTGGTGTGTTTTTCCTGTCTGTCCAGGCAGTGAGCTGGGAAAGGCTGGACAGGTTGTGTCAGCACCACCACACACACTACACTGATGAGACACTGTTCATTCAGACCTTGCTGACACGAGTCCTGGTTGCCTCTGTACATGCAAGCAGAGTTTAACTAATATATAAGATGGTGTAATTTTGAGCGTGATGTTAAATTTAGTACTAAGTTTGAGCCTGATAATGTTGTGTTTAATGGAGCATGGTGACTGAATTTGAGGCAACGTGTGTACGCATAAAAAGTGTAATCCCAGTCACAGCTATTGTAACGTCGGAGATTAAATAGATATACTACAAGTATCTGTTGCACACTACTGTGAAAGAAACTTGTTGCCAAATGTATGTTTTTTCACTACGCATCAGTGTTGTCAGATGATTTATGTTCACCTCAAAGACAATGAACTGTTACCACAAAGATTTTGCCTCTTCGGGCACTGTGGTGTTATTCCGATGAGGGAAACTTTATGTCACAACTGGCAGACATAAGTCACATCACAGTCCAGTAAGCTATATTAAAGTTTTATCTAGCATGACAACAACATATATTATACAATGTATGCAACTGTCATTAAAAATAACTTTACTACCATTGAATGAATGTGTATCTGTAGTCTTTGTCTTATACCAAGACTGTTGGGGGTTCAATTTGGATGGCTGGCAGGAGGAAAGCAACAAGATAATCATAAAAAAAATCTGAGGTAAAAGGCGAAACAAAATGCTCGCAGGTTTAACCAACTAAAAAGATGACCTGTGATAACAATAATTACACTAAACATCGTGTATTTGTCATGTTATTATTGCTTGTGGCCAATCATTGCCTTCACTATACACTGCCCTCCCGCGGTGACCACGTGTATCTACACCTCTGTGTACGTTGATAGTTTTATTTTGAAAGGATTCACCGGAAGTGTGAATATGCTATAATGTCTGCATTGACGCAAATTTGACTAATTTCATGTCGCAGTTCCTCGCTGTCGCCACTAGAGGGCAGCAAACACCGGTGATTTTAAATAAACAGATCAACATCTGATGCAGGGCTTTATATTGTTTTATAACAAAGTATATATTAGAAATACAGATACTATTATGAACGTATACATTTCTTATTGATACCTCTAAAGAATATATTATCAGTATTGATAACTATTATTCCTAGTATGGTCTGCAATGGAGCTGGCTTGACAAATTATATGATGCAGTTCCTACCTGCGTCCACTGGAGGGCGTTAAAACCCAAGAATTTAAATACTTAGGTCAGTGTATTTAAAATCACGAGTGTTTTGCTGCCCTCTAGTGGCAACAGCGAGGAACTGCTAAATTAGTCAAAGTAGCGTCAATGCAGATATTATAGCATACTCGCACTTCCGGTAAATTATTTCAAAGTAAAACTATCAACGTACACGGAAGTGTAGTTACTCGTGGTCACCGCTGGAGGGCAGAATAGTCACGGCAAATGATTGGCCGCGAGCAATAATAACATGATAAAATACACGATATTTAGTGTCATTATTTAATGTGAGTGTTTGTAGGGATTGTTTTGTACACATAAAGGAAAAGAAGCACAACATCCCAATAGTGAGTATGGGTTCAATGCATGATTTTTACCAGCTTTACTATGTTTTGTCTAAGCCATAACGCCTTCAGAGTAATGAGTGCATCGCTCCAGTCTGCAGCAGACCGACGGGTGTCCCTCTTACAGGAAACGAGCGCACTTGACAGGGCCCCGCCCACCACAGCGTTCAGCTAGCTGAGCTCATCTGTCAATCATCATCCATGGTTATTGCTACAAACACCGAACCCACAGCACACACAGCTAACTAACCAGCTAACAAGGTAGGACATATAAAGTGAAGACTACTTATGTTTGCACCGTGAAAATAAACGTTAGACATTACGGTTTTACGAGCTAATGTTACTTCTTACTTACGGGAATGAAATGGTACCCATGGTGACCGAAACAAAATAGTTAGAGAGTTAGAGAGTATTTAATAGCCGGTACACTAACGGCGTACGTAGCGAAGTGTCTTCGGGACTGTTGCTGTAACGTTAGCAACGTTAACGTGATGTAACGTTAGTAACGTTAACGTTCTGTAACGTTAGCAACCAGCTCGGTCCGTTAGTTTCAAGTTCCATTAACGTGACGTCACCTAAGTTGCGTTCAATTAACGTTAAGTCAGTTGTCTATTATAATGGCCCACATAATAATACAACGGTGAATGTTTTACTTTGATGCAGCTAAAGTTAGCCGCGTTTGGGATGGTCTCATCCACCCGGATAGCCCAAAAGCCCCACCTCTGTATAGCACCGTGCTACAGCTAGGCTACATCTTATTGAAGATTAAAGGGGAGGTTAGTGTATCATCGTCGGCCGAATTGTCAAAATGACCCTAAAACGCATCATACGATATCTTGAAGTGTTTTATACGTGCTATACATTTCTATTAACTGTTTATAAACAAATGTTATCGGCTCCACGTATTATGGGTGTGTCAACTGTGGAAGCTGTACATTGAGAAAAGGATAGTTAAAGCGGCAGTAGGCAACAATTTTTTTTGCATAATTTGGCAAAAATTCCATAATAACCTTTCAGCATATTGTAATTAAAGTGGTCTGAGAGAAAACTAGACTTCTGCTCCTCCTCATGGCTCTGTTTTCAGGCTTTAGAAAAATCTAGCCCGTGACCGCAGATTTTGACCAATCACAGGTCATTTCAGAGAGAGAGAGCGTTCCTATTGGCTGTGCTCCGGTCATGTGACCAGAACTTGGCTTCTTTCAACAGATTTTACAATGGCGGCTGCGTCACAAACTTTCTCATTTTACAGCTAAACAGTACACCACACGATGATTCTGAGAACGTTTGAGGCGAGAAATTGGCATTACAGTAACAGAATATTGATTCATATTTGATCAGCGCTGCCTAGTTTGACCGTTTGGTCGGAGTTCGCGAATGATTGACAGCCGGCTCTCATAGACTGCAGCTGGCACCGAGACTTGTTTTCCTCCGGTAAATGAAATCCTTCAGATGCTGTTAGGAGCACCGGAGGACACAGTAGGACACAGAGGAACATGATTTTTTTCAGGTTACCTGTTTCATGTACTACTGTCACGATATAGCGGCCGTTTTCTAAAAATAACTTTTTTAAATCATATTTGCGCCAATATCGCATACTGCAGCTTTAAACTGGACAAATAAACAATATTAACGTCTGCTAAATAAGCAGGGAGATGGATCAAGTGTTTCAAAAAATACAGATAATATAAGTATAAGTCATAGCTCAGTCATAACTTGGAATGACTGTGGGTGTGGTAAATTAAATGTTCCCTTTAGTTTTTGTAAGACTGTTTATCTGTATTTCTGTTTGTCAGTTTGTGTCTGTGAGTGTGTGTGTGTGTGTGTGTGTGTGTGTGTGTGCGTGAGGGTGTGTGTCCTCCAGGCTGTGATGGCAGCAGTTGGAGCCCCGGGGCCAAAGGTCACCGACTGTGTGACCAAGGTGGCACTGAGCATCTCCTGCGAGAACCTGATGGACATGGATGCGTTCTCCAAGTCTGATCCTCAGTGTGTGCTTCTCATGAGCAGCTCAGGAACTCACTGGTGTGAGGTACGTAGGCTTAAATTAAATGATCCTCATCCTTAAAGGGACTATTTGTAACTTATCACGCGCATAAATCTTAACGGGTCGGTATCCCGTGCGCGCTCGCGTGTGGGTACACGAGCGCGCAGCAGCTCTGCTCCTGCCTGTTTGCATACCGCGCTAGTTCTCACACGCTCGGCTCGCTCCACCTCCACGTGAACGCACGCACACTACACACTGCAGAGAGTTAGTTTAGCTCTGAGAATATCTGGTGAATGTGCAGTGGACGTTTTTGCAGAAATAACTGCTGCAGCTCCTCCAGACCAACAGAGGTTTCCCGTGTCTTGTGAAGTGACGGGGCTCCGCAGCGAGTTACGTTATCGTCCCGACCGGGTGTCGGTCTCCCCCCCCCCCCCCCCCTCCCTTCCGTTCCCTCCGTTCCCTCCGTTCCCTCTGGATCGGGAGGAAAAGCCAACACTAGGATCAGCATTGATTCATGGAGAGACCTTCCTCTGGTCAGCTAACATTACTGCCAAGCAGGTGAAATACAGAGTGATATTGTGTGTTAGCTGACGTGTGTCGCCTCACTGTTTAGACCGGTGCTCGTGCATGTCAATGTAGCGCGAGCACAAGCGCGAGCGCGAGCCACAGGACGCTGACTTTCATTGACATTGCGGCCACAGGTGTCGCTGTGAACAAGCAATTTCTGATTCTTACATATAGCCCCTTTAATAATATTAAATATTTCCAGCATTGAGAGACATTTTTGAGGTCAGATACCTCAGCTGTATCTGCCGTCACTTCGAAGCTTCGAAGTTTCGACCGTTGCCATGGTATTCGACCTCTAAGTCACTATTCGAATGCTTCGTTTTTAATTTTTTAAATTGTTTTAATTGTAAGTATGTAATAATAATGCGTGTATTCCAAATCAGCCCACGAAATAAGGAATAATCCCACATTATTCATATTCAACATGAATTATTATTAGTTATTAGTTATCTGGAGACAGACGGACAGAAGAACATATCAGTCTGCTGCTCCGCGCTGCTCTGCGAGGCTTCAAATACCTTTGAATATTTCTCACCAAAGCTTCAAAGCCCAAAAAATGGTATTCAGGACAACCCTAGAGTCAAGTGCTGTGAGTGTCTGACTATGTCCAAAAAAGTCCTTGACTCTGAAACATGTATCTGTGTTAGATTGGCCGGACAGAGAGAATCGACAACTGCCTCAGTCCCAAGTTTTCCAAGACGTTTGTCATCGACTACTACTTTGAGATGGTGCAGAAGCTGAGGTTTGAAGTGTACGACATTGACAGCGACAACGGCAGTCTGAAAGATGCTGACTTCCTGGGAGAACTGGAGTGTACCTTGGGACAGGTTTTAGCCCTCTTCGCTTACTACAAAAAGTCATCATCACAAATGCTTATTCGTCATGCTTCTTTCTCTTCATTAGGGTTAAGCATACAATACAACGCATATTAGTCCTTTTCTTTTTCTGTAGAGTTGTCAAGCATTTCCTGTGATAGATAAGATGACTCTCCGTGATTCAGTAAAGTGGTTTTCTGTCCAGGTCGTGTCCTCGAGGAAACTAACAAGACCACTTGTCAAGAAGGACAAGTCGCCTGCAGGGAGAGGAACCATCACTGTGAGTGGCTTTCATTCAGACTGGCAATGACATTTTGGATAATTAAGCGTATTTGATGTGTTCCTCCTCGATGTATTTGCACTTATTTGATATTTTTTTTAACACAACGCTGTTTCACGTTTTGTAGATTTGCGCTGAAGAAAGAACAGACAACAGGGTGGTGGAATTTGAAGTTGCAGGTAGAAAACTGGATAAAAAGGTATTGATTGCTACTGCACATCTGTATTATTTTTAGGAAATATTACAATATTGTAGATGATCCTACTGGAGCTAAACATTCTGAGATGTTACTGTTGTCTTTGCTACTGGATTTGAGTGTATTTTATGACTAGAAAAACATTCTCTAATTTGTTATTTTCACTATATAAACAACTACACTTCAGGGCTAAGGCGGCTTCAACAATGTGGAGACTACAAGACATGTCAGTAATTAATTTGTTTCAGCTGCATATTGTTTCCTTACTCATTTACAGGATTTCTTTGGCAAGTCCGACCCTTTCCTGGAATTCTACAAGCAGACAGAAACTGGATGGCAGCTCTCTCACAGGACAGAGGTACAGATATACTGTACTCATTATGTACCATGCTTTATAGTCCAAGGATTCTTGGGCAGTGCTTGGGCAAAAAATAAAGTTACAACTAGAATATGTATTGACAGTTTGAAGTTTATACAGTTAATGCATGTCAACTGTCAAAGTGTTTTTTAACCTGTGCTGTTACGCAGGTGATGAAAAACACCTTAAACCCAGTATGGAGACCATTCCGAATCCCGCTGCAGTCACTCTGTGGAGGTGACGTGGAGAAATCTATAAAGGTAAACACACACACACACACACACACACACACACACATTGGCTTTAAGGCTTTGTGACTGATGACACGACAGCCTTTTCTACTCTCCGTCTGCTTGCGCGCTGCATGTCCTCATATGTAGGGTTGCTATTGGGAGGAAATTTTACAATCCCTCCTGTCTCATCCTGGCTTTAGCAGTGTTACCACATGTGTAAATTTATATGAAATGGTGTTTCAAGTTTGTCAGTTTCTCATTCAGTGATGGATTAGCTTTTACTGAATAAATTACAATTTTCCAAAGTTCTCTTCACTTCCATGCAGAAGCAAAGTGAAGAAGCCTGTGAGATTTGGCAAAACCGAGACAGGGAATGTTACAAATGCTATAATCTCGAAGGATAGACCAAATGTATTTTACAGCTTGTCTCACGTTTTTTTTCAGCCCAGCTGAACATCAACATCTCTGAAGCATTTTTATTTTGTCATGTAAAATCTAGGAATGCACTATTACCAATTCCTGGCTTTGGGTATCAACCGATCAGATACCAGTGTTAATAGTAGTAATTAATAAGCTGTATGCGTCACTTTATGGAAGTGACTAAGATCATTAATTTATGTGTAAGGCAACATCGGGCTTGACTTAAACATTGCTTTTACTAAATTCGTAAAACAAAATGTAACAAATAAATACATAGATATAAATTTACTGAATTGTTATTTATTATTAAAATAATAAATCGAACACCAGCAACTTGATAAAAAATCTTCAAAATTAACAGGAAGTGTGAACCTTTTTAATGCAGCAACAAATTGGTCAAAACTTAGACAGGAATTCAAATTCCAGTATATAATGTATATAATATATACATATAGAACTGAATTTAACAGATCGACCCCATTGTCACTGATATCCGATCCAGCTATTTGAGTGAGTATCAGCTCGATATCCGATCCGGTATCGGTGCATCCCTAGTAAAATCACAGAAAGATTGAATCAAGGCAACAGAAGGGAACCCTGCCTATGTTTTATTAATTGCCTCCTGTGCATATCTAAGGGTTTGATAATCTTGGTAAAAATGAGGAAATGTATTTTAGCATTAGTTTATGTATGATGTTTTTTTTTTTGTTTCCATCCTCTAACCCTGTAAAAGCACACTTGACAGGAAGAGATGCTTTCCAGTCTACGGTACAAGTGAGTTTACTGCCTCCACCGTGAGTGGTCTTCACGTGAAGGATGCAGTGTCTGCGACAGGACAGGCCATAGTCCTCGACACATCTGTGTCTATCTTAAAGGGCGCTTTCACAAGCCAACATTTAGTCCGTTTTGATCAAACTCTGGTGTAGTTCGTTTGGGAAGTTGTGAACGCAGTGATCGCGCTCTGGTGTCCGAGACCACCTCTCTCGCGAGCGGTCTCGTTTCCAAGTGAACCAAAACGCGGGCTGCCTGTGGGCATTTGTTGAGATGGACACAGGTCCATAACGACAGGTTAACGTGAGTGGGAGACGACTGACTTGAGGAGAAGGGATTTGTGCGCACGGTAGATCATTGCAGAAACTTTGTCAAACTTTGACAGCAATATGCGAAAGTCTGTGATTCCCTGCATAGAAGTGGCAGCTCTTGAGACGAAAAAGATAAATTCGCTCCTTCGTACACGCCCATCAACAAATTATTTTATGAGTTTGGTCCGCTCTGCACTGTGAAACCGAACCAGACTAAAATAGAAAACGAACCAAAAGTATCAGATTCCGCTCAGATTCGGACCGGCCAAACGGACTACGGCTTGTGAAAGCGCCCAAAGAAATACGTAAACAATTTGAGGAGTCTGGCTCATTGGTCAATTTACCTGTTAAATGATGAGAGCATAGTCACCACAATCATACTGCGTCACTGGTTGAACACTGACTTTCAGTGGTCCATGTCGACAATTTGATGAGATAGTGATTCATTCAGAATGGATTGAACAAGAACATTGAAGCATGTGTAAAGCTAAATTATTAAGTCAAGATATCCACCTAGGTCTGGTAGTTTTTTGTCAGTCAACAAACTGTATCGTGAACTCGCTAATCTCCCTCTTTACATAGAATATATGAAGCTTATGTGTGATAGAGCACCCTGATCTAATGGGTTGTTGATCACAATAAACCTGGCTCCATCAGCTATTTCATGTTAAATATATTTTTATTGTTAAAGCATATATAATATATGAATCTGTAGGCCATATGATGAAACATACATGTCAGTGCTAGTGGCCTACTATCATTCAGCATATTCATTATTTAAAATATAACATTATGTATCAACAGGTAAGTTGACCAATGGGACAATTTCCCAAAAGGTAGACGCTTTCCGTTAAGATGGATCCCTTTTTTTTTAGTTACCCATGAGCTTTCTTTAGCTATTCATCTTGTAGGCCGACTGTAGCATCACACAGTTTGTCTAATCCGTACTGGTCGCTCCCTGCTGTGTCTAGATCTGTTATATAGTCTTTTACCTGTTCTCTCAACACCGAAGGTACTCAGAAAGCTGCAGTGTGCAGGTGTGTGTTGCTCTAAAGGAGGTGATGGGACCTTTCCCCTTCAGTCTGTCAATTAGAAGGCTTGCGTGTGTGTGTTTCTCCTGTTAGATTTTTCAATACCAGGGTGTCGTCTCACATTTGAAGCTTCACCCCCCAAAGCATGCTTTTTGTCTCATCTGCTTTGATTTTCACACGCTGATGATTAGTTTATCAGTCATTTTTTTTTTCTCAAGAGGATTGACTGGATTTGTCTCGTTTCTCCCAAACTGTGTGTGTTTTCCAGGTCGATTGTTGGGACTACAACAGCAGTGGATCTCATGACTTTATTGGATGCTTTGAGACCACGCTCTCCCAAATACAGCAGGCATCACAAACCTATGCGGTCAGCTCCCTCTCTCTCTCTCTCTCCTTCTCTCGCATTTTCCTGAAGAATAAACCAAAAAAGGACTTCTCTCCCACATTTTTTTCTCATAACAAGCATTTTACGAAGCTTGACAGAGATGATCCTGACACTTGTTTGGTGTGTTTGTGCTCCTCTCAGGCCGAGTTTGAATGCATGAATAGTAAGAAGAAACAGAAGAAGAAAGGATACAAAAACTCCGGCGTTATCATCGTAAAAAAATGCAAGGTACTGTGGTTTTCTATATATTTTTTTTTTGTCTGAACTAGACCTGTGATTTTTCGTACTACCGGTATACCTGAAACAGTGTATATAGTTTTTTTTTTTTTTCTTAACCTATCCCAACATGTCTTTTATAATTAAGATTATAAATGTAAAAATACATTTTTTTTGAACAGTTAAATGATTTTCGGTCACCAACATTCATTTTCAGACAGTGAAGGAGTATACTTTTCTGGATTACATAATGGGCGGCTGTCAGATTAACTTCACCGTGAGTACTACACAATCTTTGAAGAAACAAAAACAAATTACAATGTATATTGATGATTTGATGTGTTCAGGAGACATTTATTATGTTGTGAAAGTATTATCTTATTTGATATTCTCTGTTTTTATCCATCTCCCCCCGGGGCAGATTGCCATCGACTTCACAGGCTCTAACGGGAATCCCAGCACCCCCCAGTCCCTCCACTATATCAACCCTCAGGGCTATAATGAATACCTCGCAGCTATCTGGGCAGTGGGTAATGTCATCCAGGACTACGACAGGTACATAGATTGTTATACATAAAGTATTATGTTGGTAAACAAAGTAGAGGAACAATACACCGTAAATCATTTAAGCATAACGGAGTGTTTTTCTTCTTATAGCATATTAGTCAGACAGAACCATTTCAAATATTTTAGGCAGAACAAAAACACCAACAGTGAATGTCAGGTTTTTGTGTCGGACCTTCAGTATTCACTGAAGTCTGAATTGAATGCTGTCAGATTAACGAAAAGATTGCAATCAGAACAAGATTAGACATGCAGAGAGAGAGAGAGAGTGAGAAGCACGTCTTGTAACATCTTCTAAGATCACTGTAATACATTTATTATTTCAATCATCACCTCTTATGCACAAAATAGGTTTTTTAATCATTACAAATCATTCTATAAAAACAATTTTCCCTTTACGGTGCATCCCGGGCAGAAAAAGTAAAAACCTTATACAAACACAGTAATATTCAGACCAGCACTCCAGCTCTCCTCCTATTTTCATTTTAGTCATTCCAACTGCACGGATGAATAATTCATTCCCAGCATAAAACTTTATGCAGCAGTTATTAGGAACTGAGAGCTGAAGTGAGAGGTCCCAACTTAACATCCTGGCATTCAATGTTGGTGTACTATTGGATATTATAAACGGGCAACATAATTCATTCTCTTATAATGTTAAATGGTGAAATCCATGTGAAAATATATCAGTGAAATATCAGTGTGTTCACTGTGAGAATGCCCCGTCATGTCTGAATGAAGCTATAAGGAGCATTTACGTAAGAGTTACCAGTGTCTGAATAACAAAATGCCGTCACAGGGGCTTTGGTCTAATCCTTTGTATATGTAAACTTACTTGGACAATAACACCTTGTTTTGTTTCACTTCCTGTAGTGACAAGATGTTCCCTGCTTTTGGATTTGGAGCCCAGATCCCTCCATCATGGCAGGTGATTTGTTTGTGTTTGTTAAAGGTGCTAAATGTGAAATTGAGAGCGTATCTACTGCTTGTAATGTAAACAAAGCACAGAGAAGCTCAGATTACAACATACACAGAGGGAGAGTGACTTCGTTCTCTGCTCAGGTTGACATTACTCCTCTATATCTTTACATAGCACATGGTTGTTTGCTGCTACATTGATGCTCTGAATGTCAAATAGAGAACCTTTAAACATACCTGGATTTTTGTGTAGGCCTTTCTCTATGTGATCATGACATTGTCTAATACATGAAAAAGCTTTGGAGTCTTGGATCGATGTTATTCAGGTCATCTTAGATCAGTTGGTTTGGGATCCAGATTAATAGTTGTTTGTGTTTGCAGGTCAGCCACGAGTTTCCCATCAACTTCAACCCATCAGATCCGTTTTGTGCAGGTGATAATAGACTGAAGCTAATGTGGACTCACTGCTGTGTGCTTAATGAGACAGACCGGGACATGAGGACATTTAGCTGTTGACAGACTTGGGTTTGGCGCAGTATGATTGGCGTCATTTGTTCTTCCACGGAAAATGTGGCACGGGATGCTCAAAGCATGACTTGAGCATAACTTTTGCAACAACCAGCGGAGAAATGATTGATCTATGGATTAGTCCGTCAAAATTTGTTCACAATTTTGATAATCAATAGGCGGTTCAAGTCATTTATCAAGCAAGACTGGATTGTTAGACATGTTTCTGTTTTACATTGTCGTAGATAGAATTAACAATTTATCGATAATTGGGGAAAAAAATTTACTGAAAAGATCAATCACTTCTCTAACATAGTGTTTGTTTCAACATTTTACCAGAAATATTAATTGCTCAGCAGTTTGTCCTTGTCCAATAAACTGATCATCATGCAGTGTGATATCCATTTACAATCGTGCTGAATTACATGGAAATATGTATAAAATGATACTCAATATGTCCTGTACGACTTAGATCTGTTCACCTGTGTGCGTGTGTGTGTGTTTTTGTGTTTTTTAGGTATAGAGGGTGTGGTCCAAGCCTACCAGCAGTGTCTGCCCCAGGTGAAGCTTTACGGTCCCACAAACTTTTCACCAATCATCAACCACGTAGCCCAGTTTGGCTTGCAAGCCATGCGGCAAGAAACTGCCTCTGTGAGTTCCTGGAAGTCTAAAAATCCATCAAAATAGTATAATTGTGGCTGTTGTGTGCAAATGTCGATTATTGTAGTTTTTGGTTTGGAACATAATCTCAATAAGTTTCTAAGTTCCACACAATACCGATCAGTAAAAGCGAAATTCATTGTGTTTCTTGTGTCATTTCCTCTTATGTCAATACTTCATAGCAATACTTTGTTCTGCTGATCATCACCGACGGAGTGATCACAGACATGTATGAGACGCTCAGTGCCATCGTCAACGCCTCTCGCCTGCCCATGTCGATCATCATTGTCGGAGTAGGGGGGGCGGACTTCAGTGCCATGGAGCTCCTGGATGGAGACGATGGAATTTTACGCTCTGCTACAGGCGAGGCTGCCATGCGGGACATTGTGCAGTTTGTGCCATTCAGGCAGTTCCAAAATGTAAGTTAATATCGTAAAGCCTCTGTAGGCATGCACCACATAAGCTTCTTTAAAATCATTAAATAATGCATACAGTTGAATGTCTACACATCTTATTTCAGGCAGGCACTGCAGCCCTTGCCCAAAGCGTACTGGCAGAGTTGCCCGACCAAGTGGCATCCTTCTTCAATTTATTTCACCTGAAGCCCCCCAACGAACCCAGTCCTTCCTAGAAATGTAGGAGTACTCCCGGTGACTCACCGACCCTGTTCCCCTCTTTCTCCTCCGCATTTGATTTTCACAATATGTAGGACATTAGGTCATCATGTACTGTAGGTCTATGTGAGAGTGTCTGTCAGGATGTGGACATACTAAACTGAAAACTCTAACTCAAGAATGCTCTTACAGGGGGATTACTTGCAGGACTTTGGTTGCGTCCGAAATTCCATACTAACCTGCTATTTAGTACGCTAAAACAGTACGCCTGAAACCTTAGTATAAAACCAATAGTACACAAATTGCATACTATTTCTGGTGAAATATTACAGTATGCAAGCACTGGACACTATGCCGGCATGAATATCCCACAATGCAATGTGGTAGTTAACGACAACAATCATAACGCTTCAATTTAAGTGTATGTATAAGATTCCACTTTTCTATAGGCGGAATATCGTTTTCAAATTAGCTCAGACTTTATGATTCTCACAAATTATCGTTTGGTCACATGAGGTTGGTGTAGGTTACCAACGGTTACGCGTCTCAAACCTGCAAGGAGGCTCTCAAGAAATGACGTGGTAATTACAGTTCAGTGCGTGCGAAAATATACATACTACTGTTTAGTCACAGAAAAGTATGTTGAACGATAGTACACATATTGAGTGTGTAGTGTATAGTATGCGATTTTGGACGCAGCGTATTTCTAGGCAGTGAGCAGAAACTTCCTGGAGTCTCTGCTGGTTTCCTGGCAACTGCTTAGAGCCAAGATATAGTCCGGCAGATAATGCTCCATAAAACTGCAAAGACTTTTTTTTTTGCTGTTTCCCCATTTCCTGTCTTTGTGTGAAGCTAAACTAACCAGCCATATATTTAATATTCAACTGCTTGAGTGATAAAAATGCTATATTTGCTTTTGCTAAATTGTTTTTATTAGGCCTGTAACCATAGGAACATCTGTAGTGAGCATCCTTGGGCTAGTTTTTAGTAAATCATATTCTAACCATAGAAACACAAGCTGTTGCTGTAAGACTGGCAGTACGATACGATGTTATTGTGAAACAGTAGAGTGTTGCCACTGTCAGTGATGAAACATCTTTCCGTTTGCACAAAAATGTGCAACGTTTATCCGTGTGCTCCAACTGACCTCAGGAAACATTCATATACCGATCATGCTTCTATATTACTCGCATCCATGTAATACTAATACACCTGTGGCTCTTCTCTGCAGCCCACTGCTTCTCTTATTTTGGTTCCGTCTCTACTCCTTTTCTATAGGGTCCTCAAGAAATGCTTGCTCAGAGCGTCTTGGCAGAAGTCCCAGGTCAGGTGGTGAGCTTCTTCAATACCATGAAGTTGAAGCCACCCCAAAGCGACGCACCTCTCCCTGACCTCTCAGCATCAGCACCTCCCAGTGATGTATCCTGAGGACCAACTTTCCTCCTCAGTATTCCACATGAGCATGCAACGTCCAGTCTGGTGGTAAATGCTATGATTTGTAAATACTATGTACCAATAGTATAAAGCCACAGTACACTGATATTGTCAAACATTTTCTAACATTTGTTAACATGTACTTAACATAGATATTTTATGTGACACTTACATATGACTTTATGTGACTCAAGTGCCAGGATTGTTGATATTTCTTATTTGATTGATCTGCACACTTTTCAGGCAGCCGAAAACAGTCATCTCATTAGTCTGTCAGAATGTCTACATGAAAGGGCTGGAGTACTTAATATGTTGTTGCATGTTTCTGCTAATATTTCCTCCAGCATCTCCATATCACAATGACCACTTGGTTTTCACAATTTCATGTTTCCATGGGGAAATGACTCATACACTTCCATTGAAATCTTGGACCTCGGACAAAGCTATGCTATATCAAATACAATTCAGTAATGTTTACACAATGGATACATACATAATGGATTAATACTTTTGCCTAAATGAATACTTTTTGTAGATTTTACACTACAAAAACAAGTACATTGTGTCCTTGCTGCTGTTTTGTACTTCAGTCAGTTTCTTTTTAGGAAAAAAAAAAAGATCAGTTCCATATTTGATTTGACATACTATTTTGTGCTATGAGTGTTAAACAAGAAGAATCTCTAGAAGCTATTAACTATTATCACTAAGCTTAATTTGTTAAATTGCATGTTTACACTTATGTACTGATGCAGAAGTTCACTCTGTCTTAAGAGGAGGTCGCAAAACTTCTCACTTTACTGACTGTTATGAAAATGGCCTAATTAGTGTATATGTAAATTTGATATACACCGATCACTGTGGCATTGCCTTATTACACTTGTCTTTGTCATGGACTTTGATTTTATCAATATTTTATGTAAATAGGATATGCAATGCAAGAAAGAAAATCTAATTAAACCTATATAATAGCCAGCTTCTACTTCAATATTTTTTATCTAAAATTGTTATATAATTTGAAAGATTTTTTAAATGTTTGCTACTGCCTTCATGTCATGACATTAAAGAAATTCTGTATGCATTTTCACAAAGTAGTGATTCATATCCACAACCAAATTGTTGTAACACTAGACTTTGTCTTAGGACGTGCGTCTAAAAGAAAACACTTCATTGTCAGTTTTTAACACTAACACACACACACACACACACACATTTATTGAGTGATACTGTAGTCATGATGCAGCAACACCTCCGTTTTATTGTGAATGTCTTTAGTGTACTATTACGTTTGACTTTACCCTTAGCTGATGGTTGTCATGAGTGTATAATCATGTGCCCTCTGTGGCATGTAGTGGTCAGAGCTGCCGACCAGTCTCTTTTAAAAGCTTTATTCTAAAGTAATCACCGAAAGATGTGGTATGCTGTTATATTCTGACCTCACGCGGTAGAGCTGATGGTTGAGATAAGAGCTTTTATTATTATGACTCTGAGTATAAATACGTGAAATTCAACAAAACAAAACAAAACTACACACAATGAACACTGGAGGGTAATGTATACTCTACCGTGCCCTAAGGCAGACAAAATGTACAAAATCTTGGTTATCTTGGTAAAAGTCCTTCAGAAGTCTCCTGTCTACCTTGATCCTAGTTGGAGTCAAGCAAGTGTATTTGAAATAAAATCCTGGTTGTTAACTGCCCTCTAGTCGTCAGAAATTACCACAACATTATCTTACAGTTTTTTTTATTTATCATAGTTCAAATATTAGATAGATAGATACTGTAGATAGATAGATACCTAATATTATATATCTAATATTTGAAATATGATAAATAAAAAAAGAAAAAAACTGTAACATAATGTTGTTACAATACATTATACAGAGGAATATATATTTCATTTGAGCATATTGAAAAATTATTTTAACATCTTGTATTTTTTTTTTTCTTTTACATGAAGCAACAATAAAAATAAGAAAAAAAAACAGAAATATTATGTTACAGGTATAATCAATGGCATTCACAGTTATGTTCATACTAATGCTAATAGTATTCGTATTATTAATGTGCACCTTGCTTTTCACACAATATAAAGCCCTGGCTGCAACATATTCAGATAAACAGCCCTGCAATGAGTGACTTTGCCCTCCAGTGGCCACAGAGTAAATGCAGAACAATATTAAATTGATCAAGTCTGCGTCAGGCATGGATGTATTAAATGAACGGCGTCAGTGCAAAGTATGTAAGACTTCCGGTTATGTGCACACTACTCAATCTTCCGGTGATCACTTCAAAATAAAACTCAAAATAGACAGCCATGCAGCCCGCACCATGGCCATTGGAGTACACGGAACCTTTCATGATTGTACACTCATAACAATAATCAACTCTAGCTCGTTATTATGAACGTCAAGCCAGATATAATATAATTTACTACGACCTCCGGTGAAGAAATTTCAAAATAAAACTTTAAAATTAGGCAGGAGGTGTAAATTCGCGCCAAACCGGGGTTGTTATTGTAGCAGGCGTGGCGTCATGACGTTGCGTCGTTCTTTTTGGGCGTAACTTTGGCATGTTGAAGGCAAGAGGAAGGGGAGAGTCCAGATAGAACGTAAACGCCGACGCTGAAGTTTTACAATCGAAAGTGCGATAAATCCGGCCAAGGAGTAACGTTAGCAACAGTAAAGTTCTTATTGTGAGTCCTGTTACGCGCCCACACACTTTTAACGGTAAGTCTGAATTTAAATCTACATTAACTGTCGTACTTTCTCTCCACCGGTGTTGTGTCGAGTACTGTTTCCCGTCGATATGTGTTTTCCCCTACTTAAATCTGAACCAACCCTTATGTCTAACCCCAACTACCCGGGGGGGGGGACACTATTCCACGGTGGAACAGAATTCACCATAACACCGGCTGGACGTCATTAGTTGCTAAGTAACTAAGAGACTCCGTTACTGGTTCATTAGATTCCATGTCTGAATTGTTTTAAGCTAGCTGAACTCCAACGTTACATTTAATGTTTGTTACGTAACGTTGGGTGACGTAACGTAACGTGTTGTCACTGTGTTGACAGCTCGTGAATGCAAGGTAAAAGCCCTCAAAAACAAAATCTTTTCAATATAATGTTAATTTACCCTTTAGTTGTAACGTCAGTGCAAGTTTACACACATTTGTATACGCAGAAATAACCTATGTCGACCTTTCAGGTGTTAACAAATCTTGACGAGCATCTTCACAATTCACACGTCGTTTATAACAAGTTTGTGCGTGAATAAGCCCCAAAGTAATATATTTAAATATGTCAAATTCAAATAAGCTTTATTGGCATGAATATTCAAGTTACATTATTGCCAAAGCTAAATTACACGTAATCACAAAATAATCACAATCACAATAAACCAAATACATTTTAAATATACATTCTTTTACAGGTATAGTTAATCAGAAACATGTTTAGAGCTTGTCGCACCTCTTATTGTATGGCAACAGTTTTAACATTAAATATGTCATGTTTACTCAGTAATGTCCTTCTCTCTGCCTGTGTTGCTTCTCCAGCTCGTTACCAGTCAGACAGACATGGCTGCCCAGTGTGTAACCAAGGTGGAGCTGACGGTGTCCTGTGAGAATCTCCTGGACAAAGACATCGGCTCCAAGTCCGACCCTCTGTGTGTCCTGTTAATGAGCAGCTCTGATTCCCAGTTTTATGAGGTCAGTAGGATGGCTGGGTCTACATTAATTTAACATCAGAGAGCTTACATTTATAGTTGATGTTAGTAAACTGGTGTAAAGCTGTAACGATCTGCTTGATTTAATTTTGTCTGAATATCAAACACGTATCCGTCAGTATTCCAAAAAGACATTTATTTTGATAGGCAAAAAATAATTCCTAAGAAACCTCCTCTGCTCCGACAGATATTTGATTTAATACATTTTACCTAATTTAGGTGTGGCAGTTATGTCACTGTTGCTGGTGCAAGAGAAAATCTCAGAGCAGTGTTAATCGTTAACCCCCAAATGGAAAAATCTGTGTGTGTAAAGCAGTAGTCACATCATGTCCATTTCCTGTTTCATCAGTACATGTGTGCCAATACATACTGCTTTTTACACCTTTGTTCAGACTTCTGGATCTCTTGAAATGTGTGCATGTTGCAAAATTAAGCAATCCAACCTTTCGTAACAGGTGGGCCGCACCGAGAAAGTCCAGAATTGCCTCTGCCCAAAGTTTGCAAAAAAGTTTGTCATCGACTACTACTTTGAAATAGTGCAGAAACTGAAGTTTGGGATTTATGACATCGACAACAAAACTATTGACCTGAGTGACGATGACTTCCTGGGGCAACTGGAGTGCACCTTGGGCCAGGTAAGGCTTTCCGCTCTTCTTCTGGAGGGATATGAGTCAGTGTTCACAATACATGTTTGTGCGATTAAATATATCCATTTGTGAGTGTTTGACTTTATGGTGTGTTGAAAGTTTCAATTTCTTACTTTAAGTGTCATTGAACAAAGTTTTTACATTTTGGTAACAGTTCCCAGCAGTGTAAATATTCATTATAAACTGACATCACAGTCTAGTCAGTCTGACTGGTGCAGGACACATCCTGCGCTGTAATAACATACTGTTGTTACAGATCAAGAATTGTCGTTACTGATAAGCAGTCGCTGTGTATGCTCTCTCTGTGTAATCTGACCCCAGATGTTCATTCTGCCTGCTGCTGTGTGTGTACTCCTCTGCTGCTTTTGCTGTGGCCTCTTCCTCTTCATTAACTCTGCTTTTGTACTTGCTTTTAGGTTGTGTCCAGTAAAAAACTGACCCGACCACTTGTCTTGAAGAACAAGACCCCTGCGGGAAAAGGGACCATCACAGTGAGTGGCGGAGAGAGCTAGAGAGAAATGTTGCAATGTTGTTTTTCTTTTTTTCTCTGTTGTTTATTTCTCCCCCATTGTGTTGTAGATCAGTGCAGAAGAAATAAAAGATAACAGGGTGGCGAATTTTGAAGTTGAAGCAAGGAAGCTAGATAACAAGGTATGGGTGATTCTGGTTGAAATATGAAATGCTGTCATTATTTTTTACATATTCAGATGTATTTTACTTATTGGTGTGTTTTATTACTTTATTCATTTACAGGATTTCTTTGGGAAGTCCGACCCTTACCTCGAGTTCTTCAAGCAGACAGCAACTGGATGGCAGCTGGCTCACAGGACCGAGGTAAACACTCAGGCTATGTACAAGACAGCTGTGGAAAAAAAGTTACAATTCTTATACAAGTGAATGTGATTTCAGTTGTCTGCACAAGTCCCATATAATATTTGTTCTTGATGGAGTAGTCTGCACCTGTGTAATTTTCATTAATTCTGTCCTCAGGTGGTGAACAACAACTTGAATCCAACATGGAAACCCTTTCGGATCTCCCTGCAGTCTCTCTGTGGAGGAGACCTGGATAAACCTATAAAAGTAACCTTGATACCTTTTCTAACCTGAACTAGTACGTGCACATCTGGACTGTGTTACTTTAAACTGCCACTTGGGCCTGCAAGGTTCAGTATGTACTTTCATGGTCATGACATTATACAACCTTTTCTTGAACGTGTCAATAGTTTTCAGTGCTAAAATGATGATGGCTCTCAGATATCTCAAAACATGATAGTAGTGTATTTAGTACTAGCTTGATGTATATATTTTTTTAACTTCTGAAGCGAACATGTCGGGAAGGATGAATGTTTTCAACCATATAGCACAATTGAGTTACCCAGTGCGTTACAGTTAACCTGACCCGCCAGATGGTTTGTTACACAGAACCATCTGAGAAGCAGTCATTGGAAACTGTTTGGAAAAGGGCAGGCGCTTTCAAAAAATACTACCCAGGTGATTGGATGAACCATCTGTCAATCAAACTCTTGCCGTAGCCAGTCGGGAGAAGAGCGAAAACATCTTTTTCGATCGCGAAAAGCTTTCCGGTCTTTCCCCTTCCGTCGATGAAGAAATACTCTGCAGTTCTGATATAGCTGATGCTATTGCAGCATAACCCCTTCCTCTTCAGGAGCCGGCCATTGTTGTTTAGAACGAACGTTCGTCTCTCCGTGTCGCCTAACACGCACCTAAACCACGCCCGTAGCTGCCAGCGGCTCCTCACAGGACGCTGATTGGTCCGTGCTCTGGCTTGCCAGACACGAACGCATTACTTGAAGCCTGACAAGATGGATTTTCGTGTGATTATGTGATCCCGTGATTCTCGCGTGACCTTGTAACGTCTCGGGAATCCAGCTGCCGTGCAAGGTAACTTTACAGTGTTTGTCTTTTTTCATCTTACCATCACTTAATGGGTGAAGTTTGTGAATGGAGTAGATGCACGGCGTCGCCTGAGTAATGTCTCCGGCCCTCTGGGTTTCATTCATCCAACGCGATCCTGTCGTAGAGCGCATTTGTCTGAAACTACACATTCTTCTTTTAGTCATTTTACTGTCAGCGTCTGTCTAGTACACTAGTATTACAAAGAGTTATGTTTTGAATCTCTCGCATGTTTGTGTTTCTTCTGTTTCCTACATCTCCAGTTTTTTTGATAAACTTAAAGGGTCAGTTCACTCAACTTACAAAAAAAATCAGTTCTCACTGCTGTGTAAATAGCTTTGGTTGTATTTGCCCAGATTTTTAGGATCTGCCTCCGGCCCAATACAATGGAGGTGAATGTCATTTTTAAGTGTCCCAGTTACTTTGGATAATGCATAGATCTCGCTGTGAAAACTGCATTATTTTCTAGGTTTTGGTGAACAGACCCTTTAGTGGTATTTTTTTCCCCGTGTGAAAGACTTTCTTGTTCACCACATAAATGTTTGTTTTTACCTGTTTCCAGGTTGAGTGTTACGACTATGACAACGACGGCTCGCATGATCTTATTGGAGCCTTTGAGACCACAATGACGCGCTTCCAACAAGCATCACGAACATCTCCGGTATGTGTGTGTGTGTTGTTTAAATTGTTTGTTTGGATGTAACAACCAACCTTATTTTTACACAGTCTCAACCAGCTTGAGCCTGCTCATTTTATTTTATTTTGTTTGTGTTATTGCAATTAGACAAAACTCACTAGTCATTGTGAATTAGTCTAGCGAAGAGCACCGACTAGTTCCGAGCAAAATGTAAATTTCCAACACACTACTTTAGTGTTTCTGGTCTTCTTGCATTGACCCCCATGCTGTTGTGTTTTGTCCACAGGCAGAGTTTGAATGTGTCAACAGTAAAAAGAAACAGAAGAAGAAAGGCTACAAGAACTCCGGTGTTGTGAGCGTGAAGCTATGCCAGGTGTTGTACTGTTTTTTGTTGTTGTTCGTTTTTTGTATGTTGAATGTGTTCACTTGTTTGATTAATCCTTGGATTTAAGTAGCAGTTTGGATTTGAGATTACATGTGTTCCAATACTCTTCTATAAAACCAATGTTTTCCTTTGTAGGTGGTGAAGGAGTATACCTTCCTGGATTACATTATGGGAGGCTGCCAAATCAACTTCACTGTAAGTTTTGACTTCTCTATTAATGCCTCTTCATTCATTTGTATTTTGGGTCACTAATAAGCCCTGCATGCACGACTCTCTGAACGTTTTTGGCAGGTGGCTATCGACTTCACAGGCTCCAACGGGGATCCCAAGTCTCCTCAGTCTCTGCATTACATTAGTCCTCAGGGCGTTAACGAGTACCTCTCTGCTATCTGGTCTGTGGGCAATGTCATCCAGGACTATGACAGGTATGTATGACACATAAAACACAGTCTAGTACATTCAAAACTTCAGATACAGTGTCATCATTTGTACATATTAGCTTGATGACCGACCTGTAATTGCAACGCAGCTTGAATTTCTTTCGTGCCAGCTATGGCTGGACTGGTTTTTGCATTCAAACAGCATTCTGTCACTCATGTACTGGTGTTGTTTGTCCCTACTTTGTAGCGACAAGTTGTTTCCTGCCTTTGGCTTTGGAGCCCAAATCCCTCCCACATGGCAGGTAAGGCCAGCACTGAAATATGAAACTACAAATGCATGCAAAAGACATGACTGCTGTTTGCATGCAGTTTGAATTTGGATCGAAAAGCCATGTGATGGTTTGACACTGATATCTGATGGCATTGTGTTTCTTTTTAGGTTTCCCACGAGTTTCCTCTCAATTTCGACGCATCCAATCCATTTTGTGCAGGTATGTTTACAAATCATTGCACTGTTGGTAAATTTAGTTATTTACTATATGCAGTTGGTACACAGTGTGTTGATATTAAGTGTGATCCCTTCTGTGTGTGTGTGTGTAGGCGTTGAAGGTGTGGTGGAGGCCTACAGGGTGTGTCTGCCCCAGGTCAAACTCTACGGTCCCACCAACTTCTCCCCTATCATCAACCATGTAGCCTGCTTTGCTAAGCAAGCCCTCCAGCAGACCACTGCATCAGTGAGTATTTATCTCTTCAGCCATCACTAGTAATTTGATCGTAGGCTCTCATAGCCAGGCTCACAGCCCTGCTTGCGTAGAGATATATTATATCTCCATATTTAACAGAACAAGTAGTTCTCTCTCCAGCCATAAATGATTTACAAAGTAAGACGGTTTGCACTCCCTCCAGTTCATCAGTATGAGTCTTTTGGCTGAAACAGTCCTGTGTAAAAAAAGTTCATTTTTACCCTTACAATGCCACTGCCTGTTGCACAAGTTGTTTACACTAGCAGTAAACATTTTGGTGTGTGCCACATTGGGCAGGATGGGAGAGAAAGCCTTTTCATACTCATTTCCTAATTAGTTTTAGTAATTAGTAATTTTCACATTGGAGCAGGATTATTCGATAATAGCTTGATCCAGAGCAAACGGGATGTTTGGGGTAATAGCGCAGTGATTACCTTTTCAAGCTATTTTCAGATGCCAGACTCACAGTTATTAGATTTGTATTCCTAGGAGAGGCACTACCTTGAGTTGTCTGCTTGACCATAGCTGGATAGATGTGGAACTCTGTAAACCCCTTGATTTCAGGTATAATAACGTCATAATGACTTAAGAATGGTAAGCAATGCCAGTATTGAATAAATTAATCATCATAATAGTCAGTTTAAAATATTCACTCTGGTGTGTGTCGCCTTCTTGCATTCCGTCTCATTGCTCTAATTGCAGGTGAATAAAACCCACTGACCAAGGTCACATTAAAGTACCGTTGGCCCCCGTGGCTACGACTTTTTCAAGGCCCTCCCCCACAAACTTAAAAGAATTGGAGGACAAAAACTAATAAAAAAAAATTTGGAATTGATTTGAAATCTAGTACACCTTGATTATGTCAGACTACAAGTAGGAAGCATTTGGGTCTTTATCAAAACTTGCAAACAGTTCAGCCTTTTAGATTAGATTAGATTGCTTATTAGCCACACGACCCAAGGCCGGTGGAATTCGTTTTTGATACAGTATGTTATTCTCTGCAGACAGATACATAATGTGTGCTCCGAGGAATTTAAAGGAGTCAGTGGTGGCGACGGAGTCTCCGTTTATCTGTATGTGTAGTAGTAATTGATCTACTACCTTCGTTGTTGCTGTCTTCCCCGCAGCAATACTATGTTCTGCTGATCATCACCGACGGTGTGATCACGGACATGGATGATACACGCAGTGCTATCGTCAACGCCTCTCGTCTGCCCATGTCGATCATCATTATCGGAGTAGGGGGGGCAGACTTCACTGCCATGGAGTTCCTGGATGGAGACGATGGACGTCTGCGCTCACAGACTGGCGAGTCTGCCATGCGAGACATCGTCCAGTTTGTGCCATACAGGCAGTTCCAAAATGTAAGTCACAGTGAAAACACCTGGACATACATTTTTGTATTAATGATTGCTTTAAGATATGTGAATGGGGTTTGGTTTGATTTCAGCTGATTTTTCTAATTAAACCAACTCATTTCTTTAAAAAAAAACGCATGCATGTCAAACTTTTTTCTAAGCATTTCACTGCGTCATTTTTGGTTTAACTGGCTTCAAAATTCCAAATCCAAACATAGAATAGTACTGTCCCCATCCAATACCAGTATGCATGCCTAAACCCAGGGATTCCTAGCTCATCCTCAACCTAGATCTCACTTAGCTTACTTTTGTGCCTTGTGTATTTATCTCTTTTCAGGCGCCCAGCCAGGCTCTTGCCCAAAGCGTATTGGCCGAGTTACCTCAGCAAGTGGCCTCCTTCTTCAGTTTATTTAAACTGAAGCCTCCCCGCGATCCCAATCCTTCATAGGGGTACCCCAAATATTTCAGTCATAAACCCCTCCACCACCTTAGCCTTTGCTTGGCCTACTGCATGAGTCGTCGCATTCAGTGATTGCAATCCTCATTTGCTGTGCTCCTTCCAACTTTTCCAACCCTGTTTTGCTAAAGATCATCATCAGTTCTGAGTGAGAGAGAGCGTACAATAAATTCTGTTGTACTCTCTGTCTAAAGAGCTCAAGCACTGGTGACCGATCTCGGAAACATAATCTTGCTTAAATTAAAGGAAAAACTCCTCTCTAGATCACTAAAACAAATCAGTTGGTGATACAATTTTCAGTTTTAGTTTATAATTGCGATCTAGCCAAATGTAACGTAGACAACATAATGTCAAGATATTTGCAGCACAGCTACAATAACAGGCTGGTTTGTAAATGGAGTTTTGCACGCCCAAGATGAGCACAAGCTCAACAGCCGTTTGTGCAGGTTCATCTATTGTTTCTGTAGTCATAGTCAACAGTCAACCTTTGGTCAACAATCTGTCGTTACCGCTTGAATCTTCAGCTTATTGCCAAGGTGAATCGGGTTGAAGCTAGACAAAACTAAGAGGAAATGACAAAACAATATTGCTGCTGTAATTGCCGTTGCTGTCACTGTTGTTGCTCACTCCCATCTATAAATGCAGTACAAGTACAAGCAACTCCTCTGGAGGCTGCCAGAAAAAGTGAGAGGAAAAAGTGGCATTGTCACAAAATAACTCCAGAAATAAATTGAAAAGCGAAGATCGTTGAAATATATAAGGGGGAATTTTCCTTTTTCGAACTGTCTTCATCTGCATGGCTTTCTACTTCTCATTCATGCTCCCTTCGTTTAATTATATCAGTGGTGAAATCTGTTTTGTACTTTTTTTAACTCTTCTTTCGCACTTCAGGCTCCTCGAGAAGCACTGGCAAAGAGTGTGTTGGCAGAAGTTCCGGGTCAGCTGGTGGACTTTTTCACTACCATGAAGCTGAGTCCACCCAAATCTAATCCTGCACCACCAAACCCTGCAGGGACCATCTGATACCGCAAGGAAGAAACCAGACGTACACCAATCTCATCTCCTGCAGATAGTAAGCAGATCCCAGCTTCAGCTCATCACGCAGTTAGACAAATGTCCTTCTTATACTTTCCTAGCTCAACCCTTTTTTTCCACCACTATATGCACCTCAGGCAAAGACAACCACCCCACCCACACACAATGCATCGTACATTAGCACCCCACACACTATTGACCAACCTGTGTTTTTTTTAAGTGTCAAAATAGACCTAGCTTATCTTAGATATTAACATACATGTATGTTACTTTTAGCTGTTGTTCAGTGCCACAGCAACTTAAAATTAGAAAACATACATAATCATTCCATCCTTTCTTAAAGTTGATTGGCAGGGAATTGCACTTTTAGAAATTGTCTTTTAAAAAGCATTCAAGATTGTTTCTGTGGTACACACTGAAACAGGAACACTGCACTGGGTATAAACTGGCCTGCTGCTGGTTTTTAATGCATCATCAAGAGTGTGCAGTTTATTTTTATGCCTGTTTGATGGCTCCAGCATCAAGTTACAATAGTAATGTAAAAGGCTTTTACACACCAAGATAAAGAGGAGGATCTTTTAATCAAAGAAAACTGGTGGGACTAAGTATATCATATAGGTTAGTGGATCCCCCCTAACCCAAACCCCACCACGCCCCAGTATATTTGTAGTATCTATGATGTTTACATCCTCAGCGAAATAGCCACAGCACTACTAGTAGCATAATTATGTGCATATAGCCAAGTAGCTTTGTAGTTGCTGCTGTTTTGGCACAGAGCATATATTTTGCATTAATGTAAACTGACGCACATGCTTCCCTATGCAATCATCCATAATAACGTTTTACTTAATATAATGCCAAACTTTTCATGTAGGTCAATAACCTGTGTAAACCCAAAGATATTCATACCTAAAGTATTTATCTGAAGTATTGTGATAACTAAAATGTAGTCTCATCGTAGATTTGGTTGTATTGTGCCAGTCTCGTCACTCGTGTGTGTACATTTACTGTGGTCTACCATTGTGCCAGTTACTTTTGGTGACTCTGCCTTCCAGATTTAGATTTAGCAAAGACATCGTTGGGTAGTTCCCTGGACAAGGACTAACAAGTCCTAGACTAAGGAAGTTTATTTTCCAATGATATGGCCATTGACTTTTGATTTAGTCTAGGTTTCATCTCTTTTTGTGAAACTGACCTCATATATATATATATATATATATATATATATATATATATATATATATATATATATATATATATATATATCAGTATTAAACATGTTGTCACTGTAGAACCTAGGTACAGTACTGCTTATTGAAATCTATGCATGTTTAGTGTTATATAGTTGTATAATGTGAGCTATAAAACATGCATCTGATGTATCAGCTTTAGTGCTCTAATAGAAATGGGTAATGTGCCTTAGTGTTCACATTGTGACAAAGTGCATCAACATTGCCAATAAAGCACCCCTCTTCGATACAAATTGAATTTAACATTTATTTAACAGCTTTTCGGCAAGTTTACAGCCCTTTGTATATTATACGGTCATTCAACAGTGTGTACTTACAGAAATTACCTAAATTCACTTCTTTGTGGTCACTGGGACAACTGCAGCATATGAATATACATAACATACAATATATGCGATTGGGTGTTTGATTTGTTTGATAATGTGACATTATAGAAAGCCGTTTAGGCTGTAGTGGCCTAATGGGTACAACTTTAAATTTAGCAGGTGAAACGCAGGCTTTTGCTGCCACCCACTGGAACGCCAAGTCAAAAAACTGCATTATGTGCCATCTATTTGACCAAATCCTTACTGAATGAGGTGATGCATTGATGATATGATTAAACTAGATATTATCTGGGATACTATCTATGGTAATTAACATTTTAATCTATCAATGGATATCTTTTCCTAGTCTAAAATGCTGCAACATACAATGTTCCCATGACCATGAATGCCTTTACTCATTATATCCCCTTTACTCATTGTAATATGTTTTTCTTGCGTGTACATGTTTTATAGAGGCACCAACACTGCCTTTAAATATTGTCACATTATTGAAATCAAAGTGTTATTTTGCCATAATTTTCCAGCCCTCAAATGCAAAATAGAGCTATTTACTGCCAATGACAACAATCAAACACTTTATTGTGTAAAAGAGTGCAAAGACACAGATTGTTCATGGATATCATTGTCGACAAAATACAGAAGTGACAGTAGTTGTTGTGACATCACATCAGTTCTTGGAGAAACTATTCATCTCAACCTAATAACCTGTACTCAGGCACTTTCATTTTTTATAAAAAAATAGGCTATAGTTGTCCATAATAAGATTTCATTTTTTTTTATCTTGTTAAATGTCTTTACTTCTGTTCACTCTGTAAATCCAGTGTGCAGCTCATCAGAATCGATTATCTGATGTATGTGTTCTAAATACGTAAGACTAAGAGTCACCCTAACAGCCGTACTTGATGAATGCACCTCAGAGCTACAAACTACCTATGAACTACTGTACATCGACTCTTGTGATTAGCGAGGCTTTAACATTCGCCGCTTCCTCTTTTGCTCTTTTGTAGAAGACCTACACTTACTACTACGTTGGCAAAGTAGCCAGTGATAATTATTTTTCGGAGCGTCGGGGGTTTCTAGCAGCTCAGCTGGCTGTGCTTGTATGTCAAGCAAGTACTACTAAAACCACAGGTTTGAAATGACTGAAGGTAGAGCCCGATCCTTGTCTGGTTACATGCGGTGGACGTTGTTGTGATCCATGAACTGTTTGAGGTTCTGCAGGTTGTCCCACCACTGGAAGAGGAAGGTCTCTGCGATGAGGCTGAACCAGGGTGTGATCAGCAGTTCTTTGCGCTTGGCCTTCTCTAACATCTCCTTCAGCTCCTCCTTGCTCACGTAGCAGTGGCTTTGGATCTCGTTGGGGTCTGGACTCAACTCCACGTTCTTCGGAGACAATAAAAAAGATGTTATTGTCCATAATGTAAGGCTAATGTAACTAAACTCTTAAGTCCAAAGGACACTACAGCGCTACCTTCTGCATGAAGAGGATGTAGTCGATCTCATGTTCTCCCCACACACCATCTGACTGGGCCTTGTAGTGGATCCTTGTCAGGTACGTCATTTCATCTGGTGTCACCTGAGGAGCAACAGGAAGACAGAGGAGATCAGACGCAAAGAAAGATTCTCCCCAATCCTCAATAATCCTCTTCCATTAAATGCAGAAGCCAGGACTTCAACACACACGCAGTATACCTGTTCCATGGGGATACCCAGTTCAGCTTTGAGTCTCCTCTGAGCAGCTCTCCTCACTCCTATTGCTTCCTTCTCCTCCAGCTCACTGTCAATGTGTAAAGGGTGGCTGCAGCATGTGTTTGTGAAACAGCCTGTACACACATAGACACGGGATGGTTAATCACGGTTCCAATGCCTACCATTAGTGTTTAGTTATCCTGCAACGCTACATGTGACACTATGTGTCCCAGTGGATCACAGGAGTATTTTGGATAATGGTTAAAACTGGGGGGGGGTTTAAGGATTTGTCACCGACCTGGAAAAGTGATTTTGGCGTCAGACCTCTGTTGTAAGAGCAGCTTCTCTTCACTGTTGAAAATGAACACGCTGAAAGCTCTGTGTAATAAACCTGGGAAAAACAAACATTTTCCCCGTAAGTACAAATCTGTAAATAAAAAGATATGTACTAGAAGCAAGACAGGTGTGTGCAGTTTAACATGACAGACGGATACCTTTGTCAATGTTGGAGTTGAGGTGGCAGTTTTTCTTGGTGTCCGCTCCAATCTTGCGGTCGTTCTCGTCGATCAGGATGCACATCTCGGACAGCAGCTGCACCTGCTTCTCGTCCAGGTGATCTGTGGTTATCTCGGGCATCCTGACTGCAGACTGTAGGTGTCTCACCTCACTGGAGTGCACACAGGAGGAGGAGCAGGCAGACAACAGTTGATAATCAAGTCAGTGTTCATATTAAAGACAGGAGTTGTGCACTTTTAATATGACAGTCTGAACACAGTAGGTAGTATTTGACAAAAAAAAAAAATCATATTGCTACTAGCTTTTTCTGGAGCTTTCAAGTTCGTAGTGGATGGAGAGCAAACTCCACCTGCCGAGAAAGATGTGGTGAAAAGCTCTAGAAAAAGCTAGTAAGTGGACTTTGAGTTTTTTCCAAGTTCAAGAATGAACTTTCACACTCAAGTAGGGAGTACATTTTACAAACTAACACTCATATAAATGTGAAAATATATTTCATGGTGTGTTGTGCCTCCCCTGAACACATTTCCTGCAGTTTTAAATAAGGCCTGCAACTTTTTAAATGATTGAATAATCTGTCTATTGTCAAACCATTAAAATGAACAGTACAACAATCTGAAAAAAAGAGCAATATATCAAGTTCCCAGTGCCCAAGGGGAGGTCTTCAAATTGCTGGTTAAAGGTACAATAATAATAAATGCAACAGGAGTAAATAGTCCCATTTGAGAAGCTGGTATATTTGTTTAATGAAGGACATAAACAATTACCTATGAAAATTATTTTGGACCACTGCTAATCAGTTATTTGACTAATACTGTAATTCCACCCCTAGTTTTTGATAAAGTACTCCAGCTGTTCCAATAGCCTTTATGAATTGTCCACAAAGTTTACAAAATGTTAAAATAATATTGCAGTAAATGCAGCTTGCTTTAGTTGACGTAGGCCGAATTGAAGAGAACGCACGCAGGCTTTGAGTTGCTGTTTTGAAATTGTGTACTTCAACCAATACGCAGAGCCACATGAAGTTCAAGACTTTTTTAAGTAGAATTTGGCATGACTTTCTTTCCTTATGAGACGACATGATTATACGGAAGAAATGGGCTATGAATAGCACAAACACCATTTCTCAGCTTAGGGTCAATAGGCTTATCTCTTGCTGTGCTTTCTTTAAACTCAAACCATGCGGTTTCAGAAAGCCCTAGCTTACCTTGATATAGCTCTGTAGCAGGAGGTGATAGGTGTGCAGATAGATCGGTGTCGTAGTGCAGCAACTCTGCCAGCGCCAGGTACGTTTGATTTCAGCACAGCGGCTCCCTCGCAGGACACCATCCGGAGCACCGCCCACACAGCCCGCGCCATCGCCTGACCAAAACAGAAAACCAATCACAAGGTACGAAGGTGTGGGCGTTGGTAAAAACTGGAGCGAACTCCACCCAGTTTTGGAATCGATACGCTGCTGAAGTCGCGCCAGTGGATGAACATTAACACGAATGCCCATAAAATTTGAGTTTTGCTAAAACCCCTTAACCCTTACACACAGCCTATACTTAATAACTAATATATCTATATATTTTTGTTTTATTATTATTTTTCACTCACTGCGATCTATAAAACGCACAGAGTACTAAGTGTCATCTTAAAATTGCTTGTTCTGTGTCAGCAACAATGTAAAAAGAGAAATCCTGTCCTCTCCTTTAAGAAGCTTGAACTATAATGTGTCATACACGTTGAATTTTTATTATTCATAATTCAGAATCTAGATTAATTTCTAAATTACATAATGTGTCAAAAGTAACACTACGCAATGCACTAAAATGGCCCCGGTGAGTGTTATACTATTGTATATAATAGCATTATTAGCTATCACTGATGCATTAACATGAAAACATGCAGTGAAAAAATTGTAGATCTCATGTCCCGTTCCAGCAAGTCCTGTTCGACTCCGTGTTTTCCTCTCAACACTGATAGTCAACACGCCATCAGACTACTGCACAGCACAGCCCGCTCCACCCGGGCCTCTGACAACCGAACATAAGTATGCATTGTCTGCTACATATACAACCTACAGAGAAACCGATAAAACGTTAAACTACTTACAAAACAATATTCCTGTTTAAAGTAGATAAACCTCGTTTTTTAACGTATCTTACGGCCATATGTTAGAGCCGAACACTGTGCTGTGGTTTGACCACCTAGCTTTCACTCCCTACGTCTGAGGTCACGGATTTTCATTGGATGCCTCGGCATCGGCGCGGCAGCCCATTGGCTCACAAAGTGCAAACACAACACTGCGTGATGCGGAAGTCGGTACGCCAGTAAAAAATACGTGATGTGTCACAATTTGGATAAAAATTCTTGATACTTGTCGAACTATAACGTGTCGTTACCGTCCACTGTCGAAAGTTATACGTCGACAACATGTTGACAATTACAAATTGGCAGGTTTAATGCTAGCTACTTCGTTTCATATCGAGTTATGTAGTCTAAAAACCCTCATTTTCTGTGGTTTAGCTGCTGTAATGTACAAACATTAGATGACCTCCTTGCTAGCTAAGAATGAATTGTGTGAAGCAGTGACTGCGGTGAGTGTCTTTTGTTGTTTCGTATTATGTCAGACTCATATCACAAGCCATGAAAGCAATGTCGAATATTAATTTCGAAAGCGTAACTTACCCTGTTAAATTGCTATGTGCAGTTATTGGACATAACATTAAATAAATACAAGTTTCAGACTCAATTTCTCGAAAATATATAACGCAAAACTGGCTAAATCCTGTTTTTGCATTGTCCTGTAACGTTAAATATGGCGCTATTCCATCATAACGATAGCACAGTCCCAAAATATGTCGTCCGCTTAGCTAGCATGTAATAATAATAATAATAATAATACATTTATTTATATAGCACCTTTCGAAACAAGGTTACAAAGTGCTTACCAGTAAAAGCATGATAAAAGAAATAACACCCAGAACTTGAATCTAAACAAAAATATATCATATAAATACAAAATAAATATTAAATTAAAATCACATAAATAGTTACAACAATGCAACCATCAGTTAAGAAAAAGCCATAATATAAAAGTGAGTCTTAAGAAGAGATTTAAAGGAAGATACTGCAGTTTGCATGCCTGAGATCCTCAGGTAGGGAGTTCCACACCTTTGTTGACAAGTCTGGATTTTGGAACTGTTAGTAGGGCCCTGCCAGAGGATCTCAAGCATCGATCAGGCTCATAGGGAGTCAGCAAATCACCGATATAGGCAGGAGCCAGATCATTCAAGGCTTTAAAAACAAGCAGTAAAATCTTAAAATCAATTCTAAAACTCACAGGTAACCAGTGTGAGGACAGTGACGCTGAAATTCATTAATAATGTGTATTTAATAGCACAAAGCCTGTTGGCAAATGCAGGTTTAATATAGGAGATGACGTGGACCTTCAGGCTTCGTGGGCTGTCAATAGGAAATCCGGATGACGTATAACAATTTACCAAAGAATGCTAAAACGTCTAATTTCACAAGTTTTTTAACCCGTTATTCTCATAGTTGGCGGTAGTCAGTAAAGTGAATTATCCCGAAGAGGGCTTTTTATTGAAAACATGTTGTTGTTCTATATAAGATGTCTATATGTCAGGTTCTATAAAGTATACATTTGCTGATAAGCAAATCAGCATTAAATTACTGGACTTTTGAATGGAGTTTGGAAATATGATGTTTCAGAGCAGCAGGTATCAGGGCAAGACTGCACCATACATCTGAATATATCTAGTTGTATTAGTTTGGATCTATGCAGGAAAGGCTACCCTTCACCTTGAGCAGTGCCTGCAATGGTTGTGATCCTGAACTTCACTTCTTTTTTTTTACCTGCAGACAGGTGGTGATAACAGACCAACCTAATCCAGGCACCAGCCAACTAGAGAGCCTGGCCTTTGTTTACCTGCTTCTCAGGTAAGAGATAAGAGGTGAGCAGGGGGGCAGGGCCCCACCCACGCCGTAGGAGGGATGCCTGTGGAGGGCGGAAGCAGCAGCGGCTCCGCTTCGGCTGCCCGTCACCCCAAGCAGAAGCGAAAGGCTCACAGTTTGTCTATTCGGCGCACCAACAGCACAGAGGAGAGGCCAGCCGGCATCCAAAGAGGAGACATGCTGGAGGGACAGGTGAGGCATATGCACAGACACTCATGCTTTTTCTCTCTCTCACACACTCACACACAAGCGCACTCTGACAGCTGCAGACATGAATTTTGGCAAACATACAACTTTTAAGACATGTAATAACATATTTTGTAGGCATGGCCCACAGAGTTTCTTGTGGATCTGCTCAAAAACACATACCAGAAAGTAATTCTTTATTAATTACCATTTTGATTGTCATTTTCTTTTGATGTGAGGGCCGTTTTTTGTCAGTCATGAGAGTACAGTACCAGCCGGTTGAGCAGCATTGCTTATATTTTGTACCCGGTGTTGCAACATCAAATGTAATGAATGCGTGAGATGTGGTTTCGTCCCCCAGGGGAAATGTTAAGGTAGCCAAAGTGTTAATGTCATCTAGATTTTACATTCTCTAATCTTTGATGAACTGCCTGGTGTGGATGTGCAGGCTGGTTACTGATTCCTTTTTGTTAAAACAAAGGGATCTACTGTGACTTTTTAAGCCCACTGGTGCCATCAAGTTAGTGATTAACCATCTCCAAACAGGTTATTTAAAATAGAGCTACAATTGATTAGTTTCCTCCACAAAGGGAGGACCGTAAGCCTTTATATGAGCAGGCATTTTCTGATGCAAATCAGTTGTAGCAAACTGTCAAGCTTCTTCACTACTGAGGTAATAAAATCTGTTTGTTTGATCAAGAAGAACATCCTGGTTGTTAACTGTAGAGTGACCTTATTTAGAGACATCTCTCCGATAAGATGAGCAAAGGGTTTGTGAGTGACTGTCAAGTGTTTTAGATTGTATCATCATGTATTGTCTGTCATAGGAGATCAAACTGGTAGAATGAAAGACAAAACATTGTCTGTGCCTTTTTCATGATCCAGATTTTGGATTAAAATATTCAGTCCAAAATAATGCAATGCTTTGTTTTGTCAGTATTGCCATGCCCTAGTTTTGGTCCTGGAAGTCCTTTAGCATTTACTTTCTCTGCTTGACAATGTCCTTGAATTATCAGCCACTAAAACTAGAGCTCAGCTTGCACTGGCCTGTTGTCTCATCAAGTTTTAATATGGGCCGCTTGTCCAGGTCTGATTAGTCTTTTCACCAGGCCTTTTTGTCTATTGCCAAGACATGCTGGCTGCCTGGCTCTGTTTATGTACCTAGTCTACCCCCCACCGCACAAGTTCCACACACACAGGCAGCTTTATAAACCCATATATAACACACAGAACGCATTTTCTTCCGCACTTTCAATGCTGTCATTATTAGCCAGAGTTCGTTGCAGGTTTTAGGGTCACAGCTAAGCAGCTTTGAATTCATAAGGGCTGCCTGTTGTTTGCTAATTGACCTTTTTTTTTTGCTAAGTGTGTTGACATGGGGCGCAGACAGAATGGTCAGGCGGTTAACATCACTGTTGGTTTTGAACGTGTGCCAGAAGAAAGAGTGACAGTCAAGTATTTGGTTTCCTCGTCTTTCAGATGGCTAGAGAAAGCGGCAGCTCTCAAAGCGAGCTGTCAAATGCAGTCTTTTGAATCCTTTGTTTTCATGGCAGCTTTTTACGTCTCTTTGCATGCTAGTCTGGTTTAGACTGGTCACCTGATAACTGGGTACTTCTAGGAGTTCACCATGGAGGTAGGTCAGTTGATTGAAATGAGTTTGAGTGGTTGGACCCTGGCTGTTGTGTAGATAGTACATAATCGTTGTAGCTATGTAGCCCAATATGTAGCTGAGTTCTTACACAAACTCAACTGGTGGCTGATTATATCAGGTAAACATAAAGGCTGTGTTTGACATGGGATTTAGGTGGGTTGCTTTCGATTTGTTTAATTGGTGTGGATTTTATGAGTCACCCAAACTTCTCTGTGAATAGTGATAATACATGACTTGTTTGTTATTGTGAAATTGTATTTTTGCCTGGCAGCAGCATTTTGTTGTTTTGCTGTTTTAATGTTTGAACATATTCATTTGTGAACATATATTAAAATGGTCTTCAAGTTCAGATTTTTAGGCACAACATACTTTATATATCACATTATAAGTAAAAGTGAATACCACACTGGAGAGGGATCTGGAGGGAATGAAAGTGGTGACTCCTGCTCCCTACGCCAATGGGATTCCTAATTTGCAGGCCTATATGTCAGCTTACCATCAGGTTTATTCAAGCATTGTTCTTTTCTTTGTTGTCTGTCCAGGACTCCAAGCTGCCTCTCTCCTTACGGAACAACCTTCTTGACCTTTTCGGCCAGATCGAGCGCGAGTTTGAAAATCTCTACATTGAAAACCTTGAATGTGAGTAACTGATCCAAAGAGGCAAGCAAATTTATTTAGATTACATTTAGATTTCTTGGCCACACATACCTCACTGTATTGATCTTCAGGTGTTGATTGACTAACCAGATGGTTTCAGAACATGGGCGGTGTTTGCTTACTGATGCCCTGTCACTGTGCTAACATTACAGTACGCCGGGAAATTGACTCTCTGAACGAGCGTCTGACCGGAGACGGACAGATTATTGAGGGAGGAGACCCCACCAAGGGAGCTCTGAAAACAAAAGGTACAGTATTTCCTTCACAATCTGTTGCAGGTCTTGATATATTTAACAGATGCTACTGCTTCTTTGGAAATTTAAAGGGACTCTCTATAAGAATCAGACATTGCTTTTTAACAGTGACACTTTTGGCCATTAAGTCAACGACAGTCAGCGTCCTGTTGCTCACGCTCTCGCTTCTGCTCGCACTACTGACACAGACGAGACTGAACGTGATTGACAGGCATCGTGTTGATTAATGTTAGCAACATTAGCCAGCTAAAACCACAATATCACTATATGTTTCACATGCTTGGCAGTCATTTACCAAACAAAGGTCCCTCAATGAATCAAAGGCCTGGCCGATCCTAGTGTTAACTTTTCCTGCTTCAGGGGAGACACTGTAGTTTTGGTCTCCTGGGCCGGAGTCGATAATTTTACTCGCTCCGGAGCCCCGTCACTTCACTCAGCAGCAGAGAAACAAGACACGGGAAACCTCTGTTGGTCTTGAGGAGCTGTAGCATTTATTTCTGCACAAACTGCAGCTTCCACTGTACATTCACTTGATATTCTCAAAGCTGAAATAACTCTTCTGCTCCGCTGCTCACTCGTTTTCTCAAACACTTGCTCTCTTGCTTCACCCATCACTTCCCACGTGCACACACACTCTTCGCACTGGCTCTGCTATTCTCCCACAGCACTAGTTTTTGCCAAACGTCGGTCACATTCCTGTTTTGCAAGACAGGCTTCACTAGATATAACTTTTTTTTTTTTTTTGTACTACCGTGGAGTTTGTGTTGGAGTCTGAGTTGTGGTGGGGGCTGGCTGTTTGTTGGCGTTAACGGACTCCATGAACGTTAGCTGTGGTTGCACACAGTTTGCCCTGAAGGCACTCGCGAGTGCACACAACGTCACATCTGTAGGAGTTTCCCGGAAAAAACAGCCCTGGGTTGTTCACATTAAAAGCAGTCTACAGGCTGATAGAGGAAACCCAGAAAGTCGCGGAAGGTCTCATTTTTTAGGTTAGGTTACAATCTGTTCACACATTGGCAATAAAAAAAAAAGATTAAATCACATGTATATGTGTAAAAAACTTACATACAGTCCCTTTAAATGGAAAAATATTGATGAAATTGATTGTGTGTCTTTAAAATGAAAGTATATATCTCATTCCATGGTGGCTCAAGTTACAATGAAGAAAAGCCTCCACATGATGAAAACACAGTTTAATAACCTTCAGACTGACTGTCTATCCCTCTGGTTCTTTTAATACAATAAACAGATTTCAGGTGCCAACAGCTAGATTAATTTTAATTGCAGTGTATTTAAAAGCACATAATGTTGGCTGAATACTGTGTGGACAAAATATGACCTCAGATTTTAAGTACACAATTATTGCAGCATGTCAAAATGTGATAAATTTACACGTACTACAATCTGTCTCATGTTAATAGTGCAGCAGTAAAGAGGAACCTTCAGGGAGAAACCTTGGATTAAACACTGTTTAATCATGCTGATTGATAGTAAGACTGACTAGGAGGGATACGTTTACATGGTAACTTAGGTCAGACGCATTTAAACCTCCGTTATCGAACTGGTTTGCTAGAGTAAGCCTGGTTAAACAACCCTCAGGTGTGGCGTGCGCAATTTAAAAACTTTGACACTTTATTAGGTCCTTAGTGCAGCGGTGAAGCCAACCAAGGAGTTTGTCACTCAGTGGAGAATTTCATTCTTTGTTCTTTGTCTTTCCATCACACAGCGAGCCACAGCACCAGTCAACTGTCACAGAAGCTGAAGACGACCTACAAAGCCTCTACCAGCAAGGTACCTGCTATTCTCCAGCTATTTTAACCTATTCTATAGAGCTTATAAGATTTGTCATCTGTGTAATTATTTGAGCTGTGGGGGTAATGGTAACAGACTATCAAAAAGCCCCTTTGTTGCAGTGAGGAGAAGGAAGTCTTTTTCTCTTCCTCTGAGGTCCTGATAAGTAAAGAGTGGGTAAACAAATGAAAATGTGACCAAAATCATTACTGTTAAATTCTTTTGCTTTTGAAGTGCTGATGCATTTATATAAAGATTTTTGGACGGAAGTTAAGGAAACTTGATTCTAAGCGTTTATCACAAAATGACATCTCCCTTGACTTCTTCCTTTTTAATCTCTTGCCGATGTAGCGCTTGTACACTTTCCACTGCAAAACAGGTGGACCTCGCAACTTGAGTGTGGCCACATGGGAGTTGTGGGGAGGAGATTCATGGGTAACTTCCTGAATGCTCTGTTTGTTTTCTAAGCATTGTGAGGGACAGCTGTGGGCTGAGTCTGTTTTTAACTACAGTCTGACCTTGACTCCTCATCTCTTCTCTGCTCTGCACCCTGTCGGAATACATTTGGGTGAACGGCTGCATTTTTAAAAAAAACAAAAACATATTTTAACAGTATCTTATAGGAACACACTGAATTTTTGGAAGTGTCATGTTTGTAAATTATTAATTACACAAAATCTTCTACCAATAGAGTAGAACCTTAATCACCATTTGAGTCCCTTTCCATCAGTTAAACGATATGTCAGAGTCAGTTGTCATAATGCCAAAGCAAATAACTGATGTGGATTAACAAAAAAAAAAATCTGTTCTTCTTCATCAAGACTGGCCTCAAACCGAGCAACGTTCAGTAAAAAATTGTCTTCGAACAGCTGTTAAAGGAAATGTTCAGCATTTTGGGAATTACTCTGGGATTACTCTTAATTGCTTTCTTGCCTAGAATTAGATGAGAAGATTGATTCGCTAATAGGAAGCTAAAGCCAGCAGTCACTTAGCTTAACACAAAGACTGGAAACCAGGGAAACCTGTTGAAGGTGGAAATTTGCCTACCAGCAACTTTAAAGCTCAGTAATTAACACGTTATATCTAGCTTGTTTAATCCATACAAAAACTGGAGTGTGCCCATAGACTGTATATAAGAAGTGGACGTAGTCACTCATTGGTTTGTGGACTGCCGTTTTGAAGCCTTGAGTTCGGCATTTTGGCCGTTGCCATCTTGGTATTTGGCCGTTGCCATGTTGGCTTTTTGCAACCAGAAGTGACACGAGAGGGTGGAGCTAAGTACAACCGAACGCTGAATAAGACATTTTCAGGTTATAATTAACTTTCATGAACTGAACTGAAAACACACTGTGAAAGGGTTAAAGTTGTAAGACGAAAACACGGACACTCCCAGACCTGACAACGCCGTGGTAGCGACCCGTCAATCACAAGGTAGTCACGCGCTAAAGCATACCCTGCTTTATGGTCTATTTCACTCTAAATGAACATCATGCTGTATTGAAGAAGACTTGAAACTAGCAATTACGACCATAAATTCATGTTTTCCGTGTTTGGTAATAAATCAAGTGAGAAGTAGGCTCATTTTCTCATAGACTTCTGTACAATCAGACTTCTTTTTGCAACCTGAGGAGTTTCCCCCTGCTAGCTATTAGAAAGAATGCAAGTTTAAGGCACTTCAGAAGTGGCTTTACTTCTCAGACCCAGAGGTAGCCCACTGAGTGTGCCGGGCTATTTCTTGATCAGAACCAATAAATTCCAGCATATAACCTCCGTAAAACACGAGAGTCAGTGGTATTGATCTTCTTATCTAACTCTTGGCAAGAATGAGACTAAGTCATTTCCCAAAATGTCGAACTATTCCTTTAATCCAGGGCTCTACGGTGCATATGCAAGTTAAATTTTTTGTTCCAAGTACATCTTTTGTTTCAAAATTCTTAAGTATCTTCCAGTTATGTCAGTTTGCTCCTGTGTCACTCATGTTATTTCTTTAAACAGTAAATATGCCCCTACATTTTTTGATTTACCTGCACCCCTAAAAAATCTATGTAAGCGTAGAGCCCTGTATCATATTGAAAATGTTTAGTAAAGTGTAATATGGCTTTCAAAATGTCTTTGAACTTCTCTTCCCAATTCTCTTATTTCCACTTTACCTAAAAGTTTCCCTCGACTTTGCAAAGCAAAGAAACAACACTGAATGCAGCCAAAGTCTGAGCTAGATGAAGAGTGGGACAAAATCCTCTTCTGATTTGAAAGTTAGAAAAGAGGATACACAGGATCAAGGGAGGACTTCTTAGATTAACAGAACTAGCCGCTATATAATATACAGCTAACCTATCAGCTGGCTGAGAAACATGACAAAAACTAATTCTGTTAAGACCGTACTTGAAACTAATGATCTGCACTAACCATATCCTCAGTTACTACTGGGTTGACCTTGACTGGAATGGGCTACTTTTCTTGTTGCTCACCGCTCATTGTGTTTCAATGAGAATAAACAAATAAGATTGTATTTTACTGTAATGTGAATGTTTACCCACCGGACATAATGAGACCATACATTAACACAGTCTCACACAAGGGAACCAGATGCTTCGCTGCTGCATCTAATGACTACCAATAATCTAATCTTATTGCTGTGGTTAGCCGTCTGCTTGCAGAAAGCATGCACAGTACAGGGTGTGATCGCTCTGTGACAATTGAAACTACAATTCACCCTTTACTTTTTTCATCTGGAAGCCTGCGTCACTCTATGTGTAACTAGACCACTAGATATGTTTTAGAGGTGCACCCCTCGTACAATATCTTCCTCACACCGATACTTGAATTGACATTAGAGCAGTCTCGATATTAATCCTCCAGTTACACACAGTTTGGCGAAATTTGAAACCATAATCTTTTTGGCAGTTGCAGAAACATCCTCTGATCTGAAAAAAATCTGATCTGATCTGAATTACAGTGAGGTAAAACATATATAATATAGTGACACAATTAAACTAGATGAAGAAGCTGTAGAAACACTCGGGATAATATCCACATATTAAACATAATGGCTGAGGAAATGAATGGCTGATAATGCCGAAATGCTGCATTCATAATGAACTGAGCCAGTTAACTGGGCACAATTAATCTGCAGCTGTAATTGCCCTTCATTAGTCTATGGAATACCATCTCTGTTTGTTTTAAATCTGGAGTGGACACATCATTGTGCAAAAAAATGTTTCATCTATCTTTGACATAATTACCTTGGAAAGCAAAATGATTCTACTGATCTATAAAGATGCCTCTATTGCTTTTTATTACTTCTCACTTAATTGTAAGCTCGTTGTCTTTATGATATTTTTTCAGGGAGCTGTCAGGCTGACGACAGGTTTTGATCTGATCCTCTGAAGCCAACCTGCTCTGTCTGTCAGAGACTAACAATAAGATGTGTGATGCGTGTAAAACAATTTAAAAGCTACTATTATGTCTTTTGGTCTATGGTATGGTTATGTAGCCAGCTTTCAATTACATTACCATTATTTATCAAACACAAATTATAAACCAAATTGATAAATTTGTTTCTGTAACTGTGCCATAGTAGGCCTTTTAGTAAGGTATGAGTGGTTGTAAGTTAAAGGGCCAGTTCACTCCCAAATCATAAATACATATTTTTCCTCTTACCTGTAGTGCTATTTATCAATCTAGATGTTTCGGTGTGAGTTGGCAATATCGGCTGTAGAGATGTCTGCCTTCTGTCCAATATAATGGAACTTGATGGCACTCGGCTTGCGGCGCTCAAAGCGCCAAAAAAATACATTTGAAAACATAACAGCAGTGTCTCTTTCCAGAAATCATCATCCGGTTACTCAAGATAATCCACAGACCTTGTTGTGAGCAGTTTCATATAGGAACAATTTTCTTTCTACCGAACTACACCCGCCGACCGTATCACCATGCAGAAGGAAGCGTGCATCTATACTCGATACTGCTAGCTCACCTAGCACCACTGAGTTAGCTAACGTTACAGCTCAGCCGAGGAGAATGCCATTAATGTTTATAGGGCTGTCCTGGACTAAAGAAATTCTTAATTACACTAACTAACACTGATACGATTTTTTCAACTCATCGGTTAGTTTATTTAATTGACAGATTGTAAAAGCTGAATTTCTCCAAAAAGCGTCACACAAAAGCACCACTTTAAATCTTGTGTTTACCAAAGGTGTGCTCAGATGTTCCTTGGAAATCAGTCATTCAGCATGAAAAAAGCATAAAAATTACTAATCGACTAAAGAAATCTTAGTCAACTAATCGACTGAGAGGGGGCAGCCCTAAATATTTACATCTTGCACTTTCTCAAGGCAAGAGTCGATGCATGCTTCCATCTGCACGGTGATATGGTTGGCGGGTGTAGATATCTCCGAAACTCAGCAACTCACACCAAAACAATCTAGATTGATAAATAGCACTACAGGTAAGAGGAAAAAATATGTATTTTTGATTTTGGGGGTGAACTGTCCCTTTAAGTCGTACATATGCTGGTATTTATACCACCCATTCTGTCAAAGTAATCAGCATTCCCATTCTGAAAACCTTGTATTGGTGCACCTGTAGTTACTTTAATTTTGACTTGGCCTCTAATTTAAGCAACACTGTGTTTGGTTTAACACCAGGAGGAATGCTCATCCCTCTTTCCATTTCTCTTTTCTCCATCATGCCCACCTCTCTACCCTTCCTCCCTTCAGATTGTGTCCAGTTTTAAAGCCACTGCGGGGTCCCGGGCTTTGTGCCAGCTGCTCAAGGAGTATGTGGGCCACCGGGATGGGATCTGGGACCTCAGTGTCACCCGAACTCAACCAGTAGTCCTGGGCACCGCCTCCGCAGGTACACCAAGTCACTTTACCGACTATATGCCACATAGTGGTTTCCAACAAGAAAAAGGTGTTGCATGCAATATTTAAATCATTATATCATTGTGTCAAATTAATTGTGATACCTTGGTGCCATTAGTTAAAAATGAGAGCATAGTTGAGATGATTGATGGCATCTGTTGCACACTAGTGTTGTTAGTGTTAATACTGTTGAAATTCTCAAAAACAGGCAACCCTCAAACAGACAGAACTCTAATGTTTTTTTGGTTTTGTTAAACACGATTTTTGTTTTTATTTCCATCATTTTGCCATTGGAAGAAACTTAAAAAAAGCTGGAAATAAGCTGTAGCTTGTGTTCATGTTGTCCACCTCTGCTCTGCCTTCACAGATCACTCAGCTCTGCTGTGGAGTATAGAGACTGGGAAATGTTTGCTGAGGTATGCTGGCCATGCAGGATCAGGTAATAATTCGTAAGAAACTTAAATAACTGTATTTGTCCTCAACCATGCAGACATTTCAAAGATTAGTCTGTTGCACTATGCAGCATTCACAGACTTACTATAGCAGCAAACACTATTTGCAATGTACAGATATAGAGGAGTAATGTCTACCTGAGCAGAGAATGAAGTCGCTTCTCCTCTGTGTGTTGTAATCCGAGCTTCGTTTACGTAGCTGGTCCTGTCGTGCGTGCATGTTAGTGCATGTGAGTCCCTGTGTGTGTGTGTATGTGTGTGTGTGTGTGTGTAGCTAATTGCCACCGCTCAGCACCGCGCTCATACGGCGGTAATCGCTGATAACGCCGTCCTAACCCACGACGGCGTCACGGAAGCGTAGCGCCTATCCTGAATAACCTTTCTCAAATAGATATAATGAGAATTTATGTAGCAGGTTCTGTCATGTAATAACTATTTTTATTAAACACTTGGCTTATTAGATAATATGAATATGTGATGTAATATATGTACACGTCTCATCATTGTTCTCTCGCCCACAGTCAACTCCATCAAGTTCCACCCCACAGAGCAGATGTCCCTCACAGGTATGTATTTAAAAGCATGTGTGGTTATTTTGCTGATTTTTTTCAACATGTTAATTCTCTTCATGACTATTTGACCATCTTCTCCTTGCTGCTGACGTCTCCAGCAATTCAGTTTCTGTAGATCCAAATGGGCTGTGTGTTTGCTGATGTGTACTTATGTTTCCACAGCCTCTGGGGACCAGACGGCTCACATCTGGCGCTACATGGTGCAGCTTCCTGCTCCTCAGCCACCACCAGATGTCAGTGTGAGTAGCTTTGTACTGTTCTCATCTCTGAGCTTCTACTGGAACATCCTGGAATGTCACAGAGTTTTGAGAGGTGTATTTTTTGTCAAAGGATTTATTCAATTTACCAAGTCAGGGAATATTAAGCATAGAGTGGATATAAGAAGTGGACGTAGCCACCGTGACTTCACCCATTGGTTTGTGGACTGCCGTTTTGAAGCCACTCAAGTTCGGCATTTTGGCTGTCGTAACATATATTTGACTGAATTTTCCTACCAGCTTGTTTATATTTGAATTAAAAGTCAAGTTGGGTTTTTTTGTTGTTTTGTTAAAAAGGAAACAGAAGTCATCAGCTGTACTTTCAGCAACTACCCGGAACTGAGTGGTGCGTTTACATGTCTTGTTGCAGCCTGCAACAGAGTATCAAATACATACAATGAGTATAAATAAATACAAAGAATATAAATACACTGGGGGTCAGAGATAGAAAGGTCCATCATAGACACATTATTTAAGTCCAAACTGAGCTAGTCTAAGGTATGGCTGAGGCTATGAGTTGGGCCAGTGACATGTTGAACCAGATTAAAGGACTCGGTTATATCTAAAAACTCAACTGCTGAATTTTAGGTGTCATCTTTGTGTAGGTTAAAATCACCAACCAGGATCATCTTATCATATTTTAAAATAACCGATTATAAAAATTCTGATTAAAAACACTAGATTTGCTTTGGGGGGGTCGATAGATTCCAACACATGACACTGGAGTGGCCCCAGTAATTTTCAGCATTAGCACTTCAAAGCTTGAGAGGTTGTTGACAGAGAGAGCTGAAACACTCATAGTTCGAGGGGCACGGTTCACTCACCTGACTATAGTCACCAACCTTCCAACCAAGTTTCTTTCAAAAATAAAAAATCCAAATTAAAACAAGTAATAAAATAATTTAAGACAAGATAAGATAATCCTTTATTAGTCCCACAGTGTGAAAAATTGCAGGATTACAGCAGCAAAGGGGGACAGTGCAAACAACAAGAGGCATCAGTAAAAAAAAAAAAGATAATAATATATAAGATTATATTATAGATAATAATAGATAAGCAAGTAAACAATGAAGATTTATATAATATACTTATATAAGCAAACAGTAAAAAAACAAGATCTAAAAAATAGACTGAATGAGTGGTTGGATTCACATTATTGCACATGTGAATATGAAATGTTGATATTGCACAGAATTTTGAATATTGATTAGTTATTAGTTAGTGATATAAGATAAAAGTCGTGTTGGTCAGACACCTTACATTAAACAAGGCAAGCTTAACATTACAGGATTGTAATGGATCAGTCCTAGGTGGGACTAATTTTGGATACTTAAGGTTTTGGTGTTAGAAAGTGAATAAAATGTCTTGATACAGCCGGTCCACACGGGGGCGCTAGTGAGTCTGAAAGTTGTTGTGTAGTAGTGTAGTGTAGGTTGTGGCCGGAAGAGGCTGTAAATTGTATCCGGTGTTGCAGTCAGACATGTGGATGTGGTGCGTAGTCACTTGCTAGTGGAATTAAAAACAGAGTAAAACATAATTATCTGTTAAAATGCGAGCGCCAAAGGCCGTTCGGGAGAATGACCGTCTCTCCCACAAAGAATGTTCGACGTTTCCAAACGCTACGCAGCGGTGTGTAGGCCAACGTGTTGACTGCAGCCAGGTGTAGAAGCTAGCGCGGCAGCTAGTGCACTGTGGAATGGCCAGGGACCAGGACTCGTGGTGAGAAAAGACTAGAGCTAAATGAACATCACCCTGTATTGAGAAAGACTTGAAACTAGCGATGGAGATCATAAACTCTTGTTTACAATGTTTTTACTGAGGTAATAAATCAAGTGAGAAGTAGGGTCTCATTTTGTCATAGACTTGTATACAATTGAACTTCTTTTTGCAAAGAGGGGTCTCCTCCTGCTGGTTAATCAGAAAGAATGCAAGTTTAAGGTACTTCGGCATTGGCTTAATTTTCCAGAGGAGGAGGTTTCCCACTGATATTAAAGGTCCCATATTGTAAAAAGTCAGATTTTCATGTCTTTTATATTATAAAACAGATTTAAGTGATATATAAATACTGTGAAAGTATCAAAACGCCCAATCCATGGCGAAATACGCGCAGCCCGTATTCAGGAACTGTGCGTTTGAAACAAGCCGTTAGGATTTCTGTCCATTTGTGATGTCACAAATCTACAATATTTAGACAATTTCACAGTTTTAAACGTAAACATTCTAAATGTGTCCCAGTTTATTTCCTGTTGCAGTGTAACGTGAATGACATCAGCTGACAGGATGTAAACATGGACCCAAGCTGTTTCCTAGCAACGCAATTCCGTTGCCATTCTGTTGAAATGCGCTAAAACGGAGCGTTTCAGACAGAGGGTAAATACAGGTATATTCAGGCAGACAGTATGAGGAAAATAATGTGTTTTTTGAACATTAAAGCATGTAAACATTTTCTAGTAGAAACCCAAAATACAAGTGTGAACCTGAAAAATGTGCATGATATGTCTCCTTTAAAGGAATAGTATGTAACATTGGGGGGATAAATTGGCAGAAATGGAATATAATATTAATAAGTGTTTTCTTAGTATATAATCACCTGATAATAAGAATTGTTGTTTTTACGTTACCTTAGAATGAGCTGTTTATATCTACATAGACTTTAGACTTTATTGTCCCACTGGGGGAAATTCTTTTCCACAGCACTGTACTTGTCAGACACCAATACATACAACAGCACACAGTAACAGTAACAGCAATACAACAGTGACAACAACAGAAAATGACGGACAGCAGTCCACACTCAGGCCAATTCAGCGACGCCTGTTGTTTAAGGCGGCTATGGCTGCCGGTATCAGGCTTTTCCCAAAGCGAGCCCTATTGCACCTCAGTGTTCTGTACCAGTGCCCGGAGCGGGGCATTATGGTGAGTTGGTGATTGAGTGGGTGTGTGATGTCCTGTGCTATTGAGATTGCAATGCGTGCAATGGCTGTGTTGCTGAGTTCTTTGAGGTTGGGTGTGGGGAGACCAATTATCCTAGCAGCAGTGTTGGTTATGCGTGTGAGTTTTGACCGGATAGTGACAGATAACATGTTAAAAAAGCAGGTGGAACATAGGGAGTGGGTCCCCTCTTCATGGAGTCCGCCATGTTGCTCCACCATGTTTCTACAGTAGCCCAGAACAGACAAACCAAACTCTGTTTACTTTTCCTGTTTAGGCCTGAGTTGATAATGTTACTCACTCCTGTCGCCGCCGCTCTCTCTCTTGCTTCACCACTCACTTCCCACGTACACACGAACTCTACGGACTGGCCCTGCTCCAAATGGTTCTAGAGAGGGCCATTTGCGTTTCCCGTTGGCCACCATAATTCTCCAGCACGTTTGGCACATGGGAGAGGCTTCAGTTGGTTGCAATCTCCTCACCTCACTGCTAGATACCGCCAGATCCTACACACTGGACCCTTTAAGTGCATTTACAAATATGTTTCTTAACGTCCCATGCCAAATTCATCACCAAAACTAAATCCTAGCTGTCACAGTTTTTTTTATTCTGTATCACTGCAGGAATCTGCGTGCATTGACATAACTACTTCTACTGTGTCCTTCTTTGTAAACCCATAGGCTCCTTGTGATGACGACCAGGACTCATCAGACAGAGAAGAAGGTGAAGTGGATGGCGAGGGCCCTTGCGAGGTCCCCACCATCCGGGTCGCTACAGCAACCCTGAAGAGCCACCAGGGTGTAGTGATCGCAGCTGACTGGTTGGCGGGAGGCCGACAAGTGGTGACAGCTTCCTGGGATCGTGCTGCCAACCTGTATGAGGTGGAGACGTCTGAACTGGTTCATGCACTCACCGGTATGTGAACTGGCTGACATATTGTATCCAGGGGTGAAAGTAGATTGAAGTTGTTGCCGGTACTCCTAGGCTACCCCAACCTTCATTGCTTGATACTGTTCTCCTCCCACCCCCAGCTTCATGCATCCCTGAACACACAATTCAATGCCTGTATGGTGTAGAAAGAAAATAGAAAAAAAACTCATGAAAACATCATGTATAGCAAATATTTATTTAAATGGTGAAAGTGCTGCAGAATAATTTGTATATGTTGACAAAACTTTTCAAGTTTTGAGTTGTTTTTCCGACTTAAGGGGGCATTCACGTGAATTATACCAGTTGGTAACTCGTATTTCCAACATAACATGAATGCAGCACAAATGCCCTATCTCGCTATGTTAATGAAAGTTAAACAGCATTGCCACGTGTCAACAAATCGAGCTGTGATTAGGGGTTTTTGATGCACAACACAGTTGTTTCGGCAGGGATAGGCCTGTATAGCCTACAGTAGTTCACAGATGCCGTTTCCATGGTTGCGGCGCATAGCGCCTGACGTTTACTCTCGGATCGCTTGTCTGCATGGGGAGCGTAGTCAGACCCCGCGGATCCGAGCAGGTACGCAGGCGGAGTGTTACTCCCTGTCTGAAAAGACCTTAATGCATGTAAACAAACAGACAAATGGAACCGAAAAAATAACCTCCTTGGCGGAGGTAATTTATGTTGAGCTAATGTTAGCAGATGTGTCTTCTTGTTGGAAATGCGATCGTGAGTGACGGGTTGTATGTGGGTTTCGGCAGGCAGCTGCTGTCCCCTCTTCCCGGTACTGCGGCACAACATTTTTGAGTAGTACGGAATACCGGACCGTACTGTCCTACTTTCACCCCTGATTATATTATAGTACATAAAGCACAATATAGTGTCTGTTAGCTACATCTTTCCAGCAGTCCTGTTACAGGTCACTCCCAAATTAACACCAACACAGAGCAAGTTTCGTCTCATGGTTGGAAGTGACTGAAAAGACATGAAAAGTCTTTTTTCTTTTATTTTTACAGGAATGCCTACAGCACATGTTTTGTTGCTAAATGATTGTATCATGAGTCCAAAGGGCCCACATGTACTTCTTTTTGTAGCATTCAGTGAGGAGATAACGAGTAACTGAGCTTAAATGGCAGACGAAAATGGGCTGCCTGTTCATTTTATGGAGCAGTTGTGAACAAAATTGGCTGTTATTTTTTTTGGTTCCCAGGCTAAACTACTTAGTGTGACTACACAATGAAATAAATGTAGTCCAAGCAGACTGTGCTGCTGGAGTTGGCCTCTTATGGCACTTTTAAACATCATTATTTTCAACACTTGAAAGGAAATACGCTGATGCGTGCTGTTTATTTGGGTGCACAAAATGAAGTGGAGCTCTGACTGACAGGCTCTTTCTACTTTCTTACTGTAGCAAAAATGTGTCTCATTTAATGATTTACAAACCCAAGGAGTTTTGTATTCTTACTAATTTGTGTTTGTGTATGCAGGACACGACCAGGAGCTGACCCACTGCTGCACCCACCCCACCCAGCGGCTGGTGGTCACTTCATCCAGAGACACCACCTTCAGACTGTGGGACTTCAGAGATCCGTCCATCCACTCTGTCAACGTCTTCCAGGGACACACTGAGTAAGTCCTTCTTCCCCACACACAAACACACACGCTGCTCAACGCTTGTTGAGACATCATTAGTCAATACTTGAAAGTTTCATCAGTTTGAGTCGCTGCAGTATTTATTTCGCCCACAGGGTGGTGCTGTAACATTTCTCTGGTCTGTAAATCCCTCCAGTACTTTCTGTTTTTTTTTCCTTTTACAGTGCCACATTAATTTACAGACCCTTTTGCTCTAAGCCAAATCCTCCACTTGCCTCTCATTCATTACTGAGCACTTCTCCTCACTTCGACGGTTTGCTTCTTTCTCCCCGCTCTTTCTCTTCCTACCTCTCTCTCTCCCTCGCTCTCCTGTTCATTTATCTGTCCGTTTCTGCGTTAATCCCCCACTCTGTGTAATTTGGCACTTCGCTCGCTGTTAACACTCAATTGCAGACGCTCATTTCAAAACGATGACTGTCAGGCTTGTCTGTGGCTTTCAATGGGAACGCTCTTTAAAAGGCGTAAGAAGAGTGTGTGTGTGTGTGTTTTTATGTGCATGTCTACATGTGTGTGCTGGCTTGCTGGTACTCTCTGGCAGCCTTTGATTGCAAGTGGGGGGATTACATAGAGCTCATTATGTACGACCCCAACATGTATAATTCCTGCAGATCCCACTCTAATTCTCTCCCATAGACAATTGGTATAATGAGATTAAGCACCAGTGTTTCACAGTTAACGGCAGCCCTCCTCCTTTCCTTTCGTTTCCTTCTCTCCATTCTTCTTTCCTTCCCGAATGGCCATCGATGGTCTTTAAAGTAAAAACTTTCTTCCTTGTCCTTCTGTGGTGCATTTTAAGCAAACTTACACAGACTGCTGTCTAGCCTTAAAACGGATAAAAACTGTTTGCAGTTAGAAGACTGAATCAACGTTTACAAGCTGTTAACTGTTTAGGTGCAGTATTCTAAAGTAAGAGTAGACACTTGAGGATTGAGTGAGGAGGTAATGAGTAACTAACTTGAACTGGCTTTTTGTTCATTAGGAGACTTTAGATCTAGGGCTGCTACTAACGCTCCAAACATGAACAAAATTTTGCGGGCATGGCCATTTTCAAAGGGTCCCTTGACCTCTGACGTCAAGATATGTGAATGAAAATGGGTTCTATGGGTACCCACGAGTCTCCCCTTTACAGACATGCCCACTTTATGATAATCACATGTAGTTTGGGGCAAGTCATAGTCATAGCTGTCAGTGTGTCACTGACACACTGACAGCTGTTGTTGCCTGTTGGGCTTGAGTTTGCCATGTTATGATTTGAGCATATTTTTTTATGCTAAATTCAGTACCTGTGAGGGTTTCTGGACAGTATTTGTCAATGTTTTGTGTTCATTGATTTCCAATAATAAATATATACATGCATTTGCATTAAGCAAGCATATTTGCCCACTCCCATGTTGATAAGAGTATTAAATACTTGACAAATTTCCCTTTAAGGTACATTTTGAACAATGTGCGATTAATTTGCGATAAACCATGGATAATTATGTTATTAATCGCGTTTAAATATTTTATCTGATTGACAGCCCTACTAATCAGTTAATCTATTATTAATCAATTAATCAAATGCTTGATTCAGCGCTAGTGTGTGAGAGGGGGAGGGAGATGAGGACATGATGAGGGTGAGTTGGTTAGGGGAAAAGAGGAGTACTGTTGACTATGTGTGTGTTTTTGTTGCATCAATAGTCAGTCACCCTAATACATGCAGATTACTCATCCCCATGATTTTTCCACTTTCAAACTTGTGAGCAATTCTTTGTTTTAACAAGATCGTACATTAGCAGGTTGCTGTCTCCCCCCCCATTTCTCTTGCTAATTTTCCAGAATCTCCAATATGGCATAATGACGTGTTATAAATGTCACAATCTCCACATTCGTCCTGTGGAAGCAGCAGAGGAGAGGCGTGTGAATGGTTTAATAGGCAGCAGAGGTTGAGAGCTGGAGGGGAGACAGCCTCTCGTTTCCACAGTCTTCACTGGCAATTATAGCTAACGCTTCCTGACAGTGAACCGCGGCAGCTAAAAGTGCAGCATACACCCTCTATCCCACCACCACCGCCGTAATTGCAGAGTAATGACAACTGCACGTGAGCTAACAAAACAGCCGAGAGCAAACGAGAAGTGACAGTGAACTTGCTCTACAAACGGAATGCCGTGTCACGTTTGTCTCTCCTGCCATCGATGGCTTTCGGAGACATTTGATCGCTGTTGATAGAAATGCACATTTGTGTGTGAGCGCGCGTGTGCATGTGTGTGGGGGGGATGTCTGTATGCAGATCTGACATCCAGTCTCTGGAGGACTACACCGGCACTTACCAGGTTCTCAGCGACTGTCAGTTTTGCTGCAGCACAGCAAAATAACAGAGTGCTCTAAAACCTCTTAGTCGTCTGTACGTGAAATGTTTCATTTACATTTTACCTTTTAGGCATTTGGCTTACGCGCTCATCCACTTACAAATGAGTACATTGTCATATTTTTCCTTGAGATTTTCATAAATTCGTACATCAATCATTAAAATCACTCGGTAGAAAGGAGGATAAGGATCAAAGCCTAGCAGATTTATGCCTGATAGAGATGTGATTAGTAAGTGAAGAAGGAAAAGTGGCATACAGACATACCAAAGAACAGTCCTACTGTGGTAATTGCCTGCAATCTCTTTTTGTTTTGCATCATTGTTGGTTGTTTACCAATGTGTCTTTAAATTACACTGAGATGTGCTATTTGTCCCTTGTTGGATATTTGTCAAAGTCAGTAATTTCTCTGAATATATTAGTACATTTTCTGAAACCCTTCAAATTCTCAGAACACTGCAATCATCACATCATACTGTGCAGAACAGCAATGCATTTGTCCTACAAAAGGCCTCTATAAGAGAGATATTATCTTTGGGATGTTCAGTGTTCGTTGATACTTGCGTACGCTAACCCAGAGTGTAAAGTCTAACGTCCCTTAAAGCAGCGGTTCTCAAACTGTGGGGCGCTCGGCGCAGAAGCATGACAGGGGGCGCGCACATGACCGGGGAAAAGGTGATGCGCAATTAATGTTTTGATGTCAAAATCCTTTTCACGTTGGAACAGTAAACAAATCGTCTCTCTATACATCCATGGTAGCAATGGCGTTCATGTAGTCCGTAGGTTTACAGAATGGACAGGTATTTGACAGGGACAAAAAAACAAAACAAAAAAAAAACCGATGATGCTTCGGAGACGATCAAGACAACATACTCATCTAAACGTAATCAAAAGAAAATATGAAGAAGTAGGGTTGCACCGAGTAGTTCGAAGCTTCATTCATAACGTTAACATTCTAATTGTTATTAAACTTACAGAAACATTAGGCTACCTTGCACCTTCTCTTCCCTCCTCTCTCTCAAACACACACAGAGCGAGCTCCGCGGCGCTCCGTCCGTCTCTGTTATTGCCTCAGTCGCGCGGATCGTGTTATTTCCAAAATTCACTACGTGTTTTTATCTTCTATCTAATCTTAAATATTCCGCTTCAGTCCATATTTTTTTCGTCAGCCTTTCAAAAAACAACAGTTTCACTACAGTTAAAAACTGTTTTCGCTCCCGCATGCACCTGTAACGGGGCGGTCTAGCAGCAAGCCAACAGCATCATAAATTACATTTATATGAACATAAATAATAATGAAAGCGCTGGGAGATGAGTAGAGGCCAGTGTGTATTTTATGTTTGAAAACTCTGGCAGCTGACAATATGAGACCCAACAAATTAAGAAGACATTTAGAAACATTACATCCCAGTCGCGTCAATAAAAAAGTGGTTTGATAAAGTTTAACCCTCATCCTACCAACCTATCTAACAGACTAGGACTAAATAGTCTATAAGAAAAAAACATCATAGGAAAATCTCAATTTATTTCTTCTCAAAACGTTATTAGTTATATAATTAATGTCATCTGAAGAAAAACAACAGATTATTATTATTATTTTAGGAAAGTAACAGTTAATATGCATATTGTGTATGTGTGTATTGTGCAAAGGGGGGAATGGCAGAAACAGTTTGAGAACCACTGCCTTAGAGCCAACTGAATAGTATCCATTAAATTTAATTAATCCATTCACTACTTTCTTTCTCATATCTTTCTAATTATTATTTTTTCATATCCTACCGTCGTTGTTACTCTTTCCAACAATCACCAAGTGTTCTTTGGTCGAACTCAACTGTAATTGCACCGAGTTTAATGTGAAAAAAACGCAGAATCTACAGTCGTTCCCCCCGCTCTCTCTCTGTAGGAAGAAGGCGTGGTCATGCGTCATCAACGCGTCATCAGCTACACTGCGCATGTGTTATACCCTGTGGTTTTAATGCTCAGGCTGATCGGAATTCTTAAACATATTCCTGAATCTGGATCATGATCCGGATAGCCACCAAATCTAATGGATTATTCATTTTGCCACACCCCACCCCTACAAAAATGTCATTCAAATCCATCGCGGTCTTGACATAGGTAATAATTGCTTTATAATATGTCATTTAAAAAAAAGAATAAATTCTGAACAGGATTAGTATTTATTCATATTTTAATTAAATATAACTAAATGTTTCTAGAGCAGCAACAATAATGTTTACAACAGCAAATCACTATATGAACTAATATATATATAAAATAATAATATAAATAATAATATCTTAGTGGAAACTAATCTACAATGTCAATAAAATAAATAATATTCTTGAGTGAAGTTAAGAAAGAATGAAGAACACAGACATCAGTCAGTATCAGTCCTTCCTCCTGTCCTTTGTCCTCCTCCCTCTGATGATGTGATTCACTGCTGCAGGTACCGCTGGTAGAGAGAGGAGGAACGGATTTGTCTCATCCAGCAGATAAGTTCGTTTACAAGAATTTTAAGATACGTGGCGAACTAAGCTAAACAGTTAGACAACATACAGACAGCTTTTGTTTTAGCTTGTTTGTACCAATTTGCTATTAGCCGAGCGTGCGCGCCATGCTTGTTTAAACATAGTGGCGGGTGATGAGACTGAGCAGATTGAAATATCGTTTTTCTGCATGTTTACATCATGTTTATGCTTGTTGAACAGGTGTATTGATAAAGTATTGGCTTTTTACTCACAAAGGTTTTATTGCACTTAACAGTAACGAGCGTAGTTGTCGTAGTTAGCTTCACTTCACCTGCTTTACTTCACTGTTTCCATCTCCGCCTATTTGCTGACTTCGTTCTGTGTGTGTGTGTGTATGTGTGTGTAGTTGGAGCAGCTCAGCCCCGACATAGATAGAAGAGGAGATGTGCACTGCAGCGTGATAATAAATTACACCAAAATGTTAAAAGTACCGATAAAAGAACCAATAATGTCAGAGCTTATCAATACTCTGGTTTATAATAATTTAGCACCGGTGCTCGTTTAATACCGGGTTTTGGTACCCATCCTTTATAAGAGCTTTCGTCTCAGTAAAGACGAAGGGGGGTCATTTTAATCCATAATTGCAAAAAATCTGTGTCGTCGTTGAAATAAGATTTTCTTTTCATTGTGTAGGCTGAAGCTACATGTGTGACTGACATACTGTAAAGGCCCTGACACACCGTGTTGGGCTGGGACAGTCGGCCTTTGTAGCCGCTACTTCTTTGATGTTGGTTTGGTGCGTCTGGACCTGAACATTTACATTCTAGAATAGCCTCAGTGTTAGCTGTTAGTTGAAATAGTTTTGGGAGGAAATCTTGGAAACAGAGAACCACAAACGGAGGTAATGAAGTCTCCTCCTGTCTTGCCTCATCTCTCAGGGTGTTTTTGTAGAAAAAAAACCTGAACTCTTGTGTGCCACCTTTATGGAGCTAAAGAAATGAATGGTTTAGGGATCATTCAGCTCACTCCGACTGTAGAGAGGTCCCATAATTCCTTCTGTATATTTCTCTCTTCCTTCCCAACTCCCAAGTCTCCGATCGCAGGGAGTCTTGACCTTGGCTGTCAGACACACTGCAGAGATGCCATTAAGTAACACTGAATACTTCCCTCCCTCCTCACCACCCTTTCTAAAAACCCTTTAACCTTAATCAACCTTTTAATCAATTACCTTGTCTGATTACGCTCCCCACACACACCTCCCTATCTTTCCTTCTCTCCATCTCTCTCTCTCTGCCTCTTGTATTCCCAGGTGGGCTGTACCCTGCAATGTCAGAAGGTGCCTGTAACGATACAGCAGTTTTCCTTGAGCCCCGGCCCCTCTAATAGGACAGAGTTTAGTCCCCTAATTAGCCCTTAATGCCATGTCAATTTGAATTAAGAGGGGAAGCCAGTTTTAGAAAGAAAAACTGGATGTGGAACTCTAGACAATGCTTACGTGTGAAGGGAGACTGCTCAACGCTAATCTTAATCAAGAATCAGAGCTTTTTTAAAAAAAAAAAAACTTCCCTCCACGATTGGACAGGCACAGAAAGGAGGAAAGAAGGAAAAAAAAACCTCACAGGAGCGACTGACGTACAGTAATAGATTGGAAATATTAAAGGTCTATTAAATGAATGGCTAGGCCTGACCGTAGTGCTATCATGTGGAGCAGAGCATCATGGCTGGTTAAATAAAGGGCGTTGGAGGAGGGTGATGCTGTATGCATACAAAGAACGTTTTTGCCTCTATCGTGCCCAACATAGCTGATTATATGATGTTGCAAAAGATATTGTGTACTTAGCCATCATTTATCTTTTTATCCTATCAGTTATCTCCTGGTATGAAGGCTGCATTAGACTTAACGGTGAGGTTGGTAAAGATTTTAGAAACATTTTTGTTATATTAGTTGACATTCTCTTTGCATCCTGACAGCAATCAATAAATCAAATGATCTGACAAAAAAAAGAAAGAAAAAAATTTGGTATCTGTGGCTGTCGCAGGACTGTAATAAACCCGTCCAATCATTTCATTCGGTCTGAATGTGATGATTGGACAGGCTACCCGCTGCCTGCCTGCGTGCACTCTCTGCTATATGTTCATGTTCGTAATGATAATTGTGGGGGAGTGGCATTGGACGGGGGCCTGAAGCGATGGACTGTCAGCCTTCGTCGCCGCTAGTTCTTTGATGTTGGTATGGTGTGTCTGGGCCTTAAAACTTACCTTCTAATATAACCTCAGTTTTAGCTGTTAGTCGAAAAAGTTTGGGGAGGAAATCTTGGAAGCAGAGAACCACAAACTGAGTTATGAAGTCTCTTCCTGTCTTGCCTCATTTCTCGGGGTGTTCTTGAAATCATGAAATCACGGCGCAATCGTAGAAAGAAAATCTGACCTCTTGTTCGCCACCTTTATGGGGCAAAGGGACTTTATGGTTTAGGGATTCATTTAGCTCACCTTAACTTCTCCCACTGTAGAGGTCCTATGATTCCTTCTGTATGTCTCTCTCTCTCTTCCTTCCCAACTCCCAATTCTCTCTCTTGACCTTGGCTGTCAGACAAGAGGCAGAGATGCCATTATAAGTAACGCTGAATACTTCCCTCCCTCCTCACCACCCTTTCTAAAAAACCCTTTAACCTTAATCAATATATAAATCAAATGCTCTGACAAAAAAAGAAAAAGATCCGGTATCTGTGGCTGTCGCAGGACTGCCTGCCTGCCTGCGCACACTCTGCCCGTGCACTCACTCTGAAGCGACGGACTGTCAGTGTTACCGACCTGGCGACTTCCTCGCTAGATTTAGGGACTTTTGGAGCTAGTCAGCAGCTAGTGCTGCTAGCTACTTTCATTGGCAAAGCGATAGCAACACTGGGCTCTGTTTTTTGGTTGGATAATTTTTAAAAATCGAGTGTGCTATTGCTAGATTTCTCAAGATGGATGTGCTCTTTCACACCTGTAACTACACCTACAGCGATGTCATTGCGCACGTGAATGGGGGCCGCGTCTAACAACAGCAAAACGATACGAAACATCGGTTTACAAACTCTCACACAACCCGTGCTGTATAATCCGTGTCTCATTAAACCATATGTCATATGCTCAGTACTCAGTAACACATGCATCTTCGCTAAATCCTTACTATTTAAAACACTTAGCATAAACAGTCTCACTCTTGCGCTACTTGTCCGTCCGAGTCCGAGAACAGATCTAGAAATAGTTAGCTAAAAGTAAAGGTTAAATGATTATTGTTAAAAGTAATGGAAATGGCCTAAAATAATGAATAAACGGTTTATGTAGTTATCTAAAGGCAAGGAATAAAATTGAAATGGTTAGCTCAAAAAAATAATGGATAAATGGTTTATATAGTTCCCACTATGGATAAATGGTTTTAACTATATTCAATATAATTAATAGAGTTAAATAACATCCAGTTCATAATCCATTTATTTTTAATTCTGCACACTACAAACACTACAGTTAGCTGTTAGCCGCCGAGCTAACACGCTCTGTTTATGTAAACATAGCGGCGGAGTATGACAGACAGCGGACAGAGCAGATTGAAACGTTGCTCTCCTACATGTTTAACTGTTTCGTCGTGTTTATGCTTGTTGAACAGGTGTAATAACGTATCTTGGCTTTACACTTGCAAAGTTTTATTGTACTTACTACAGCAAGGAGCGTAGCGTCAACTCGTCTCTCCACCGCAGCCTCTCTGATCAGCTGTTCAATGGCTGCTCTGTGTGTGGAGCTCCGACACATGCGCAGTGTAACTGAAGCTGCGGTCGTGCGTTGCGATTGGTTCAATTTCGTCGAGGGCGGACCAGATTTTACTGCGCATGTCTTGTACCCCAAAGATATGACTTGTACTCAGCCTCCTTCCACAGGCCTCGCAGAGCAGCAGGAAGAGGCTGGAGCTTTAGCAACGGAGCCCGTATGTACGTAGTAACTATTATGCCCTGATATCGCGATTCAGTTTTTCGTCTCGACGATGCATATCGTCACGTTTTTATATCGCGATATTTCGTGGCACGATATTTCGTCACACCCCTAATAAACAATGTACAGCTTTATTCTGCACTTTAGTCTATTTTAAAAAAAACTTCTCTACCTCAGTTCTTATCCCGCATTATATTCCATACTTGACATTTCCTAGTATCTATATCTCCTATATTTTATTATCCAGCACTATATCACTTTCTGCACTATATTCTTCTGCGTCTCAGTTGTTACCCTGCACTATATTAATTTATAACAGTTTCTTCTGCACTTTATTCATTTTTAACAGTTTCTCCTGCATCTCAGTTGTTACCCTGCACTATATTCACTTTTCATCTCCTGTTATTTTTATACTCTGTATTACTTACTTGTGCTGTTTTTACTAATATGTTTGCACTATGGAACTGTGATGCTGGATACTTGAATTTCCCTCGGGATCAATTGTCACTATCTATCTATCTATCTATCTATCTATCTATCTATCTATCTATCTATGTATCTATCTATCTATGAACATATTTTAGTGCTGACAGTAATGGGGTACTTGAACTCATACAGACAAAAAGGGTTCCATGGTCCAAAACACCCAGAGATATTCAAGTAGAGCTACCATGGTAAAAAATATATGTGAGTGGGCACATTTCTATCATATCAATATTCTCCAACTGTAGCTTGGACCCTTTATTTTTTCTCTATTAAGTAATTATTTGGTCACATTCTTCAAGTGGAATGGCAGGATACAACTTTTGTGGTTACCTGTTGCATTTGGTTTCATGTAACACGATCAGAGATTAGCGAGCAAAGCAGAAGCCATCTTTCACGCCGTCTTGACGGCTCAAACACGTTCAATGGTGTAAACGCGTTCAAGTCGTTATTTAACCCACCCAAGTTTTTTCCGACGGCTACACCTATGTGACAGGAATGCAGCATAAGTGTGACTGTGCCCACATTTCTTTTCTCCTTGTAATGTTTTAAATGGAGAATCGCATTTTAAATCAAGAACAGACGCAGTGTTAACTTTCTGTTGTTGTACCTGATACATCCTCTCTAGGTTCTAGTGGCGTCAACGCTCATAACACATCTTAACATATCATTGTGACAGATGTGTGGATCTGTCTTATCTTGTAGGTGTACGTGCAATTACTGCGTCTGTGGGAGAGGGTGCCTAGACTTGGCTATAAATAATATTCACACCTGAAACTTTCCTGAATTGTAAGAAATGGAGGACTTTTGCTGTACTTTCCTATCAACTCTTGTCACTGAACTTAAATTGGATTTTGGGAGTACAGTGTGAATCAGTTTCAACATGCAAGGGAAAGTATTACGTTCTTTGTGTATTAACTGGCCTCTATTTGTGTATGTGTCTGTGTGTCCTTCTTCTTCTTCTTCTTCTTTTGTAGCACGGTGACGTCGGCAGTGTTCACGGTGGGCGACAATGTGGTTTCAGGGAGTGACGACCGCACCGTCAAGGTGTGGGATTTGAAGAACATGAGGTCGCCTATAGCAACCATCCGCACTGACTCAGCTGTGAACAGGTAGGTGAACATCTACAATTCTATGACAACTGGGAAAACTAGTTAAAACAAGAATAAACTTAAACTGCTTTACTTAATTTGACGTAGGCTTGCGGTAACCAAAGTATTGGCAGATACTCAATATTAAAGGACCGATAACGGGATCCGTAGATGATCAGAGACATGCCTACTTTTGATTGAGCTATTTGACTTTCCAACAGTATGTAAATAATAGGGCTGTCAATTGATTCAAATATTTAATCGCAATTAATCGCACGATTGTCCATGATTAATCACACATGTTTTATCTGTTCAAAATGCACCGTAAAGGGATACTTGTCAAGTATGGGAGTGGGCAAATATGCTTGCTTTATGCAAATGTATGTATATATTCATTATTGAAAATCAATTAACAACACAAAATAATGACAAATATGACAGTTTTTCAGAAATTTAATGCAAGTTTGGAGCGTTATTTAACCTCCTTCACAACAAGCTAGTATGACATGTCAGTATCTTCGCTCTAGCTTTAAAACTGAGCCTGCCACAACCTCCAAAAGATCGATTGCATTAATGCGTTTAAGAAATTAGTGGCGTTAAAACAATTTTGTGTTAACGCGTTATTAACACGTTAACTTTGACAGCCCCAGTAAATAACAGTCACTTGAAACAGAGGCTCTGGTTTGGGGCCTCATGACCCCTTGGGCCTGTGCAGTAAACCATTCATGTGTTCCTGATAAAAAATAGAATTCCTTGAAATTCTTTTGCATTTAAAAAAAGTTAATTAGTTAAAAAAGTTAGAATAATACAGCTCATTAATAAAGGGAAGGCTAATTGTTGGTGTTGTGGCCAGGCTGCTCTGCTGATTTTAAAGCCCACTGTCTCCATTTAGGATTCAGACACCGGTATCAGGCGTCCTGTCCTGTATACTGTAGCCCAAAACAACAACTACAAGGATATTTGTGTATCCCCATTGGCTGTGTTGAAAATGTCTCCATTTACAATAGTTAGTAATTATCCTGAATACCAGGGGAATACAGGTTCCAGGGGCAGCTGATGTTAGCGTTGGGCTGTTGATGCACATAGAGTTTGTGTGCAAACTAGAAAGTGAATTTGTGCTTGAGATATTTCTGTAAGTCCAGTGCTTACTTATACACCAAGCAGTAACTTCTGTTACCAAATCATTCAAATACTGTAGAATAAAAGTCCAGACTTCAGTTGTATAGGAGAACTTAGAAGAGTTTATTTATTTAGAAGTATTAACAAAATGTTACCTAGATTAAAAGTGAACTTGATCTGACCTTTCAGGATAAGCGTCTCTGCCAACCAGAGAATCATCGCTCTGCCGCACGACAATCGACAGGTCCGACTGTTTGACATGAGCGGAGTGAGGCTGGCCAGACTTCCACGCAGCAACAGAATGGTAAGGAAGGAAACAAAGTGGCCGGGAACTAGGGATGTTAATAATTAACCGTTTAACTAACTAGGGATGCTAATTTTGAAAAATGTTCTTAACCGATGACCGACCCTCGTTAACCGATTATTAACCGTTAACCGACCGATGCACCAGCTGCAGGAGCACAACAGATATTCGTTGACGGGAGTCCCCAGTTCACCCGTCCGGGAGCGTTAACTTAGCAGCCACGGTGTTGCGTGCAGTGTCGCGGACATGCAGCCACGTTCCCAGTAAAAGTCTCCACAGCACACTTAGTTTAGTTTAGCAGGTTGTCAGCTGTGTGTCTGCTCGGAGTAACGATACTCTGTCTGTCCGGCGTAACGATACTCTGTCTGCCCGGCATAACTTTAGCGAGTGTCCAACAAACAGTGTGTGCATTTGTGCTACGTTAGCAGCTCTAGCACTGCCGGAGGCTTCGTGCTCGCCGCCGCCGCACATGTAGTCTTCCGACGGACTGTGTGTGTGTGTTGGCGGTGAGTGTGAGGTTGTTGGTGGCGTTATAGCTGTGAATGTAGGTGTAGCAGTGTGTGTACAGTTTATTTGTCAGTGAATAAATGCTACGAAACTACAACTCCTCCGCTCCGCTCAAGCCAGCTGGAGAGACCTGAGCCAACTTCCTGTATCCTGCAACTCCGGCTCCGCCTCTTAAGGTGGGCTGTTAAGGTGGACCAGCTTTTCTCCTTAAAGTGACGAGCCGCTCAGCTTTTTCATCAATTATTAATGTTAATTTTAACCGTTGTAATCGAAATCGTTAATCGGTTAAAATGCTTTATTTCGGTTAACGGTTAAACGGTAATTATTAACACCCCTACCGTTAACCGACGTTTAGAACTTTAACCGATTAACGCTATCGGTTAAAATGGTTAAAATACATATTTATAATTAATTAAAAAGCTGAGAAAAACTCAGAGGAGTGGCTTGTCTCTTTCAGCAGAAAAGCTGGACCACCGTAAGAGGCGGAGCCGGAGTTGCAAGAAACAGGAAGTTGGCTCCGGTCTCTGGCTCGCTTGAGCAGAGCGAGTTGTAGCCTCGTAGCTGTACACACACTGTTTTTTTCCCCCCCCCCTCCCCACTTAAAGGGTTTCACCCCAAAAACCGCAAACACCCCAAAAACCCCGCCGCCACACAGATAGGGTTCGCGGGCGACACACCTCGCAAAAAATTAGGGCGGGGGAAATTTTTGGAACAGGTGGCGGCGACACTACAAACACCTCGCTATTTTTAGCTTTTGGGCGACTGAGTCCTCGTTGTCCCCTGGGCAGCTGCAGCGGGACAATTTTGCTTAACTTAAAAATTTTGGGGGTTTGGGACTTTTTGTAACATCAGCGCATAATCCGGGGGGACACTGCGCGCAACACGTGGGGTGCTAGGCGTAGCTCTCCTGCCGGGTTGTACAGCCTCGTTGTCCCCGCTGGCCCGCTCCCCCTGCATGCGCGGCCCCTAACATTTGCGGGTTAAGGTTAAAATCGGTTAAAGGGACTTTTTGGGTAACTGCTCAGCGCATCCAATCTAACGGGTTTTCCCGTGTCCATGTGAAGTACGGGCTCGCAGCAGTTCTTACCCCCTGCTGTCTGTCTCTGCCCCTTTCCCCGCCCCCGTTCCCTCCGCTCGGCGGAAAGCCACCTAGGCACATTATTAAATGGAAAAGACCTTCGTTTAGCTCTTAGCAATCTGGTAAAATGTGAGGGGATTTTTGTTAGAATGACTGTGCCCCTCCTGCGACCGGTTCCCTCGTTCATGTCAATGGGGGCCCCCAATTACGTTAGCCGAAAGCGCGAGCGCGAGCGCGAGCCACAGGACGCTGACTTTCGTTGACATTGCGGCCACAGGTGTGAACAAGCAATTTCTGATTCTTACATATAGCCCCTTTAACGAGGGTCGGTTATCGGTTAAGAATTGTTTTCAAAATTAGCATCCCGACCGGGAACGTTTGTGTTTGATTGGTCAATCAGCATCATTAAAACTAAACATTTAAACGTGTTTTTGTGTGTGCAGGGTCACAGGCGAATGGTGTGTTGCACGGCGTGGAATGAAGAGAACCAGTCGTGCAACCTGTTCACCTGCGGCTTCGACCGACAGGCCATCGGCTGGAACATCAACATCCCCGCCCTGCTTCAAGAGAAGTGATGACACACACACACACAGTTAAGTAGGAGACGGTACACATACACACTGTAATCTGTGGCCTCGCACACTCTAGTATGTTTAAAGTGTTTACCCAGTGAAGCATTTTAGTTGTCGTGTCTCTCACAGATTTCCAGCTGCTGGAGTCTGTGAAAAAAAATTTGTGTTACTTTTGAGGATGTAGCCATTAAGGTTGATTGATAAGAGCATATTCCCCAGATGAATTATTCCGTCATTTATTGTGTACTTCTGCAGTTGAAACCAGCAGAACATCTCTAGGTGTTAAATGACTGACATGGTTCAAACATTTTAAAGTCCAGAGGCCTGTACTACGAAGCGAGTTCAACATACCCAGGCTATCTTTTCGTTATCTGGCTTGCGTTCGCATGAAAGGGGGCGGGGTTTGCAGCGTATGACCAATCACAGGCATGGACAAGTCTACTGTCAGCAGAGCGGCACATTTTACAAAGGAAGAGCAAACTATAATATTAGACAAATACGAAGAAGTTAAACACATAATCTAGGCTAAAATTAACACAGTTGACAGCTGCCAAATGCAGGAAGGACAGCTGGCAAAAGAAAAAATTGCCGATGTGTGAATGCGTAAATTAACAGACTTATTAATTTAATACTCAAAAGTCACATATAGTCGTCACAATATTATAAAAAGCTTTCAGAGTATAATGGATGAATTGACAACAATGTGGCGTGTAGGACTATTTCAGCCTTCTTTCAACTGCGCACCAAGCTCTGATTGGTCAGTAGGCGGTGCTTTTATACGAGTTGATCTCTTATCTCGAACATAACCTGCTCCAGAACAGGTTAGTGGTTAAGCATAAGTTACCATGGCGATCTACCCCGGTAAGAAGTGAACCACCATCGTAGGACGGAAAACCCAGAGTTAACCCTGAAGTTACCTCGCTAACTCCAAATCCTGCTTCGTAGTACAGGCCTCTGGTGTGTGGGAGGCCACAGAGCTGATCTTCTGTATTTGACCCTTTCACTTATTTAGCATGCGTTGTGAATCGTGACACGGCTAGGCTGATTCTTTCGTTCCTAGCCCTTTTTTCTGTTTTTAAAGTATAAAAGTATATATTTGACTCCACAGTCATAGGCTGCTGTTCACATCACTGTTGTTTAGTTACTGCTGAATGGTTGCTCTTGCATGTAGATAATCTCAGTTTGCAAATGTTACTTGTAAAGATGTGAGTAAACAATTATAAGGCCAGGAGAGTTTGTAGAATATGATATAAAGAAGGTATGTATATATTATGTCGTGGCCTGATTTAAGTGACCTGTGTTGCAGGTTGTTGCTATTTCATGGATTTAGTGTCTTACAGTTATCTACCTTTTTGAGGGTGGAGTTTGGCAGAGATAGCGTGGTTCTGTGAAATGTTTTTATCCTTTTTAGTCGGACTTGAAATATTTGTTATCATGGAACAAAACATACAATATTCAGGCCGGCCAGATTTACCTGTGCAGCATGCAGGCTGCGGGGTCATTAAGTTGTCTTAAAATGTTTCAGGATCTGCTGTCCTGTCGGAAGGTTTTCACCGATTTAAGATTTGAGTACTTGCCTATTACCTTTGATGCTTTCAATTCACAGCCAGCCTCCATATTTCGTGGTCAATATTACATAAGATACTGTAACTCTGCCTTGTTCCATGTTTACAGTAGGATTTAATTTTTAATGTATTGCTCTAGTCTGCCTCTCCGTTAGACTGCAAAGTGTCAAGAGCATAGCAATAATGGGAAAACGACTGCACTTCTGTTGTCCACAAATCTTTTGTAGGTCCGTGAATGGGATGTGTTCAACATTATCATAATCTAGTACAGTATTCCCTATATGTCGCAGGTTAGGTGTCTAGTACTTTTAGCCATAATATGCGCCCATATTTCCTCGGTGTCAGTGAAATACATACCCATCCTCTTGAGCCTGTGTTGCTGTAATGTGTCATCGCCAACTTGTTGGTCACCGGTCACTTCTGTGCTTGAGTAAAAGCCTGTCGATATGAAGTTATAGTGTTTACACTTTGCATTGAACCCTTAGCCTTGTATGATCTCTTGGACCTTTTGTTGTAGATGGCGCTGTTAAGTCTGTGAGAAGCACTCTTTATACAAATTCAGAAGCAATAACCCAACTCCTTTATGTTTCTGGGGCTCAGAGTGAAGCCCATTTCTGTCTTGGAAATCAGTGAATATGAATTGAGATACACACTGAATCTAGGGCTGCATGATTATGGCCATAATGCTAATCACGATTGCTTTGATCAATATTGAGATCACAATTATTTATCACGATTATTCATAGATTTTAGGAACAAAATATTTTTATTGCAAGTTCACGTTTAAATAAACAGAGCGCTGTTTTCACTACAATGTTGTGCTGAATTCAAACCGTCAAAAATTCTAAATGTCCTTTTTTACTTTGTCATTGTCATCTATAGTTGTTATTTGAATAAAAATACAAATGATTTTATTTTTATCAGTAAGAAAAGCTGCTTAGAGCTAGTGTTAGGAAGTTAAACAGGTCATAATTCCTTCTTTATTACCTATTTTATAGTGCTGTGAAAACATCTCCTTCAAACAACTGTAGTTATTTGCCAAAAACTCGATTTTACAAGATTACATTTGAATGCATGATGATAGTGTTATAATTAGGGATGTTAATAATTAACCGTTTAACCGTTAACCGACGTTAAGAACTTTAACCGATTAACGCTATCGGTTAAAATGGTTAAAATATACATTAATAATTAATTAAAAAGCTGGAAGTTGGCTCCGGTCTATGGCTCGCTTGAGCGGAGCGAGTTGTAGCCTCGTAGCATTTATCCACCGACAAATAAACTGTACACACACTGTCTGCTTCACTTAACGTTCACACCACCGACAAACCCCTCACTCCCCGCCGCCTCACACATACGGTCTGTCGTACACTCGCAAAAGTTACGCTGCAGTGACAGAGTGACGGCGAGCACGAAGCTAGCAGCAGAGCTACAGCTGCTAACGTAGCACAAAAACACACTCGCTATCGTTAATCTGGGCAGACAGAGTATCGTTACGCCGGGCAGACACAGCGGACAATCTAAACTAAATGTGCGGTGGAGACTTTTACTGTGAACGTGGCTGCATGTCCGCGACACTACACGCAACACCGTGGCTGCCATTGTAGCTCTCCTGATGGTGAACTGGCTACTCAGTTGTCAGCTGGCGCACCGCTGCATGCGAGGCACTAATCTTGTTGGTTAGCGGTTAATAATCGGTTAACGAGGGTCGGTTATCGGTTAAAAATTGTTTTCAAAATTAGCATCCCTAGTTGTCCTTTTACTTTGTTATTGTCATCTATAGTGGTTATTTGCATAAAAATACAAATGATTTTATTTTTATTAATAAAAAAAAGCTTGAATTAGTAGTTCTAATTGTATATTAGAAGCTGCTTAGAGCTAGTGTTAGGAAGTTAAACAGGTCAAAACTCCTTCTCTATTACCTATTTTATAGTGCTGTGAAAACATCTCCTTCAAACAACTGTAGTTATTCGCAAAAAACTCAATTTTACAAGATTACATTTGAACGCATCATGACAGCGTTATAATCTACCATCGCCCCATCCTCAGTTTACTCGAGGCCTATTGAAAGAGGCTGGGTCATCAACGCGTCATCTCTTTGGGATACAACACATGCGCAGTAAAATCTGGTCAGCACTGTCCGAAATTGAGCCAATCGCAACTCCAGTTACACTGTGCATGTGTTATACCCCAAGACCCGTGTCTCAACCTCCTTCAATTGGCCTTGAGTTTTACTGAGTAGTGCTTGAACGCACCATAACGGAGCCGTGTAGCATGTAACTCCACTGCTGTCACTGTGATCACTGAGCGGCATCGTGGGAATGAATTACAATATAATAAGAGTCTGATTAAGTTAGTTGTTTTTAAAGGTATAATATGTAACCGTTGTCGGTTGCTGTTTGAGAGCAGAGCAGCGATGGTTGAGTGAGCTATAGAGTGAACGGAGAGAGGGAGCGCAGTGAAAACAAAGCAGTAAATCAGATAAAGAAAACATTATTTTCTGATTTACGTTCTAAAACAATTAGGTTTATGACTACTTGTTGGTTGTTCCTCCAAGGCTTATTTTGGACTAGACGGTGTGACAAATTACAGCTTTATGTCTTCATCACTTACTGAAGAACTTCCACACCGACGATGTGCCGTGTGTGTGTGACATTACTGACTGTGCCGATGTACGCCGACGTAAAACCTTCATGTGGCGGCTGGAGTTTTCTATGAGCCAAGCACGTATTATAAACGTCAATATCGCGGCGATTGTGTTCATTTAATTGTGAGAAGCCAAAATCGTGATTGCGATTAATATTCGATTAATTATGCAGCCCTAACTTAATCTCAGTTTAAGAACTAGAATTGGGCTTGACCGGAATCCAGAAAATTCTTTATTTTTTACACTTGTGCAATATCCCTTAACATGAAGTCATACTGTAGTTTTTGATCTTCAAATGTTTAACTTATGTCAGTGCTGTAAACCCCATAAAATTATTTTATGTACTTGTGTGACTGGTGTAGATGTAGCTCAGTGTACATAGGTATGCATAACTTACCCCAAAGTTGACTTCAGACTTCAGTCAGGATGGATTTTGAAGTAGCAGGAACCTAAAAATGTAAAACACGTATTGAAATGCCTTACCATTGCATTAAAAATGGTGTATTAGCCTTATCCATCTGAGCATCAATGCACTTTTCCAAATGCTTGTTAAATAACTAATTGTGTTCCACTGCACCATGCAGATAGGATTTTTATTCCTGTTTCATTCAGGGAACTCAATCACGCGCCCACTGATATCAATGTCATTTTAATCTGCAGGTAGAAAGGAAAGTCCGATTTGGCGCCCCACATATGAATTCCAACTCGGAGGAAATATGATTTTGGATTGATACATTAAATTATTGCGTGCCAGATTGTAGGGGGGGGGGTAAAAAAGTGGATAGGCTTCGTTTCATTGTAGCGAATCATATTCACCTCAAACTTCATTATGTGATCTACTTTGCATACTTTATTGTGAGGAGTACATGCTCTCTGACACTTTCCAATAAAATGTGTGATTTCCTTTCCCAGTCACTCCTGCCTCTTTCATCTTATTTAACACACACCCCTCTCACCCTTTTATTCAGTTTAATAAGACATTTATAATTTTGAAAATCACACTTTATTCATCTGGATGTAAGTCTGGTAACTTGGAATAATGAAGTCTAGTGTTAATGAAAAGGAAACTGTAAGCTGTACTGTTGCGTACAGTTGGCATGTAAAGACTTATTTCCCACACATCTGCTTTTTAACTTTCGAAGTGGGTTAAATATGCATGGTAGGTTTTCCAAGATATAGGCCCTATCTTACACCTGGTGCAAATTCGCACAAGATAGTACTTCGTGGCCTCAATCTAGTGAAAACGTTCCCACGTTTTAGTTAATTTGTGCGCACAAGATAATTGTATGCACCCCACTGCAGTCTGGAGTGATGTTGCGCGCTGCCAAGCCACAATTACGGGCAGCTCTGCTGGTTACATGACTGTTGTAAAATAACCACAGAACCCATTGTGCTTATGTGCACATCACAGTGTCGTTTTGATTAATTATTCAACAGTTTCTTCTGCACATCAACAGGCATGTAAGCGAAAAATTGTGAATCCCTTAAAACCTCTCGCTACGCTTATAACTCCCTCAGGAACGTCTGTTCCTGCAAGTCTTTCACCCCTGCGTCATCTTTTTTAAACGAGGCTGGCCAAAATGTTGTCTGCAGCGCCACATTTTTAATTAGAAATAGCCTACAGGTAGATGTGTGGCTGTGATAGGCAACATGATGTGACAGATTGTTTGGGTTCAAAGACGGTCAGTGCGTCATGACGGGGATAGCACTGTGATTAAAGGGGTGAAAGTTGTGGATTTGATAGGCCATGATTGTCGCAGCCTCTAATGCACCCCCCTATAATAATGCATTCTTTATGATCACGCCCTGTGGCCAAGTGCGCCACAGGTGTGCCAAGTGAGCCTGGCCACGAAATTACCAAAAGTCCATTTGGCACAGTTCCGACGCACTTGGCAGAGGGCATCACATTGTGTTGCTTATCACAGTCACACATCTAGCTGTAGGTTATTATAAAAAAAAAAAAATGTGGAGCTCATGACAACATTGTGGCCAGCCTTGTTTAAAAAAAAGATGTTCGTGGCGCTGCGTGAACTCTTCTCAATGTGTCAGTCTCCAATGCGCCTGTTGATGGGCAGAAGAAACTGTGAAGAATAATGAATCAAAACGACACGTTTAATGTGCACATTAGCACAGGGGGTTCTGTGGTTATTTTACAGTCTGATGCTGGTTGCAAAAAATGTAACCAGCGGATCTGCCGTGCCCGTGCGTAACTGTGGCTTGACAGCGCGCACTGTGCTGACTCTATGTATATACACTTATCTCGTGCGCACGGATGAACTAAAACATGGAAACGTTTTAATTAAAATTAGGGCATAAAAATTACTATCTTGTGCGGAAAAATTATTATAATTTGGGTTTGGATCTGCTGTGTTGATTGTCAATATCTAACCTAGTACATAGTACTAGTACATAGCTACATATTTAAAGTAGCATAGTGTAATTTTTTACCTCAGCAAGAGGTACATTAAATTAAAAACTTGAAAAAGTAATTGTATAGTATGTGGAAAAAATAAAAAAAAGTCATACTATAGTATGTCGAAAAAAAAGTCATAGTATAGTACGTTGAAAAAAATGAAAAAAGTCATAGTATAGTATGTCAAAAAAAAGTCATTGTGTAGTATGTTGAAAAAAAGTAATGGTATAGCATGTCGAAAATATCTAAAAAGAAGTCATAGTATGTCTATACCATTACTTTTTTTCCACATACTATACAATGACTTTTTTTCAACAAACTATACTTTGACTTTTTTTTTTATGTATTTTCGACAAGCTATACTATGACTTTATTTTAGTTTTTGGACATACTACACTATGACTTTTTTTGGACATACTGTACTATGACTTTATTTTATTTTTTCGACATACTATAGTATGACTTTTTTCGACATACTATACTATTACATTATCTTATTTTTTTTCGACATACTTTACTATGACTTTTTTTTATTTTTTTCGACATACTATACTATAACTTTATTTCTTTTTTTTCGACATACTATATGACTTTTTTCGACATACTATACTTTGACTTGATTTTATTTTTTCGACATACTACACTATGACTTTTTTTAGACATACTATACTATGACTATTTTTTTTTTTCCGACATACTACACCATGACTTTTTTTGGACATACTATAATATGACTTTTTATCGACATACTATGACTATTTTTGGACATAATATACTATGACTTTTTTTGGACACATTATACTATGACTTTATTTTTTATTTTTTGAAATACTAAGCTATGACTTTATTTCATTTTTTTTTCGACATACTATAGTATGACTTTTTTTCGACAAACTATACTATGACTGTATTTTATTTTTTCGAGAAACTATAGTATGACTTTTTTTCGACATTCTATACTATGACTTTTTTTCATTTTTTTCAACATACTATACTATGACTTTTTTTTAAAAAGATTTTTCATTATACTATAGTATGACTGATGATCACTCAGTTTAAAATTTCGACATTTTCATAAAAAAGTCATACTATAGCATGACTTTTCATGAAAATTGACGACAATTTAAACTGAGTTTTTTTTCCACCAAATGAATCGACAGACTATACTATGCCTTTTTTCATTAAAATTTTCGACATTCTATACTATGACATTTTTTTACGAATATTTTAGAAAATTTTCATGAAAAAAGTCATGTCGAAAATATTCGTAAAAAATTGTCATAGTATAGAATGTCGAAACTTTTAATGAAAAAAGGCATAGTATAGTCTGTCGATTCATTTGGTGGAAAAAAAACTCAGTTTAAAATTTCGACATTTTCATGAAAAAAGTCATACTATAGCATGACTTCATGAAAATTGACGAAAATTTAAACTGAGTTTTTTTTCCACCAAATGAATCGACAGACTATACTATGCCTTTTTTCATTAAAATTTTCGACATTCTATACTATGACAATTTTTTACGAATATTTTTGAAAATTTTCATGAAAAAAGTCATACGAAAATATTCGTAAAAAATTGTCATAGTATAGAATGTCGAAAATTTTCATGAAAAAAGGCATAGTATAGTCTGTCGATTCATTTGGTGGAAAAAAAACTCAGTTTAAAATTTCGTCAATTTTCAAAAAAGTCATACTATAGCATGACTTTTCGTGAAAATTGACGAAAATTTAAACTGAGTTTTTTTTCCACCAAATGAATCGACAGACTATACTATGCCTTTTTTCATTAAAATTTTCGACATTCTATACTATGACATTTTTTTACGAATATTTTAGAAAATTTTCATGAAAAAAGTCATGTCGAAAATATTCGTAAAAAATTGTCATAGTATAGAATGTCGAAAATTTTAATGAAAAAAGGCATAGTATAGTCTGTCGATTCATTTGGTGGAAAAAAAACTCAGTTTAAAATTTCGACATTTTCATAAAAAAGTCATACTATAGTATGACTTTTCGTGAAAATTGACGAAAATTTAAACTGAGTTTTTTTTCCACCAAATGAATCGACAGACTATACTATGCCTTTTTTCATTAAAATTTTCGACATTCTATACTATGACATTTTTTTACGAATATTTTAGAAAATTTTAATGAAAAAAGTCATGTCGAAAATATTCGTAAAAAAATGTCATAGTATAGAATGTCGAAACTTTTAATGAAAAAAGGCATAGTATAGTCTGTCGATTCATTTGGTGGAAAAAAAACTCAGTTTAAAATTTCGACATTTTCATAAAAAAGTCATACTATAGTATGACTTTTCATGAAAATTGACGAAAATTTAAACTGAGTTTTTTTTCCAACAAATGAATCGACAGACTATACTATGCCTTTTTTCATTAAAATGTTTGACATTCTATACTATGACATTTTTTTACGAATATTTTAGAAAATTTTCATGAAAAAAGTCATGTCGAAAATATTCGTAAAAAATTGTCATAGTATAGAATGTCGAAAATTTTAATGAAAAAAGGCATAGTATAGTCTGTCGATTCATTTGGTGGAAAAAAAACTCAGTTTAAAATTTCGACATTTTCATAAAAAAGTCATACTATAGTATGACTTTTCGACATTTTCATAAAAAAGTCATACTATAGTATGACTTTTCGTGAAAATTGACGAAATTTTAAACTGAGTTTTTTTTCCACCAAATGAATCGACAGACTATACTATGCCTTTTTTCATGAAAATTTTCGACATTCTATACTATGACATTTTTTTACGAATATTTTAGAAAATTTTCATGAAAAAAGTCATGTCGAAAATATTCGTAAAAAATTGTCATAGTATAGAATAATTTTAATGAAAAAAGGCATAGTATAGTCTGTCGATTCATTTGGTGGAAAAAAAACTCAGTTTAAAATTTCGACATTTTCATAAAAAAGTCATACTATAGTATGACTTTTCGTGAAAATTGACGAAAATTTAAACTGAGTTTTTTTTCCACCAAATGAATCGACAGACTATACTATGCCTTTTTTCATTAAAATTTTCGACATTCTATACTATGACATTTTTTTACGAATATTTTAGAAAATTTTCATGAAAAAAGTCATGTCGAAAATATTCGTAAAAAAATGTCATAGTATAGAATGTCGAAACTTTTAATGAAAAAAGGCATAGTATAGTCTGTCGATTCATTTGGTGGAAAAAAAACTCAGTTTAAAATTTCGACATTTTCATGAAAAAAGTCATACTATAGTATGACTTTCATGAAAATTGACGAAAATTTAAACTGAGTTTTTTTTCCACCAAATGAATCGACAGACTATACTATGCCTTTTTTCATGAAAATTTTCGACATTCTATACTATGACAATTTTTTACGAATATTTTTGAAAATTTTCATGAAAAAAGTCATTCGAAAATATTCGTAAAAAATTGTCATAGTATAGAATGTCGAAAATTTTCATGAAAAAAGGCATAGTATAGTCTGTCGATTCATTTGGTGGAAAAAAAACTCAGTTTAAAATTTCGACATTTTCATAAAAAGTCATACTATAGCATGACTTTTCGTGAAAATTGACGAAAATTTAAACTGAGTTTTTTTTCCACCAAATGAATCGACAGACTATACTATGCCTTTTTTCATTAAAATTTTCGACATTCTATACTATGACATTTTTTTACGAATATTTTAGAAAATTTTCATGAAAAAAGTCATGTCGAAAATATTCGTAAAAAATTGTCATAGTATAGAATGTCGAAAATTTTAATGAAAAAAGGCATAGTATAGTCTGTCGATTCATTTGGTGGAAAAAAAACTCAGTTTAAAATTTCGACATTTTCATAAAAAAGTCATACTATAGTATGACTTTTCGTGAAAATTGACGAAAATTTAAACTGAGTTTTTTTTTCCACCAAATTAATCGACAGACTATACTATGCCTTTTTTCATTAAAATTTTCGACATTCTATACTATGACATTTTTTTACGAATATTTTAGAAAATTTTCATGAAAAAAGTCATGTCGAAAATATTCGTAAAAAATTGTCATAGTATAGAATGTCGAAAATTTTAATGAAAAAAGGCATAGTATAGTCTGTCGATTCATTTGGTGGAAAAAAAACTCAGTTTAAAATTTCGACATTTTCATAAAAAAGTCATACTATAGTATGACTTTTCATGAAAATTGACGAAAATTTAAACTGAGTTTTTTTTCCACCAAATGAATCGACAGACTATACTATGCCTTTTTTCATTAAAATTTTCGACATTCTATACTATGACATTTTTTACGAATATTTTCGAAAATTTTCATGAAAAAGTCATGTCGAAAATATTCGTAAAAAAATGTCATAGTATAGAATGTCGAAAATTTTAATGAAAAAAGGCATAGTATAGTCTGTCGATTCATTTGGTGGAAAAAAAACTCAGTTTAAAATTTCGACATTTTCATAAAAAGTCATAGTATAGTATGACTTTTCGTGAAAATTGACGAAAATTTAAACTGAGTTTTTTTTCCACCAAATGAATCGACAGACTATACTATGCCTGTTTTCATGAAAATTTTCGACATTCTATACTATGACATTTTTTTACGAATATTTTAGAAAATTTTCATGAAAAAAGTCATGTCGAAAATATTCGTAAAAAATTGTCATAGTATAGAATGTCGAAAATTTTAATGAAAAAAGGCATAGTATAGTCTGTCGATTCATTTGGTGGAAAAAAAACTCAGTTTAAAATTTCGACATTTTCATAAAAAAGTCATAGTATAGTATGACTTTTCGTGAAAATTGACGAAAATTTAAACTGAGTTTTTTTTCCACCAAATGAATCGACAGACTATACTATGCCTGTTTTCATGAAAATTTTCGACATTCTATACTATGACATTTTTTTACGAATATTTTAGAAAATTTTCATGAAAAAGTCATGTCGAAAATATTCGTAAAAAATTGTCATAGTATAGAATGTCGAAAATTTTAATGAAAAAAGGCATAGTATAGTCTGTCGATTCATTTGGTGGAAAAAAAACTCAGTTTAAAATTTCGACATTTTCATAAAAAAGTCATACTATAGTATGACTTTTCATGAAAATTGACGAAATTTTAAACTGAGTTTTTTTTCCACCAAATGAATCGACAGACTATACTATGCCTTTTTTCATGAAAATTTTCGACATTCTATACTATGACAATTTTTTACGAATATTTTTGAAAATTTTCATGAAAAAGTCATTCGAAAATATTCGTAAAAAATTGTCATAGTATAGAATGTCGAAAATTTTCATGAAAAAAGGCATAGTATAGTCTGTCGATTCATTTGGTGGAAAAAAAACTCAGTTTAAAATTTCGACATTTTCATAAAAAAGTCATACTATAGTATGACTTTTTTGAAAATTGACGAAATTTAAACTGAGTTTTTTTTCCACCAAATTAATCGACAGACTATACTATGCCTTTTTTCATGAAAATTTTCGACATTCTATACTATGACATTTTTTTACGAATATTTTAGAAAATTTTCATGAAAAAGGTCATGTTGAAAATATTCGTAAAAAAATGTCATAGTATAGAATGTCGAAAATTTTCATGAAAAAAGGCATAGTATAGTCTGTCGATTCATTTGGTGGAAAAAAAACTCAGTTTAAAATTTCGACATTTTTATAAAAAAGTCATACTATAGTATGACTTTTTTGAAAATTGACGAAATTTTAAACTGAGTTTTTTTTCCACCAAATGAATCGACAGACTATACTATGCCTTTTTTCATGAAAATTTTCGACATTCTATACTATGACATTTTTTTACGAATATTTTCGTATGACTTTTTTCATGAAAATTTTCAAAAATATTCGTAAAAAATTGTCATAGTATAGAATGTCGAAAATTTTCATGAAAAAAGGCATAGTATAGTCTGTCGATTCATTTGGTGGAAAAAAAACTCAGTTAAAATTTCGACATTTTCATGAAAAAAGTCATGCTATAGTATGACTTTTTTGAAAATTGACTAAATTTTAAACTGAGTTTTTTTTCAAAAAATTTGAAACTTATATGCTTTTTCATGAAAATTTTCGAATTCTATATATGACATTTTTAGAAAAATTCATGCTTTTTCATGAATTTTAAAATATGTAATATTGATTTTTAAATTGACAATTTATGAAAAAAGCTTTTTTTCCCAATGAATTGGAAATATACTTTTTAAATTTTATTTTCAAAATCATCTATATATACATTTTTTTGAAAATTTCGAAATTTTATGAAATTTTTAAAATATTTGAAAAATGCTTTTATATGAAAATTTTTAAAAAATTCAATAATATGTCATTATTGAAATATGAAAACTTTTTTAAAATACATTTCGAAAATTGTAAAAAATGCATTTGAATATCGAAAATTCTGAAAAAAGTCATTTATAGTATGATTTTTGAAGAAAACTTTTAAAATTTTTTCAAATGAATAATGACTATATATGACTTTTTTTGAAAATTTGACATTTAAATTGAAAATTTTTTACAAAATTCCAGACTATATTGAAAATTTTCAGAAAAATTGTAAAAAATGTATTAGATAATTTGTAAAATTTTTGAAAATTTGAAATTTCAAAAATTGTAAAAATGACATTTAAAATTCGAAATTTTCATGAAAAAGTTTTCATGATTCTTTGAATAAACTTTTTAAAATTTTTTTCAATGAATAGACAATTTTTAGAATTTTTCTGAAAATTTTCGAATTTAAATGAAATTTTTTTACAAAATTGCATATATAATGAAAATTTTCAAAAAATTCTAAATATTATATACATTTGTGAAAAATTTTCTATAAATTTTCAATTTTGAAAATTATGTAAAAAACTATTGAAAATTCGAAATTTTTAAAAAATGCATAGTATATCTTTTCGAAATTGACGAAAATAAACTAGTTTTTTTTTTTCACATATCATGACAAATTATACTATTTTGATGAATTTTTTCATTCAAATTTTAAAATTTTTTACAAATTATGTATGATTCAAAATTTCTTTAAAAGATATTTTAACAATCATATATGATGTTTAAAATTATTTAAAAATTATTTCATGAAAATATCATTATAAAAACTTTTAAAATTAAATTTAAATTCATTATGCTATAATTTTCGATCATTATGATTTTTAAAACTAGTTTAAATTCACAATATCACAAAATGTCATATTTTTATGAATTTTTTGAAAATTCTAAATATAAACAATTTTTTTAAAGAATTAAATTTTCACTTTTCAGAAAATTTTAAATTCATATATAAATTTTAAATTTTCGAAATTTATAGAATTTTCATAATTTGTGAAAAAATCTCATTTAAAATTTGAAAATTTTATGAAAAATTTATAGTATATTTTATATTTGAGAAATTTTAAACTATTATATTTGACATTTTAATGAAATATACTATGCTTTTCATAAAAATTGAAATCTTAAATGATTTTTTACAATAAATGACTTATAAATTTTTCAAAATTTAAAATTATATATAAATTTTAAATTTTCATGAAATTTTTTTAATAATTTTCAATTTTGCAAAAAATTCAAGTTAATTGAAAATTTTCATGAAAAAAGTCATTATATTTTTTTGAAAATGAAAAATTTTAAAATTTTTTAAAAATGAAATATTTCTATAGTATGCTTTTTTGAAAATTTTCGAAATTTTAAAAATTATTTTTCACAATTTATTTAAGATTATTAGACATTTTTGAAAATTTTGAAAAAATTTATAGAATTTTTTGAAAATTTTTACGAAATTTTTATATATTTTTCAATATTGAAAAATATCATTTAGAATGTCGAAAATTTTCATGAAAAAAGGCATAGTATAGTCTGTCGATTCATTTGGTGGAAAAAAAACTCAGTTTAAAATTTCGACATTTTCATGAAAAAAGTCATGCTATAGTATGACTTTTTTGAAAATTGACTAAATTTTAAAATGAGTTTTTTTTTCACCAAATGAATCGACAGACTATACTATGCCTTTTTTCATTAAAATTTTCGACATTCTATACTATGACAATTTTTTACGAATATTTTCGTATGACTTTTTTCATGAAAATTTTCAAAAATATTCGTAAAAAATTGTCATAGTATAGAATGTCGAAAATTTTCATGAAAAAAGGCATAGTATAGTCTGTCGATTCATTTGGTGGAAAAAAAACTCAGTTTAAAATTTCGACATTTTCATGAAAAAAGTCATGCTATAGTATGACTTTTTTGAAAATTGACTAAATTTTAAACTGAGTTTTTTTTCCACCAAATGAATCGACAGACTATACTATGCCTTTTTTCATTAAAATTTTCGACATTCTATACTATGACAATTTTTTACGAATATTTTCGTATGACTTTTTTCATGAAAATTTTCAAAAATATTCGTAAAAAACTGTCATAGTATAGAATGTCGAAAATTTTCATGAAAAAAGGCATAGTATAGTCTGTCGATTCATTTGGTGGAAAAAAAACTCAGTTTAAAATTTCGACATTTTCATGAAAAAAGTCATGCTATAGTATGACTTTTTTGAAAATTGACGAAATTTTAAACTGAGTTTTTTTTCCACCAAATGAATCGACAGACTGTACTATGCCTTTTTTCATTAAAATTTTCGACATTCTATACTATGACATTTTTTACGAATATTTTAGTAAGACTTTTTCATGAAAAAGTCTTTCGAAAATATTCGTAAAAAATGTCATAGTATAGAATGTCGAAAATTTTCATGAAAAAAGGCATAGTATAGTCTGTCGATTCATTTGGTGGAAAAAAAACTCAGTTTAAAATTTCGACATTTTCATGAAAAAAGTCATGCTATAGTATGACTTTTTTGAAAATTGACGAAATTTTAAACTGAGTTTTTTTTCCACCAAATGAATCGACAGACTATACTATGCCTTTTTTCATGAAAATTTTCGACATTCTATACTATGACAATTTTTTACGAATATTTTCGTATGACTTTTTTCATGAAAATTTTCAAAAATATTCGTAAAAAATTGTCATAGTATAGAATGTCGAAAATTTTCATGAAAAAAGGCATAGTATAGTCTGTCGATTCATTTGGTGGAAAAAAAACTCAGTTTAAAATTTCGACATTTTCATGAAAAAAGTCATGCTATAGTATGACTTTTCATGAAAATTGACGAAATTTTAAACTGAGTTTTTTTTCCACCAAATGAATCGACAGACTATACTATGCCTGTTTTCATTAAAATTTTCGACATTCTATACTATGACAATTTTTTACGAATATTTTCGTATGACTTTTTTCATGAAAATTTTCAAAAATATTCGTAAAAAATTGTCATAGTATATAATGTCGAAAATTTTCATGAAAAAAGGCATAGTATAGTCTGTCGATTCATTTGGTAGAAAAAAAACTCAGTTTAAAATTTCGACATTTTCATGAAAAAAGTCATGCTATAGTATGACTTTTTTGAAAATTGACGAAATTTTAAATTTTTTCATGAAAATTTTCGACATTCTATACTATGACAATTTTTTACGAATATTTTTGTCATGACTTTTTTCATGAAAATTTTCGAAAATATTCTTAAAAAAATGTCATAGTATAGAATGTCGAAAATTTTCATGAAAACAGGCATAGTATAGTCTGTCGATTCATTTGGTGGAAATAAAACTCAGTTTAAATTTTCGTCAATTTTCATGAAAAGTCATACTATAGTATGACTTTTTTCATGAAAATGACGAATTTTTTTCCATAATTTTTGTATAGTTTGTCGAAAAAATATAAAACAAGACTCGGTCAAAACCGAATATATGGCTGGACCGTATTGTCAGTATGTGAATTTTGGGCTAAATTGTTACACAAATAGTGGTCATGTCTATAATGTTTTGTGAACAGTTTTTTCCACTTATATCTTAATGTTTGATTGAAAGACAACTTATAATTAAGCAAATGATATTCAGTAATGTAAATGGTAACATTTACTAGTCAGTATATTATACATTTTATAGAAGGTGAAAAGGTATTATTATGACATACAGTATGCAAGGTTAAAAGTATTTCAGTTTTTAATTAAACCATGTGTATTAAAAGCATTCATCATATAAGTGGTGTGTAACAATATATACATACTTTGCGAAAGTTTATCAGCGTTGAGATATTCCCGCTGTCATCACTGACGTTGTAGCTGCCGTATTTATTCTTAGATGTACTGCAAATTAGCCGGGCACTGATCGATCCGAACTCCATTCAGAAAACTAGCATTTTAAAAGTTGTTTGCTCGTCATCTTGCAGACAGACCCGACAAAGCATGAATTCAGACTTTTTACTAATCAGCATCATTATGTAGTTATTTCGGCACACTTTTGATCCGTTTACAACAATATACTTATGAGGTCCAGACTACTTTGTGCAAATCAGGGACATCCAGCGTAACTCGCCGCCTCTGGAAACTAAACGTTGTATATCTAAATTAAAGACAGATTTAGCAACTGCATGGCTTATTTCTAGCATAACATGTTTTCAGAAACACATTTTGGGGAACTATTTACATATTATAAGAGAAGAAAGTTTCCAAACAAGCCGCCACGTTGGTTCCGGTTTGAAAGCTGGGAGCAACAGCCCACGAGGGTAAGCGTTCATCCAAACAGGTGCCTACTGCCTTGTGTTTACCAGCAGCCTATCAAGCGTCCATTGCTGGGAAGCAAGGCGATCCCTTGCGATAATAAACGCCCCTGTGGACATGTACCTTAAGGTGCGAGGAGAGGAGGCGAGGTAAGGAATCGAGGAGACACATTAGCATAATGAAAAGCACCCAATGGCACAGCCAGCGCAGAGCAATTTCATCACCGATCATGTGCGGGGAGCTTTTACGCTTCGATCGAAGCTTGTACATGCAACTATGTTGCTAGGCAATGAGGTGGTTGTTGACGTTCTCATCTAAACCCAGTCAGTGTGTTGTTGGTACTCACCTTTCTGCTCGCCATCGTGAAGTCCTCCACAATCTGCTCCTGGTTCAACTTCTCTACTCGGTCATTCTCAAAGCGTAACCAGTCCACTCGGCCTCTCGGGTCCCACAGCGCTGAGCGCTCCTGAAATTAAAAACACTCTACTGTCACATCAGGGATTAACAGTCTCAAAGAGCAGGAAGTCCTCACACATCTCACTGAAGGTAAAAGTTTCTCAGTGAACACAGAGGCCCAATTCCAATCCGGCCCCTACACCCTTTAACTCCGTGGTGGAGTGCACTCTGTTTGGAGTCACACTCACAGCTCAATGAAGCTCCCTTCTTTAAGGTGGAGGGTATCAATACAGCAGCCACTTTGGGACGAACTTCCCTCTTTCCGGCAAGGAAATAAATTATCAGAATCAGAAATACTTTATTGATATGATGAGTTACGTTTTGCTCCCATTCTAGAATATAAATATAAATATATAAAAATAGAGAAATCATAAGAAAATATAAATAAGAAATATATATAACGACAGTGCAAATAATAATGCTGAAAAATAAGATATATGCAAGTAATATAAATGCATGCATTTATAAAAATGCAAGAATAGTGTAAAATAAGAATATTAGATTAAATGTTCTGTATAAATACATGCAGTGTTAATGCCAGTGTAAACGAAATTATTGCACTGTTAAGTTGCAAATTGCACATTTGAAGATATAATAAATTATGGGCTATAGCTCCTGATAGGAGTACAAATTATAAATATATGTTGTGTGTGTGTGTGTGTGTGTGTGTATATATATATATATATATATATATATATATACACACAATCTAATGAACATGTCTACCGTTTTCTAGTCTAGACAAGGGTATATTTGATCCTAAATACTTACTTACTTTATGTTGTTGACGTCTGTATGACAATAAAGTAGAATAAATTAAATGCCTATCAGTTTGAGCAGTTTACAAGTAAATGTTTATACCGGTAGTCGCACGGAACTGACATTGGAGCGCGTTCAATGACAAACACAAAACGGCGTTGCACGTCGTCAGTAAGGGCAGCTGGTTAAGTAGGCATCGGTGCAGGCTCGCTGTTGGAGGGTTTTATAACCCACTTCCACATCCTGTGAATTGGTTTGGAATGGCACTTAATATGGCGGACCCTCCACGCGAACGCGCAAACGGAGTGGAAGTGGAGAGGGTGTAAGGGGTGGTTTGGAATTGGGCCAGAGTCAAGGCATGTTAGCATTTAGCATGTCAGCCAGACCCAGCGTGCCCATGCTTTTCAGGTCAGGAACATAGTGGGTGTGTCAAGTGATCACCGCCGTCCACGCCCAGATTATGACTTTTTTTCAACATTCTATACTATGACATTTTTTCAACATACTATACTATGACTTTTTGTTTTACATGCTATACTATGAGGTCCAGGCTACTTTGTACAAATCAGGAGCGTCCTGCGTAACTCGCCGCCTCTGGAAACTCCCTAGAAACTTTTAAACTAAACGTAGATCTAAAATAAAGACAGATTTAGCAACTGCATGGCTTATTTCCTGCATAAAATGTTTTCAGAAACACATTTTGGGGAGCTATTTATGAGAAGAAAGTTTCCAAACGAGCCGCCCATGAGGGTAAGCGTTCATCCAAACAGGTGCCTACTGCCTTGTGTTTACTGGCAGCCTATCAAGCGTCCAATGCTGGGAAGCGAGACGATCTCTTGCGATAAAAAAACGCCCCTGTGGACATGTACCATAAGATGCAAAGAGAGGAGGCGAGGTAAGGAATCGAGGAGACACATTAGCATAAAGAAAAGCACCCAATGGCACAGCCAGCGCAGAGCAATTTGACCCTGTTCATGTGTGGGCAGCTTTTACACCTCGATCGAAGCTTGTACAACTGTGTTGCTAGGCAATGAAGTGGTTGTTGACGTTCTCATCTAAACCCAGTCAGTGTGTTGTTGGTTCTCACCTGTCTGAACGGCACTGTGAAGTCCTCCACAATCTGCTCCTGGTTCAACTTCTCTACTCGGTCATTCTCAAAGCGTAACCAGTCCACTCGGCCTCTCGGGTCCCACTGCAGCTGAGCGCTCCTGAAATTAAAAACGCACAACTGTCACATCAGGGATTAACAGTCTCAAAGAGCAGGAAGTCCTCACACATCTCACTGAAGGTAACAGTTCCTCAGTGAACGCAGAGTCAAGTCATGTTAGCATTTAGCATGTCAGCCAGACCCAGCCTGCCCATGCTTTTCAGGTTAGGAACATAGTGGGTGTGTCAAGTGCTCACAGCCGTCCACGCCCAGACTATGGCTGTATTCGAAACCGCATACTATACTACTAGTACGTACTGATTTGGCCAAAATGTAGTATGTAGTATGCAGTATGCGAACAAAAGCAAAATCTACAGTATGCCAAAAGTACCCGGATGTCGTACTGATTCGGAAAAAATCTCCAGTATGCATCGGACCAGTCTATCTCGCCTACTGTATCCCACAATGCAAAGCGCTGGACCGCTACAGGCTACATTACAACAAAGAGAGCAGCCAAAAACGGCTCGTTTTTTACCATTTTTCGTAGCTATTTCATCACTTAATTCACTTCTGACAAATTTTGAGGCGAGAAATCAACTGTGAAGATTTAGAATATTGACAGTTTTACGATGTTAGATGGCGAATCAAACATTTGCTCCACCGTTGTCGGAGTTTAGAAGCTCCACAAACTGCCGGCACAGCTAGCTAGCGCCTGCCGGGATCGCCACCTCTCCAGCCGGGCAGTCACTCTCACAGACCCCGCTATGAGCTGGCTGGAGCTCTCTCAAGAGACCGGTCTCGTAGACGAGGGGCTTTTATTTCCTTGTTGACGGATAGTTTGTTTAAATATCGCAACACAAATTTCCATTATAAATTAACAGGTGTTTATCTGTCTTTTTGGAGTTGAAAAGCTCCACAATCGCCCGCGGGGGGGGGGTAGCTCGCTGGAGAGCCGGCCACAGAGCAGCAGAGTGGCGAGGGAAAGAGCAGCCTCTGAGGGGGCAGAGAGATACCTGCTGAGACAACACGACCCTTTTTAACATTACTCTAATATCTGGAGGGAGATCAGTCCACTCTTTTGTTTCTGTAACTGAAAAAACAGTTTGAGTAACGTAAATTTTGTCGAGCAATGTTTATATTTGCTGTCTCCCCTCGTTGATAATCCTGTTTGTCTCACTCACTATGAGCTGTTAAAATAAATAGTTTTAATCCTGCAGTATCTTATAAAGTAAACAAACATAACATAAACAACTAAATCAGAGTTGTATTTCTCGATAATATTGCAATAGTGGTACGAGTTTGTGCTCGTTGTCCAGTGCTTTAAGAGCTGGTTTAAAGGCTAAAGCCTGGTCTATTACTTTTTTTCAACATATTATACTATGACTTTTTTTCAACATACTATACTATGCCTTTTTTTATGACTTTTTTTCGACATACTATACTATGCCTTTATTAGAAACTAGAAACTTTTAAACTAAACGTAGATCTAAAATAAAGACAGATTTAGCAACTGCATGGCTTATTTCTTGCATAAAATGTCTTCAGAAACACATTTTGGGGAACTATTAACATATTATAAGAGAAGAAAGTTTCCAAACAAGCCGCCATGTTGGGAAGCGAGACCATCCCTTGTGATAAAAAACGCCCCTGTGGACATGTATCATAAGATGCGAAGAGAGGAGGCGTATGGAAAGCCATTTGAGCATTTATTACATATCCTTGATATCAGATGTCAGTGTCCTCCACTAGTTCGGTCTTTGTCAGCACTAGTTGGACATTTGATCGCACTAGTTGGCCATTTTGTCTTACTAGTTGAACAAAAACTCTTACTAGTCGCTGTTTTTCAGCAACTAGTGACACTTTTGTCCAACTAGTTCCAACAGAAGCCTTACTAGTGAGACTGTGCACCACACTAGTAGGACCAAAGTCCCAACTAGTCGGCTTTTTGACGCACTAGTGGACCTCTGGACCGAATTAGTAACGCTGAGAGTCTTACTAGATAACTAGTAAGCTGCAAAATTTCTGTCTAGTTAACTAGTAAAGCATATATTCACCGCACTAGTTAACTAGTGACCTACAATGTTCTACACTGGTTAACTAGCTGGACTAGTTAACAAGTGAAGTGGTAAAATTTCACTAGTTAACATGTATGAAATTTTACCACTTCACTAGTTAACTAGTCAAGCGCACATGTCGACTAGTGAGCAGTTTTGTCGAACTAGTAAGACGAAAACGTCAACTAGCGCGCCGAAAATGTCAACTAGTGCGACAAGAAGTTCAACATGTTAAACAAATGTCTCACTAGTTACGCACAGTCGCACACTAGTGCTGAGTGAGGCTCAACTAGTTAAAGAAAAGACCCGACATGTAAGAAAAATGTGCAACATGTTCGGTCAAAGTCTTTACATGTTCGGCACAAAGTCCAACTAGTGAGACAAAATGCCTTCCACTAGTTAACTAGTGAGGAAAATATCAGTGCCACTAGTTAACTAGTGGCTCTTTTTGGGCCGCACTAGTTAACTACTACGAGAAAGTGTGTGTAACTAGTTAACTAGTAAGGTCAATAAGACCTTAACTAGTTAACTAGTGGACATGTTGATCCTTACTAGTTAACTAGTGGCTCTTTTTGGCCTGCACTAGTTAACTAGTAAGCATTTTGTCTTTCACTTGTTCTACTAGTAAACATTTTGAGCCTCACCAGTTAACTAGTAAAGTAAAAAAGATCCTTACTAGTGTAACTAGTGGACATTTGGTCCTCACTAGTTAACATGTAAGCTGCAACATGCAGCCACTAGTAGTACTAGTGCCACTTTAAGCTCAACATGTTAACTAGTGGAGCGCATGTAAATGAAGCAGGCGGGACAAGGATTCTGATTGGTCAGTGTTCAGACTGTGTGCTGGAGAGGCTGTCACTGAATTTTTTTTTTTCACATCCAGACATATGTTAACCAAGACTACGCCACTCTCACAGCAATGTGAATAATATAATGTACTGGAACTGGAAAGCTACCATTCAATACATTTGGGTTTATTGTGGGATTGTAGGTCTGTTTTATTTTGAAAGAGACTTTTATGAACTGTTCTTTATGATGTGAATAATATAATGTTAATGAATCAACATTTACTCAAACATCACGTTTTAGTCAGGACAAGCTGATAAAATAACTCTCTTATGCCATAAAAGAATGATGCTAAATAGTTTAGCTCATCATAATTCAGAGCGGGCGCTTTAAGGCTCTCCAGGAAACAGTTTGAACACTGACCAATCAGAATCCTTGTCCCGCCTGCTTCATCTGCAAATGTCGCACTAGTAGTACTAGTAGACCGCATACAAATGTCACACTAGTAGTACTAGTAGACCGCATACAAATGTCACACTAGTAGTACTAGTAGACCGCATACAAATGTCACACTAGTAGTACTAGTCGACCGCATGCAAATGTCGCACTAGTAGTACTAGTCGACCGCATGCAAATGTCGCACTAGTAGTACTAGTAGACCGCATGCAAATGTCGCACTAGTAGTACTAGTAGGTCTACTATAACAGATAACCAAGGGCGAATAAATGTAATTTGATAAGTGTTCGAGACTCACATATGAGGATGAAATTTAGATTTTTTCATTGCATGTCCTGCAATTCTATACAATCAAATACTTTCTGGAACACAATAAAGGTAAATAGACTAATGTAAAATGTAACTGGAAAAACATTCAGATCAATTAGCTTTGATACATTTTATGTCCTGACTATTTTCAGAGCAAAGCAAAATCAGGCCTTGGAAATTAGCAATAATATGATGTTTATTCTATTTTGTCCAGAAGAGAAAGCGAGCATTACGGTGATTTATTCTCTGAAATTAATTTATTAATATTCATTTACATAAGAAAGTGACAAGAAAGAGAGAGAATCATAGAGATATAGAGATATAGAGAGATATTGTGTAATGCTTTTCTGAATTTAAAAATTTAAATTTTTGCTGCTTGACAGCCGAACTGTTGCATCTGTCTCGTGGATTTTTTCAGTCATTAAGTCTCTGTAGACAGCTATGGGAGTCTGGTTCAACATACTGTACATCACAATGAGGAGCCCGTTATAAACAGGCTGATCTAATGATGTTTGATCCCATACAAAGGTTGGTTGAAGGAGTAGGCTGTTGGTTGAATCTGCAAATTCCAAGCATGTAATGACCTACAAACATATAAATAACAGCATGATAGACACGTCCAACAATGTGTCTGTTAAGACTGCTGTTCCTGGCCTATCCCTGTGATGTAAATATCACAACAGCAAAGACTATATAAATACAAGAGAGTTCTCTCTTGATTACAAGACAGCATTCTCATAATTACAGCATTTTTAGGTAGATTGTAACCCGATTTGTCATAATTTATAAGATGATATACCTTATGTTTCTTATATACAGTATTTGTGTTATTATCCTTTATTATATTTATAGAAAAGCTAATCAGGTCATTCTGTCATTTTTCACTGCCACCTACTGGTAATCGTAAATATGGCAGTAACCTACTTACACTGACCTTCTCCAAACACAAGTCAGATTAGTAGTTCATAATATAAGAGCACAATAAATACTGTAGGCCTACAATGGAATATCCATATATTTGGAAGGGCATCTGCATGAATGAGTGTACCTTCGGATCAATCATTTTTGCATCAATAGTAAAATATAAAGGTATGATATCATTTTCTATCGTGGGCCAGAATGGAAAAGCAAGTTTGCCGCTTGATTGCTTTTTTCCTTCTTCCCTTTTTGAAATACCAAGCTATGCAATCGTTTTGTTATTGTGAGCCAATTAAACAGAAAATTGACTCCAGTGCTTTTCAATGTGTTCTTTCAATACGGTCCGATGAAGGTTTTCATAATACTACAACACAAAAGTCGGAATATCACAAGAAAAGGGACAAAATGAGAGAAGGAAGCATGTAATATCAGCAGAATAAAATTGAAATGTACTCTACTGATGTGGGACAGTCAGAGAAGTGTGTTTTGAGTGATTATCTGTGTTGAACTATATCAGTGCCAAAGTTTGGAAGTGATTGTTGTAGGTCACTGCTCTCCTGCTGCTGCTGGACGGGCAGGGAGCTCCAAACAGAGCCATGCAGCCAAAATATAACTATTATTTCATAACTAGCTATGATGAAAGTGAGCCGGGCAGAGTTTATTTTTCTGATGTAGGCATACTCATTGTTTAAAATGTATAGTGTTTATATATAGGATACATATTTATTTAGTTGAATTTTTTCGTTTTTTTCATTTATTTATTTATTTTAAGATTATTGCATAGTATGCTAGATTAGTTATTGCCACTGATCGGCAATAATATAATATATTATATACACGTGGTTATTTATCGACAAACTTTGCCTTTAAAAAAAGTTTTAACCATCACCACTTCTATGGGCTTTTATTTTGAATTAGAGAGCGGGTACTTCCTCCTCTGGTGTTTCTGTTGATGAAACGTTTATGTGACCATTTTGAAAGAAAATAAGGAAAAAGCAATGAAGCAGTGGAGCTGCTTTTCTGTTTTACTGACTCAGTAGAAGAAACATTTCATAGCTTTGTGTTTCACTGTTAAAAAGGCGAAAAGGAAAAATAAATCAAGCAGTGAATTTGCACAACAGAAAAACTATTTAATACCTTATGTTTCATTGTTGTTTATAGAAAAGATGATTCATCTGAAGGGACACGCATTAGCTGCTTTATTCTGCATGGACAGTGAACAAGGAGCTGTCAGTAAACAACAGTGAAAGATCATCAGGCTTTATAGGGTTAAATTTTGGCTGGGTGGAATTCCTGCTGGAGAGCCAATAGGAAGCTTCCATGTTTGCCCCTTTCCAGCCTCCTCATTAGCATTTACTGCAACTAGTTAACTAGTGAGCATTTCAGCTTTCACTAGTACTACTAGTAAACATTTTGAGCCCCACTAGTTAACTAGTAAGGTCAAAAAGACCCCGACTAGTGTTACTAGTTGACATTTTGGCCCTTACTAGTTAACTAGTGGCTCTTTTTGGCCCGCACTAGTTAACTAGTAAGGTAAAATAAACCTTCACTAGTGCAACTATTGGACATTTTGTGTCTTACTAGTTAACTAGTAAACATTTTGAGCCGCACTAGTTAACTAGTAAGGTCAAAAAGACTTAAACTAGTTAACTAGTGAGAATTTTGGCCTTCACTAGTTAACTAGTGAGCATTTTGGCCCTCAAAAGTTAACTAGTGCAGAAAATTGTAGGTCACTAGTTAACTAGTGCGGTGAATATATGCTTTACTAGTTAACTAGTAAGGTTCTCAGCGTTACTAGTTCGGTCCAGAGGTCCACTAGTGCGTCCACTAGTGCGTAAAAAAGCCGACTAGTTGGGACTTTGGTCCTACTAGTGTGGTGCACAGTCTCACTAGTAAGGCTTCTGGTGGAACTAGTTTGACAAAAGTGTCACTAGTTGCTGAAAAACAGTGACTATTAAGAGTTTTTGTTCAACTAGTAAGACAAAATGTCCAACTAGTGCGATCAAATGTCCAACTAGTGTTGACAAGGACCGAACTAGTGGAGGACACTGACATCTGATATCAAGGATATGAAATAAATGCTCAAACGGCTTTCCATAGAGGCGAGGTAAGGAATCGAGGAGACACATTAGCATCATGAAAAGTACCCAATGGCACAGCCAGCGCAGAGCAATCTCATCACCTATCATGTCTTGGGAGCTTTTACACTGCGATCGAAGCTTGTACATGCAACTGTGTTGCTAGGCAATGAAGTGGTTGTTGACTTTCTCATCTACACCCAGTCAGTGTGTTGGTACTCACCTGTCTGAACGGCACTGTGAAGTCCTCCACAATCTGCTCCTGGTTCAACTTCTCTACTCGGTCATTCTCAAAGCATAACCAGTCCACTCGGCCTCTCGGGTCCCACTGCGCTGAGCGCTCCTGAAATTAAAAAACGCACTACTGTCACATCAGGGATTAACAGTCTCAAAGAGCAGGAAGTCCTCACACATCTCACTGAAGGTAAAAGTTCCTCAGTGAACGCAGAGTCAAGGCATGTTGAGCATTTAGCGTGTCAGCCAGACCCAGCCTGCCCATGCTTTTCAGGTTAGGAACATAGTGGGTGTGTCAAGTGTTCACCGCCGTCCACGCCCAGACTATGGCTGTATTCGAAACCGCATACTATACTACTAGTACGTACTGATTTAGCCAAAATGTAGTATGTAGTATGTAGTATACAGCCTATGACTTTTTTTCAACATACTATACTATGACTTTTTTTCAACATACTATACTATGCCTTTATTATGACTTTTTTTTTCGACATACTATACTATGAGGTCCAGGCTACTTTGTGCAAATCAGGGGCGTCCTGCATAACTCGCCGCCTCTGGAACCTCCCTAGAAACTTTTAAACTAAACGTAGTTTAGTTCCTCAGTGAACGCAGAGTCAAGGCATGCTGAGCATTTAGCGTGTCAGCCAGACCCAGCCTGCCCATGCTTTTCAGGGTAAGGCCTATGGAAAGGAGGCTAGGTCACAGGCGGACATGGATCTTGGGGTATTGAGGTATAACACATGCACAGTGTAACTGCAGCTTCGATCATGCGTTGAGATTGGCTGAACTACAGAGTGCAGGCCAGATTTTACTGCGCATGCGTCGTATCCCCGAAGATATGACGCGTTGATGACGCGTGACCCAGCCTCCTTTCTATTGGCCTATTGGTTTCAGGTCAGGAACACAGTGGGTGTGTCAAGTGCTCACCGCCGTCCACGCCCACACACACCTGACAGCTTCAGCTGCTGATTAGCTCCTTTCACACAGTTTAACGGGACTTCTTCAAGTCACGTAGCTTTTGTTGTTACTCTGTAACGGATGCAACTCGAATAGTAGCGAAGTGATAATACTACAGATAATGTATGCCTTACCTTTCTGGGCTTTCTGTTGTTAGCTAGGCTACCGCTGCTGTGTTGGCCCGACAGCCGAGCAGCTAACAGCTTAGCAGCACGCCGTGCAGACTCCCGTTACCAAGCCCCGCCCACTTCCGGTCTCTCTACACACACAAACGGAAGCACGCAAACACACGTGTGATGCGCGGATTCGGGTCATAAATGTTAACATTTCTGATTAATAGTGGATGGGTTGCGGGTGGGTGAAATAATACAAAAAAACGGTCAAATAAACAATGAACCTCGATCGTGTGTGTGTGTTTAATATGTCACAAGAATATCGAACGCTGATTGGACAATACGTCTAGTTCCGGGAGAATCCATTTGTTTGTGCGGGGTGGCTGGATTTCTGCCGATATTTTTTTTTAGCCCTGGTGGCTTAGGAGAGCAAATAATTGACTCCAGAAACTTACACAGATTCTCCCAACTCCATGCAAATGCATGCTTGACTTTGGGGTGCCTATGGCAGGGGACGGAAAAGAAAGAAAAAGAATTAGGCCTAGAAATGAATTCTTTCTAAACACAAAAGTGGAGTTTTAAACAGGACAACCTACTCAGAACTCAACAGGTTGCCATTTGTGCCCTAATACTGCCATCTAGTGGGCACTCTGGTGAACACACCGCATTAAATGAATAGCCTATGTCAATTGATATCGGGGAATTGCTCGCTCTCTTGCAATGCTTGTATGTCAGATACTGATGAAGTGGTAGCACCCAATTTAAAAAAATGACCTGTTGACACATACAAACGCCTTAAGACCTTAAAAAACTGGAAGAGGTATTTTCTGTTGACGTACAAATCTGACATATTAATGCGGACGCAGGACCAGACGCAATCCGCATTCGATAATATCAAAGCCTGTCAGTCTAACAAGGTGTGAGCGGAGTGCAGCAGTCCGTCGCGCATACCGGGATCAAGTCCCGGGGGTGAGTGGAGTGCAGCGGCACGTTGGATCGTTGTGGTTTCGTTACCTTAGAATGAGCCGTTTATATCTACATAGGGAGCGGGTCCTCTCTCCACGGAGTCCGCCATGTTGCATGTTTCTACAGTAGCCCAGAACGGACAAAACAAATTCTGTTAACTCTTCCTGCCGGAGTTAATAACATTACTCGTTTCCGTCGCCGCCGCCCTCTCTCTCTTACTTTACCACTCATTTCCCACGTACACACACACTACGCACTGGCTCTGCTCCAAATAGCTCTAGAGAGGGACAATCGCATTTTCACGTCGGCCACTGCAGCTCTCCAACACGCTTGGCACGCGGGAGAGGTTTTAATCGGTTGCAATCTCCTCACCTCACCGCCAGATATTGCCAGATCCTACATACTGGACCTTTAATTGATCGCGAATGGCGTCGTTCTCTCGGACGGATAAAAAAGAATATGCTAAAAATGGATCGCCAAATACACCTAGTTTATGTGTTGAAAACACTTCACCTCATATTTGTACTGAAGAACAATTGCCTACTTGAGTAAATATACCTGGTTACTTTTAACCATATGCTGCAATGTTTACTGTCTTTTGCACCCCCAGGAAGGCCAGTTGGTGCCAAAACAAAGCTTGGAGCATTTTTTTAGATAATTATAAAAGTGTCTTAGAATATTGAAGATGCTGGATCATTACAAAAAGGAGGTATCATCCCCGTGTAAGTAATGTTGGTCTAGGCCTACATGTTGAAATAGTGTCATACTTGTGTGGGTGTGTGTTAGGCTCTTAGATTTCATTGAGAAACAGCATGACACTGGGAGAGAGAATATTCTGTGCGTTTACCTCTCTGTCCTCGTCCATTAGATTATACCTGGCTGGCCGTGACCAGCCACTGGAGCAAATTGTCAATTACGATGTTTATTGTAGAGCACACAGTCGACTCCATGGCCTTAGGGGGGAAGGGTGGATGCTGCTGAGGAGGCATACCTCGATCCCCTCCTCTCCTCTCCCTCTCTTCCTCGCTTCATTCTTCCTCCAGGCTAATTTGGTGGCTGGTCTGTGTGACACCTGCCACCGAGCCAAATAGAGATAACCATTTCCCCATGGATTTCCCCTGGGAGAGACAGGAGGAGGGAGGCCTCTTTAATATTTGTCTGGATGCTCCTGAGGGCTATAGACAGGTGAGAATGACCCAATATCAGTGCTCATTATTTGATTTTTGCGTATTTGTAACGAGACAGATTTAATATTATACATTCGATTCGCCGACATTAAAATCCGATTAATCAAAAAACTATCAAAACAAGGTAAAATTACAAGATTTTGTGGTTTTATTCACATATACAGTACAAACATTCACTTTTTATTTGTTACTGAAGTGCAATTTACAGACCTTAGCAGCAATTCTTCGTATACTTTAATTTACATGATAATTAGACATTTTAGGATCTCTTTCACATCTTTGTCAACATCTTTTATACATATGTACACTCTTAGATACAATATTGCCATTCAGACATGCCTTATATTTATTGTCTCTCAAAATAAATCTGCAAATCTGTTTTCATGGCTAATACAGCCACTGTGAAACATGGGGTGAAGATGCAATGTGGAATGTTTTTACCTGTGTCGACAAACCATGTCAAGTCTGAAGTTATGGAGGATGCAGGATGACGATGACCACTCAAACAATGAAAATCTGCAACACATGTTGGTGAAAAAACAAACACTGAACCTCTGTTCTGATAAACACAGACATGATTTACAACAAAATCTGATCTTAAGGTGTAAACAAAGAATCAGACAATATGAGTTCCTGAAAACTGACTTCCAGTGTTTTTTAATTAAAGCTGCCACAGGCCAAGGCTGGGTTACCAACTGTGTGTAATGACGTCTTACAACTAGAACAGAGGCCTTACAGAAACAACAGTTTCGGTTATTTCACAAGAGTTTTCTATATTTGTGAATTTTTTTTCTCACTGGTTTAAAGTGGGTGGGACTTCATTTAGTGAACCAATCAGGATTTGGCAACATTTGAATCAGATCACAGCTGGTGGGTTGTTTGGTCATAATCATATCTCAACAAAGCACGCCCACACAGCCGTGATGAAGCAGATTAGCTGAGTTTTTGAGTATTAAAGGAGCAATATGTAGCACTGACAGCTAGTGTTCAAAATAGATAACAGCAGTCCAAATGAGGGATGTCACTTATCGATAACACCGGACATTTTACAAGAAAAGACGGTGCTCAATATATTATATATAGAGCGCTTACTTTGATCTTTACCATCGGATGACTGCGTGTCTGGCCTCGCCGGTAGAGCTTAACTACGAGGCTGTGCCGCGCACACCGGCTGTGACCACCTCATTAACGTTACGGTTCCCTAATAGCATTGGGTTTAAATCAAGTATTGCCAAATAGGTGCTTTTGCTTTGCACTTTGACGCCAAATCCTCCGCCATCGTCTTGTCTGTCAACTCTCTCTCGTCCCGTGTGTGTGAAATCTGACTCCTGCTGCTCTGTGTTGAGACTCTGTAAGGAGCAGACACATTCCCTTTCAGTTTGTAGCGTCCGTCGTCCGACTATGTATTGATAACACGGCTCCGATACGACAAAAATGAACTAAACGGGTTTTATTTCTATAAAAAAAAAGCAAAACGACGGTGATAATAAAATCGGTGTATGCCGACCGCTGTGTAACACCGTTAACGCTGACTACCGCGGCAAGCCTAGTCCAAATTCAAAACATTAGAGCCGTCGCCCGTCTGCTCCTCTGGTGTGACCGCGAGCAGCGAACGTTTTCGCAATTTGAGGGTTACCTTCTAGACAAGACCCCGTTAGCCTCTGGCCAGCAGTAGTCAGAATCACTTCATCGGCTGTGTGTCTCAAATACTCGCTGCCTCGATAACCCATCTGCACACGGACCACAGAGAGAGGTTTTTCAGGTGGGGTAGAATCTATCGTTAACGTTATTTCTGTTGATTCAGTTCGTTAGCTTGCTTCCGTGGCTGCAGAAGACCGCTTGCGTGCCAATTTGTCTCATATGCGGCAACGGGGTGTTGAAACGGGCAGGGGACGGGATCACACCGGCGAAAAAAAACCCAGACGTTTCGAACCGCAATGTAAATTTCAAAGGAGACATATCATGGTCATTTTATGATTTTTTTTACAGTAAATGTATTACATATTGGTCCTTTAAACTCTCAATAAATAGAGTGAGATTTTTTTTCCGAATTTTAACTTTTGCTTATTAAGTCACAAATATGTAATGCTATAGAGAAATAGAACCAAATATAAGTGTTCAGGGGCTTTAAAACTTTCATAAAACAAATAAATATCAAATTTACAGCTCTGCAGATGCATAACTGTGCAATACTACTACACTACTACTCAGAAATACTGGCCAATATCCTAGACCTATTAAAGACCTATGAAATTAGTAAGACAATCTACAATTTGGTTTGGGTACTGTATCCTCACCGGAGCACATAATGCTGCCAGAACAGGGGGCTCAGTAGGAGCAGGACGGGAAAACAACAACGGTAACGCACCACTAGATGTCACTCTCACTACTTCCATTTTACTGCTGACTGAGCCATGCTGGTGGCAGGTTTGGATGTCTAAAATCCTTGAAGAGAACACAGCAATGACAGAACAACACAGTCATGATCACTATGAATATCAACACTTAGCTGCATAATAAAAAAACACACACACGTGTGTGTGTATGTTTACATCGTGAAATGTGACGAGACATAAAAATAGCGTGAGGTTCAAATGTACATGGTAGTGATCGGGGATGTTCACCTCGCTGATTTTTAATCTTTAATTCCTACATGAGGGTTGTGGAAAATGGTGTTTCAAAATAAAACCCCTCAAGTCGGACACAGCGCTGACAGTGAAGTGGTGTGGGTTTGCAAAACTTTTCGCCACCTTGACTGTTATCTGTTCCGAGGCGGTCATGACCACAGAGAGAAAGCACAAGTCGATCAGGTCAACGAGGCCTCGCTAATGAGTCACGACCGAAAAGTCGCTCTTATTGGTGGCAACAAGCTTCTATTCAGACGGAAACTGGTCACAGCAGGCTGAAAACTGAGGCCGACCGGGTCAAAAGACAAGGAAGAGAAAGGAAATGATATTAGTATGAAAGAGAGGGGAAAAACAGAAAACCACTCCCCTTCCTCCATCATCACCTCCACCTGGACTCAGGCCAGCTGTAATGGCTGCGTTTATGTACCTCGATTCTTCTACGCAGTGGGGTGAGGACGGGAGAAAAAAAAAAGAAAGAGGGTGTATTAACCTGTCGTCATGTCGTGTTAACCTCCACCGAGCTTGAAAGGCAGAGGAGGGGGTGGAGGGGGGGGGGCGGAGGGGGGTAGACGCAAGCAAAGAGGAGAGAGTGACAAAGAGGAGGTGAGGGAAAATAGGTGGAGGACGGAAGAAAATGGAAAGAGGGCAAGGAGGGAGGGATGGAGACAAAAGGAGGGAGGAAAGCCAGGAGTCAAAGGGTGAGTCGGAGAAGATAGAAATGAGAGAGGGGGACGGTGAGTGCGGGCTGAAGCAATGATGTGTCCTTCTCTTTTTCTCACTCTTCCCTTCCTCTTCCTCTATCACCCGTCACCCTGACAGGGCCGGTAATTGGACGTGGACCTCTCTCTCTCTCTCTCTCTCTCTCTCTCTCTCTTTTTTCTCTTTCTCTGTCTCTCTCCCCCTGTGGCTCGGCTCCTCAGCGGGAGCCTTGGGGCCCGGAAATAGCTGATGACAAGATAGCGGCTGCCTTTCATTCCGCTCAAGGTTACCCCACCCTTCCTTGACAGCCGAAGAGGGGGGGGGGTATTTAGGTGTGCGTTTGCTTAAATGTGTGTTTAAAGAAGGGGCGAGTCGAAGAAAGGGGTCCGTCTTTTTGTGTCCGTTTTTCTTTTCAGCCCCGTCCGGTTGACCTTCCTCTTGTCGCGTTTCTGTCGGGCGGCACATCCAGAATGACACGCGGTGGTGATAGCCTTGAGTTTAGAGGTTGCACTGGGGAAACATTCAGGTATGAAGGTGTGAAGCAGGATGTCGGTAAAGAGCATGGAGTCATCTTACCCTAAAAAAATAAAGGTTAAACAAACACACTCTCTGTCTCACACTCACACACACAAACACACACACTCTCTCTTCCTCAGACCGACAACAGGAACTGTTCCTGCTCGGGCGGTTTCTTGACCCAGGTGCCGAGGCCCGTTTCCTGCAGAGATCTGAACCACTGCTGCTTCACTGTCTGGTAAGGACGCGCCGCCGTCTTGGCCTCGCAGTACATGAGCTGGCGGTCCGCCGAGCCGGACACGTGGATCCCCGACTGAAGAGGGGCGGGCGAGGAAAGGGAGGAAGGAGAAGAGGAAAGACAGAGAGAGCAATCGGGAGTCAGATAAAAGCGACACAGAGAGACAGACGTGAAGATGGGAAGGAAAAAACAAAGAGAGGGGGAATAAAGCCGGGGCAGAGAGGCTAAAGGTTTCATGAATCGGGGGGGAGAGAGAAGAAGAAGAAGAGCGAGCAAAACAAAACGAATGAGCCGGCACAAATGCATTTGGGTGGGGTTGGGTGGTGGTGGTGGCGGTGGTGAGGGGGGGGGCTTCAACAGCTGTGTAATCTCCCCATTTAAATTTCACAAGCAATTGAACATTCTCTGTGCTTTTTGTGCATTCCTATTGTCGCGAGGGGAAACAATGAAGATCGGCGGAGAGACAAGTGGGGAGAGAGAGGAAGAGAGAGAGAGGGAGAGAGCAAAAGTTTCTTTTGGAGATTAGTGCGACTGCTCTTGCGTGGCCCTTATATACGGCGCGCAGGGAGCACTTAGGGCGGGGGCCTCCTCGAGTACTTCTCCAAATAATTATGGTTTCATAGTCATTATGCTTTAACGGCCGCCATTTGGCGATGCAGGCACTGTCTGTTACATAAAGTTTCAGAATGGAAAATGAAAGTGCGAGCGGCTCGGCGTGCTGACGTCGAAGATCCGAGCTGGCGGTTTTTGATAAGCCACACAGAGAGCAGATGTTGCCGGGCCTGCGAATTTATCTATGGCGGAAAAAGAAAATTCCACACGTCCTACGCAGAGCGCTCACCTGCAGCCGCAGCGCTCTGCGACTCGGATTTTAATACATGTGCTTTTTAACTGAGTGGCTGTTGGCATGCATGTCTACAGTTAATGTCTCCGTATCACTATCTGTGTGTGCATGTGATTCCTGATGGCAAAGGATTGCATATTTTTGTTTCTGACAACAGCTGAGTCTCTCGCTTTGCCGGCAGAGGAGTATTTACAGAAAGTGCGAGTAGAGCAGAGGGGTGAAACAGACGTTTATTCGTATGAAAATGGGACTATTGTTCCGGCTCAGATTAATTAAATAGTACATCATAATATTTTTTTTCCAGCAAGTAAAAGATACACTGTGGAAGGTGGTTTTTAATTAACATTTAAATTAGTGGGACATTTGCACAGCAGATATTTCTGCAAGTTACAACAAGCAAAGCGCAGTGTAATTTATAATATTGATAATGGCTGTTTTCCATTGTGCCAGTGCCCTTTGTATTGTGCATTGCTGGTATTGTTAAATGGAACAGAGCTATCATTAATGTTACACAAGTGTTTTTTCTACCATATCGCAAAAAGCCTATAGAGTGAGAGGAGCCACTTGTTCTGGAACCACTGGAAATTACCATTTCTTGTAATAATGTCCTCAATATAAACACGGGAACCAGGATAATTTAACAGCATTTTAATTATCTCAGCTTTGTTTCTGGGGTAGTTTAGGGGTTAACCAACATCTCAGGTTCGAGCCTGAACTGCAACCTTTGTTGTATCTCCTGACACCTCTCAACTCTCTTCCACTATCTAATAAAAGCAAAAATGCCCCCCCAAAAATACAAAAAACAACAACTTTGTTTCTGAGAAATATTGTAAGTTTGGTACGGCAGATGGCTCTAAATTCGGGAATGTCAAAGTTAACGCGATAATAACGTTAATAACGTTTTAACGCCACTAATTTCTTTAACGCAACTTGTGATATTTTGGTTGTAGCGAACAGAAAGTAGAAAACCTAAGGAATCCATTGGTACCAACCATGTCATACTAACTTGTTGCGAAGGAGGCTAAACTAACTTACGCTAAATTTTGGCAAGAAAAAATAGGCATGGTTTTCAAAGGGGTCCCTTGACCTCTGACCTCAAGATATGTTAATGAAAATGGGTTCTATGGGTACCCACGAGTCTCCCCTTTACAGACATGCCCACTTTATGATAATCACATGCAGTTTGGGGCAAGTCATAGTCAAGTCAGCACAATTACACACTGACAGCTGTTGTTGCCTGTTGGGCTTGAGTTTGCCATGTTATGATTTGAGCATATACTTTTTATGCTAAATGCTGTACCTGTGAGGGTTTCTGGACAATATTTGTCATTGTTTTGTGTTGTTAAATGATTTACAATAATAAATATGTACATACATTTGCATAAAGCAAGCATATTTGCCCACTCGCATGTTGGTAAGAGTATTAAATACTAAACAAATTTCCCTTTAAGGTAAGTTTTGAACAGATAAAAAATGTGATTCATTTGCAATTAATCATGATTAACAATAGACAATCATGCAATTAATCGCGATTAAATATTTGAATCGATTGACAGCCCTAAAATCTAAAATACAATTCAGCTACTGACCGGAAAGAAGTATTCCCCTAGTAGATTCTTTCTCCCCCACTGATAAATGTAGCTAGTTTTAGCTCTGCCTTTACGTTACCCTTCCTGTGGATGTTTGCCCTCACCTTGCGGTGAAGTCTGCTCCAGCGGGTGAACAGGGCCTGCTTGCAGAGACGAGAGGGTGTCCCTGAGTCCCGTCTCCGTCCGGTGGCTGTGTTGACCACCTCCAGCTGTGCATCACCCAGCGTCCAGTTGACGCTCACACAGGAGGCCTTCCCCGGCTGCTGATACTCGGCACTGCTCAGCCCTACAGGGACGACAGCACAGGGGAGAGAGAGACTGACTTCAGGTGGGTTTAACCTCCAGTGAATTCAAGGTATTCTCCCACAGGTGATCCAAATTATCTTAAATGTGTAAAACAAAACATTTCATAAAAGGCTTTCAAAACGTAATGCACCTTTGTGAGTAAAACAAGTATCGGAGTGGAAATTTGCAATTTTCCTGTCAAACCTCCACTTTGTTGTTTCGTTTAACCTTCCTTCACCCTTCCCTCTCTCTCTCTCCCCGAGGCTAATGGCAGACATAAAGTTTTGCAGCGCTGCAAAAAGCCAAGTCAACCTGGGCCTGAAACTGCATGGCTGTTTATATGGAGCTTTGATATACCCTCAGAGAGAGAGGGGGGGAGAGAGGTGGGAACGGGAGGGCCATTGAGAAATATAAGCAACGTGTTCCTGCCTTTGTATGAGTGCTCGTATGCTCTTGAGTTCCAGCAGTTAACGGGAGCGTTGCCAGCTACGTACGCCATAAACATTATCTCCGGTCACAAAGATGAACCCTCCCCTACGCTGGACTGTCTGTGTCTCTGCGCCGCCCTCTCAACCGTCTCTCTCTCCGAGATAATTAGCCTCGCCAGCAAAGCACACAAAGCGATCAGTCGAGGAGGGAGAAAGAGAGGCAAGAGGTAGAGGGAAAAGTGGAGGTGAGTGTCACATTGGGTTACATGTAGAGAATTAGCTGTCTGCATCGAGAACGCGGGCGTTGGCAGAGGTGCCGGGCGGCTGCTGTGGCGGAAACAGAGCTGACAGCGGGGTGAGAAACAAATGAGGGCTCAGGGCAGAAAAATGTCCTTTAGAGGCCACCGTAGGTGTTTGATAGGAACTGGTTTGCCAATGTATTCTGGGTAAAAAAAAATTGAGAATTTGTGATTCACTGTTCAAGGTTTCGAAAAACACCCAACTGTGAGGATACAGACCTGCCAGAAATTTCCAGCTGTGATAAAGAGGCATATATGTTTATCTATTTTAACAGGGACAATACAAAAATAATCACTGTGTATGTGCCAGTGTTAGCAAAACGGCTAATTTTCGACAGCTGTCCCAAATATTAAGTTAGCTGTAAATGGTTGCGATTAAACCAGCCAGCTTGGCTCAGTCCGAAGATAACAAACTTTTCCTACCAGCACCCCTTAAGCTAACAGAAATAGTTCGACACGTACTGTCACCCCCTGTAAAACAACAACGTGTCATTTATACACTTCAGTTTTTGTACAGATTAAAGGGGACATATCGTGCTCATTTTCAGGTTCATACTTGTATTTTGGGTTTCTACTAGAACATGTTTACATACTTTAATGTTTAAAAAGCCCTTTATTTTCCTCATGCTGTCTGCTTGAATATACCTGTGTTTACCCTCTGTCTGAAACGCTCCGTTTTAGTACATTTCAATGGAATTGCAACAGAATTGCATTGCTAGGCAACAGCTTGGGTCCATGTTTACCCCCCGCCAGCTGATGTCATTCACATACACTGCAACAGGAAATAAACTGGGACCCATTTAGAATGTTTACGTTTAAAACTGTGAAATGGTCTAAATATTGTAGATTTGTGACATCACAAAAGTAAATAGCTAACGTCAGGCTATACATGAACTACACCACGGTCGCACTCATTTCAGGCTTTTAGGACTCATTCCTGTAGCGCTCTATATAGCTCTGTGTTTTCATCTGAACATTACCAAAGCTGAAACTGCCTGTGTTTACTTTCAATTACAGTACAATATGTTGCTTTGTGTTTTGTCACAGATGTGCTTTTTTTATTTACTTATTGCCGGCAATACTACAACGGAGGAAATGACAAGAGCAATATGTGTAATAGCGCCAGAGACATACTTAACTTACATAGCATCTAGGCTAACAAAACCTGACTGCTTGAACATTATATCCACTCCAAATCTGTAAAACTGCCTTCAGAAAGGAATCGCTGTCTTGGATTTCACCTTGACTTCCAACCCAGTTATTTATTATATCATGCAATGTTAAAGGTGCCTTCACAGAAAATCAGCAGACAGATTCTGTGCGACGGGTGAACAACAGTTGCCTCTGATCTCACCGTCTGACAGACAGCTTGTTATAGTACAATACCTGATGTACAATACCACAATACATGCCTGCAGATCATCTCCCTTCCTTGCTACACTCATTTTTCCCGTCTCCACTCTTCCATTCACCAATCTCAGCTCTTCTTTTCTGCAGCTCCTTGGAGCCGGAATGAATTGCCTGCCACGGTAACAATCCTCCAAGTCTCTTATTACCCATCTCTTCTCTCTTGTGGAGACGCACCTCTTTGAACAAAAGACCCTCCTATCCATCCTGCCTTTTCCCTTTCTCTCGCTCCATTCATGGCTCATTTCATCCCTTCAATGGACTTGACTCCTCTGTTTCTGTAATAGCCAATTTGATTTTTCCCTCATTGAAGACTTGATCAATTCCTCTTCTGGGAAGTGTTTGGCAGACATGAAAGAGGCAGAATTAGAGCCTTTGGTTACGGGATTCATAACTGTACAGTACACACATACCCACGGCTTAATATCTGAGAGCTTCTGCGGAGACACAATACAGCATAGCCTGTGTGTTTGTGTGTACACATTGCATCTATCCTGCATCGCTGTAGTACTGCAGGGTTTTCAGAAGTGTCCCTCGTGGGGGTAGAACAGCAGAGGAGGAGTAGTGAAGCAACAGGCATGTGAAGAGACGGCCTTCTGCAGTGTCTGCGTTAGAGGCAGCGACTCATTCAAGAGAAAGGCTGATGTGACTGAAAGGTTGCTGGTTCAAATCTCTGAAACATTTGGTAAGAGTGATCGAAGCAGCTGGGGGTAAAGTGGTGTGTGAGAGTATATTTATCTATCTTATATCTTCTATATTTATCTTCTTGATACATGCTGAATTTCGGGATGTAAAATAATAATGATAAATATTACATCCTATTATTATTTTTTTTTTTAATTGTTGAAGCAACCTTCCATCATATAAAACCATAGAGTGAACATAAAGATGGACGACATGACAGCTCCCCAAAAGTGAAGCCAAAACATCTGGATCGCCCCCTGGTGGCTGGCTGCAGTATAGGTCATAAAGCCCGCCCCCCTTCATGTTAGCGGATGGGACATGGGCCAAAATAAAAAGCCAAAGTACACATCAAATATATTTTTCCCAAAGATGGTTTCTGTCATTTTAAGTAGTTCTGATCACGCTGAAGTATGTTCAAGTGTTAATTTTTCTGGTTTTAATTAGTTATATGATGCTATAATAAAGGGGATGAGACGTCATGACTGGCAGCTGTGATTCTCTCTCACTGGTGTGTGTGGGCGGGACCTCGATACCGTGACTCCAGCCCCCCCGATCCCTACTGCGCAGACTCTGGCTCCAATCTTTATCTATATTTGTCCATCTTTATATATATAGTCTATGTATAAAACCAACAGGTCTAGCTCTATTCTGAGCTCACTAGCAGCAGGAGTGGAGCATGGGTCTGACACATGGTTCAGTCTTGAGCAGTACTGCATTACTTAGTAACACGTTACAGCAATAAGGGGTTACAATTTGAAATTGTGAAATGTGAATAAAGCAGGGTGTAGCTGTACAACAAGCATGTCTCCTGAATCAACTGCAAAACTGGTGGTGAACGACCCTTATTAATGTTTCCCCGTATCTACCGATTCTTCTAAACCCAAAACGACAAAGCCCTGCTGCCACGGTTTCTGTTTCACGCTGCGGTGGAAGTGAACAGCAGGACGAGAGTGAAGGACAAGTCAGCCCGTCGATGTGTTTGGCCCTCGGGGCTCCAGGTGTAGCTGCTTTGGCTGAACGCGATAAGAGCGGGCCCTGCGATCCCCAGGAATTTCCTTTAGGGGCGTTGCTTTTAAATAACCCTGGACACACAATAGCCGGGGAGCTCATCAGAGCCAATGAAAGGATGGAGGAGGAGATGAGAGGAGGTGGGGGTGGGGGCGTGGGGGGGTTTACGCACACACAGACATCAGAATGCAACCGAAGCTCTCTTTTTTCTTTATTCCCCTCCTGCCTTGCTGTCTCCCTCTCTTCCTCCTCCTCACCCCGTCTCTCTCTCTCTCTGTCCGAGCTCCCTTCAGGTTGAATGGCTGTCTGATAAGGGCTGTGATTACATTGATTTGGTGTAGGGCCATCTCCACTGTCTGTCCATCTTCCTCCCTCTCCTCTCCTTTTCCTTCGCCCTGCTACCCTTCAATAGACTGTAGCTACTGGAGGTGCTGCAGGTGCAAAGATCTGACAGTTTGCGATGTGTGGACACACAGAAAACACACATCATTGTGTGTCAGGCGTGTCAGAGGGGAGGGCAGAGCATTTTGCAGGACGAGGCCACCTCTGTTTTGAGTAAAGAGGATGTCTGAAGGTAAAGGGCATGTCTATATCATTCGTCAACTCAACAAACCCTCAACACTAAGAAAAATGTAAAGGACATTCTGCAGCATCATTCTTGAAAAAAAAAAAAAAAAAAACTATTTAGTCATTAAAACAACTATGCACTTACTGCGAAGTTTATTATAGTTAGACTGAATAACATAATATTATAAGTAAGTATGATTGATGTACAATTGGATCATACCCGAGCACAGTTCTCCAAATATTAACTGCAGCATCAACTGTAATATCTAAAACCTAAAACTCCATTCAGGACAACTCAAACGACTCCATTCAAAAAAAGCCATTGAACAAATCATGAGAAATGCTCGCTGGGGCCGTGGTCGGAGGATTCGATGATCAATTTGTCCCAACTATCATCAACAGAGGACAATTCACTACATTTATCAATCTTGATGAGGATAGGCCTCACAAAATATTCATCCTCATGGCACCCAATTACCCGGAGCAGAGCCCTGCAACGCAAAGAGCTCCTGTGCCCTTCAGGAAGTATACTTGAAACCTGATAAAAGTACGGCTGATACGGAGAATGTAGCAGTGGAGGTACTAGCATCATATTGAACTAGAAAATCTAAGGAATCCATTGTTACAAATCATGTCATACTAGCTTTGAAGGAGGCTAAACGACGCTCCAAACTTATGATCAATTTTGGTGAGGAAAAACACACATTTTTAAAGGACTCCCTTGACCTCTGACCTCAAGATATGTGAATGAAAATGGGATCTATGGGTACCCACGGGTCTCCTTTTTACAGAGAGGGTTTTTGTATGTACAATATTTGTCATTGTTCTGTGCTGTTAATGGATTTCCAATATTAAACATATACATGGTAAATGGACTTGCATTTATATAGCGCTTTTCTAGTCTTCTGACCACATACATTTGCATAAAGCAGCATATTTGTCCACTCCCATGTTGATAAGAGTATTAAATACCTGATAAATCTCCCTTTAAGGTACATTTTGAACAGATAAAAAAAATTGCAATTAATTACAATTAACTATGGACAATCATGTGATTAATCGTGATTAAATATTTCAATCGATTGACAGCCCTATTATATTTATTATTGGAAATCAATTAACAACACCAAACAATGACAAATAGCGTCCATAAACCCTCACAGGTACTGCAGTTGGCATAAAAAAAAAATGCTCAAATCAAAACATGGCAAACTCAGGCCCACACACACACACACACACACACACACACGGTGATTCCTAATATGTGATTGCCACCTTCTTTGTTCTCATCAATGATCCCTAGAAACAAAATGTGCCCTACATCGCTGTGCGTCTCTGTCGCTCAGCCACTCTGACTGGCCTAGATCTGAAGTGATGGCTGATGCAGTTTCTACAAGTTGGGTGTCATTCAGATCCTCTTCCAGCATTCATCTTCGCAACAAACGAAAGCCTCGGGTCTCAGCGGAGCCCTGCAGGCAGACGTGCCAGACAACTTCATAGCTGTTGCTTGTCTGGCTGGCACAATGTAACTGTAGCGAAGCAGAGGTACATGAGTTTGATAAGTGTGTGTGTGTGTGTGTGGGGGGGTGGACGGGGGGTGGGTGGTACATGTGTGATCTGTTGTGATTCGATGATTTGGTTTGGAGCTGACATATTTATCGAAAAGAACCTCTGAAAATAGATACTGTATATATATATATATATATATATATATATATGGCCCAGGATCTCTGTATGGGATGGCCCCATCTGAAAACACAGAGATGCTTCAGACAGGTACGTCACTGTTCAAAGGCAGGGTGACAATAGACAGCGCAGTCTTTAGTCGTTTAGCTGGAGAATCTAAAAAAACTGGGGGAAAAAACTTTCACTAGACCAAAAAAAAAATCCAAGCAGTTCAATCAACCAACCAGTGAATTCAACCCGATATCAAGCCAAAGCGTGTAATAGACCAGCCTATCCACCAGAGGATGTCACATTTTGCCTGACAGAGTTTTGAATATTACACGCCTGTATGAATATGCAGTACCAGCAGGGGGGCAACAAAGCCACTGATTTAGGATTAGGCAACAAAACCACTTAGTGAGGTAAAGGGAAAACGTTATGGTTGGGCTTAAAATAAGTATGTAAACTAAGAAACACGTACGGAAACAACGTAACAGTACGGAAAACATGTGACAACCGTTACTAACGTAACTTGCAAAACAAAACATGGTCTCGAACACGGGTCTCCTGCATTAAAAGTCCTGTTTGTTGGTGATTGTTGGACCATTCCACCCCCCCCACGCCGCCCACCGTAAGTGGTCCTTCTCACTTTATATTAGGGCTGTCAACGTAAACGCAATAATAACGCGTTAGCGCAAAATCGTCTTAACACCACTAATTTCTTACCAACCATGTCATGCTAGCTCGTCGCTAAGGAGGCTAAATAACGCTCCAACCTTACGCTAAATTTTGGCAAGGAAAACTGTCATGGTCATTTTCAAAGGGGTCCCTTGACCTCTGACCTCAAGATAAGTGAATGAAAATGGGTTCTATGGTTACCCACGAGTCTCCCCTTTACAGTCATGCCCACTTTATGATAATCACATGCAGTTTGGTGCAAGTCATAGTCAAGTCAGCACACTGACACACTGACAGCTGTTGTTGCCTGTCGGGCTTGAGTTTGCCATGTTATGATTTGAGCATATTTTTTATGCTAAATGCAGTACCTGTGAGGGTTTCTGGACAATATTTGTCATTGTTTTGTGTTGTTAATTGATTTCCAATAATAAATATATACATATATTTGCTCACTCCCATGTTGATAAGAGCATTAAATACTTGACAAATCTCCCTTTAAGGTACATTTTGAACAGATAAAAAAATTTGCGATTAATATATGATTAATCGTGATTAATCATGGACAATCATGCGATTAATCACGATTAAATATTTTAATTGATTGACAGCCCTACTTTCTATACTACGTAACTTGCTCTGAAGTTAGACTTCCATCACTACACAACACGAGACAACTGTCACTACATAACTCTGTACCTTCATGCAGGCGTGTAGTATTCACGTCTCGGCGTCACAAAACGTGACACTGACAGGCTTTCTTCTGGTGGACAGGCGGGTCTATTACACGCTTTTCCGTGAGGCTGGGCTGGTGAATTCCTGGTTTAGTGAGTTTTAAATATTGTTTTTCGGCTAAGTTGGTAGAGGGCAACACATAGATAAAAGAGGAGTGAATTAATATTGGACTTACATTCATCAGGTGGACACAAACACAACTTCAAATGAATGATAAAGTTGTTCCGTATCGGCTGGATGTGTAAATAGGCGACTGTTTTCCATATTAACTTAAAAAGTAGCAAAGAAAGTCTAAAAAAATAAATAATTAAATTCACTAAATATAGTTGATGTTATAAGGTTTAGGTGAGCAATCTCTCTTAACCTTCTATAAAACGGGAAAATAACAAGTTCAACACAGCATATTATTTGACATCAGATTTTCTGATATGAAATTGCATCTCTTATTCTAAACTGCCGCATTTTAAAATATCACAGTGAGTCGTGCTATAAAATCACTAATCAAATCAAGTACTACCATTTTTGAGATAATGCTAGTGTCCAGTGGCATAACATAATTGTGATTGGCCCCGGTGCAAATTTTTTTCTTGGGCCCTCGCCCCAAACACAAGCGCATGCTCATGCGCACACACGCACGTACAAACACACACACACACACATACACACACACGACCACTCCAGACAATTGCAAAGCACACAATTGCTATGCCACCATGGAGAGGCTCACCATGCAACTCCCATACTACAAACCAGCCTTAGATCAGCACCACGGACAGCAGCCGAAGCCCAAATTCATCAACACTAACTTAACACCCTGCCCTGAACTCAGCGGCCCGATGTTATCACAGAGACAGATTATAGTAGGTGCGCATTTTCAAGCATATGAGGCGTAACCATTACAGTGCTATAGATTTAAATGCCTGATCCCACTCCATAATGACAAAAAAGAAACCAGTGCTCACTTAGAAGTTTATCCTACAGGTCTTGTGCTCCGCAAAGTCATTAACAACAACTGCTTAAGAACCACGTCCTTTTTTTATTGGAATGTCCCGGCCGTGAGCGACGCAGCAAGACGCGGCACGCCGTTTTGAGCTGAACTTTTGTCAGACGCCCAGCTGTTTCTATTTTATTCCTGTCGCTCGCCTTAAATTCGCCTCAATGGACCAGTAGCGGGTGATCGGTGAAGTTGAAATGAGGAGTAATCTATATGATACCTCCTAATGGAGGGAGATCGCCAAAGAGCTGAAAGTTTCCCACTGCTGTCGGCTATATTGTTTGTCATTTTTCAGTAAATATCACAATATAAAACGTGTGTTTTCTGTTAAAAAAGAACAAACGTAGGAAGATAAGTGGTTACGTCTCCAGTCTGATCTCGAGCGCACAGCTGATAGGTTGCCTACGTGGTTTGTTCACATGACGTAGCAGAAGTGCATATAACGGATTCAGTGTGGACACGGTGTAGGAAGGTGATTTTTGGGGGCCCCTGACAGCTTCTGGGCCCCGGCGCATCGCATCAGTTGCGCCGTCGATATTTACGCCACTGCTAGTGTCCTACAACCATGATCTACTGTAGCAGGGTCACATGGATAACCGGGTGTCCATGGCCTCATCACTTCTCAGGGAATCTGACCAAAGCAGCAACATTTCAGACCGAAATCACTTAATTCTAGTGGAATCAGTGAGATCAGTAGATTTGCTCACATTAGTCAAATAAATATATGCAGGTCTTTTGCACAGTTTTTGTGAATTTTGACACGCAAAGTGGCACCATTGTGACGGTTCAGGGACCACTTCGAAATAGGGACCGAGCATCCAGCGCAAGCTATATTGAAACATTGACTCGTGAATGAATTTCATTGTGCCATTTTCTGGTGTGAAGACTTCCCAGAGTCAATGTATTCCCTAAATGTGATTCGTCAAATCCCACTGAGACATGTCTGTGTTGCGAGTCGTACCGCTGAGCAGGGGCTGGTTGCGTCTGTGCGTGGCGGGCAGCGGGCCCAGGCGCTCCTGCCGCTGGTTCAGAACTCTGCCCAGATGGCCCGTGTGGCGCAGGCTGCCGACGGTCACGCTGTGCAGGTACACCGGCTCCACGAAGTGGCTCAGCAGCGCGCCCTGCAGGCCCAGGATGTTCCATCTGAGGAGGAGGGAGCAAAGGGGAGAGGAAGTCAGGGAGAAAAGCGGGTATGATGGGTTTGTAGAGTAGACGAGGAAGGGAAGTTTGTGTGGATGAAAGAAGGAAGGGAGAGAAGGAGGGAAGGCAACAGTTGGGGGGAGGGGAGAATACGAGGGAAGAGAGATAGAATCAGGGCGGGAAAGGAGGAGAGAGGGGAGAGAGAGAGACAGATGTGAGAGCTTCAATGACAGGTAGAGACAATTTGATCATTATCTTGATGTGGGACGTGATGAATAACAGCCACTGGACTGACAGCGCACACAAACAGATACACACACACGTCCCCTTCCATTTTCTCTGGTTCAGAGACACAAACCATCATCGCCACCACCTACAACAACACTGCCAAAGGTCAGTCCATCAGCATTCACTACGTGGAACAACACATTACCATGCGTGCATTCATCAGTGCCATCGAGGTTAATGCACTGCACGGGGCTGCAGGCAAGCCTCCGTCGATTGCTCAACGCGAGGGGCGATCGCCTCAGGATTTGTTTGGGGGGGGGGAGAGGGGGGGATCCACGAGTGACACAAAATCGCTGTGGAGGCTAATCCCGCCAGCCGCTCCGAACGCCTGCTACTGTAGCCAGCTGGTCATGTGCCACCTACTGTCGAAATCCTCTCTATTTAACCAGCAGATGCTAATTTATGGATGGAAAATGATAATTACCGTGTTTATTATCATTGCTGCCCTTCATAGAGAGAGAGAGAGCGAGAGAGGAAGCCCGCTGCGTGCCTGAGCTGTGTACTCTCCGGTGCACTGGACTAATGAACTTATGCGAGGCACAATCAAAGGCTTCACATTATGCTACTAATTTTTAGATCATTGTTCTTTTTGTTAATCAATGTCTCTTTATCATGGATGCAATTACAGCAGCTGCTTGTTTTTTTCTCTCTCGCAGACTTAATAATCACTCATTACGGCTTCTTTCGCTTCCCGAGCAGTCAATTAACATCAACGGCTTTCTGGGAATCACTAAACGGGCTCGCAAAACGGAGGCCCGCCTGCCTACCTGCAATCTGTCAGCAAGATCTGTCCTTCCCTCTCACACAGAGAGGAGGAGCGTTGTTCAAAAAAGCACACACTCGCACACAACCTCCACCAAAACAGAAATAGTTTAGCCTGAAATATTAATTTACCCAGAAAGCGACACCGTGAATCAGAAACATCTTCTAATCTCATGCAAGAAAAGACAGCCATCTGGCTTGGGTGTGCGAATTTAAAGAGAGGAGAGGGGGGGGAGACCTCTTCTCTCTCTCTCTCTCTCTCTCTCTCTCTCTCTCTCTCTCTACACATCTATCCTTTCTTCCCTCCCCCGGTAAACGCCGACCATTAAAGTAATGTGTTCATCTGCATAAAACTGCAGCGGAATGGAGAACATCATCGTTATATGAAAGCCATTTAGGCCCCTCAATTAAATCCAGCTGTCGACTTCAAATCAAATATTAGCGAAGGAGCTTCATCGGGGCCTGGCTTAAGGAAACACAATGACGATCATCAGGTGGAGCAATGATGGGCGATGCACATTATCAGAAATGTTTATGATAAGAGCAAAGATCCTAAAATCCCTTATGGTCAAGGCTGAACTAACTGTAATTATGTGCAGGAACTGAAGGAAGTGGGGGAATAAAAAAAAGTAATGGGAGGTTGCAGATTGAGTGTGACAGAGGACAAGAAGAGTATCCAGGGGATCACTTTAAGACTGCAGCAGTGTGTGTGTGACTGTGTGTGTGTGTGTGTGACTGTGTGTGTGTGTGTGTGTGACTGTGTGTGTGTGACTGTGTGTGTGTGACTGTGTGTGTGTGTGTGTGACTGTGTGTGTGTGACTGTGTGTGTGTGACTGTGTTGAGTCTGCGGTCCTAAGCTCCTCTCAGTTCCACCCTCCACCCCGACCTTGATAAACTGGCCCTTGGTGACCCACTCACTTTAACGACGGCCACCCATCATTTACAGCGTTATAAAAAAAAAACAAAAAAAACGGAAAGAGGAGGCTGTGGAGCAAAGAGAGTGCTTCTGCCGTGCGGCCTGGCGGGGAAGGAGATGGTGTGTAAGGGAAGAAGAGCAGGGTGTCCCTTCTCCCTCCCCCGTCACTCTATTTTTTTGTAAAGTAATTGCTTTCACCCCCGTTGGTGACCTGGGTAGATTTAATCACACCATCTCCAGCCCTGGCCAACTGAATCAAATTGGTCAAATTAACAGCGACTCCACAGGAGAAGGGTTCACCTCTCTCTCTCTCTCTCTTCCTCCATGTGTGTGTTTGTGCCAATCCTTTCACACACACAACAATGGCTCAGCTGTAGTCCTGTACGGCTCAGTTGGCACAGTGTGGTGCTTACTAAGCTAAATTCATGGGTTCAGTTCCTGCTGAGGCCCGGTCCTGGCAGGAAAACTGAGACTATATTAAAAATCGATTTCAGATATGTTAGAAAATGCGACATCAAGGGTGGAAGTAAAGAATTACTATTGTCGAGTACCTTCATTGTGTGCGGAGTATTTTTTTTTAGCTCTGCTGGCTCTAGGGATGGTAATGCAAGTCTGTCAGTCAGTTGGAATATTTCATCCATTCATGGTTCCATGGACGTAACATCATCGGGTCAAAACTATCCAGTACTTTGGTTTATATAATAATACATTCAAAACTAATGACGTTCCCATCTAACCTGACCTGCCAGGTGTTTGTGATTGGATGAACCATCTGTCAATCAAACTCTTGCCGAAGCCATTCCGGAGAAGAGCGAACACATCTTTTCCATCGAGGAAAGACTTCTTTGCCGTTCTTTGCTCTGGCTAATGTTAGCTTATGTTTGCAAACCTTAGATATATATTGCTGTGTAACTGACATTTCACTGACTTTGTAACATCTCTCTAAGCATGCTACTGTTGCAGTTGTGTTTTAGTATTTACCATTATCATGTAACACTTGTGGCCACAGTTAGCAAAAGTTACACAGTCTCCCTTTAAAGCAACCATGATTTTGACTGATATGTTTGTACTTGGATACGCTCTCTTCAAAACTGAATTAATTGAGAAGCTGGTGTTCTGCAACTGGACACGGAACAAAATAGCCTCCTTTAACTTACCAGTGTGTGAACGGCTAAAATAATAATAAAATGTTAAAATGCATCTAATAATAGATACATAATCAGCAGTTATCACCTCTAATAGCGTGCCTCACAATTTCAAATTTAGAACATATATTACACAAATGATTCAGTAAGGGAATATCATTATGTGTGTGTGTGTGTGTGTGTGTGTCCCTCTGCCAGTAAAGATGCTCCAGTGTGTACACATCGGTGCCTTCAATCCTCACGCATGAGTACAGTGTGAAAACGGAGGCGGGAGAGCAAAGCTGTCTGGATTTAGTGTTGCCGTCTGTCCTGTGCAGGCTTGCCAACATGCGGACGATACACGAACAATTTAAGAACATACACCGGCTCCGTTGTGTTTTTGTTCTCTGTGTAAGCTACCAGTGTTACACTGACACCGCACAGGAATAATTACATTATTTCAAAACCAAACTTGGCTTGGCTCTGCTAGCAAACCTAAAGCACATGTTTGTGAAATTCCAGTATAGAAACCTCACCCTTACATTTTGGCATGTACGTGGTAAAGTCTAAATTAAAGATGCTATTGATGACATTGATAAAATTCAGCCACTAGATGTCGCATTCTCCCTCCCCGTTCCATTGCATTTACTTCACAACAAGTCGATGCCAGGCACTTACTGTCAATCTCTCAATCTGTTTTTATCCACACTAACTGATGACACGAAGAGATACCACGTGATACCAATGTTGTTTTACTATTGGCTCACAAGCCTTGTTAGAAGTAGGAACCAAATGTCAGATGTCTTCCACAGAGATAAACAAAACAGTCATTTTGGACCCGCCAAAATTTTTAAAATGATTAATTCACAATCATAATATTTTTCTCAGGAAAAAAAAAACACTTTTATGTTGGCACCTTTCTAAAGGCTCTTCAGATGTATTATTTTTCAAAAAATATTTGTCTACATAAAAATGCTTTCAACGAGACCTTCAATAAATAAATACCCAAACCCCACTGTGGGTAAAGGGTTGTATGACTAATCTTCACTAGATGTGAGTCAGGCCCAGAGATACGGAGATTAAAACAATGACGTGGTTAATACACTAATTCATTAGAACGGGATTATCCGTTCACGTTACATATGGGAAATCAATAGTCACCACCCAGACTACAAAGGATTTCATACACAGCATGGCTCATGGCAACACAAACATAGACCAACACACACAGACGCGCCAAGGTAAATATCAGACAAACCTCTACCTGGCTCATAAAGCACATTTAAAAAAAGCTTTATTTAAACAGGGATCACTCCTTCTCATAAGGAAGCTAATCTCCTAATAAAGTTAACCCTTCAATCAATCCTTTTTACCTTTCTTTTCTTATGTAGGCCAGAGACCTCCTGGGTAAAGGATGTGTTGATCACATAGGAGTTTATGTTAGGGCATAGGGAAACTCCGTTTCTATCATTGAGCAAACTGACGACCCCTGGCTAAGTGACATATGTTATGAATATTTCATACTATAATCAATACATAACAATAAGAGAACAGAACAACTAATAAACTGTACAATTAACCCAAATAGTGAACGCAATAACCGCAGGAAGTCTGTGTAAAATTTGGATGCATTTTGAGCGGATTATTTGAATATTGCATCAGAGTTTTCCTGTTATTTTTAAGAACTTTTAGTACAATTCTGTCTGTAAGATGTATTTTTATTTTTTTTTTAGTTTAACAATCACACTTACTTAATAGGCTTCCATTTGGACAAATTCAGTGTTTTCTTCTCCCTGACGCTTGGCCATTGTTCTATCAGCTCTTTGGTTTGTTAACTGCGTACTTTTCTAATGCAGGATGAGGCTGTTCAGCAGAGCGTGTGAATATAACTTGTGTTCAGGTCTTCAACGTGCCCTCGTTCCGTGATATATTTTTTGCGTTAATATCTTAAATAATAATCCAAACTTTAAAAAGAACAATCTAATTTAGTTTTCTTCACAGAAATGAATAACACGCTGAGATATAGGCCAAAATGCTCAGTATGGACGGGATTGGAAATGAGGAAATGATTAAGGGCTTTGGCGTTGGTGTTGTTGAGCTCCTCTGACTGCTTTCTCTGCTTTAAGAAAAAAAAAGTTGCACACAAACAAAATATAAACTCTGAGTCTAAATTGCAAACACCAAGTAAAGTAGCATCTTTTATATAGTCCAATATCAAACCTGCGCAATCTCAACAAAAGACAGCAAGGACAGCAATTTATCTGACAAAAAAATTGATTCGATTTCCAGTTTAAACTCGCCAAGAGAGGCCAGGATCTTTGAGGTATAAATCAGTTAGCAGGATGTTCAGTATGGCAGAGAGGTGCTTTTGTCCAATTTAGTTTTGAACAACTTGACAGATAACAAAATCTATAAGTGAAATGAGGCAGAATATAAAGGGAGAGTTTTGATTTTGAACAGAACGAGTGCCAAAAAAGAAAAAGAAAAAGCCTTAAACCCAGAAAGAAAGAAAGAAAGAACGTTTTAAACCCAGAGGTAACACGTGAAAGCACTGACCTGGTGATCTTGTCGGTGCAGGACATGGTGATGAGCTGCTCGCCCTGTAAGACACCGTCCCACGTCTGGACGGGCCCCCGACATCGCACCGGCACCGTCCCCTCGCCTGACTCGATTTTGGTCCGCAGGTGGCTGCGGTGCTTTCTCATGAGGTGTCTGCTGCTGTGTACTGCCAACACAACACAGACAAACAACAGCCTGAGCTTCATCAGTCTACATTATGTCACCTCTTATTACACAGCTTTGCTGGACCCCCAATTTAATTAGCTATTATTGAAGCCTCTTATTTCTAAATAACACGAAGCAGTTTCAGATCTAATCACGTCAATAAGCAGCCAAGATTCATTTCGTAGACTTCTGATCAAATTTACTCAAAATGCACCAGGTCACAAAGACACCAGGTACATTTTTTCAATACTGCTTTTAATATATTATAGAAAATGATCCACTATATGGTACACATTAGTTCTTACGTGTTCCATTTCCTGTGTAATTAGAGAAGTTCTCAGCTACTAATTATTGAGGTTCATGTGTAACTAGCTTCATGTAATTTAAACTGTTTTTTAAACTGTTTTAAACATAAATGTTGATCCAATATTATGGTAAGCCAACAACAACAAAAACATTACTATTATATATTATAATACGGTGACGGGTACAGTTTCCAGTGGAGGATAAACATTGCATTTCCTTTCAAAGCAAAAGTTCAAATGAGGTTAACAGCGTCATTTAGGGAATTAAATGTATTATCTTGGGACCGTTAATTGTTAATGAAGTAAGCATTTGACTGGATTGTTGCTGGATGTACGGAGCAGCCTGTGGTTTGGAAGGAAGGAGAAGGAACCCTTTTCTTGGATAACGCAGTTTTGATGCACCCTTGATGAACTTAGGACTTTTTATATTGGGCATGGTGTGACGTACGTAGTATTGTATGAATAACCCCGTTAGTGAGAGCACAGGCCCTTGATCTGTTTAAACCGCTTTCATGCAGTTTCACATGGGTGTACAAGGCAGCATGACCTCTACGGGTGCTAATACTGTTAATTAAAGAGGACCTATTATGCTTTTGTGGTTTTCCCCTTTTCTTCAGTGCGTTACATAGTTTTTTGTGCATGTAAAAGGTCTGCAAAGTTACAAAGCCCAAAGTCCAGGCAAAGGGAGTTACTCTCCCCCACAGAAACGCTGCTCCGGAAATGCCTGAAACGCCTTGCTTGAAGTCCCGTCTTTTCTTTTTCTTTAACGTGGTGATGTCACCACAAGTAATATATGTTGCCTAGCGGCTAGTTTGGCACGCCCTCAAACGAAGGTAGTTCGAGCGGAGCTGGGGCGGAGTCTGAAGAGTTTGGTTCGGTTGACCGATCATAACAGTGGGCCAGCTGACCAATCAGAGCAGACTGGGCTTTTTTTCGAGAGGGCGGGGCCAGGAGCTCAAACTGAGTGTTTCAGACAGAGGGTGAAAAGAGGTGCTGCAGCACAGTCGGTATGAGAAAAGTAAAGCGTTTTTTGAAAATAAAAACATGTAAACATGTTCTATAAGAAACCACAAATACAGGTATGAACCTGAAAATAAGCACAATAGGGCCCCTTTAAAGTATACACAATTCTTAAATAGTCTGCATAGTATCGGAAAAAGAAACTTTCAGGAAGAAGGAAACAGCAAAAAGGCATGGGATAAATTACGAATATTATTTTTCTTGCTTTAAGTAAAACTACAACACGGATATCTCCCTAATAGGGTGACAGAGTGTACACAAATAATCACTGTTTTTGTTTTAATAACCTCTTATTCCTTTAGGCTTAAACTCTCCTTCCTTCTCTCTTCCTCCATGGCTGTTGCCTCGGCTGATGTGACAGCAGCTAAAAATTAAGCCTCGGCTTCCAGCTCAGAAATGTTTAAGAACAGTCGGGAAAAGGTGCTAAGTAATTTTCTAATCTCTGAGAGCGCACTGCAGAACATTTAAGAGGTTTAATGACCACAAACGTCAAGTTCAAAGACTTCTCCAATGACAGCATCAGCATTTCCATCCTCACTGGTTTCATGGAAATCTCACCATGCACTGCACTGTAGTGTATATTCACAGAGCTGAATAGCAGCTTCAGTCCGTGATGAAAGGAGGGGGGGGGGGGGGGATATATACATTCTACTGATGGAAACTGCAGTCCAGATTACATTTCTGAACTCGTAGGCCACCAGAAAAATGCTGGGCGAACCGTCTAAATGAATATACTATTTATTTTCAGTGGGTAAGCAATAAAATGTCATCTAGTCAGCACAGCGTGGCTGAAAGAGGCCAAAGACGGGATGTGACATGAAAAGGATGCCAGCTTCTTGACAGTGTCTGGAGGAAAAAAAAAACAAGCAGAGCAGTGGCTTTCAGAATATCTGCCAGAGAAAATGATCTCTCTAAAAACCTGACTGACTGATGACAGAGAAAATAACAGTGATTACATTACATAGAAATGCATGGTGAGTATTAAAAATAACTTTATTTTCTATGTAAAACAAAAGAAACAGAAAGGCCGGGTGTCTTACGGTCACTGGTGATTTCGTAGGGCGAGTTGAGCCTCCCGTCCCCACACGGCGAGGTGCTGATGTACATGTGGAAATGGACGTTGTCTCTCAACCTGTAGCCGCACTCCTTGTGCCGCACGAATATCGACTCCTCCCAGTCCTCCGGCCGTTTACTTTAAGAGAAAACAAGTGCGAGGGAGACTGATGAGAAAGGTAGCGCCATTCATCACAGCACAGGAAACAGATTTCCACTTTTCGTTTCCAATGATGAAGTGAGGCGGGGACGGAGAGAGATGGACACTGGCTCTCTCTCTGACCACAGTTCATTCTCCTGCTGTCAGACGAGACTCCTGGACATTACTCAGGCTGTCCAAATGTCTCGGGGGAGACGGGGAGAGTGAGTTTAACTTGGTGGTCCATACATACTTTGCATTTGAGTGGTGAAAGTGTCCCAATGAAGGTCAAATAAAGAATTAGCCAAGTTAAAATAATGGTTATTATTATATAAAACAAACATGCAGGAATATGATAAATATGTTGTAATAAGTGCTGCAGGTTTTACTGGCACTGCAAATAAATGTAAATGGTTTCATAGCTACTCACACTGGATGGATATGATTCATTAGAAAAGATGCTGACATTATCAAAGAAACAAAATCAGTCAGATGGATTAGTGATAAAATAATAGGTCACAGGATTTTTTTTAAGACAGTTAAAGGGCCAGTGTGTAGGATTTGGCGGCATCTAGCGGGTGAGGTTGCAGATTGCAACCAACTGAAACTTCTCCCGTGTGTCAAGCATGTAGGAGAACTACGGTGGCCGACGCGAAAACGTGAAAGGCCCTCTCTAGAGCCAGTGTTAAGTTTGTCCGTTCTGGGCTACTGTAGAAACATGGCGGCCAGCTCTGTGAAGAGGATGGCTCAGATTCGTAGTTTCAGGTTATTATACACTCAAACATACTTATTAATATTATATTCCATTTCTGCCAATAGATCCCCCTAAATGTTACACACCGTTCCTTTAAATCAGATTCTTTTTTTCTCTCCATTCATTAACAATGAGCTGAATTCTTGCAATATGGCCGACTAGGTGACACATATAGTAATCTAATTCAAAAATCTGGGTCGTTGTTGCTGCAGGAATAGGGCTTTCATCACTCACAAACACACACACCTAAGTACGTACACATAGTATATTTAAACTATGCATCACGATGCGAAGCACGGCTGCACTCTTTTTATAACCTCTCCTCTGTCTCCGATGTCCTTTCGCCGAGTGTAAATATGGCAGTTCTGGCATTTTGTTTGGTCATTTCATTATGAGTTATCTTCCCCATTAGCCATTTTACTCAGCCGCAAAGTCTCCGTGCCTGCCACCCAGCATTGTGCTAAGACAAAAAGTCAGTGCTGTGTATGCAAATATGACATTCAACGATCTAGACTCCTAGCCCACTAATCTGATGAATCAGCCTTGCTATCGAGTTCCTCGGGGAGCTCAAAAACATAATATATGCTCATGCACTGGAGGCAGTTAGGAGTCAAAACTCATCAGGACGGTCTCTTGACGCTGGTAAAAAAAAATCCTGGCGAGCTCGTGTGCACCGGAGCACGCTGTACAGGTTGCGAAGGCACACGAAGTAGGTACGTTTAAAAAAGTGCTAAAAAAACAAATAGGCCATTGAGACCCTGAGCTGAAACAGTTGAGTGTGTGATAGTATGCTTAGTTAGCTGGAGAGAACGGCGCCCATATGGCTCGTTGATTATCGAAAAGTCTCTGGTGAACAAAGCGGTGCTGTTTCCATGGAGCTTATTGTAGAGGAGAGAGCATGCTTTGGCGCTGCAGTGGGAGGTCACAACAAACAACATATTTAATGCTATTAAGCACACTGTAACGCATAATGTACTGTACTGCATTTTAAAATAGTCGGAAGCACCGTGGAAGCTAATGTGTATGAAGCCTACGCCATGGACCATGGAATGCATCTGAACAAGGAAGGGCCATAAGTTCAAGGCACGCAGAAGGGGTGGGGGGGCATATGCATTGAAACAGACATAGGCCCACATTACTGATGTATGAGTATTGAGTAACGTTAAAGAACTCTTTTTCAGTCCAACACCCAGGCCAGGCGCCAGGATGATGTGACTGAGGGGGGCTGTTAAAAATTGCGAGGGGCCAGTTTTTTTCAGAAAATAAAATTCATTGATTTAACCTTCTAATAGCCTCAGAAAGACTAAATAACAACAACAGCATAAGGCTACTGTTTCAAAATCAAAGAATTAGGTCAATCAATTATAATAGTTAATCGCGATTACTCGCAAATTAATCAATCAACCTTAAAAATGTATCCCAATCAAAATGTACCTTAAAGGGAGATCTTTCAAGTGTTTAATACTCTTATCATCATGGGAGTGGGCAAATATGCTGCTTTATGCAAATGTATGTAAATGTTTAGAATTGGAAATCAATCAACAACACAAAACAATGACAAATATTGTCCAGAAACCCTCACGGGTACTGCATTTAGCATAAAAAATATGCTGAAATCATAACATGGCAAATTCAAGCCCAACAGGTAACAACAGCTGTCAGTGTGTCAGTGTGCTGACTTGACTATGACTTGCTGCAAACTGCATGTGATTAAAGTGGGCATGTCTGTGAAGGGGAGACTCGTGGGTACCCATAGAACCCATTTTCATTCACATATCTTGAGGTCAGAGGTCAAGGGACCCCTTTGAAAATGGCCATGCAAGTTTTTCCTCGCCAAAATTTAGCGTACGTTTGGAGCTTTATGTAGCCTTGCCTGGCGTTAAAATGAATTTGCAATAACACATTATTATCGCGTTAACTTTGACAACTTTACAAAGAATACATTCACATAAGAACATAGCGTTAGCAGAGCGCTAAATATATTTTGAATTTATGAACAATTCTCAAAATCAGCAGGGGGGCGTGCGTAGAAACAGCTTTCTACGGCTTATAGCTCTCTGTGTCCGTCTCTCTCTTTACAACCATGACAAGCAAGCAGGCTGAGAAACCAAACTAAGCAAAGTGACGTGTTCTATCTCTCTGTCAGTCGATCTCCTCCACTCTGTTTCAGTACTACGGACAGCGCCACACCTACAAAACACTAGAAACACATGTACAATTCAGGCTTTTATTGTTAAAAATATTCAACCCCCCCCCCCCCCTTTTCCAGAGTCCATGGCCTACGCATCATGTTGGCAACAGTCTAACTTACTGATATAAGTTAGATGTGCAATCATCGGTCGAATGTGACTACATTTACTCACTACTGTGCTTAAGTACAATTGTGTGGTACTTATACTTAAAGCTGAAGTAGGCGAGATTGGAGCAAATATGATTAAAAAAAGTTATTTTTATAAAGCGGTCGCTATATCGTGACAGTAGTACATGAAACAGGTAACCTGAAAAAAATCATGTTCCTCTGTGTCCTCCGGTGCTCCTAACGGCATCTGCAAGATTTGACAGACCGGAGGAAAACAAGCAGTCAGAGCTGATCTGAGGTCTGCTGTCCATCTGCTGTCTATGAGAGCCGGCTGTCAATCACTCGCGAACTCCGACCAAACGGTCAAACTAGGCAGCGCTGATGAAATATGAATCAATATTATGTTCCGTTAATGCCTATTTCTCTCCTCAAATGTTTTCAGAATCATCTTGTAGTTTACTGTTTATCTGTAAAATGAGAAAGTGTGTGAAGCGGCAGCCATTGTGAAATCTGGTGAAGGAACGCCAAGTTCCGGTCACATGACTGGAGCACAGCCAATAGGAACGCTCTCTCTCTGAAATGACCTGTGATTGGTCAAAGTCTCCCGTCACGGGCTAGATTTTTTAAAGCCTGAAAACAGAGCCATGATGAGGTGCAGAAGTCTAGTTCTCTCTCAGAACACTTGAATTACAATATGCTGAAAGATTATTATGGGATTTTTGCACAATGATGCCAAAAATATACTGCCTACTGCCACTTTAACTCCCATATTTCTGCTACTTTATACTTATACTCAGTGCCTGAATTGGACCAAAAAAGGTGCCAGTACCCTATTTCAGCTGATCATCGCACGCATCTTGCCCTATATTTATATACATATCTTGGTAATATATCCCACTTCAAATGTATTTTTTGTATGCATTTCATTACATATGACATACATTTCCGCAGTTTGTACGTAAATGTATTTGGTAAATAAAAAAAACAACTTTTTACGTGAATCAAAGTCTACACAAATATAATATTGCATAAATACTACAATAAAGCCAACTGAGAATATGATATCTGTTGGTCTAGAGATTAAACTGGATAATGAGAAGGAATACCAAAGGCAAGAATGCATTTATTTAGCTCCAATGATGCAGTCAGATCAAATGTCACCTTTAAGTAGGCTCCAGTGTGTCAAATCAACATAAATTGAGCTCTGGCCCATTTCAGGCTTATACTCCACGACCACTCCACTACACTACTACAGAGGCAAAATATTGTACTTTTTACTCCACTATATTTATCTAAAAGCAATATTTAGTAGTTTCTTTAGATTAATTATTTTTCAGACAAAGCATATGATAATTGCTTTGTTATAGATAAAAACATATAAGTGTAGTAAATAATACAAATAGGTAAAATGATCTCGATACAACAGTAAAATTCTGCTTACATGTTTATGCATCAGTAATAATCCAATTCTATAATATATAATAATGTACCTCTGAAAGGGCTACATATTTTTCTGATGCATTATTATTTTAATACTAGAGATTATGTACCATTTGGCCACAGTGGCCATAAATCAACAATTACAGGATAATGGACAATGCTAAAATATAGTGTAACATTATCCCAAATAGAGAGGAGTCATTAAGTAATTTAACTGACTCAGTAATGTCAGTAAATCTGCAATATCTATCTAAACTTTGCTAAAATGACCTTACATTTAGCCACTTTAAAGTCCAACTGAGATCACATTTAGTCATCCCTCCTTGTAGTAAAAGATAATGTCAAAGTGATCTTTAAATGTACCGTTAATAGTTTTGCTTTACTAAAAAGGAAGAAAAAAATGTTTCTCAAAGGTGAACACAGGACAAGTGATTCACAGAGCAGATCTGTACTGTATGCTGTAGCAGACAGAAAAAAAAAAAAATGCAATTTCATTTCAGTTGGACTTTAAGCTACTGCAGCAAGCAGCAAAACCCCCTGAGTGAGCGAGGGTGTGATTTATTACAAAACTTTTAATCTGTAAAAGGAATAATCTGTTAATTCTTCTTTCAAAAGTGACATAGTTCCGCTTTGAGATCATTTTGCAGATAATACTTCTGTACTTTTAAAATTTTGAATGCAAGACTTAATACTTGTAAGAGAGTATTTTGACACTGTTGTATTGCTACTTTTACTTAAAGGGATAGGGATCGTGTTTTGAAGTGGAGCTGTACGAGGTACTTTTCCATAGTTTGTGTATCGAGAAAAAGACAGGAGCACCGACACCGGAGCAAAGCAATACAGTGCTGTGGACGGGGACGGCAGAAAAACATATTTTTGCCACCTAAATGAAAGGCTTTCTTAAATTTAATTTAACTTTGTTTTTTGATCTTTATCCTTTTTGCATGGGCAATGGGTGAGGGTTGGGTGGGAGGGAGCTTTTGGGGAAACATACCAAAAAATTGAGGAACAATCATTTACATTGTGCTCTATTTGTACGTTTCTGTACACCTGATGTTACTCCCAATAAATTATTACGGAAAAGAAAAAGAATGTAAATGCAAAGGGTTTCAAAGCTACAAAAAATTAAGCACGGCACTGGAAGAATGTCTGTGTGTGTGTTAAAGATACAGCCGAAGATAGATCTATTACCTCAAGAAGAGTTCAAGTTGAGAGTAGAGGAAGCGTAGCAGGGCTCTGCGGGCCGTGACTTCGGCGTGACAGTCGTTGACCACTTGTCCCTGGTCGCTCAGGTACTCCCCGTTGATACACTTGGTGCCCGTGGATAACGCCACCACCTGGGCGTGCCTCAGGTCCAGACCTGTTGAACAATTACAAGACAGACAAATGTTCCCGTCATTTTGCTTGTCGTACGTTCCATTGGCTACATTGATTCCTTAATCCATGAGTTTAATAGTAGCCCTCCGGTGTTTAATACCTAATGTCCTCCCTCACCTTTCTGTCTGTTGGAGGCATTTTGTCATCATTAAGGAAGAAGTCCAAGAACGCACACAGACTTTCACAAAGGAAGAAAACAAACTTGCACTGCATAGATTGCTAAAAAATTAACAACAAGAAACCAACGGCAATGTGGCAAAAGTTGAACCTAACCCCAATAAATGAGACTATTATTTCTCCATTTGTAATATATTTATGCATAATGAATAGAGTCTCATTTTGGAAGGGGACATGAATCGATCACATGTCGAGATTCAAACACATGTTGGCTTCAGAAATCATACAGAAGTTGCCAGTAGAAGCCGCAGACATCTTTCATCTATCATGTATTTTGTATGGCGGAGGCGTCTCAGCTTAAGTATTTTAGTTGCAGTTGCCACAAGGACTTTTCAAGAATACAGAATGAAATCTGGGATAATGGATGCATTTTCCATCAATAAGGTCATGCTCAGTGTGCCTCCACACTCTGCACCTGTGCACAGTTTAACACTTTCAGACGTTGCCAACTTGGCCTAAGGAAAAAAGTGAGTAAACATTTGGTATAATTGTGCCAAAAAATGTCCTAACACCACAACATTTTCACGTCACGGCAAGTATTTTTTAGAGTAAAGTAGCATAAATAATAAAATACAGGAATTGATAAGAAAATATAAGACAAACTAAAATAGAACGAAGCCAATACAACCAGCGACGGGGCGGATGGAAAAATAGACCTCGGACTGAAGTTGGTCACTACGACAAGGTGGAAGAGTTCCCTTTGCTCGCATAGTGACACGACAAAAAGAAAACATAAAGAGGAGAACAGGGTAAAAAGGTCATTCTGACAGATAACTTTGGGTTATTTCTATAACCACAGTTCTCTGAGTAGCACGAGTGAGCGTTTCTTCAGAAGCTCCTATCACGCCACACCAGCCAGGATTAGCTGGATCCGAGGAGGGAGGGAGGGAGGGAAGAGACCCTCCACCTAAAAACTGGGGCTGGCGGCACCACACCTTTCTCGTTAAAGTTCACCTCTTCACATTCGGCCGCACACTGGAATGGGCCTCTAAGAAGCAAACCTGATATGTCCTCTATGGGTGGTATACTATACTGGGACGCAGATATACTGTAAGCCTCTATAACATCATGAAGTGAGCCAATCGCGAAGGCCTAGGAAACACAGCAGAGAACCTGACTTGCTTTCCACATAAAAGGAGGAGCTGCTTCTTCCACCTGATTTAAACTGGAGGCAGGTTGGACACTCTGGGGGCCTTCATGCAAGAGAAATATTTCCTTTACATACCATGGACCCTTGGGAATCGGTGCCCTAAAGGGGGCAAGCAGTGTCTGTCAAATGTCTAGCATTGAATCACAGGAGCGATGGCATGCACCTTTTCACAGAACTTAAATCATCCTTACCATCCCTCTTTTTCTACTGTTTTGCATGTACAGTATATCATAGCTGCATCAAGGGATGTTCCTCCAGGACCATCACTGACTGACTGACTGACCTTGAGGTATTTCTAATTCCTGGAAAAGAGGGGCAGCAGCATCACGTTTCTCGGCCCAGCTTCAGAACCAGAAAGCTGATTTTTTGGAGAGATTCCTCAGCTCCTGGGTGGCAGTAATGAAGCATCTTGAGGGAGAACCGGTTACAGTATAGGTCCGCTTTTTCAAGGACTCAAGGGTAGCTTGGGCATGTTTTTTGGGTCAAGATATCACACAAGTATCCAAACTACATATTTTACCACAGTCTTGCGTTTCCTTCTTCGCTTTTGTGGAAAAATTTGTTGGTGGTTGGTAGCTGCTAGCTATCTGGAAGTAGCAAAAATACTAAACTTCCTAGCTAGAGGTTTGGTGTTGTGGGAATGGTCTTCAAATGCTGTCCGGACAGCGTGACACTGTAGGAGCATCTAAAGAGGTCACCGTAGCGGCATTCTCAATGTGAGACGTGAAGCAAATGCTACGAGAGAGATCGCAGACAACAAATTCATCCTGTCTCATGTTGGTTTTTCCTTTGAGAAGAAAGACACTTTTCTCAGAGAGGATTCAGGCCAGTGCAGGGCCATGTGACTGACTGACAGATAGACAGAGGTGGTGCAGAGGTGGGGAGGGGGGGCGAGGCTGGATCAGCACGTTAACGGCATGCCATTCCCTTCCTTGGCTGCCACAAATCTCTCCCATCGCCTCTGAAAGTCAGGCTTCACTGGCTTCTGGCAGACCTGCAGGCATCGCCGGCCCGGCACATGAGCTTTTATCAGCCTCGGCCCAGATGGCACTGCGGCGGTAGAGTCCTGACACCTCCACTGATGAGGAATGGGAAGGAGGGCAAGGGAGGGAAAAGTTAAGGGAGGGAGGGAGGAGTGTGTGTGGTGTGTGTGTGTGTGTGTGTGTGTGTGTGTGTGTGTGGGTAGTTGAGGAAAAAAGAGAGCATAGAGAAGTAGGGTTGAACAAGTTCAACTTTTACTCTGGAAACTACAGCGGAAAACTTCAAATAATATTTGTCTTAAAAAACTAATGCTGTATGGATTTTTAAAATCTCGAATTAATGTACTCTTACTTGTACTGTTTGGATCGTGTATAACAGCATCAAAGTAAACCTTATTGTCTAGTAAATAGAACTTTTCTTATCCTATTTTTGCCAGTAGATTGAAATAATTTCACGTTTCCAAAGAGCAGTGGACGGATCTGCCTTATTTTTCTGCTCAAGTCATTGACTCACAAAATGAATCAAACTCTTTCATCACATTGGCATGGTTTTATGTTGGCATTACTTAAACCTGCAATAACAGATTTTTTTTTTGCTTCTTGGAGACAGCAGAACCAAGCTGTAAACACAACACTAACATACCGTCGTCTTTTAAGTTGACATGGCAAAGTTGTTAGCAAACAGTTGCTTATTTATTTACCCATGCTGCAGATACAGAGCAACATTAGCCTTCATTTGGAGTCATGTTTTGGACAATAGTAATCAAGTAGTCCGCTTACAGTATTCATTTGGGGTCTTTTCATACATGAAAACATGTGGAAAAACATTTTAAAACTATGTTAGACTAACATTAGTTGAATTTTTTTTACTTTTTTTTTTTACTTTACTCCTTTGATACTTTGCTTCGCGGACCGTCTGCTTTCCGGCTGGATACCTGAGGCCGATGCTGCAGGTGCACACTGATATCATGACGGGGAAAAGGAAAGTCATTTTCTCTGACCGGGTGAAGGGAGCGAGGAGCGAAGGGGCACCGTTCTGCCTGCATGTTCGCGCTGCAGAGCTGGCTAAAAAACGGCAAAGCCTCGCCCTGGGTGAGGGAAAAGGCAGGAAAATTGGCAGCGAGCCATAGCAAAGCGGTTCGTTTCATTACTTTGTATTCATGTAATAAATATACAAATGTTAATTAGATGGTAATCTGCATGAGAAATGCACAATAACAAAAAAAATGTTCTAAAATAATCATCTGCTTATAATGATCAATTCGAGCCAGATGATCACTATAAGCGGTTTCCATTGTATCTGGCTCTTTAGTTGCTCCTCTATGTTCATCAGCTATAGTCGCTAGCTGAAAACAACACTGTAGCAATTAGGGATGTCACGATAACCAGAAATCTAGTAGTCGATACCAATACCAGTGAATTTCCACAATTCTCGATACCCAAGGAAAATGATGAGACTTTATTCCTCAGGTATAGCTCAATGACTGTAAGAAAACAGCAGAGGCTGTACACGCTCACTCGCACTCTCTCTCTATATATATATACTCAGATTGCAAGCAGTAGTTTAAATTCACTGACATGGCGACAGACCATTAGACCATTAAATATTTATTTAAAATGCTTATATTATATTTTGATGACAATAAAAAAAAAGCACCACTTTTCAGAGATTTAGCAATAAACAACAAAAGATAGTTCAGTTCAGTTTTTTCCCCCACGAGTGAATCCTCTTCTCGAACAAATTAATAAAGGATCTCTGAAAAAGTAAACAAACCCAACATCTCGACGCTGTTGCATGGCGCTCGTGTGTGTGTGTGTGTGTGTGTGTGTGTGTGTGTGTGTGTGTGTGTGTGTCAAACTCCGACATACAGAGAGTGAGGACAGAAGCCTTCAGAGAGTTACTCTCCGGACGGAAATTCTACCCACATTTGGCGCTAGTTCATTTCGTACCCTGATTACAGGCGTCGTACGGTACCTTCGGTACTGTAGAAAAAGAGCACCATCACGTTTTTTGAATTTTGGCATCGACTTGGTACCGAAGTATCGGTTCTCGTGACATCCCTAGTAGCAATGCGTAGCGAAAGTTGTAGGCCTGGAAACCAAAACAATTAGTTCAAAGTCACTATGCTACTAATGCTCCATAGAGCTGAGCGGAACTGCAGAGACAAGTGATTATTATCCATGGGTTCATCACTACCAGCAGTAGATGATTTGAGGGGGTAATTGCCATCCCCCTCTTTAGCAAAATGACCAAAATGCTTCCCCCGTGTTAACCTGCCGTCCTCGCTCTCCATCCTCTAGTAGCAGGAGGAGAGAGTGCAGGGGCAGAGTTAGTCTAGTCTGCCTGACTCATTGATCCTTTATCTGACTGAGGTTTGTGCAAGTTAGAAATCTATGACCCCCGACCATGACTGGTGGTGGTGGACGAATCGAACGATCCGTCCCCCCTTGTTAAAAATGAACAAATCGCCTACTGACTACCAGTGACATCTTCCATATACAAGTAGTCACGGGATCCATTGTTAATATAAAATGTTGATTATAGCAGCTTTAAAAAGTATTACGTTTCGGGCTGTCGACGTTTACGCGATGATAGCGCATTAATGCAAAATCGTTTTAACGCCACCAATTTCTCTAACGCAGCAACGCAAACGATCTTTCAGAGGTTGTAGTGGGCTCAGTTACTGGCATCATACGAAACTAGAAAACCTAAGGAATCCATTGGTACGAACCACTAGCACTAGCTTGTCGAGAAGGAGGTTAAACAACGCTCCAAACTCGCGCTAAATTTTGGTGAGGAAAGCTGTTTCAAAGGGGTCCCTTGACCTCTGACCTCAAGATGTGTGAATGAAAATCGGATCTATGGGTACCCGCAAGACGACAGATGTTTTTGCAAAGAGAATCTCTAACACTGTATCTTTCATTCTGAGTAATAATGTACCTACATACATACAAGAGACTGCCAGTGTTAGAAATGATAACAGTCCTCTTGCCAGATTTGTTTTCTGTGGTCGGGTCTACCTTTTTTTTTATAAATCTAACGCTCCAGAGCAACAATTGAGGATACTGAGTTCAGAAAAAAGTAAATGCTGTTGTAAATAATAATGGTTTGTGTGCACTGCTCCGCTTGTGAGTCATTATATACATTTATTCACATACATGCTTTACTAGCATCTCTTCTTTGTCGGGGTGCAAACAGGTCATTACCAGAATGATGCATGAATGAAACACATCCTGTGCAAGCCGCTGTGTGTAGTGAAGTGATTAATCAAATGTGTCAACAGCGAGATAATAATTTCTTTGCATCAAACTATTAAAGCATCTTTTATCACCTTTTGTTGTAAATATCACTCATGGAGGAATATAGTAAATTAAGGTCTAGAAAAGAGCAGGTTAAACCCACTGCGCTACTGCACAGAAAAACCATACAATATTTATGACTGTGCAGCACCATAAAAATCTCTATATCATGACTATTGGCATTCCCTGTAAGCAACGCGGCCCCAATTCCTCCCCGGTGATAAAGCAAGTTCTAAAAGGTAACAGACTCAACCAATTTCATTCTCCTGCTTTCCCCTGCCGTTCCACTTTGCGATTGTTTAGATCAATTTTGCAGTGGATAATTTCTGCCGCGCTGCTCACTACCCTGCCATGAAATTGGCACTGAGGTTGCCTTCAGTTTGCGGGAGAGGAGGAGAGGAGGAGGAGAGATGAATGGAAGAGGGGGAGAGAGAGAGAGAGAGAGAGAGAGAGAGAGAGAGAGAGAAAGAGACACACTCGCAGAGGAGATAGAGAAGCCCCACAGGCAGTGTGCTGTTTTTAAACCAGGAATAATCAGCTGCATCACAGAAAAATACAAAAAGAGAGGGTCAAAAGGAATGAGGTAGAGTGGAGTCAAAGGCCTGAGGCACTCTTCACACACAAATACATCTGTTACTGGTGATTCAAAGATGTCACACCCCGGGATAACAGCACTGTCAAAAAGCATGTACATCACAGACGGAGACCTGGAACTACTCACTATGGCAACCGCACTATACTGTTCAGTGCACAATACTGTCAACGGCCTTTAACAGGAAGACGAAGCACACACACACACGCACACACCGCCTCACTATGGCGACTGAGGAGGTAAACACACTTTGTGACAGCGCAGAGGTACACATGGGCATTTACTTAACACTGTATTAAGGTAGGGGGGTGTGGTAACAATCAAGCGAAGCAGTGCAATTTCCCCGTCAAATACTAAAGGGAATTTGTGCAGGCCACGTCAAAAGTGCGAGCAAATTGCACTCAAGTGATTGACACTAAAAAAAGAAATCATATTCGAGACATTACCAACCGTTTTTTGAGGCCAAGTTGGCCAGTTTAACTTAATTGAATCTACATTATATTCAGCCATGGGGACTCTGGTTTCCTCTTGAGAGCAGATCCAGACCACAACTCTCCTTCCATCACAAAATTGCTTTAGTGCTGAAGCATAGACATGTTGCTTTAAAAAAAAGAAGAAAAAAACTGAGGTCATTTTATTGGTCATGACTGATGTCAACATTTGTTACTAAATGTATTCTTCCCCTGCTTCCAACACAGGCCTATGGCCCTGCACACCTGAGTCACAGAAATAGAGCCTAGTGTCTCCTTTAACAAAGCAGAGACCGTACAGCGGTGTCTGCTTTGAGAAGTAAAGGCTAAGGCAAAACTGGAAATATTTTTGCTGAACCAGTTTTTCTTATTATGTTAGAAAGTCATCATATTTATCAAACAGCTACAGCATATTACTTCTGTGTTTCTGCTCAATGTTGCATTAACTTCCACCACACAACACTGGTTCTCTGCTTGCTCTGTCTGCATGTTGGCAAAAAATGGCCTCTCACCACCAGGCTGCCTATGACGTAAGTACAAGTTTAACTAACTTGGCTGCGATTGGCCAGCGAGCCCAGTCCCGCAACACACACACACACAGCATGCTCTGGATACAGCATTGGAGGCGGGGCCCCCGTTCGTTCCTATGATAGTTGCTCAGTGGCGCATGAAGCCAAAATGGCTCGACTTCCGAGTGGAAAAGTACGCGGATCTTCCGGCGATCTTCCGCATCCGTTGGGCCCCACGGAGCAGGCGCAGTAGCGTCCGCTCGGTCACGAGGTCACAGCCGTCACGCCGTCATCACGGCTCGCTAACTCCGCCTCCCAGCCCTCGCTCCAGCCTCGGTCTGGGTCTCAGTCATATGAACGGAGGATTGGAAATAACTCTGGATTCGGCTATTAGTGCATTTTACAACTTTTAGGTCCTAATGATTTAAATAAGGACCTACATGTATTTTTTTTATTTAATGATGACATCATCAGGGTTATTTGTTCAAACATCGGAAAGCTCCCTGGAGAGCAACAGAAGACATTAGTGATGCACGGGTCACCCACCTGACCCATTATGAGAGCCAATCTGCACCGCCCGACCCGCAAAAATATGTGTTAGTCAACCACACGAACCCAACCCGACCTGCAAACCGCTAACTTTATGCATTACAGTAACACAATAACTGTCAGGACTGAGGTCTGAGACAAGGAGAGAAGCGGACTCGAGCGCCGCGGCTCGCGGTGTGTGTGATCTCACAGAAATACGTGAAATGACCACGACCTCTCGACAGCGCATTATGTGGTGGTGGCACGGCATGCGTTAAAATGACGTGCCGCCACCACAGCTGGTGTGTGTGTGTTTTTGAGAGAGAAAGAGACAGAGAGGGGAAAAGGAAGGTAGACTATTGCACCGATGTTTCTGTAAGTTACTAATAACTTACTTGGAACGCTGCTTTGTCACTCTTTGACCCGCTCGCCTGAACCCGTGATATTTTCTAATAAGCTCGCCCGAAACCGCGCTGTAAGGGTCGACCCACGCGTCACTAGAAGACATTATAAACTGTTTTCACAGGCTGAACGGTACTCTTCGTGACATGTTAATTGAACATCATGTGTAAAGATGGTGGAGTGCCTCTTTAATTTGTCACCTACGGTAATAAAGCTACACTGGATCACACGGTTCCCTTATCCTTATCCATGGGAGAGAAAAATCCGTTTGATTTAGATGATGATGATTTAAATTTTAGGGCGCGTTAAAGGCATGTAACACACTGTAACAAGTAGTGTACCAAAGGAATGCTAATAAGGACATTAATTATCCACACTTGTGGAGAGACACTAAAAATAGGCCAGGAATCCCAACCCAACAGGGACAACATGCACAGACACAATTTGAGGGGCTGCTGCTGCTTTAACCTGAAAAAAAAGGGCAGAACCCATCTTCATTCACATATCTTGAGGTCAGAGGTCAAGGTACCCCTTTGAAAATGGCCATGCCGGTTTTTCCTCGCCCAAAATTTTGCGCAAGTTTGGAGCGTCATTTAACCTCCTTCATGACGAGCTAGTATGACACGGTTGGAACCAATGGATTCCTTAGGTTTTCTAGTTTCATATGATACCGGTATCTTCACTCTACCTCCACTACAACCTCCGAAAGATCGATTGCGTTAACGCGTTATTACCGTGTTAACTTTGACAGCCGTACCAATAACATATCATACAACATTAGAACACTAGGTGCGATTCTGCATAATGAGTACTTTTGATACCAGGTACATTCTGGTGCTGATACTTTACTACTACTACTACTATTACTACTTTACTAAATAAAATTTGGAATGCGGGACTTGCACTTGTAACAGAGTATTTGTACAGCGTTGTATATTTACCTTTACTGGAGTAAAGGATCTGAATACATTTTCCAACACAGACACCTGTGCAAATAAGATAACCTCCACACAGAAAGGCTCTAGCTGGCTAACTAATGAGCCGCCGTGAACTACTCCGAAAAATCACGGTCAACTGAAACAAATATCTCCAAGATATTAGGGATACAGCCTCAACTAAAAAGCTATTGCATATTTCAAGTGAAAAGCGAGGACAAATTGCTAAGAAGGCTTCACTGTCATTATTAGCAACCACTTGGGGAGTCAAACAGAAAAAAAATCCATATAAATGACATGACCATGAACTTTACAGCGATCCATTATTACACAAGGCAACTGCAAATCGACAGGCACCCGCAAAGCTGTTATCTGAATCCCTTTATTCTCTGTGGTTATAAAACAGGCAAAAAAAAAATGGTTCCCTAATAAGCCGGCCATTATCTCTGAGCACCATAAAGCAGATATTAAAACATTTTTTCTTCTAAAGCAGACTGAGCTCTCAAGGTCAACTTTTAGTAAACTCCATTATACGCCGTTTAGGTTGAGCTCCGTAAATCCTATCTTTTCACGTGCTCTTTCATCGCTAGATTTCGGATGATTACACTGAATGTCATCCGTCGCGTGTCGTCTGAATAACGGAAAATCTCTAAAAAATGCTCGGCACTCGTGGAGAGAAAGAAAAAAAAACAACAACTTGGAAAGAGCAGAGACTGCACCCTGTTGAATCTGTATTAGCTTTAACAGGCAACTGCTGTGAACATATAAGGATGTCTTTGTGAAATGCTGCTGAAGCTCTCAAATCTCTCTCTCTCTCTCTCTCTGCTGCAACACACCCTGGGCACATCTCTGCTAATGTTTTTTTTTGCCTCTGAGCAAGCTGTTTTGTTGCCGGATGTGATTATTGAACGTTAAAATTTGCGGCAGCCGGAAAACCAGATAAAGAGTAGAGAAAAAAAATCCCTGTTTGAAAATGGATATGCAGACTAAGAACCATAGCTTAACCGCCATTTGTAATCAACTTGTTTGAAACCCTTTGCTCTCATCTCTTTCTTTGAGTCCCTGTGGTATTTTTCCCCATGAGGAGTCTCAACACCCTGCTGAATAAAAAAAAAAAGCCTCAGAAGAAGCTTCTCTCATCCCATCCAACAAACAAGTAAAAAAAAAAAAAAAGGAGGAAGAGTTTTTTGTTTTGTTTTTTTTTCTCCATGTGGACGTTCCCGATTTTTCATGTCTCTGAGCACATCTGAACCCTGTTTACCATCTCCACACACCCAACGCTATCTCAGATCGATTCAAATGAGATTTTCCACACTATTTGACAATGTGTGCTGGCGGTTTACTTTGGCGGTCGCCTCGCAAACTCTCAGCCCGGTGGCGAGGCTAATCTCACTCAGGTTGAGGCTCAACTGTCTCTGCGGGACTCCAGCGAGAGTGGGGGCGGGGGGGGGGGGGGAATTCGCTGTCTGTCTATGGTTCAAAGACGGACTCTGATTAATATTCTTGAGGCAGAGGCATGAGACACAGAGAGAGAGAGAGAGAGAGAGAGAGAGAGAGAGAGAGAAAGAGAGAGGTGGGGAGGAGAAACAGAACAGGACTCCCCAGTGTTCCTGTCAAGTTTGGTGTCTGACTGCACGGACGCTGGCCACCACACCGCTGCTGCCGCCGCCGCCGCCTCACTGCGAATACTTGGCAGCCCTACGTCTGGATCTCTGAAGATAACGTGTGCTATTAATAAACAAACAGAAGCAATTACTGGGAGGCAGAGGAGAGGAGAGGGATTGGATTAGGTCAGGATGAGCGCCGGTCTCACTGAAGTCTAAACTGATGAGCTGCAGCACTCCAAAGACAGCGGAGATACCAATCCCTCCTCACTGACCCCGGCACCCCCACAGCCTGCAGCCACACAGGGAGATAACGCTCCTCTGTGAGTGTGTGTGTGTGCATGGATTTGTGTGTGTGTGTCATGCGCGGACCTGCGTGTTTGTATATGGTCATTTTTGTCAGGCTTCACCTGTTTATTTTAGTTTTGGTTCCATTTCTCAGGGTTAAAGCTGCAGTAGGCAGTACATTTTTGGCATCATTGGGCAAATAACTCCATAATAACCTTTCAGAATATCGTGATTCAAGTGTTCTGAGAGGAAACTAGACTTCTGCAACTCCTCTTGGCTCTGTTTTGTACATGTACATGTCCCTTCTGTAAAAGCCTGATTCACCAGCGGAACATCCTGCAGGAAAAGTTGCTATTCTAGCACTGGCAACAACTCCTACACTGCAAAGCAACCCAAAATAAGGAAGACAGACTTATCAAAATGAGTCTGACAATATCGGCGAAGCGTTTCCGAGATGGAGAGAAAATGTTGCTTATAGTTTCGCCTTCTGCTCATGGCTGCGGCTAGCGCTGTGAGCTAGCCTCGTGGCTACGATAGCTATGGCAGAAGTAGCTCGGGGGAAAACAACCCTTTTTCCTCCCTCTAATAGTTAACACTTCTGTCTTAGCTCACTGCAACAGCTATGGTTAGCAGAAGGCTAAACTATTAGCAACTCTTTCTCTCCATCTCTGAAATGCTTCGCCAATATTGTAGCTCACTAGAGCCTTGAATCAAAGTGTGTCATCTCAAAAGGCTTTACAGCCCCACAAGTTTGCAAAAAAAAAAAAAGGAATCAGGAATATAACGGCATCGGGATCACAATGATGATCGGGATGATGTTTAAAATGAACGACTGGTACTCTTACCGGTTACCGTATGAAGGATGATGTTTGAAATGAATGACTGTTACTCGTACAGTCAACTGATTGAAGTATGCAGCGCGTGCACATGCCCCCGCTCGTCTGGTGGAGAGCTGCAGGACGAGGGATTGTATTTCCAAATTCTGGCGTTTTTTTTTTGTTTTGCAGAAAACTGCCTACCCCCGGGGTACCACTTCTTGAATCACAATATGCTGAAAGGTTATGATTGAATTTTTGCCCAATAATGCCAAAAATACACTTGCCTCCCTCAGCTTTAAGGTGATTATTTTGGTTAATGTTAGTGTATTTTGGAATGTGCCAAATGTTGGGTGAGCACTCCTATGGAAGCCCAGTGTTAATGTTAAATGATGTTTGACCTATCATTAGGCTCTCCGGTGGGTATCAGGCTGTGCGATCATAAATCTACTGACTACCTCTGACAGGAGACACCACTCTCTAGCCCTGACCTAACATACATTTAAAGTGCCTTTGAGTCCTACTCTCACCCAAGCAAAGAGCAGGTACTCAGCTACTTGACCAGACCATATACCCGCTCAGTTGAGAAACTAGTCCATGCATGAATCATCTTACCCCTGAAGACATCAAATTTGTTTCAATATGAATTTGTGTGTGAGTTTGTGTTAAGTGTGTAGGCAAGTTTACAGGGTCATCAGGTGCACACCTTCTCAATGACTGGTGTCCCGTTGCGTCGGGCCCACCACACTGACTCAACAGTGTGTTCCAGCATCCCAGAAACCACCCCTTCATTACCTGCACCCACACACTCAACACAGCCCTCTGAAGCAAGCTACATTCACTACATTCTGTCTTTTAATAATATCACCGGCTGACATCATCACCAAATAACATGTTAAGCCACCTAGAATGTTGCTACTGTATCAATGGTAGCACGAAGCCTAGCCGCGCAACACATCAAAATAGCCTGCTCAGCTACCTCGCCTTACTGTAGCGAGCAAAAAAACATTCCCTTCTGTCCGAAAGATCCCCGGCTAACAGCAACGACTAGCAAAGACAGCTAATAACATGCTCATATTCAGGTTTTTACTTGTATTTTCGTTTTCTCCTAGGACATGTTTACATGCTTTAATGTTCAAAAAATATCTCTGGATTCGGCTATTAGTGAATTTTACATCTTTTGGGACATTTAAATGAGGGTTACTTAAGTGTTTGTACTGGGAAGTTGATTTCTCTCCCCAAAAAAAATGATCCTCTGATTTACAGACGTCTCTTTATACATCCATGGGAATGGACTGATTGGCGTTTTTAATCCAAAATGGCGGCGTAGCTACTGCAGCACCATCTAACGGCTTCTGTCAAAAAACGCACCAAAGTTTCGTCTACTTGCTTCTACACTCTTTTATGTTGAGCTAGCTAACACCAACGGCCAACATTAACCGCTAACAATGTGTGTCGATCTGCTTCTCGTTTTGAATAAAACGCCAGAAGGATATTTTTTTTTCCAGGCAGAGTGCTGCAAGTCTACAAGGGGCTAAAACTTCAAATGTTTGACAGCGTTTCATAAACAGCAGATTAAAAAAAACACGACAGCTTGTTTTTGTACAAATTTCCTGCGAGATGATCCCGGGCTTTACTGTATGTGCGCCTCGGAGCACGTATCGTGTTATGAGAGATGTGGAGCATGTCAAGGTTTGTACATACTTTATGGGTCCGCGTGTGTTTTTTGTGTGCACTTGTGCATGCGTGGGAGGCAAACAAACACCACACATGAAAAACAAACGTGTAGTAACTCATTGTTTCAGGGGAACAGCAGTGCGAAGCTTCCTCCTCCTCCTCCTCGCCGTTCCTTCAGTGTGTCACTCAAGTCGAGTTTCAGATTCAAGAGGATCTAGTTAAGATTTCCACCGTGGCATCTGGAAACTCCTGTCAAAGCCGCCTGAGCAACAGCAAGTCCAGCATGCAGTGGGGATGACTGACACTCACTACCATGTCGCATTCTCCTCAGAGACTCTGAATAGTCAATAATTCATCAGGAAGGTATATTCTCCTGCAAAGGAGTGCAAGGAACAGCGTGGGGAGTGGAGACTCTCTCTCTCTCTCTCTCTCTCTCTCTCCCTTCCCACCCTCAGTTTATCATTTCTCTCTCAATCTAGAATTCCTTCCCCTTCCCATTTCTCGTCCTCTCCCTCACTTTTTTACCTCCCTCGCTCGCTCGCTCTCTCTCTTCTATATTGCACCACTTCAATAATTCAAAGTGATATATAAAAGTCAATGAAATTTGCCATACCTCGGGTCATTACGATGCCTGCCAGGGATTTGTGTCGAGCGTGCGCAGGACTGCAGCCGCCCACCAGCGACCGGTACTTCTCCCTCACCAAGTGGAATATTGAATCGGCAAAGTCCTGAAAAACACAATCGCTCCCTTAATTTCTACTGGACACAATCTATGGAGACTGACTTCACAGGTTTCATTTTGCTGTATAATATTCCGCTCCCCTAATCCGTTCAGGTAAGGCGGGGAGTTTTTTACTGGTATTGCTCCAAAAGTCAACTTACCTGATTACTGTAGCTACGAGTGCATTAGAAATCATTCAGACATTCTCTGTACATCATTATAGTGATGTTTCCAACACTACACGTTGAGTAATAGTAGCATGACAAACACAAAAAAAAGACTTATGTTATAGTCGTGACAGTTTGCCACATGCCGTGTAGTAACAAAGACAAACTACACGTAATAACTTTATATAGCCAAGGTCACTGTAGGAGCTGTTTGAGGAGAGAAATTCATGTATTCCTCTATTGTGGAGTGATTTCAGTCTGCACACAGTCTGCCTTTGGGAAACACTTTTTTACTTACGTACAGGGAAAGTACACCCGTGGTATTCAGCCAGCAGCACAAAACTGCCAGTATCCTACTATCACTCAACATAGTGTATCAGTAGGGGACACTTACAGTGGAGTTAGTGTTCAAATTATCATCACTTAAAGGTTATGTTGGCAAAAGGGGTATTATCTGTCTATTTTATGTATCCATATACTGTTATTATGTATGACTTTATTAAAAAAACAACGCTACGATGTTAATTATTTACGTCAGCCACTTGACGTCAAAGGTTATCTTGAGATTAGATCAGACTCGGCATTAAAGGGGCGCTCCCTTTCGATTTCACACATTAAGTTCAGTTTAGTTTTAGTTCAGTTCAACATGGGAGTGGGCAAATAAGTTGCTTGATGCAAAATGTATGTATATATTTAATACTGTATATCAATTAACAACACAAAACAATGACAAATATTGTCCAGAAACCCTCACAGGTACTGCATTTAGCATAAAAAACATGCTCAAATCATAACATGGCAAACTCAAGCCCAGCAGGCAAAAAAAGCTGTCAGTGTGTCAGTGTGCTGACTTGACTATGACTTCCCCCGAAACTGCATGTGATTATCATAAAGTGGGCATGTCTGTAAAGGGGAGACTCGTGGGTACCCAGGAGCCCCTTTCCATTCACATATCTTGAGGTCAGAGGTCAAGGGACCCCTTTGAAAATGGCCATGACAGTTTTTCATTCATTTTGACCATTCCTCTTTTATTATGTCTCTTGTGAGTCCCTCAACTTTGTTAAAGTGCAATAATAAATTGCCGGAGTAGCCCTTTAATCTGCCCCAGTATCATCCCCTGTTACCACCCTAACAACGTGTTTAACATTGTCTCTTTCCTGGTCTCATCCTTTTCATGCCTCAGCGCCAGCGAAAGCCGTGGCCGGAAGCATTATGTTTTCAGGCTGTCCGTCTGTCTCTCTGTGCGTACATCCGGTCCAGTCTTGTGAACGCAATATCTCAGGAACGCCTGGAGGTCAAAGGTCAAGGTCACTCTGACCTCACATCCGTCCCATTCTCTTGATATCTCAGGAACGCCAGGAGCGAATTTCTTCACATATGGCATAAACGTCCACTTGGACTTAAGGATGAACAGATTAGATTTTTTGGTGGTCAAAGGTCAAGGTCACTGTGACCTCACATCCCTCCCATTCTCGTGAACGCGATATCTCAGGAACACCTGGAGCAAATTTCTTCAATTTTGGCACAAATGTCCACTTGGACTCAAGGATAAACTGATTAGATTTTGGTGGTCAAAGGTCAATGTCACTATGACCTCACAAAACACGTTTTTTGGCCATAACTCAAATTTATATGCCAATTATGACAATTTCACTCAAACGTCTAACAGGATAAAATGACGAAGTGATGACACTTTGGACAGACATGGATGAAAACTGCAACTTGACTGGTTGGCGGAGTCATACAACCGCAAGGCGGTAATTCTATTTCTTCCCTTCACCTGTTCAAGTCAAGTCAGTTTTATTTGTGTGGCTATAAAAATCACAAATTCATGTCAAAGGGCTTTACGACATATTACACCATCTATCCTTAGACCCTTGACCCATCAGTGATGTTAGCTGTGGTCAGAGGTGAAACAGCCTTGAAACTTTCAACCTGAGAGGACAGTGAAACACTGCTATTCAGCCTGGCGTTAAGTTACTCTCTGCCAAGAAAAAAACAGAAAGGAAAAAAGGAAGGAACCCTACGTAGAAACTGTTCCCTGTATTGCACTTACAGATTGCCTATTGCTGCCACTGACATTATCTGACCGTGTAGTGTAACTGCCACTTTAGAAAATTACCAAACCCATGCAAATGTAATATATTGTTCATTGGAGCATTTATGGTTACTCATTGGTGTAATAGGTCGCCTCATATTCTTTATACCTAATCAAAGAGGATGTTGACTCTTGTCCCAACTCTCTGATTGTTCTCTCTCTGGCATCACTGAAGTGGATGAACATGTGGGACATTATTTTTACATCAGTCTTTGATTTCCACCACCATCTGCCGCCTGTAGCTCCCTTTGTGCCGAAAGAACAGTACAGTGTTCCGGTTCTGTGCTGTAAACAACCCCTATTTGTGCCACGAAGCAACCGACACTTCTCACACCACGTATCCGCTAAATCTACACCGTTCAACAGATGCTGCAAACGCGTGTGGATCATATCCACCACTCTCCCAACCTTTAATGCTCTTTACTCTAGTGGTAATTAAGGGCTTAGTCTCCGAGCGGCCTTCACGCCAACTGTAGAGCATAAATGGATCACCGGGAGATGGCAACGGCTTGGCAGCGGCGCGGCAGCAGAGCGGGGCCTTTTTGGACAGATTGAGCTCCCGGTAGCTAAAAGGACATCAACAGATGCCACTGTGACGGACGCACAGAGTGAGAGAGAGAAGGAGAGAGATTAAGGGTGCAAAGAGACAGAGAGAGGGCGACCGAATTAGCGAGCATATTGCACATTAAAGCCCTCGTCGGGGCTGTGAAATACTCTCACAGTCGGAACCGGCGGTTGAGGTGCTCACAGATTGTTGTGTGTGATTGTGTCCATGTGTAATGCTCACCGTACACTAGAAGACTTTGAAAAGACTGAAATCTGACACCCTCTCACATCTAAAGACAACGTGTCTTAAGTCACAGAGTTTTTAGTCACAGACTATAATATTTTGCAAAGAGTGGGGATCTTGCAGGGGTCACTATTTACAAGACTACAACTAGATTCCTTTTGAGATTATGTCACATCCTGCTCCTGGTGGAAATTTACAAGAAAAAAAACTTTTCAGAAAGAAGTGGACAAAAATTGCTGCAGCCCTCGAAATCCAAGCTAGCTACAGGATACTCAGTTAGCTAGCTAGCCACTGCCCTGAATGGGACTACTTGCAAGCTTAAGTTAGCTTCTGGAATGTTTGCTATTAACCTACAAGCTATGTTTTAGCTGAAGATTGCTAGCTTCAATTATATAGCATATAGCATACTCATTGGGTAGTCAAGAGGAGAAAAAGACAGCTTAGACTGAGTTTTATGACCTCCTTACACTAAACAAACAATCAAGATCACAGGATCGTGCCACAACTCCAGCGAAACTCTTGTGATTTTATTCCGACATTGGAAATACGTCCGCGACAGCGAAATCACTTGAAAAGGTCGGCATAAGTACGCTCATATTGTTGCTCCGACTGTGTCAGCCTGAAGCTTTTTTGGGGAATAGAGCAGAAAAGGAATGTGAGGTGTTGCGAAAGGTCAACAGCGACTAACTTTTTAGCACTTTGTTTCAAGACTTGCAATGACGCCTCATCAAGCTCTATAACCGTTACATGACAGGTCGCTCCAGAGATGGATGTACTTCTCTTTAACAGTTGGCAAGACGGACAAGAAGAAGAGGGAAGCTGTCGCCTGAACTTTTCGTCTCGTGTTGTTTACTTTATGCTTGAGCGATCGATCCCGTCTGGGAGCATGTTTGTCGAGCCCTAACACGGTGCAGCTCATGTTGCGGTGACGGAGACAAAATGATCAGAATGGGTAGATTTTCCACTTCTTCGGTAGATCCAGTGTGACCAAGGACACTCAGAAGTCAATTTATGGTACAAAGATATTCACCCTTTGCAAAAAAGTGACCACTGACAAAATGACTGCTGGCGTAAAAGTGAGTTATCTCATGAAATATGAAGGTGTACGCTATCGGGCCACAGTCAGGTAGAAGGAAGTCCAGCCCAGAGGGGGCCACTGCGTCTATAAGTTGTTGCCATATCTTGATAATTCCCCTGATATGTAGGGTGTATGTCAATTTCTCCAAACGCAGTATTCTTAAAACCTCTTTATAGCAGTATTTCACTCAGTGAGCATTTTTAGAAACACAAAATTTAAGGAAAATCTTTCTTACAGCAGCGTATTGTAGGTAAAAATAATAAAATAAAATTGCGGAGTCGGGGGTAAGATTCCGAGAAAAAACTCAAGTTTTTTTCTCGGAATATTACCCCCCTAATACACCGTCATACTTTCTTGCTACTTATTACAATACTGCCATAATAGGCAGCAATTTTGATAATCATCAATCATTTCAGTTGTGTATCAAGTAAAAATGACAAACATTTGCGAGTTTCTTTGCAAGGCTTTTTGCATTTACTCTTTTTGATATTATTTTAAATGGTATTTCTTTGGGTTGCGGACTGCTGATAGGAAAAAACAAGACAATTGTGACAGGGATTTTTTTTTTTTTTTACTTTTCATAGACTAAACTACTAATTGATAAGTCCAAAAAATAATCAACAGGTTGATCAATAACGCAAAATAATTGTTAGCTGAAGCCACAGTGTTCACTGAAGCAACATTAGCAGTTTGTTAATAGATAGATATGTATTAGCCCTATCGGAAATTGGTCATGTGCCATACAGCAAACGTCAGATAAATAAACAGGCAACTATATTACCACCGACAACAACAGAGGATGCATTTGTTGGGGCAGCGTACAACACTATGTTGTTGCCAAAATCAATGGATTATCTCTCTTTAATCATGGACCTCCTGATAGCCGACTTTTCAGGGAACGGTGAGAAAAACAGCCTTGTTTTGAGATTATTCATCAGCCCAAATGTTGTATTTCCTGATTCTGTAGGAGCACGAGTTACACAAATGTGAAAAAAAAACCTGCCTTGTTCCCTGTACCTGAAAGTGACATCCAATTAATTCTAACAGAATCCTGCTTGGCTTGGCAGCGTCAGCTGGTGTCGGTCACAGTCTGAACCCCGAGTCAAGTCCTCCATCCCTCCTAAAGGCCTTTTCATTGATGACATTACAGAGGTGAGAGAAGGTGGCAGCTCAGAAAGGCCTGGAGAGCAAAGGTGGAATAGACCCTGGCACACGGCCCAGCTTTCTCCCCCCCCCCCCCCCCTTGCTTCCTCCTCCATCACCTCTCCTTTTGTTCTCTCTCCTCTCATCCCCCATTCACCTCTCTGTGTTAATTCACATTTCCTCTTCTTCTCTTCCCATCTTTTTACATCTGACTCTTCAGATTCCGGTCTCGCCTTTCAGTCCTCCCCTTCTCTCCTCCCTCTCTCCTCCCCTTAACCACCCTGCCTCCTCACCCTCACCCTCACCCTCCTCCTCCTGCGCTGTCAGGTTTCTCTCCCTCTCTCTCATTCTAGTTTGTGATAGAGGGCAGTGATGTGCCAGGACTAAGAAGCCCACAGTGAGTCAGAGCCTATAATTTCCTCATCCTGTGAGTCGGAGTGGGGCAGACAACATAATCTACATCACCTGACAACAAAAGGAAAATAGGCTATGATTTACAGCTGTTTGGTTCCCTTAGTAACAAATAAACTCCTTCTACTTTCTCTGTTTATATCAGCAAATATCTAAATAAATACACCTGCCTGTCCCTGCGCTCCTCACAAGGTTTCCCCTATCATTTTTCTTAACATACACGCAACCAGTCACACACACACACACACTCTCTTTCCTCAGCGGGGGAGTTGAGTGCCACCTTCAGTGAGGGCCTAATGTGGCAGAAAAACGGGGCCAAGGATCTCGTTCCTCAGTCAGACAGAACATCAGTGCGACCTGCCACACAGCGAGAGGAGGGCCGGCGCGCGCGCGGCTGGCTGGCTGGCTGACTTCCTCTCGGATGAGCATCAAGGTTAACCCCGCTCCATATAGCTACATTTGGGAATTCAAAATCTGTCTCAGGTAAACTGATGCGAGCTCCGCTCGGAATACATCTCAGGTAAGAAACTGCTCAGCGGAAACTGCTGTAGTGGCTGTTGTGTTACTCGCCCCACCTGGTGTCTTTCCTGCATTAGTTCTGACCAATTTACTTAGCGGTTCCTCTGGGCCTCCTCAGGGTGGAGGAAACAGGCAGCAGTTTTTTTTTTTTTTTAGTAACTGCTAGAGCTGCAATGGATGAGATTTATTGCAACAATACCCCAAATCGGTCTTAATGAAGAAGGGGTGTTGAAGTACAGAGCAACCTTAAAAGTGATCCAATGACCTTTGACCCCATTTACACTTCATTTCATATCATTTCATGCATCTTAGACTGATCGGATAGCTATTTCATGTAGGAATGTGAATGTAACCAAGAAGCATTCGAGGCGGACTGAAATCATCTTTCTTCTCATTAAAGTGACAGAAAAAAAAAGTGTCTGCAGAGATTTTAAATACATACTGTATGCTCATACAGAATACGCACCGAGCTGTTGCACACGTTATCTGATCCCTCATCAGTTTGACCCGTAGAAACAGAATTAGCAAGCTAGCTAGCTAACTAGCCAGCCGTCTGGGGGGACTGCCCGTTGTTCCAAAATCCCACTCTCCGTGCAACAAACAGAAGCACATGGCTAATTATTAAGAGATTGACATCACCAGACCGAGTGTGTGGATGAAGCATTAAGTCAGCTCAGCTCGTTTGAGTCATTACTGCAAGACCTCACCTCAGCGAGTCTGCAACTTGCCGCAAGTCGGGTCGGTTTACACGGAAGTTAGCCCGCTACAACGGTCACAATGGCAACTTTACACATAAAAATGGCTGCCGCTCTGACCATCCCGCTACGTTGATTTGAATGGAAATGTCCGTTCTACTCCTACTACATACATTTGCATAAAGCAAGCATATTTGAGTATTGGATACTCCATCTCCATTTAAGGTACATTTTGAACCTATAAAAAATGTGTGATTAATTTGCGATTGATCACGATAAATATTTTAATCGATTGACAACCCTAAAAAAAAAACACATGACTAGAGTAAAGAGCTTAGGGCATGCTGTAAGGTTCTGGTAGTAAATATGTTGAGCGAAGTTTTAAAAAAAATGATAAGGATCTTGAATACATTGCTGGCCTATTTTTCTGGTCTGTCCTTCATCCATCCACCCCTCAACTCCCCCACCGTCTCTTCCTCTCCCCCTCCCCAACTGTTTGTGCACATAAACAGTTCAGCATCTATCTCCGAGGTAATGTGGAATGTCACCAACAATCCTCCTGCTGCCTTTCCCTCTGAAGTCAATATTGTGCCAGAAAAAACAAAATGTCAACGGGGAAATTTCCTCTGCTGCGGCCTGACCTAGAAGCCTGCGCACGCTGGTAGGGGTGATGGTGTGGAGTGTGTGTGTGCGCGTTGGGAGGAAATGCTCAATTGTATAATTTATTGTTTAGCACCAAGGCCCCCCAAAGGGGAAAAATGATGACAGAAGATTCATTAGCGGGTTACATTTTTAGGCCTTCCGTAACATTTCTGCTTCAGCCTCAGTTAATTTGGTGAGTGTAAAACGGAGGCAGCCATGTTTGATTGTGTGTGTTCACGTGCGCCACTCCTTCATGAACATTGCTGCTCGTGTTCAGAGTGGCAGGGGGCGGAAGTGGGCTTTGGTTTTTACCCCACCCTCAGGAAAACACACACACGCGCGCGCTTCAACCCACCACCCTCCACCACCTTATCACCCGCCTGCAGAGCGGCCCAGGCTTCATAAAAACGGGGCCATGTCTTATATTTCTTTATAGAGGTATTTAACAATTCATTCTCCCGAGTTTTAATAGTGTCTGCCCTCTGCCTAGATATCTCCACCCCCCCTACACCACCACCACCACCACCACCACCACCACCACCAGCCCACCCTTCCCTCTCCTCCCCGTCCCCTCGCTTTTGAAAATGGATATCTATTCATTTGGTGGAAGCGTTGCCTCTGGGGGCTTTTTAGATTCTCAAAAAGCCAGACTCCTCGCGGCGAGACAGATTCCTCTTTGTTTGTTCTCCATGTGACACATAGCATCGCTCTCGCTCCTAAATCTTTTGCTCCTTCTCGCTGTCCTCCAGATCTGTATCACGAGAGGAAAAAAAACTCCAGATATGTCAGTGCTCGCACTGACATATCTGAGTTTTTCTGTTGTCTCGCTTTTTATTGACAGTAAAAGATGCCGTCGTGTCGTGTGACGACAACAAAGTGCAACCCGGAGAAGTCGAACTGCGTGCGAATTGTGAAACACTCCGGCACCTCGCCTCTAACTATATCCAACCTTTTCTCTCACGCGTTGGGCCAGATGGCCCCGCAGCCCGTCGAACAGATTTCTCTCAGTGTGAGTGTTTGTGTGTCAAAAATGTTGCTCGAACAGCGGGGGGGCCTTGTCAGTCAGATCGGGCAGCCGGGCTGCACCGCGCGGCCGTCGTCGTCGTCGTCATGAGAAGAGGTCTTTCCCTTTCAAACCGCGCGCTTGATGTTCAGCGAGCGAGAAACAAAAGTGCAGATGAAGGAGCGCAAGAGACGAGTGGCGTGAGATTGTGCAATTGATCTGGCTTTGCCACAGCCGGCCCCGGCTCCTTTCCCCCCGTCGCGGGCGAGGAAGGGGGAGATGGGATGCCGCGCCACGGGTTTCCAACAGCAAAGCAGAGCTCAAGCGGGGATTCCTCGTTAGACTTGAAAAGGTGGAAACCGAGACGACAAGCCTGGTGGCGCATGTGGTAAGAATCACAGTACTGGGATGAGGCTACCACAAGAGTGATAGCCTCATTCAAAAAACCAAGGACACTGCTTCCTAGTGATGATGCTAAACATAGAAGCAGATCATTATTTCTCTCCTATTCTCCACTCTGGGCCATAATCAATTCCTATGACCCAGTTCTTCTGGAAGGAACCACCATAACTGTAAAACTAAATACCGACAAAGACCGCAGACAGCTCGGAATTTACAACGACATTTTCAGCCACGCTGGCAGCGTGGCTCTAGGGGCGGCGATATCAGTTGGTCCGAAGTTTGGCTTTTGTGTTACTGTTTTTATGTACTTTATCAAAATTGTGATTTGTTTGTGGATGTTATTATCACGCTGGTGTTTTGGATGAACTACAACCGCCATCATGGAGCTCGTTTGCCTATTGTTGTCATTTCAGAGAGAGAGCGTTCCTATTGGCCGTGCTCCGGCCATGTGAGCGGTGCTCGGTATTCCCTCAAGAGATCTCAACATGGCTGCCGGGTCACAAACTTTCTCATTTTACAGCTAAACCGTGCACTACAAGATGATTCTGAAAACATTCGAGGCGAAAAATAGGCATTAAGGTAACATAATATTGATTCATATTTGATCAGCGCTGCCTAGTTTGACCGTTTGGTCGGAGTTCGCGAGTGATTGACAGCCGGCTCTCATAGACGGCAGCTGGACGGCAGACTCCAGGTCAGCTCTGACTGGTTCTTTTCCATCTTGCAGATGCCGTTAGGAGCACCGGAGGACACATAGGCACATGTTTTTTTTTTTCATATTACCTTTTTCATGTACTACTGTCAGGATATAGCGACCGTTTTATGAAAAATAACTTTTTTTAATCATATTTGCTCCAATCTCGCCGACTTCAGCTTTAAGTATCGTGATAATATCGTATCGTGGGGCCTCTGGTGATTCCCACTTCTAATGTGAGCATGCTGATGTTAGACTCTTAGTCTTGGTATTAATATGCATAGAGACTCTAAAAACCCAGGAGTGATGATAAAGTACTATAAAAGCTGTCGATTTCACGCCAAGTGATATATCAAAGGTCCACACACACATGAAATAACAGCTTGCCACTCAGTATCTGGGCAGTATCTCAAAACAGTCAGACTTTTTATGAAAATGCCACGACATTGAAAAAAAGAAAATGAGAACATCTGTTTTTGCCAATGTCCAGTAGTTCATAGATAACATGAAACTAAAGTAAAATTGCCTAACTCAAACTTTGGTCACAGCTAAGTTCATATGTCCCCTGATTGGTTACATCTGCTGAAAGCCACTAATGCTCTTAAGCCTAAATCCAAACATTAATTTGGGAAATGAACACCCAACATTCAAGCCAAAACGAACTGAAGCCACTGAATCATAACCGCCATCCGCAGATGTTAAGCGCGACTGACTCTAAAACTCATTATCCGTCTAAATTCTCTTCATCTGATCAAACAAGCGCCGCCTGTTAGGACAACATAGACGCTATCAGGGCCTGGCCTGTATGTGGCGCCATGTTTGGTGTGGTCTGAACCTGGAGACTGTGCTTGCCAGGTCCCCAAATAACCTTCACCAACCCCCCCCCGCCCCCTCTGCATGTTTTTTTATCTACGTGGTTCACCCGAGTTCTCCGCCTCAAACAGACAACAGCATCTTTACAGTTTTTATTCCACTGAGCCATCACTGATTCTGCTGCAAGTTTTAAACACACACACATTAGCCTGAGGGGGTTAATGATCATTTGGAGTGTCAGACATGAGACAGTATTCACAGTGGTGGAAGACGTACTCAGATCCCATACTTAAAGCTGCAGTGGGTGGAAATGGAGCAAATATGATTAAAAAAAGTTATTTTTTATAAATCGGTCACTATATCCTGACAGTAGTGCATGAGATCGGTAATCTGAAAAAAAAAAATCATGTGCATCTGTGTCCTCCGGTGCTCCTAATGGCATCTCCATGATTTCACAGACCGGAGGAAAACAACCAATCAGAGCCGTCTCTGAGCAGCTGTCAATCAATTTATGGTAAAAGCCACTACACACTGTATCATTTTTTTTTTGTTTTCCTTTTTTAAGTAGATCTGTATGATGCAAGGCTGCATCATGCTCCTAGACCTACTGTACCAAGCATACAGAGGAATTGCCATATATCATTTCTCCTTTACAAGTTTAAAGTGGTGACTGATAGACAAACATCCTATTCCTGAATCCAAAATATGCACAAGGCAGATAAAACGACGGAGACAGAGAGGAGGAAAGAAAAAAAAAAAAAAAAAAGGTTCGGGGTGACAACGGTTGGAGCGCGTCTAAGTCGTTTCGGTATAAATCCCCTCTGATTAACCTCCATGGTGGAGATAAAAGCAGCGATATGCCTGAAACGACTTAATAATGTCAGGCACAGTGTAAAACACACACCAGCGGCTTTATACATTATGCACCAAAGGCCAGCAGAGGGACTCCTGCGAAAAGATAACATGACCTACCCCCGTGAGAGAGACGGAGAGGAGAGAGAGAGAGAGAGAGAGAGAGAGAGAGAGAGAGAGAGAGAGAGAGAGAGAGAGAGAGAGAGAGAGAGAGAGAGAGAGAGAGAGAGAGAGAGAGAGAGAGAGAGAGAGAGAGAGAGAGAGAGAGAGAGAGACACACGGAGGAGACGAACAGGCAGCCACTTAGAGGGGAAGAGAGGCTGGATGGAGACAGAGGAGGAAATGAGAGGGTCAGCGATGAGGATTTAACAAGTCTATCATCTACAGTACGTAGTTGACTAAGGGAGGATGGAGATGGAGGAGGAGGAGGAGGAGGAGGAGGAGGAGGAGGAGGAGGAGGAGGCCACTCCAAAGGCCCCTGAGGGCTGTTCACATAACTGCCATTAATCTGCACATGATTCAGCAGAGAGAGAGAGAGAGAGAGAGAGAGAGAGAGAGAGAGAGAGAGAGAGAGAGAGAGAGAGAGAGAGAGAGAGAGAGAGAGAGAGAGAGAGAGAGAGAGAGAGAGAGACCACCCTTGTGGCCTGTTGTATCATTCAGGGGAGAAATTTTACACATATCCTTCATATCAGTAATAAGTCAAGACTTTGCCATGATATCGATCAGCCGCCTGAGAGATTTATTAGCCACTTTGAAGGGACAAGCTCCCCAATAAGTGCTTATCAACTGCAACTAATTGTCACTAAAAAGTCAACAGTTATGAATACTGGGGAATTTCCGGTGTCAATGACTTACGGGTTGATTATTTTCCACAGTTTAATGCTGAAACCAAGCAAATATAAAGCAACTATACCTATTATCTATTAGCACTGGAATAATGGGACCTTTTAAAGATACTGATATTTTTGGATTGCAGTTGTAAGAAGTGGATATTTGGGGATTTGCATGCAGACAATAAAACAAGGATAAAAATCTTCTACCACATCAGAAATGTTATAGTATAATCTTATAGTAGCCTACTCAAGGCAAGGCCGACGGACCCGGTACTGGATCGGACGCATCGTATCCTCTGGCGTGGTTACAAAAAAGTTGCAATAGAAGATGATCCATGTATAGAAGATATTCATGTCATCCTGTTTTGAAACATGAGGTCTTCAGTTTTCAGAATCTGTAAACCAACTGTATGTTGTCCAAACTATGTCTTATTACGAAGTAGTTTAACAATAAAGTCAAAATATAGTAGAAATTTAAGCTTTGTAAAGATACAAGCAAGTTGTGTTCAAAAGATCCGGAATAATTTTTCTCCTCAGTCTACAATAGAGCGCTCCAGGGATGACGTATTTTTGTAGGCCAATCAGGAAGTAAGTTAGCATCGCCCTGGTTACCTCGACAAAAAAAGCCAATGGGATTTTTCTACTGGGTTTTGAATTATTGCAGAAAATAAGCTCTGTGGCAAACAAACATTTATGATACTTACACGTTTGTTCAGCAAGATAATCTTCACGAATGAACACCATTTTTATGATTTTTGAAGTGTGAAAAAATCTCTTCAGCTTGTGTTAACCACAGACGTTATTTCAGGCATCTAACTAAAAAACCCATTCAAAAGACCCATTGACTTCCAGACGATGGAACCGGAAGTGCTAAAGTGCTAACTCATTTCTGGGTTTAAGGACTCATTCCTGTAGCGCTCTATTTGGAATAAAGCCTGGACAAGTGCATTGAAGTCAGGTAAAATTTCTGATGCACGCATGGTCATCTCTTAAGTGTTCAAGGCTCGCACCCCCGGCTAACTGTTTTGTTAGAGTGTGTGAATGCCAGACGAGCTGTGGCGGACTCGCACAAAGCTTTCAGCTGTGCGCGAGGACAGCGTCCACAGACGTACTTCAAAATAACTCACATAATTAATTTCAGGTAGAAAGAATTTCTAAATACTTTTAATATAAAAGGTGGCCAGCGACAACATTTTCATTTGGGCATGTTTTGACCTCGCAGGCTGAATGGAACCAGTCCCCAAGGTCTGGTCTGGTCTGGTGTGTTCGCTTCAGTTTTGTTCGTATGAATCACCATTTAGACAAATGTGGAAAACTCAACTCGTCACTGAACGCTGGGCTGGGGCAGCAGCTCCTGGTGATGCAGGTTTTACACCAGGGTTTATATTCATTAAATACAGCACCTCCACACCACACTAGTAAGGTCATATATGTGAAATAAAATAATAATCATAACAAATAATATTCACTAGTGGTCAGAGACGGACTTCTATCATAACAGAGACACTGAGTTTTTAATAAAACTCACATATTATAGAGTGTGCGGTCACAGATTTATCAGTCCTGCTCTATTCTCAATCGCCCAGCAGAGGATTCCTGTGTGGAATCTGTAATATTTGACGCCGGTCAGAACAGAGCCACAGAAATAACAACAACAACAACAACAAAACGGCGTTTGCTGTTTGGACATGTGGCGAGGCTGCGGCGACGGCTTTAAAACATTCGGGAGGACCGCAGGATCTACCATCGCCCTTCATGTCTTGAAAGAGCCGAGCCGTTCAAACGGCTTCCTCTGAAGCGCTGCGATGGCTCCCTCCAAAGGGTGGGCGATTGTGTCGGCCTCCGCCCAGACGCGGCGGCCGCGCCTCCATCTCTGCTGCTCTTGAAGATACCGCTGTGGCTCTTTTGGCGGGCTCGACCCTGGCAATCAGCGAGACTTCAAAACCCCGCCGCCACCCTTTGAACGGTGCCCGGGAAACGTCTGTTGCCAAGCACCGCTTTCCTCTCGGCGCCGAGATTAGAGACGCGGACGAGGGGGGAAACACTGGTGCTTTCAGATGCTTTTTCTGTCTCCTCGTCGAGCAATGTCTAGTTTCACTACTGTACACAAATGCAACCTCACGCCCAGCTCAAACGACGCCAACATAAATATACGTCACTATTCTGCATGATTGCACAATGCATCAAAACAACCTCAGAGCAGAGTTTACCATATAATGGTTCAAAAATAAATAACAGTGGAATAATTAACAGTATCTTAAATGTATAATCTGCAGCATTTTCCTAAAAAATAATGTATAGACTGATACATAAGTAATCCCTCTCAATTATCACTTATGACCCACTAGCAGTGTGTGGTGGTGTATGTATTTTGCAGAGACCCTGCCCTCTGCCTGGATTGCTGTTGTGTTTGGGACGTTTCTGGGCCTCATGTGGGTGTGTAACCTCAAGCGAATAACAGTACCTCTCCCCCACACACACACACAGAGAGCAGACTGGCCACAGCGACAGGGTGAAGCGTGCGCTTTGGCAGCATTCATTCAAAATCCGGCAATACCGAAGGGTTGTGCGGAGGCAGCCCCGGCGGCTAGGACGGGCCATTGAGTGACCTGTGCCCACCTTGGACGAGCCTCCGTCCCCAAAGACGGACTAGTTAAATGTAGTGGATATTACATGCACAGTGTTGCCGACTTGGTGACTTTCAGACTTTTCAGACCCTGTCAGCCACTCCTCTGGCAGCACACACAGGGCTTATTAACCCCGAATGTTTGAGTGTAGCCCCCCAAAGTAAATTTAAATGTAAGCCAAAGTGAAGCTCCAATGTGAGATACTCTTCGAAACATAATAGCCTGTCAAAATAAATGCAGGTCTCTATGTCTATGTTTATTTGTATCACTCTGCTGGTCCGAAATCTCCTCCACATCTTGGCTAGCCCCAGTAGCCCCAGTAGCCCCCAATAGCTGCGTTCCATTTCCTAGGCTACAGCCAGGTGGGTTGCGTTTCCACTGACCTGTTAAATATATTAGGTGTCAGTGACTTCACATATGTTGTTTCCAGATCAGTGAAAATTCAACGCGACATGCATATGCTATGTAAAGATATTTGGAGGATATGCTTATAATTGTATAGCCTAATCAATACACGGGCCGGCGTCGCCAATTATGTTTACATTGGGCCCGCTCACAGGAATCAAATGCCCGCCCACGGATTTACGTCTGCCGCTGGGTCTGTGCGGAGGTGTGGGTGTGTTTATTTGTGCTCTAGAACGTAAAACAATCCGAAAATAACATTTTTTTCCTCTGATTCACTGCTTTGTTCTCGCTAACGCCACTCCCTCTCTTTATTCACCACCGCTGCTCTCTCTCTCTGGCTCGTTGAGCCGGGGGAGGAAGGGCCAACTTTGAATGCCGTGTGTTTACAAATAGCAACCGACAATGCTACGTAATATACCTTTAAGGGTGCTTTCACTAACCATAGTCCGTTTGGCTAGTCCAAATCAGAGTGAAATTTATACTTTGGGTTTGTTTTCTATTTAGTCTGGTTCGGTTTCACAGTGCACAAATTAAGGAAGAACGAATTTTAAAAAATGTTTGCTGAGGGGCGTGAACAAAGGAATGAATATATATTTTTTTGTCTCGAGAGCTGCCACTTCTATGTAGGGAATCCCAGACTTTCTACGGACTGATCTACTGCAGATGTAACATATGCCTCTTGCATGTTACATACACAATTTCAGCTTTAATAAATTGTTACTATTAATTTTTCTAGTAATTTTACCTTTATTTGATAGTCGTTAGGTGTACATATTTGTGTTATTTTCATGTTTTTATGTGTTTTATATCTAATATTTAATATTACAGTATCCAAGGTAACGATGGGGGTCAGACCGGGCTTGTATCTCCCAGGTGAGGGTGTGTAGGTAAATTTGAATCAGTAAATATTAATGTATAGTCTATGTATAATGTATAATCTAAGAGACCGGGCTTGTATCTCCCAGATGAATGGGTTTCCCAAAGTGCTTGTAAGCAAATAAATCCACCTTGAATTTACATTGGAGCTGTCTGTGGTTCGTTGGAGTGTAACGTTAACCGTCAGCCGTTAGTCTACAATCCAACACAACGCAGAGACTACTGGCTGCCACCGCTATCAGCGGTACAAAACAAAGTATGGAGGAAGTAAACAGAAGAAAGACCACCCGTTACACGCACATGAAGTGCCGGTTTATCTCGAATGACTTTATAAACATCACTATTTATTTGGATTTATTATTGCAGAAGTCCAGGTCAGTCCTCTTCCACTCTATTTAACTTGTCCTTTACCTGTGTCCATCTTAACAAATGCCCACATAGGCAGAATGCATTTTGGTTCGCTTGGGAACGGACCAAGACGGCTTTCGAGAGGTGGTCTTGGACCGCTTGTTTCGGTTTCCACATCAGAGTACGATTACTGCGTTTACAACTTCCCAAACGAACCAGACCAGAGTTCCATTAAAACGGACTAAATGTTAGCTTTTGAAAGCGCCCCAAATCTCCTGGCTGACTTATTATTGTTATGTCTTTCAAGAAAAATAATAGTTTTTATGACTGAGTACAAAACTATTTGACTTTTTTCAGCTATGCGCTGAGTCCATTTGCTTTCGAAGGAGTCATTTATCCAGCAGCCTTCCCTCTGCTGGTGACTAAGTGTGGACCAGACTCTGTGTCATGTCTGTGGGTGCTGCTGTGGCCAAAAAGGCCCTACAGCCAGCCATACATCATCAGATATTGATACGGTTCCACCACAGCGCTACGGCTGACATTTGATTCATAGCTCTGGGTGCTCTTTTTGAATTCCTAACAGTCAACAAGGGATCACGGGGAAATGTCAATGTTGTGTTGGTTTGGGGCGCCTCAATGACATGACGGAGAATGGTAAAAATAATGGAGGTGGTCGAGACAGGTAGCTAACTTTTTCTCGAGCTAATGGCCCTTTGGTGTGTGACTGTGTTTGTGTTTACGGAGGCAGGGTTTAGATGGATTCAGATCACTTCAATTCAATTCAATCACTTTTCTATTTCCAGCCAGTCCTGCCTCCGATGTTTAGCATAGTTGAGTAAGAAAATACACCAAATTAAAAAGCTAAATTAGAAAATCGGGGTACTTGGTGTTAATTATTTATTCACGCCATGGGAGGGTGCGAACGACTGTAGCCGAGTGAGTTACACCATTTTTTTCCCCTTCTGAATACACTTTGGACATAGGCGCTAACACATGAGAAAGACTGTATGTGTGCCTTGCCTATTTAGCCAGCCTATTTTTTGGCATGGGGGAAAATAAATCAATCCAAACTACGGACCATAGAAGTTAGCCTGTCACTATAAAATTCATTGTGTGTTTGTGACCAAATGAATGTACGGTTGGTCTGAAGTGTCTAAAAAATTTGAAAACTATTCATAAAAATGGTTCTATAATAGCTCAATTGGCCATATTGCATAGTTTTTTTTGTTTGTTTTTTAAGAATATTGTGCATGCAATGGGAAGAGGTTCACTTGAGAGTAAAGTTGGTTTGAAGTGTATAAAAAAACCCTGAATTTTGTTTACAAAAATCTGAGGAGTTAATTTGGCCATTGTACAGTACATGCACTTTTGAGACGGCCCCTAACTTCAGCTTGTGACTTTCCCGTCTATTGTCAACTCGTTCAAGGTGTCAAAACATCAGTTAAAAGGTCTTATTGATAACACTTTTATGTAGACGAATATGTAAAAAAACAAAAAAAACAACAACATCTACAGAGCCTTTAGGTGTCGAATACAAGTATGGCTTTTCCTGAAAGAAATTATTATGATTGTGAATTAATCATATAAAAACTTTTGGCGAGTGTTTTGTTTATCTCTATGGAAGATATCTGACGTTTGGTTCCCACTTCTAACGAGGCTTGTGAGCCAATAGTATAACAACGTTGGTATCACATATCTCTGGGTTGTCAGTTAAGTGTGGAAAAAACGGATAAATGGCTGAGATTGACGGTAAGTGCCTGGCAACGGCTAGTTGTGAAGTAAATGCAATCGGAGGGAGAATACGACATTCTAGTGGCTCAATGTTATCAATAGCACCTTTCAGCTTTATCCTGAACTGAAAAGCAAATCTGGTGAAAACTGTCCAAAAGCTATTGATGATGGATATTGTATAATTTGTGCATTATCTGTTCTTATCCTTAAAAGCATCGTATTCGTTTGGACCCTTCATGCAGGCTTAGGCATTGTTGTGAGCCGGTGTGAGGTTGAATGATCGATGTTGGGGTGAGACTTGAAATTTCACTGATTGCCATATTTCAGCCGCAAAGATGTCACGCCCCTCTGTCGAGTGTGAGAAAGTTCACGTTCGGGGGGCTTACGACAACCTTTCAAATCCCCGCGGACAAACCGAATGTGTGGATGTCAGACTCCAAACAGAGCTGTTCAGATGACATTTTGGAGATGTGAGGTTTTTCTCCCAACAACGGTGATATGTTTATCCTGCAGACACTTGCTAGAAGTTTACACCTGCCCTTTGGAGAAAATAGCGCTTTGCTTTTTTTTTTTCTGCGCTGATGAATGTGGCTTCTAACAAACATCCCCTGACAGAAGAGGGCTTAAACAGTGCATGATCCCTCTCACCGCCAACCGCTGTGCACACACACACACACGCGCGCATCCTTCGCGACACAATATAATATGCACTTCACAGCCCGCGGATGAAATGAATGCAAATAACCGTGCGAGAAAGGCTTTTGAGCGTGCCAGAGAAATCAGTCTGTGGCCCCCTGCTCTTTTAACATTTGCTAAAAAATCCATCACGTGGCGTTTGCAGAGTAAGCAGAACGCCAGATAGACTGTAACAAATGCATGTTCTCTCTTTTGTCACCTTTTTCTTTCCTTTTCCTGCCGAACCTTTCAAGTGCACACACACGTACTTCCTAAGCTCCTGCGGCAGGCCGGCGGAGAGAGCAGGAGAGGCATGACAATAGACTGAAAGGAGAGTCAATATCGAGCCGAGGAGAAAAAGAAAGGCAAAGAACACTGAAGGTCTACACCTATTGTGTGTGTGCATGCGTGCGGGTTGTACTTTTAAGTCCTTTTTGAAAGGTACACACCCCTGCTCGGTGCCGTCTGAAGTGTCAGACGGTTTCTCTAATGAATGCGTGTCAAGCCGCTGAGCTCTGTACAGGAGATTTAACTAGCTGTTTTCTTTGTGATTTTTTATTTCGTAAGGCGCGCCGTGAGAGGGCGAGGCGAAGAGCGATCGGAAAAAGAAACCGAGACAAATGAGTGGTTCACCTTAAGACAGGGGAGATCATCGTCTCTTCACCTCCGCAATCTGTGGACCGCGTCTTCCTTTAACCGCTTTAATAACAGCACTGAGTGAAAGCACTGAATGTCAGCTCTGCTGGAGTGCCCGGCTGTTGGTTTTGAAGTAGCTGCCACGTCTAAACAAGCCGAAGCTCTAAATGTGTTTCTGTGAAGTGGTTCAGAGGGGAAGATGCCTGACATTAGGGTTGTCGTGGAAAAGAGAAAAATAAGAGAAAGCAGGTGGGAGAAATCGACAAGTCTGTGTATATTGCACAGGTACGGGCCAACCGATTATGGGCGAAAGAGATTGAGAAGACTGACATCGCGTCACAATGCTCGATGCTGACATTTCACGCAACAGTTAGAAAAAAAACAAAACAGCAGGTAAGATGATGCAGGAGACTAAGCCCTTACAAATAATGCATGCGAAGAAGAAGATCTATTTTACTACGTGACGAGAACACTGACGCCGACGTTTCTCTGGCAGATCATTGGTTCTAGTCCTGTGGAAACCACGCACGTCCAAAATGTCTCTGTTTTCAGTCGTGACAATGCGTTTTTCAGGTTTGTAAATGGTTTATTTCGTTTAGAGTCACAGCGTAATCCTTATTCATTTCATGAAATCAAACCCAGTTTTGATGCTCTTTATTAGGGATGCACCGATACCAGAATAGACCGATGCTGACTCAAATAGCCGGTGACAATGGAACCGACATATTCAATTCAGTTCTATGTGTATATACTATATGCATTATATACTAGAATTTTAATTCCTGTTTAAGTTTTGACTGATTTCTTGCTGCATTAAAAAGGTTTAAACTTTATATTTACACTTTATTTCAATAATAAATAACAATTAAAATTGATATATTTTGTTTTACAAATTTAGGAAAGCGATGTTTAAGTCGAGCTTGATGTTGCCTTACACGTAAAAGAATGATCCCAGTCACTTCCACACAGTGAGGCATACAGCTTATTAATTAAAGACTGGTATTGGATCGGAACTCGGTATCGGCCGATACCCAAAGCCCAGGTATCGGTATTGGGACTGAAAAAGTCAGATCGGTGCATCCCTACTATTTATGGTCAGCAACTTTCTACAACAGCCATTCGGTGTATTTCCATTCTGTAATGAGTCTGCCATTCCTGTGCTGGATTCAAATTGTCTACCTACGTACGAGATATTCACATGAAACGATGCATGTGTGTAATCCAGCGTTGCTGTTGGTAATTTTATCTCATTGATATCAGAGCTGTATTAAGTTACTGCTAACCAAGCATTGCTACCACTGCTATTTCACAATAAAAACACTAGTACAGTGCCCATTTGGAACGGGCCGATTGGTCGGCCCCCAGAAGTTCTGCTCGTAACGTTGTTGAGAACCGGGGTACGGCTGCTCGCATCAGCCAGTGTGAAGTTGACTGGATGAACGATTCTTGAGATATGCGAAGGACAGTTAAACATACATACACAGACAGACAGATTCCTTTCTAGTTAGATGATGCTGCTACAGCGCAACCTATTGGCCAAATGGCACCAAATTAACCATAGTCTCTCAGTCGTCATTTCTACACATGTCCACCAAATGTGGTTGCACCAGCACAAAGCGTCCAGGAGAAATGACATTTTTTGTAATATGTCCTGTCCAAAGCATTTTGAGCTAACTTTGAGAGCCAGCTATAGAAAAACTGTATGGACCATCAAAAATCCGATAGAGTAACTTTTTCCGGCTTAGTCCAAAGTTGCTCTGTACCAAATTTGGTGACGATTGCTCAAAATTTGAAGGAGGTGTAGCAAAAAATCCGATTTAGACAAAATCTTGACGCAAATGGCCGTGGCTTATGTGAATAGATTTGTCTGGACCAACAGCATCCAGGGAAAAAAAATTGTTTCTGAGAGTTAAGGTTCATAAGGTAACAGGCCAAAACGTAAAGTTCATTGTAATAGCGCAACCATCTGGTCGAATTGCACCATATTCGACACTTTGCACTCCCTCGGCTCCCCGATACACAATACACCCGCCAAGTGTGAAGTTGATCGGACGAGCGGTTCTCGACACGTGCGAAGGACATACAGAAAGACGGACAGAGATTAACTCGCTCTATAGTTAAGATTAAACTGGAAAAGAACACAAGATGGCTTTTATTGGGAAGTAGTCATCAAAAATGCATCAACAAAAGAAAACAGTCTTTTTTTCTGCATGTTTTTTAAACAGCGGATCACTTTTAAATACCGCAGGGAGTAACGGAACAAGAAGGAGCAGCCTCAGTGAGCTGTTAGCAACTTCTTTTACTGCACCCTGCTGTTGTGTGGAAAGCTACTCGCGCCACGCACAGCGTGAAATCAGACGGTGGTCTCTTGGGTTGATGGGAAAAAAAAGCTTCTTTATTAAAACAACATGTTTTGGCTGCGCTGTAAGCAGATACACCCGTCGCTCTTCTCTCTCTGACAAAGCAGAAGCTCGCGGAGGGCTGTAGTTTTAAACTACACTTGCTGTTACCAGGGTAACCACGAGCGTTGCCAAATCAACCGGAGCCATTACAACTTCAAGAAAGGAGGAGAATTGTCTCAACTTGACTAATCCCTTGTGTTATTTCCGTCTTTTTTCATTTTCTCCCCCCCCTACATTATTTTTTTCTATCCTGTTTATTTGGCTTATTGCTTTCACCTTCGCTGCAATATCCTATGTTGTGTACACATCTATATTGCATATGAACCTGTTCCTGTGGGTGCAAAAGTGACACTGAAAACATCCTCGCACAAAAAGGGATGTTACGTCACACACCACGGGCATGTTTTCAAGATAAATCGACTTTTGTTTATGCCTTCGGTGCATAAAACTCTCCCTGTCAACCTTTATGTCTGCGACCGTGGCGTTTCATTTCTCCATCAGCGGGAACGCCGCTAGTTCATCATCCCGCGCAGGAGAGGTGCAACACGGGCCCCTGAAATTCAGCCGGGGATGCAGGAGACAGGAAACAGGGCAGCGGGAATGGATTTGTTATGTAGTTGCTGACGTACAACCAGGTGCTAAAGCGACGGTGGGAATGTATTAAAAATCAGAGCGTGTGCATTCTTGCACCGGCAGTTAAAGTTATATGCAACTGCGAGGACAACTCTGCCAGCGCGATTAGTAATTCATCATCTTTTTTACCGAATGTGAGGGATAAGTGCAAGGGAGCTGGGTCAAACTTTTCTTCGTCTAAAAGCTTAAAAGTCACCAGGACCGAAAAAACTTCTACTCTCAGCCTCCGACTAAAGCATATGATAACTATTCATGCTGTGAGCCGTGGATTTTTTTTTTTTTTTTCTTCAATATAACACAATCTGTCAAAGCTTTATCACTCGCTCTGTGAAGCCAATCGAACGGCTAATCAGCCCATCTACCCAGAAGACTTTGTTCTAAAGTTCACGCCGCGGAGATATCTCGGAAGCTGAGCCACCTCTGTGATAGCGTGAATGATTGGTACAAACGCTCCGAGGGCATGATTTGCTCTAGCCTCCAGGACGGCTCTTATTTGATCTGCTAAGCGCGAGGAGACGGCGGTCGGGGGGGCGAGGATATTATGACTCATGGCAAAAAACCCTGCCTGTCATCTGTATGCAGAGTTCGGCGCTTCCTGTATCAAAGGTCGCCCCCCGGAAACATCCCTCTGTGACAATGACAACGGAGACGGTATTAACCGGCGGCTTCGGGGGCCCGCCTCTCAAATTTAGAGGTGACGCCTGTGACCCGAATCAGCAATTCTGGGAGCAATTGTTATAAAAAAAAAATAAAATCAGCTGATAAGAGCAGAGAAAGTAGAAGAAGTTCAGTAAGAGTTCAGCTGCATCTATTTTGTGCATTCATACTCCTCTAATTTGGCAGGGCTCAGCTATCGCGCGGGAGAAGCCGGGCATGGAGAAACGCTGCTGTACCGAGTGAATGCTATGAAATATTGCACCTATTTCCCTGCAATTTCACACACACACACACACACACACACACACACACACACACACACACACACACACACACACACACACACACACACACACACACACACACACACACACACACACACACACACATGCCATATCACATTTACGAAATATGTAACCCTAACACGGGGGGTGAAAACCATCGTGTAAACATTATGCGTTCCATATATGACCTCTGTGTTTCCTCTTATTGCCCAGTGGGATAACATAAAAATACATGAAGATGTAGAGGGGGATCCATCCATAACCCAGTGGACAGTGGTTCCAGGCACAGCGCAGGCCTTAACTAGCTGGCTGTTGTATACTCATGGGCAGGCAGGTTGAAATATGAGGGCTGAGGACATGAGGTCTTCCCAGAATGCTAAACTCTCTCTCTCTCTCTCCTCCCTCGTCTATATCCCTCGCCCTCTCTCCCGCTCTCCCCCCGCTGTGCCCTGCAACCAATCTGACGCCTAATTAATCCTGAAGGTCTTTTGTTCCGCTGAGGTTTTTCCTCTCTTTCCCCCCACTGCACTCCATCCATCCTCACCTCGCTCGCTCGCTCCCCCCCCCCCCCCACAGCCTGCCTCTCATCCCTCCCCACTGCCAGCTTGGTTTTCACCCCTCCTCCTACACACACACACACCCTCATACATACACCTTATTCCAGCCTCTCCCATTTTGTTTCCCCCCCCGAGGGAGGCACGGCACAGTCCCAGAGAGCAGGACAGAGGTAACAGATGTTTTCCTTTTTTTTTTAATCTTTGGGGTAATTTAATCGAGACCAAAATGTACGACTGTTGTTACATTTATTCCCAGCGTTCTACTAATTATGCTCGTATGAGACATTTTCATGGTTTTCACTATGCAGGTGTGCAACGGAGACAATAAGCAGCAGAATAATAATAATGCAAAGATGTATACTGCAACCCTACATGGCTCGGTCTTCATGTCTTCAAAGGAATAGTGCCTCATTTTGGGAATTATACTTATTTACATTCTTGAAGAGAGTTAGATGAAAAGGTCGATACCACTCTCGTGTCCGTAAGCTAAATATGAGGCTACAACCAGCAGCTAGGAAGCTTAGCTTTTACCTTGCATGGCAGCTGGATGGTTTAACAGTAGTTATATAGCACTTCAACCTGCTTTATAATATAAAAGACATGAAAATCTCACTTTTTACAATATGGGACCTTTAAGCCACAACACTGGACCGGACCGCCTTCCCGAATTTTAGCACTAGGTGTCGCCAAAACTCGGAGGAGCGACCTGTCACTATAGCTGGTCCACCTTAACAGCCTATCTTAAGTGAGCCTTGCCTGAAGTTGTCGCTAACTTCGGGGCTAACCCCCTTGACTTTAATCAGCAGGTGGCAAGCAAGACACGGGAACTTGGTTTGTGTCTCGAGGAGTTGTAGCATTTATTCACCGACAGTCTAAACTGTACACACACTGCACTGCTACGTTCACAGCTATAATGTTACTGATAACTTCATACTCACCGTCACACACACACACTCCCTCTCTCCCTCTCGACCGTACACTCGCTAACGTTACGAGCCGTTGGGGTTGCAATACACTGGCTGACGAAAGCTGGCATGAAAGCAAACTGTTGTAATCTCGTACACTGTACCGGACCAACAAAATCGACCCAATTCTAAATTGCGGGATCACACATCACACAAAAATCCATCTTGTCAGGCTTCAACTAATGCGTTCGCGTCCGGCAAGCTAGACCACTGGCCAATCAGCGTTTTGTGAGGAGCCACTAGCAGCTATGGGCGTGGCTTAGGCTTGTGAGGCGACACGGAGGAGAGGCGACTGTTCATTCTAAATAACAATGGCGGCTCCTGAAGAGGTTAGCGTAGATGCTGCAATAGCATCAGTTATATCAGAACTGGAGAGTATTTCTTCATTGAAAGAAGAGCAAAGAACGACACTGAAGGCTTTTCTTGATGGAAAAGAGGTTTTCGCTCTTCTCCCGACTGGCTTCTGCAAGAGTTTGATTGACAGATGGTTCATACAATCACCTGCCAAGTATTTTTTTGAAAATGCCTGCCCCTTTTTTCAAAGAGTTTCCAATGACGGCTTCTCAGATGGTTCTGTGTAACAAGCCATCTGGCGGGTCAGGTTACCTTAGCTTAGCATTAAGACCGGAAACCTGACTCTGTCAAGCTTAACTCTGTCCAAACTACAAAACTAAAAATACGTACAAAAAATCGAAATGTAAAACGGGGGTTTATTGGCCACACTATTTCTTTGGCTGGAGCAGTTGCCAGGTAACCAGGTCTTCCTAACAGAACTTTTTTAAGCATGCCATGTACGTACACACTGATGATAAGATGTGTAATTTCATTTCACTCCAATTGATGCAACAAAAGATGTGTTTTTCAGATACAACGAAGAAACTAGTTTGAATCAATACAGATGATACCAGACTGGTGCAAAGGTGAGTATTTTAACATAACAGCCGTAAAAAAAAAAACACCCCGCTCGTATTCTATCCCGCAGCCAAGCAGAGCATATCAGCAACACGAGCCATGTTGCCTCAGCTTTGGCAACGAGGGGAGGAAACCCCCGGGAAAACATCTACAGAGGTTTGGGAAGCCCAGAGGGTCCGAGTGATCAGCCAGGCATGTGAGTAGGTGGACAGGGACAATCTCTGGCAAGGGATGTGACTGTGTCTATGGCTGTGTAGCAGAACAGGGCCGATGTTCTGGACGTTTTTTGTTTTGAGGATATAATACGGTCTCATGGCTGATTATTATTTTGTGAAAACCTAAATCCACTATCAGCAGCTAAGATGTCTGTAATAAATTCAGGAGGCATTGAAACATCAACACCATATTTGTAGACTAATTGCGGTAGCTAAATGAACTAATTTATGAGCAGAAGGCAAGCTGCTATAATATGTAAAACATACTGTATGTGTAATTGCAAATAGGATAATGGATTATCTGCATAAATAAATTATAGCTCATTTCTCTTTTTCCTTCCTCTTCCTCCTCTGTCTTACCCTATCAAAAGATTTTACATGGCTGGCTATAAAAATTATTAAGAGGACCAGTTATTATTATTATGCTTCAGGTTCATACTTGTATTTTGGGTTTCTACTAGAACAGTGGTTCTTAAACTATGGTACACGTATCACTGGTGGTACGCGCTCTCTCTCTTTAGTGGTACGCGGAGGAATCTCTGACTATCGATTCCTCTGTATTGATGCTTTCCCACAGTTACGCATGCACAATGATGCATACGCAGTATGTAACTAAGAACTACGTTCTACCCCCCTTTTATTGTGTCCATGTTGCTAGAAAAAGGAACAATTGTAATTCTTAGAATGCAATTTTGAGGGACTTTTTAGCTCCTACTTCAGAGTAGGTACTTTCGAGGCACAAGAGGAAGCGCGAGTGACACCAGTGACGCAAGTGTGCGATGATCGGTCGAACACATGAGCCAGTGCAGCACCGGCAACTACCATTTTTTACAAACGCGTTAGCCACGCAAACAACAGACAACGCAAACAAGAGCTCATAACGAAATAAAACGAAGAAAACACAAACAAATAGACCGACAGTGAAGTCCAGAAGTTAACTCGTTTGTGAGCACACACCCACTAAGCCAGTAGCACAAAGAACATCCACTGAGCCGAAGAACGATACCCAATTCAAACTGAAATCTCAAAAGGTACTTGCCGTGACAGCTGTTTTGCTTGAGTTTATATGATTGTGGCATGTAACAGAGTTCTTTATTTATTCTTATATTACTAAAAAAAACTCCAAAGTAGTCGATCTGTTGAGTGTTTGATGGTTATTTATTTCTGCTGAACGGTCAGTCACGTTTAGCCCTGACAAATTCTCAATTTCCTGTATCATCAGGAAATACTAGCCCCACAGAAGGGACTTTTTCGTCAACTACAACTAGGAACTAAATTTAGTCGCTGGCTCCTCTGGTTGAAATGCAAGTGTAGTTCCTGAGTTCCTCAAAAGATTCTTGGTCCCCTGGGAAACTTCTTGTGGTGGAAAAGCCTTAGAAGAGACTTCCAGTCCTCTGAGAGACTGCCAAGAGCGCCACAAAAATGTGATATCAGCCTCTAGGTATCAGCTAATGCTAATATGATCGACTTTATGCTGTTTGAAAGCACATTTTCTGCTTAATTGATCAATACCACACAGTCAATGGAGACCTCATCTTTTTTATCTCCTTCGTGTCTAAAATGTCAGTTCTAATATCCCAGGTATAAATAGTGTTTTGACAGCTTTCTTCTCCCTAATAAGAGCAGAGTATAATAGATTGATAACAGAGCATATTAAAGAGGACCTATCTTATCCTGCTTATTTTCAGGTGCATACTTGTATTTTGGGTTTCTACTAGAACATGTTTACATGCTTTAATGTTCACTTTACTTTTCTCATACTGACTGTGCTGCTGCACCTCTTTTACCCTCTGTCTGAAACGCTGATCTGATTGGTCAGCTGGCCCACTCTGTGATTGGTCAACCGCGCCAAACTCTTCGGACTCCGCTCCAGCTCCGCTGTAACTGTATTTATTACACAGCTTTGTTGAATACTCAATTCTGATTGGTCAATCATGGCGTTCTATGATCTGTTATTTCTTTATAGCAAACCGTCGCTAAGTATAATAGACCGTTGCTATGGGCGCAGTTCTGATGTCGGACTCTGGCGTACCGTTTTTGTGTCAAATTATTGATTTCTTAAGTAAGTAGATGTGTAATAAGCGGGATAATGTACAGCTAGCCGGTCATTGTTGTGAAATAAACCCCTACAGGGCGAGGCAAGCTCTGAAGAGGTTTATTTCACAACAATGACCGGGCTCACTGTACATTATCCCTTACTTGTTTGAGGGTGTGCCAAACTAGCCGTTATGCAAATGTGTTACTTGGTGACATCACCACGTTACGGAAGAAAAGCAGGACTTCAAGCAAGGCGTTTAAGGCAGTTCAGGGTTTCTGTCGGGAAGAGTAACTCCGTTTGGGGTGGACTTTGGGCTTTGTAACTTTGCAGCCATTTTACATGCACCAAAAAACTATATAACACACTAAAGGAAAGGGAAGAAGCACAAAATCACAATAGGTCCCCTTTAAAGATAATCACTAATCTAAAATAACTGAAGATAAAACAGCAAACAATAATATGTTGTGCTGGTTGCAGCATGTGTGTTTTAAAACAATATTCTGGTGCCACATCTGTTGATCTGCTTACTGTACGTCGCCCTGTTGGCTTCATGAACAATCTGATCACCCAGCTGTGAGTGACGTGTGCTGATTTGGGTGTGTGTGTGCAAGTCTCCATTCAGCGTCTATGACGGAGCGGTCCATTGCTCCAGGCTGGAAGGTCATTTAAAGGCCAGACATCCAGACCTCTCCTCTCTTCTCCTCCCTCCTCCTCCTCCCCTCTCTCCCGCCTGAGAGCCAGAGATAAACCTACACATGCCAGCCACACAGGACCAATACTCGTGATTTATCGGGAGCCATTTGGTACCTGAACGCCTATGAAATTGTAATGAAGTTGATTATGCTTTTAATGAAGTGTGAGAGGTTCTTCAGAAGCGATTATAGCCATGCTCCGGCTCACAGCTGGGGGCTGTGGAGGGGAAAGGAAGGAGGGAGGAAGGGAGGAATGGAGGACTGTCACGAACGATGAAGACTTTGTAGGATAGCGTAGGGCGAGCAGAGGTGCAGACAGGAGCGCCACGCTTCTATGGAATAGATTACAGGGGCGTTTTACTGTATGTAAGAGGTGACTTGACCCGACCAACCCCATTTCAGTTCCTCCCTGCTAAGGGATTTTCCCTCAAAGCTGCATGCTGACGGGGGTACATTAGATTCAACAGCCTGCAGCCTCATAGGTCATATTTTGCATACATATTAGACAGTCGAGGATGATTCTAACCTTTCCGTGTACAGGGTGCTCCCATTCAGACGGGGAAACATTATTGTTCGGTAATTTCACACACAAATCTCCACTCTCCCACGCTGCTCCTTCTTTAAATACCACATGATGAGGTAAGTGGCTGCTAAAAGGGCAGGCCGACGGTCCAGGAGCAAACAGCGGCTTTTCGCTCACATTATTATCGTGCGCTAAGTGACAAATTGTAATGAGATACTTTATGGATGCACACAAAGAATTCCCTCCTCGCTATCATTTACAAAGGTCAGATATCAGGATTCATTTTAAATACAGCTACTGGTGTTCTTTAAAAGATTATTCCAGTTTGTTACAAATAGGGTGTTATTTGCATAGTTTTGGCCACTTTCTCAGTTATGATAATCGTCAGCAAAGTAATTGCTTTGTTCTGGGAAGATGGTGACATTGCCAGAGCTGCACCTAATGATTATATTCATTATCCGTTAATCTGGTGTTTATTTTCTCATTTAATAGATTAATTGCTTATGCTATAAAACATCAGAAAATAGTCAAATGTGCTTTTCACAGCGCTTAAAGTGGCAGTAGGCAGTATATTTTTGGCATCATTTGGCAAAAAATTCCATAATAACCTTTCAGCATATTGTAATTCAAGTGTTCTGAGAGAAAACTAGACTTCTGCTCCTCCTCATGGCTCTGTTTTCAGGCTTTAAAAAATCTTGCCCGTGATGGGAGACTTTGACCAATCACAGGTCATTTCATTGTGAAAGCGTTCCTATTGGCTGTGCTCCGGTCATGTGACCGGAACTTGGCGTTCCTTCACCAGATTTCACAATGGCGGTGTCGTCGTCACAAACTTTCTCATTTTACAGCTAAACCGTGCACTACAAGATGATTCTGAAAACATTTGAGGTGAGAAATAGGCATTAATGTAACATAATATTGATTCATATTTGATCAGCGCTTCGGAGTTTGACTGTTTGGTCGGAGTTCGCGAGTGATTGAAAGCCGGCTCTCATTGACGGCAGACCTCAGATCAGCTCTTACTGCTTGTTTTCCTCCGGTCTGTGAATGTTAAGTAAAAAAAAAAAAGTAAACGTTAATGTTAAAATGCAAAAGTAAATGTTTACGGGTTTATAATCCGCTATTGCGCAAGAAAACTGTAGTGCATCTACCATACTGTAGTAAGTATGGTAGATCAAAGTTGAACCAGGAAGTTACTCTTCGCCTTTGTTTTCTCTTCTAAATGAGTTCAGCTTGACCTCGAGTTTTGCTTAAAAATCTGTATAATTTTTTGTGTTTCTTAATCCTCGAACTTCGTGTCGCCGAGTTCTCCGATCTCGGCAATCAACTTGAGTATTATTGATAAAAAAAAATTATGACTAAAACCCACAAACACAAGCCCAGAAGTAGCCTTTAACTAATCTAGAATGCTGGTCTAGAAAAAACAACAACTGCAAGAGGAAGTGATGAAAGCAGATGTTTCATCAGTCTATTTGCACTGCATCACTTTATGGTGATAATCACAGCTGATCCTGTCGGTACAGTCTGCCGCGGTGGCTGTCACTTTGTGTGTATCTGTCGCCGTCACTGTCTACATGCTGAGGCTGTAACACTATCTGCAAGGTCTCCGAAGCTGTTAATCAACTCCTCTCTAATGTGTTGTTCACACCTTCTCTCTCTCTCTCCCTCTCTCTCTCTCTCTCTCTCCGACTTGGTGGATTTCTATCTTAGACAGGGCGCTTGGCTGGGCGATCGCTGTCGCTAATTTGTTGTGGCAATATTAATTAATGATCAGCCTGTCACAGCTGTTTATATTGAGACAGATTAGAAGTGGGAGAGATTAGACAAAGAAAACAATCTGCGAGAGGCTCAGCGGCTGACAGGGGTCACCTTCACGTGTCTGAAATCATATTCAATTTGCCGAGGCGGAGGCGGGGAAATTACTCCACTTGACCAGTCTGTATCCTTCTCTCTCTGTGATGGCTCACATTTAGAGATAACTAAATCAATTCATTTTGAACCGCCAATAAACTAAAAAGACAATTTACGGTCGCATTTGATCTCAGCTGATGCGATGAAAAGTTGTATTTTATGTGTTTGTAATGACAAATACGCCGGCTTTCTCTCCTCACCCTCTCCTCCCATTAACGCTCATTTTCATTCTGCTCCGCCACCAATCACATTTCCCTATTCAAATGGCCCTTAATCCAAGGTGGCAGCGGGCAGCGTCCTGACCGCTGACCTCCGCGCTGTCCTTTCCACGCGGACCTGCTGACTCCGTGCACTTCCCGCCGCCGCACACACGAGTCTCAGGCTCAGTCGACTTGGCAACAACGCAGCGCATTGTGACGGCGAGGGGAGATTAAGTGGCCAATCAAGGCCCGAACAGTGGAGTAATGATTCCACTTGGTAAAATGGGTGTCAGGATTACTCCGGCACTTTCTCACTTCACTGTGCAGGCTTTAATAGGGCAAAGACATTTTCTGCTAACAAGAGTGCTGTGGGCACGATTAAAGAACAGCCACCTACTGACTGATTAATAATAAAGACTAAACGTTACGTTTAGTGGCGAATGTAACCTTGAGGTCAGGGACTGCACAAAAATTATTAGGGGAGGAGGGGGGGTCACAAAAGAGGGAGGGTATTATAAATTACATTTTTGCTGAGGGGAGAATATTCCAACTTTTTTTGGGAGAGCAGGGGAATCATTTTATTATTTTTATTTTTTTTTATATTTTATATTTGGGAAATTAATTGTAAAAAAAAGATCAAAGAGCTACAACAAAATGACGGCTTTTCATGATAGAGGTGCATTTTGCGATATGCAGAGGATTCTAAGATGTCTCCGAGAAATTTGTTTATATACTACTAACTGAGGTTGGTCTCATATACCGTTCCTACCGTACCTATGAAAAGTAATGCAATGCAATTCTTATATATCCAACAGCATCAATTTGTGTGTAATTAACGTAATCGTGAACCAGGACAAATAAATAATAAAAAAGAAAAATAGCGGTGAACGCTGCATAGGGAGGAGGTCGGGGTGAATGGTTGGGTCAAAAAAAATACTGGACTTTCACCCAGGAGATCGATGTTTGTATCCGGTGTGCAACCAGAAGTCAACGTTGATTTACGTAAATTACGGATTTAAGTAACGCTGCTTCCGATTTTAACCCAAAACACGATCTTTTCCCAAACCTAACCAAGTAATTTTGTTGCCTAAACCTAACCTATTCGATCTTTTCCTAAACCTAATTAAGTAGAGTTTTGCCTAAACCTAAGGAAGTTGTTTCCCGTGAAGACGGAAGTTTATGTTGAAAAGACTGTATGCATATAACGAGCGGAAATTGATACGTGTTGCTGGACATTTGTAGGAAAATGAACGCAAAAGGCGGAACAACTTTTTGGTAACATATCATACAAACCGTTGTATGAGAATACGTCAACTAATTTGCAACAACAAATACGTTTTACAGGATACTTAAAGCTACGACTAGGAACTTTCATTTTGTGTTGATTTTGGCGGTCCCTGTGGACAAAAGCGGTAGTGTTTCCGAGCACCAGCGTCTCTTTAGAAACTCTCTCATTTTACTGCAGCAGGGTCTGATAGTCTAACCCACGCAGTCCTGGTTCTGGTTCTCCTGTGCATCCCTTCCCTCCAGCGGGCCCAGCGATACGACCTGGGCTTCCGGCAGCGTGGTGTCGGTATTGGCTATATATATATTGGCGAAACCGGATCTGGGTCGGTCTGCGGCGGGCTGGACACTGCCGGAGGCCCCCGCTGCAGTCTGAGCTGAATATGTTTCTGGTGAACCTGCATGATTTTGTCCGATTTTGTCGGAATCGGACCCAGAGGCACCGATGACAAGCATTAAGAATAACTATATAGAAATAGCCGATCTTCTTGCTGATGGTCTCGTTTACTTACGGCATGTAGGCCATATAGAGGCATCAGTATTAAATTAACGCTGTTTCATAACCAGATAAAAGTTCCTCACAGTAACTTTAATGCCGCCAAAATTTTCTATTAACATAATGAGGAAATAGTGTTACCGTAATAAACATTTCTACAAGACGTATCATAAAAATGTTCACTAACCATGAATTCAATTGGTTTTCTGCCAAAAAATCCGATCTCGCAAAACAGTATCCGCTCCTAGCAACGACAGCATAATAAAGTTTTTATGCTTATGTACTAACCTTAACCAAAGTCCTTTTGTTGCCTAAAATTTTGTGTACATAATTGCTGTTGAAGAGAAGGGGAGGGTCCAAAGAAAATATAAATAATGCTGGTGTTTTTTTTTTATAAAATAAAATATAATATTCAGCACCCCTTCCCACCCCAATTGTTTTTGTACAGTCCCTTAGAGAATTGATTTGAGACCAGAAGGCTGCTACATCGAATCCCCTGATCAGCTAAGAATATCTCCCCTCCTTGTACTGATGATGTGCTGTCGAGCAAGGCACTTAACTCCCGATATCACTGAGAGAGCTGCTAAATGTAGAGGAGTGTGGTTGCACTGGGTATCTCTCAGCTATGACTAAGCAGAGTGAAGTCAGCGTAAGTCAAGATATATCTGCGGAATGCATTCTCATTTGATTTCCCTGGATGACTAAAGGTTAAATGATGAAATACAAAATTAAAGCCCCTCACTGGAAGATAAATAGCTCTTTAATGTCAAGCAGACTGTGGCCCAGTGCCTCATTTCTGGTATGATTGTTAAAAGTCAATTCGCACGGATGGAGGAAAATATAGGCGATATTACTGCAGGAAAAAAAAGTCTATTGTACTAGTATGCTTGTCTTGTCACTCTCGCTGTATTATTCCTCAGTATGTATGTGAAGCAGAATACAGCACCATGCGGTTCCCGTGAGTTTAAATATTTCATAGGGGGGGATGAATTCTCCAGCTACCAGCCTTCCTGTTCAGCTAAGTCTGAAGGACTAATGCTGCTCCTCATCCTTACGTTCCACTCTGTTGAGTTAATGCAATGTCCTCATATTACTGTCCTGTCTGCCCCTATTACTTTCATTGTCCCCCATCAATATAGCGGATCCCTTTCTTCCTCTCACTTCTTTTTTTACAAGAAGGAAGTAGCAGTGTTGTCCTAACCTCCCCGTGGTTTACCTCTGACCCTGTGTTAGTGTTAGACGTTAGCTGGTGGTTTACCCTGTGGGTCTTTATCAAAGTAATCCAACCAATCAATCAATCCGGAGGTTGTGTATGAAAGCTCTCCACCACCACAGGGGGACGGTTAAGATGACCCATCGCCTCCTTTGCCAGGAGGAATTACATAGTGTGGGATAGAAGGAGATGCACGTGGGTCCAAGCTGTTAGAGCGACTAAGTTGGGTCAGGACCAATCTCTGAACCCGTCGGCAATCGGTCTGATGATGGACAAGCCTCTGGGGGGGAAAGGGGCTATTTTTCTGGGGTTCTGGTGTAGCCAGCGGATATCTTGGCCAAGACTTCCTCCTCCATGCGCTGTTCGTTGTTTACAGTCCAATCAGCAACTTGAGATGTGAGACTGGAGTTGAGAGACGGCGTCTACGACCAGATTGTTTCACTAGTAGCCGGTTTTAATTTTAAACCGATAAAAAGCTAAATCATCGTCAGACGATGGCCGGTGGGTTCCCCAGATTGCATTTCAGCAATCGTGCTCTCCACACGGACTGCATTCAAACAAAGCCTGCTCAAACGTGATTGGTCAATACTACTTGGACTACAGTCGCTATCGTTGCTGCCTACAGATTCCTTGATTCTTCTTCCAGAACCTTGTATTAAGTTTATCTACAAAGACAGCAGATATTAGAATTAGTGTTAAGATCAGCACTGGGATTAAATACCAAAGGGTGTGTATTTTTCAGGTGCACTTAATTATACAAAAATACTGGATAGTGTTACCTATTTAGCCCTCTTAAATAATTACTCAAATGAAACCATAACAGATGTTTTGTGGGAAAAATGACTCTTTGGTAGAACTTTTGGCACCTCATATGCAACCAATGGGTCGCATATAGACAAATTTAAGGATATATTTTGGTTAACATGTTATTTTAATAGATTTTAGCCATCGTTCCTATCATCAGTAATAAGAACAATGAACTCACCAAGTTAATTGCTGAAATTTAGCAACCCAATATCACGCCAAAGCATGTAATAGACCCGTCTGTCCACCAGGGGATGGTGCAGTACCAGCAGGGGGCAACAAAACCACTCACTTAGGTTTAGGAAAAACATCATGGTTGGCCTTAAAGTAAGTACGTAAACTAAATAAAATACGTACGAAAACAACATAACATCAGTACGACGTCACAAATGTCACTACAAAACAAAACACCAGTCTCGAAAGCCGGTCTCCTGGTTGAATGTCCTGTTTGTTGGACTAAACCACATAGCCTCTCACCCACCATAGCAGTTATTCTACGTCACTCGCTCTGAGCGTAGCATATCTACGCGAATGTATTTACATCGCAGTCAGTAGACTACATGGTGTACAATTGACACACCAAAAGCAATAACGGCGTCTCTATTAAACGCTTTTGCCTTGCGCATTATTGTATCATTTACACGCCTTTTCGTGCAACTAGCTAGCTAGTAACCAACATTTATCTTAGATTACTGCATTTTCTTTGCCGTCATCTTTGAAGTAGTCACAGTAACTTTGAGTTACCAATAATACCAATAATTCTTGATAACAATTGATAGCACCATCTGTTAATAAAATTAGCAAGCTAGCTGTCCATCAAGTTAGCTGTCTAGCATGGTAGCTAACGGTATAATCAGCTTTTCATCAAGTTCAAACAAGGTAAAAATGACTCAATTCAGTTGGAAATTGTTACAATGCCATTCAAAAGGTGTCTGATAAAATGATTCAGTTGGAAAGCGCAGATTTAAGACTATTTCACGATTTCAGAGCACACGAGGCAACACGGAAAAGAACATTGACTTGACATTGGCTTCACTGGCGGAACCTTAAGTGACTTTGGAGATATAACTTTGTCTTTTTAGGTCCATTGATGCATGAAACAAAAAAATCAACCAATACAAAATATGAATTACTTGTCAAAGAATAGTGTCGTCAATGTGAATAATGTTTGACAAAAACGTCAGATGGAACCATATAATTCGAAGGTCAGGAAACAGATTAACGCTATATGCTGTGTAGAGCCATTAACATCTCCTCAACAAAGCTTTATCCTGCAACAGGTACAGCCAGAGGGAACTCTGGGAAAAGAACAGAGCAAGGTGGCACACATAATTTGGCGCGCCACCAAAACATTTGCATTACCCACAGGCTACGGCTGGCAACCACCCCCACATTACGCTTCACATCTGCAGTGTAGTCAACCGCTGCCCATGCAATCAGTGCTTGGCAGGAAGATTGGCTCGCATGTGAACACAGAAAGAGTGCATGTGAGCTGGAGGGTTTGAATTAACATTACGCAGCAGTTCATACACGTTAACACGTCGTACCCACAATCGCACGCCCGGTTGCATGTTTATTCGCACATACGTGCACGCATATTGTACGGTGCGCTTTTTGTCCTTTACCAATGAAAATAAAATGCCTCTCGAGCCTGGCAGACAGCACGGCTGACTTTCAAGAAATTCCACAAGCGAGTGCTTTCTGGAACTAAACGGGTGCGGCAAATCCTCTTAAAATCCTTTTAGACACCGTGGCAGCAGGGAGAAAAAGAAAAAAAAAGTTTCTCCCAGGCAAACGTGCAGGTTTGTTGGGTTGATGTCGCGCTCTGGGGAAGGACACTCTCGCCAGTTTATTTCTTCAAGGCTGGGAAAGAATGTTAATACGACACATACCCTACAGGACGCGCAGGAGCACAATATGGTGGCGGGTGTGTCGACAGAAGGCTTCAAGGAAAGACTTCGGGGAGAGGACGCTTTGGATGTGTACGGACGGGCTTAATTTTTCCATTCAAGAATTAAGAGAGCGCATTCTTCTGTGTTGTATTAGGACAGTAGAGGGAAAAAAAATTACAGTTTCCCTTCCAGCTGCCAATAAGCCAGCGACCTGGACAGCTTGGATTCAAGGTTCTTTCTCGATGCAAACAATAGTAAACAACTAAAATCAGTGTGACTATCTACTCAGGGCAGTTTTTTTACTTTCGATGAAATTCTTCGGCTGAAATGAAGTTTTAAACGGCTGTCAACAAGTGCCAGCCAATCCAGCCACTATGTCTTTAGGCTCTCCAATTTCCGCAAGTTTCTCAAAAACTAGTTTCCTGGCTCTGATTGCTATTTACATATTTGGGTAAATGATTGGGCTCGGTGGTTTGTTTGTCGATTTGCTCTTTGCTTTTCTATCTCCTTTGGGCAACAGATTGAATTAATGTTTGTAGACACTGTGGTGCCACACATGAGGAAACAGGAGATCTTGCAAAATTACAAAAACTCTCCCAATTACAGCTCTGCAAACACATAAGACTGCAAAAAAAAAAACCTCATTTGGGCGGCGATGCAGATTTCTCTCGTGTCAGAGGCACAAGGACAATAATTAGCTTCATTTACATGCTTTTCTATTTAAATAGACCGACAAAGCAGATATTGTTTGCTCAAGACCCAGACTCTGCAGAACACAAATGCATGTGCAACTGTATTTTCACTATTTTTAGACACAAGGTAAATGCCAGCTTGCATACACATATCTTTATCAGCGCTGCCACCATTTCTCCTTCCATCCCCGCTCTCTTTTTAGCTCCTATCGCCTTTCCTCCTTAATTACTTGTTGGAAGGTGTTTGGCTTTCCGATGCACGCCTGCTGTTTTGGTCATTACAGGCCTCGGTAGGAAGTGGAGTAGCTGCCAAAGCTTAGCAGAAGACAGGCGTTGGGGATGTGTCTGTACTCACCTGGGGTAAATGAGGACAGCTCTTCCTGCTGGCTTTGAGGCCTGTCCTCCCCTCGGGGGCTGTCCTGATGTTGAAGAGGGCCTGAAGAGCACACTGGGCCGCCTGGGTTTTCGCCAGCTTCTTGCTGCGACCGCAGCCCTCGAATATCCGCCCGTCCACGCGCACCGCCATCACAAAGCTGCGCAGCCGTCGGCCCTCGGCTCGCTCCGAAAGGCAGGCGTAGCGCAGGCCCGGCCGGAGCTCATTGAGCAAAGCCACGGGGCTCTTGGGGGCCTCCGGCTCTGGAACAATCCCACCTAGCCTCTGCTGAGCCTGCACCATCAGGTCCAAGGTGTGGCGGAGCAACCGTCCGTGTCTCAGGAGCTCGCTCGACAGCAGCTCGCTCTCCGCTGCCGAGTCGCAGAGCGAGAGGCCGTCGGAGCACGGCGACGACTCGAACTCCTTGAAGAGCGTGTCGGGGAAGTCCGACTGATCTGAGGTGAAGTCAGCCGAAGGGTTTGAGATGTTTCCCATGGCCAGGTGGGCCTGAGGAGCGTTGGGGAACTGGACGAAGGATTTGAGGGCCAGCTCGGCAGCCCTCATCTTGGCTTTCTTCTTTGTCGGGCCCGCTCCCTCGAAGGTCAGCCCGTTCACCTCCACGGCGATGGAGAAGACAGGAGCGTGGACCGGCCCCGTCTGAGACACCATGCGGTACTGCAGGCCCGGCCGGAGCTCATTGAGCTGCACCAAAGCATTCTTCGGCGCTTCAGACCAGGACAGTTTCTTATAGATGAGGCGGAGTTGACACAAGTGCCCGTTGTTGTCCTCCTCCAGCGGCCGTTTCCTCTTCAGACCGGAGCTGCCACTTCTGGCAGAGTCGGAGCAGAAGAGCGACTGGCACTCCGCAGAAGCTATGGAGCGATCCTCCAAGTTACCAATGTTACGGTTTTCCTTTACCTCTGCACTGCTGGTGCCTGCAATAAAAACAGAAACAAAATGTCAAAGTGATAAAAAAAAAAAGAAGAAGAGAAGCAGTCATTACTGTGTGACACATTTATCCTGGCTGAACAAAATGAATCAAGGAAAATCTACCAGGCGAGATCGGGCCACTTGATACACAATGAAATGGTAATGAACAAATCTACAATCATCTCCCTGAGCCAAGCCCACTTCATAGCACAGAGCTCTATCATATCTAAGTGTTTTAAAATCCAAATACAAATCCCCTATAAAATGGCGATGTTATCTGCCAAATCATTCTGTAATCGGCCCCCAAATTGGTTCTGAATCTGTGCCGTGAGTGGGAAACATCGGTCCCCGTGGCCGATGCAAAGCACCAATCCTATTTGTTATGGGGGTGGGGATCACATCGAGCGGCAGACATTCCAAGGAAAAGGATGAAATGTCTGTAGCCCGCTTTATTTCACACTTCTGTCCTCTGTGAGAGCAAAGTCTGAACAGCCGTGATACGCTCTTCAAACCTAGTTACGGGGAAGTGGTGGCGTATTGCATTTCTGATGGGAAATGAACAAAAATAGGGTGTAGAGATCTTGCCACAGGAATGTTAATGGTGGGATGGGAGGCTGGGATCGAGTGCTGACATTCACTGGTGGGCTGAGGCTGATAGTAGGCGATAGTGTATGCGGGCATGCATGTACCTATCTGACCCTCTGAGAAGAGGAAGAGTGAAGGCACAGATATATGAAAACCTAAGGAAGCCTTTGATACCAACCATGACATGCTAGCTTGTCGGGAAGGAGGCTAAATAAACGCTCCAAATTAGGCTAAATCTTGACGAGAATAAACTGGCATGGCCATTTTCAAAGGGGTACCTTGACCTCTGACCTCAAGATATGTGAATGAAAATGGGTTCTATGGGTACCCACGAGTCTCCCCTTTACAGACATGCCCACTTTATGATAATCGCATGCAGTTTTGGGCAAAAAACATGCAGCTTTTTGAATGCAGCATAAATGTGTTATTTTCGCCTATTCTAAAATGATGTGTTTGAATATTTCTGCATACTGGGGTTCCTAAACAGTCTTGGAATTACAACAATTGGGTATCATTGCAAAGCTGAGACCCTTGTGGATCTAATGAGCCCAATTGTATCCATGTGTGATGATGTTAGTCCCCATTGTAGCCATTTCACTGTAGTGAGACCATTCTTTGAAACTTGACATCATTGTATAAAATGACCTGTGGTGACCTCTAGGATAATCAGCCTCATGAAACTTTACAGCCACAAACTAGAGACCTAGAGTATTCAGAGGATGTATGGCTTTCCTTGGTAGATTGACAATAAGGGGGTTTATGAGCAGTTTCCACAACAGGAGTGCTTGCCATCCAAATGCCAAAAAAATGCAATTCTTGCAGAAATCTCCAAATGTTAAAAGTTTTGAGACCAAATCACAGCATGGATTATTGATCACTTTTATCAATTCTCGAATGGTAAAAAAATTGTTAAATTTAGCACCAAATCTGTGTAACAAATGGTATCGACCCAAACATTGCTGCAACAACTTATGAGACATAATAGAGCATGGGAATGGACATCATATACTTCTATCATAATGTTCTAAACCCTTATACACTTTCACAATTCATGTATTCATTTTCTTTTCACAATTAATTAATTCATGTTTATCTCTGATTCATGACTAGAACAACTTGACACACAGTGCTGAGCTGCATCTCAAATTAATCTTCACGTTCCCAGCTTCCAAATGATGTACACCACTTCTATGTGACATCTACTGTTGACCTGCTATCTCCCCCTAAAGACCCCCTTTACCCCCCCCCCTAAAAAAGATAAAAACGTGTCTATTGTGGGTCCCAGAGGGCTAATGACTTATTTATCACAAACACTCAAATCTAACATTCAATAGCTCACTTTTATAAGATAATACAGATTTTAACACACCAGCTGACATCTGTGCATAATCAAATTCCCAAATAATTAATTATGTGGGTGACGGGGAGATCATTCCCACATTAGGCCTGCTGTCACTGAGGGAGTCGGCGCAGCGTGCTGACAGAGAGAAAGAGAAAGAGGCAGCAGCTTACTTAAACTGTCCTCGTCCTCTGTGCTGCTGGTCCCAGGGCTTATGTACTTGAAGGGAGCGATCAATGCCGACAGCATACTGACTTTCTCTGGAGGAGAGACAAGAGACACGCAGAGTCAACAAGAGGGCAGCGGCGGAGATGTTTTGATAGTTTTATCGATTAAAGGGCGCGGATCAGCGTCGGACCCGACACGGGGACAGAGAGGGGAGCATAAGTGAGCGGGGAGTATGCACACAACGCCGTCTCTCTGTCGCCCGTGCACGGACCGCGATGCATACACGCCCGCATAACGTAGCAGACGCAAACCTATACATGTACATGCACACATATGGAAGATTTAAAATGTGCCCCAATGACAAAAATCAAACAAAGAAATGAAGTGAAACACAATACACATCGGGCCTCATGCAAGAACATTCTCATCCTAATCCTACATGGTTTTTGTGCACGTGTGTTCATTCACAAGTCGGATTCACCGAACCCTGTTAACTGGACAAACGTAAATCGTCGGAAATGGCTTGTTTCAAACCTGATGGATGTCACCTGTTCATAAGGAGGTGCATGCTCGTGAGATTTGATAATTTGCATGATTGACGCCCCCTAAAATTGCCATAAAAGGCTGCCTGTAAATCACAAGTTTCATCACGATACAACATTATATTGATTCTTTGGCCAAATGATACGATATTTTGCTGATATCACAAAGTCTGCCGCGGTACGGTATGATTTCGATTAAATTCAATTCAATTCAGGGACCTGCAATTTATATGAGACAATCTATTTTTAAATAAAAGGAATAAATATGAAGTGGGAATTTCAAAATAAAGGTGTATCTTAAAGATGGCGATATGTATTTATATTTTCACTTTGCATCGATGATATTGGATCGTTGATCATTGAATCGATATATCGCTATACATATAGATAGATATCTATAGATATATAGATATCTATATATATCTATATATATATCGAGATATCTAGATTGATTTATCGCTACATCCTTAATTAATAGAAATGCTGTCATTGTCGTTTCATCAGAGCAGTGGAATATTTTCTTAAAGCAGTCATGTGACACAGATGTTAGACGGGAGAATACAGTGTATTATAGCCTATATTATGATTCCAGGTCAAATTAGTGTTTTTTCCCCTTGTGAAGAAGGCAGACTGTCTGCACACTGTCTGGGCCACTCGAGAATTCTGTACATATCTAAGAGAAAATTAGTGAGTTGTTATTTATTATTCAAATAATAAACACAGGCAACTTGGTAACGAAACTTCAAAATTAACAGGAATTCCAATTCAAGTTTAAACCTTTTTAAATGCAGCAACAGATTAGTCAAAAGAGGAATTAAAATTCCAGTATATAATGCAGATAGTATATACAAATAGAATTAAATGGAATAGATCGGACCTCATTGTCACCGATATCCGATCCAGCTATACGAGTCAGAATCGGCCCCGTATCCTATATCGGTGCATCCATAGAACAATGCATGTCTATATATATATATATAAAAGGCTCCCTTGTACCTGCTCATGAAAATGAATACGCTGCTCTCTGATGGACAACACTGAAATGCTATCTTCACTTTGTTTTGATTAGATTTTAATGTGCGGTGGAAAATGCATGTCACTGTGAAAAGCAATTCACTGTTAGTAAATACAAAAAAGTAATTATTGTTAATTTAAGCATACCTTTTTCCATCTACTTATGACACAGTAAATGCATACATGAAAAGGAAATATGTACAACAATGTGTATTGTATTGTATTTTTTTGTTTAATTGGATTTTATTTAGGCATTTTAAATCTTCCATACACACTCACACACCCACACACACGCAGACACACTCTACACCTTTGGCGATAAACTTCCTTTCTTTATCAGTGCTAACTTGTCGACAGTGTTCCTCCCCGGGGAACTGCTGCTGTCCAGGTGTGCGTGTTGTTTACAGTATGAAGCCCTATTAGGGCCATCGCTTGGTCTGGTGCACTCCATGCAGCGCTGAGCAGAATTGACAGACCAGTCTGGCTCCTTAATTACACCCCCTCTCTCTCTTCCCAACACCGGCTAATGATCAATAAAAGAGAGAGGTGAGGGAAGCGGCAACAAGAGGGAGGAAACCGGAGGTGGACAGAAGAAGTAGGGGGGGGAAGGTGATGAAGTAGGTAAAAAAGTGAGAGGAAGAAAATGAGTTTATGTAGGTGTTGAGGAAGGTTTAGAGGGTGAGCCTGAGGTCGTGAGGGTCATCGCCTCTCCGAGCTCCCCGCGTCCCTCCACCGCGGTCCTGGAGCAGGATTCGGGGCCTGCGGCAGCAACAATATCAGAGAGCTAAATGCTGCATAAAACGGAGGGCACATTACAGTGCAATAAACATGTTTTGATAAGAGCGCAAGGTTGTGAATGAGCCTGGCCCCCGGTGCTCTCTCTCTCTCTCTCTCTCTCTCTCTCCTCGCAGCTCAACAGCACTAGCTAAGGGCTCAATGAGTCACTCTGACACACATGGATACACTCTAAACACTGAGGCTGGAGCCGCGCTCGTCCTCGCGGGCCAACATCACAATACGAGCATTTGCATTCTGACCTAATTACGGGGCTAAAGCCCAACACAAGCGGGCAATTTGGCCCTAAATGACTCCCTCGGCCAACAGGGTCATTATCCGGACCATTTTCAAATCAGTCTATATTGTTTTTTTAAAGCCCCCGAAGCCTCGTTTACAGTACAACACATGGCTGCCCGGTGTGTTTACACAAGTGGGCAAAATTAGAGGTGTTGGCTAGTACAGCAAATCTTTAACTCGTTCTTGCGTTTGTAGACAAAACGTGTCCAGCTCCGTCGCGGCGCGAAAGACAAATGTGCACACCAAGCATGAAATTACAGGCAATTAACACACAGGAGCCTAAGCTTTCACACCGTGGCATGAAATGCCTGTAATGTATATTTGATAACGCTGTTTCGCTGAAGGGTCTTACACCACCCACTCAACAAGCTTCTGCCAAGTCAAAAAGGGCCCACTGGGTAATGAGATACCAACCCTCGGTGTGACCACATGCACAGCATGTAACAGATCGTGAGCATAAGCCAATTTACTGTCCGTAGAGAATAAACCGACGCTGTTAACACTCTGATCTACAGGTCTAGAGCGCGCGAGCAGAAGCGAACAGTTTGATATTGTATTGATCTCCTTTACTGCTGTATTATGAGATCTGAGAAGAGAGAAGCAACAAAAATCCTGCTCATCCAGGTCAGAGCTGCTGCAAAAGTCTTTTTTTTTTTATCTTTCCCACCCTATTCAATAAGTGGAAAGTTTTTACATCTGGTTGCCAAATATGACCAGAGATGGTTTATCATTTTTGTTATGATGAGAGCCCTAATGCTACCACTTGCCATCTGAACCTGCCAGGGAAAAATGCTTTTGTATGTAACCTTCTCTATTTCTAATCAGTGCTGATATGCACAAATGTATGTCAAATCTAAAGACTTCCAGGACGTAGACAAGACTAAGGCCCCATTTACACCTGGCATTAACATATGATCTGTATCTGGATAAGGAAAAAAATAAAGTTAATGCGAGGTGTAAATGCACACAGAACGCATTGTGATCAAAATGCGATTAGATCTCAGCCAGTTTTAATGCAATGAAAACACTCTTTAGAAAGCAAGATGAAAAGTCACCTAACTCCGCCTCTTCCCGCTAGCTTAAAGGGCGGGTCCACCTGCACTCTTTTCCGTTCTTTTTTTTCGAATTGAAACGCCCACTCAGTCGTTAGCAAAAAGCAGTGACGTAGGTTACCAAAGTAAGCTAATCAATAAGGTTATGAATAATGTAAACGCTAAGTTAGTCGTGCTAAGTTTGCCCCAGAATGTGGGCAGAATCAGATAACGAGAATAATTATTCATCCCAAATGTAAATGCAAAGGCCTGTGCATCAGATGTCAACATATTCAGAGACAAATCACTGTTAATACCAGATGTAAATGGGGCGTGAGAGTCTACAGCCATGCTAGCCGCTCTCCGGCGCTTTGAGCTAAATGCTAACATCAGCATTCTAACATGCTCTAAAATTACAATGTTAACATGCTAATTTTTAGCAGGTATAATGTTTACCATGTTCACAATATTAGTGTGTTAGCATGCTAACATTTGCTAAATTACCATTAAACAAGGGTACAGCTGAGGCTGATGGGAATGTCATTAGTTTTGCTGGTATTTAGTCCTAAACCAAAGTATTGGACAAAGTTCAATTTGACCTGATGATGGCGCTGGATTAAAAGTGAAGGGATCAGCAAAGTTATTGCAATTTACATCGTCTGGGAAACACGAATGTCTGTGCAAAGTTTCATGGCAATTCAATAGTCATTACCCCCCTAAAAGGCCAATGGTATAAAGGGGAAACTAATTCTATGCTCCATCCTCGATGCTTGCTCCTGTGTTAGACACATCACTGGGCTGCATAAAAGCTTCAATAGACCCTTTTATTCTGTATACAGAGCATTTTTATTTAGATGACAAAGTTCACAGTCAGAATAGAGCGTTTCTGTATAGAGCTCTTCAGGTCGGTATAATTTCAAAGTAACAAAAAAAAAAAAAAAAAATACAATTCTTCTCACTTTCAATGGGCCGCAGTTCATTTCAAATGTCTCAGGAAGTAGCTATTGAGTAGAAAATATCATCATGTTTTTCAATAACTCTGATGCTGAATCAACTGCGCCGTGGTAAGCAGTGCAGTTTAGAGGTCATCCTCGAAATGCCACCTCTGATCGTTTTTTGATAGGTTTATGAAGCGCCGGCACAAACACACTTCACTCTGATTTATGAGTGAGCTGTGTATAACGTCAGAGGCAGTTTGTGTTAGTGGGTTACAGTATGTTGTGTGATTGATTTTCCCGGAGAGATACGGCATATTTTCAGCCTTTTAAATGAAAAATACATTGCAGAGAGCTCACACAGTCTGACGCTGTAGGACAATAATTGAACTGGTTTGTTGAAAAGATGCAAAAGTGTAAAGAGTAAAGTTGTTCTATAGTTATCAGCATACAGTGTATGAGTAGTCCTAAATAATGCCAATGACCTGTTGGAAATGTAAGGACGTTTCCAGGAAATAATTACGTAATTTGATACTAATTAAAATGCAGATTTCCTTGAAAGAACGGCTCCATTTAAACCCAATCAAATATTCATCATATTGGTTTAACTGTATGCCGGGCTGGAGAGAACTTTCACATTTTGGCATTTCTAGCTGACCTACTGTGCACCGACTAGACGTCTCTGTGGGCTATTAGCAATTAATTGGAATTAATTAAATAGAAATGTACCAGTTGAAAACCGTCTCTGTGTTTTTCCTATAATTAGCACTAAACATATAGACTCCACATAAAAAGTGGACGTAGCCACCGTGAAGTCACCCATTGGAGTTCGTCATTTTGGCCTTCGCCATCTTGGTTTTTGGCCATAACAATTTTGGGTTTTGGACGTCGCCATCTTTGCTTTATGCAACCAGAAGTGACACAAGAGGGTGGAGCTAAGTACAACCGAATGCTGAATAAGACATATTTAGACGAGCAAAAATGTTACAAGTAATTACCATGAACTGAAAACACACTGTGAAAGGACTAAAGTTCTAAGACAAAAACATGGACAACACCCGGACCGGACAGATAGATAGATAGATAGACATCAAAAGATAGCCACACCTCTAAAGCATAACCTGCTTTATGATCTATTTAACTCTAAATGGGACCATGATTTACTAAATGAACATCATGCTGTATTGAAGAAGTCTTGAAACTAGCGATTGGGACCATAAACTCATGTTTACAATGTTTACTGACGTAATAAATCAAGTGAGAAGTAGGGTCATTTTCTCATAGATTTCTATACAATCTGACTTCTTTTTGCAACCAGAGGAGTCGCCCCCTCCCTGCTGGATATTACATAGAATGCAAGTTTAAGGCACTTCAGAATTGGCTTCACTTTTCAGACCGTGGAGGTTGAAATTACATAGTTATTTCCAGGAAATACAGACCTGTAAAATGAAGCTAAAAAGACAATAGCTATATAGAAAAAATAATAAAGTAACCTTTGAAATCATATCGGGTGAAGTATTACAAGCTGTGAGTCAGCCAATAAATCCCTCACTTGTAACTGGTTACCTGAACTTTTAGGATAGTATGATAATAACGAAGCCAGAATCCACATAGAAAGTATCAATATATTTTCATTCATATCAATTGGCGGATGATATTCATTATTGTTTGTCTTTATTTCTTCTTCTTGTTCTTTTTTTTGGTGACTTTGTTGTGTTAAAAAAAATAATAATCCCACCCCAGTGACCTCGCATGATATCAGAATTTAATTTGGGCAAATAAAGTGAATTTACAATCTCCTCCGTTGAAGCCTCACTTCGAAGCTGAGAGTTAAAAAACCCTGCCTGGTGCAAACTTCATCAACTGTACCGCCAATCACCGCCACCGATGTGGACGTTGTTACCTTACGTGCCCTTCACGGTATCTGTCATCCATCCCTTCTTATTCACCAGCCAGCCGAACGGATGAGACAATGCATGCCAATAGTCTCCATCCCCCACTGCACCAGGACACAGTGAGGGGAGACGACGCTCAATCTCATTTGTTTCCACCGCACAAAGGCGGGGAAGGCAGAGGAGAGCCAGGTTAGATAGGGAGAGCCTTGGCAGATGGCCATACGCTCCTGATAGTGACAACACTGGTGATGGTGTCCATCCACAATGAGCTGGAGAAGAGGCTCTCTCTCTCTCTCTCTCTCTCTCTCCTTGCACTTCCTGTATCAGTTCTGAGGAGAGGGTAATGAGCCCAATCAGATTTCCCCATGGCTCAGCATAACCAATGGGTCAGATGAGCGACAGGAGACACTATTGAAACAGGCGCTGGGGGAAATCATTGACTCTCTCTCTCTCTCTCTCTCTCTCCTGTCTCTATCTTTCTCTATGTCTTCCTGCAAGCCTCAGATTGAAAGCCACTGAGCCACTAAATGAGAGGCCGCATTGTTTCTCCACAGCACTTAAAACCTGATTCCCGTCACTTCTCTCATCTGATCTCGGAGCAAAAAAGCAATGTAAAATAGACACCGAGCTAAGTGCTCTCTCCCCCTCTCGTCTGCGTGCTTGTGAACACGTACATCCGGGGCTCCATGCGTGCCATAATTTCATCTTGCCATTATGACATCAATTCATTTTACGGGAAAAAAACATGCAGATTCATCCTAGTGCTGACATGTGGGAGGACACAGGAAAAAATATCACTTGCATCAGTTACTGATAATGCCCCCTTATCGTTAGACAGCACATATATGTGCAAATACAAACTTTAAGGCATCAAAAGACACCGCAGAGCTGTTAACACCTGCAGAAACTGACTCCCGAGAGAAAAGCATGTTTTATTTCTCTAAAGTTGTGTTTCCTTGAGTCCTCCTTCCTGGAGTCTTCAGTAGGAGGGACTAACATGTGAGGAAAAGATGCAAGTGAGAATGGTGGATGCAGTTAAGGGAATTGAGATGCACCTAAATTCATTGGTGCGGGATTGTGACTGCACTGTAAAGGTAAGGAGTATTTAGTGTTTGTCTAAGTCTGGTTGATTATGACACTTTTTAAACCTTTTCTAAACCATTTTTAATGCCAAAACAACGTATTATCTACCCACGACAGTTTGTATTTATTACAAGCGGCACACGCGGGTATAGTGCTCAAATCGTGCAAACATGAAACAAAGTATCCTATGTTTATTTTTTTTGCTGTGGATTGTGTAGAACAATACAATCCATTAGTTTAGAACACTGACATTTTGATTCTATTTAAGGAAATGCCATCTTGTTCGCATGATCTGGCTGGATTATTACTTGCTTGAAGTTGATTGCAAAGAGAGAGAGCGAGATCAACTGCTGGGTGAGCTAGATTGAATTTTAACAAGAGAGAAAGCGGCGCACTGCACTGTCAATTCATAAGCTTGTCTCAACAGCAACTGTCTATGCTTTCAAGGCAATATAGAGACAATCAAGTCAGGCAGGAATCTTCAGCTCTACCTCCCGTCTCGCTTACTCCAGGTTCTTCTAGTCTCAACGCATTATGAAATTAAAAAGTGACTGCATCTGCATTCTAGATCTGCCCGTTAGGCCCACCAACAACGCCGCGCTACACGGCGCTCTACACGGCGCTCTACACGGCGTTTTCTGCACGTTCAAACGTGGCTATAATGCGGTTAGATGTGTGTGATTTCTCAGGTTTTCTGATGTCAGGCTCGATGCATATTGACTGTCGAGTAAAAACAAACTGTCAGCTGAGCAGACCTGTTCACATCAACCAACACAGTTATAATTACCAACAGGACGTGGGTTTTTCCTTCAGGCTCTGGTATCTCCCACCTGTCAACACAAACGTGCGAGCGTTTCTGCGCTGAAAGGATGTTTTAATTTAGTTTGCGGTTTGTTTGAAAGTTTCTATCGGCGATTGTTGCTGCAGACATACCGGAGGAGCTCTTAAGTAAATGAAAGACAGCATTTTGTAAATCATAATCAACTAGAAAAGTAGAAAATTGCTGAAAAGAACTAACTTTTACTGAGCTTACACTTGAACAGTGAGTGAAGTAGGGGGGCTGGATGGATAGAGAGAGTAAAAAAAGAGGTAGGGAGGATGTATTAGCACAGACTGGTGGATATTTAGCACCTGATTAGCGCCAGTGAGGACAAAGTAGCCAGGCCATCTGCCTTACATTTGCTCCCCTGGACATGAGTGCCAAGGACAGAGAGCCTTCGTTGTAGACACTGACCCTGCATGTTGTGTGTGTGTTATTGTGAACGCTGTCTTTTTGAGCAGATGTTATGAGTAACACAAGATTTGTCACCCCATTAGCTTTACATATAAATGCACAACACATATATCTTATGACATGTGGCGTTCACGCTGATGCCTTTAGGCAAACGTCTCACTTTCTGTTCGCTTGCTGTGATTTGTTGAATTCATCCAGGGACCGAGGGTGGCAGGTATTGCTTTTCATTTAACCATGTTAGACGCTACGTGTGTCCCTAACATCCTCTGAGACGGAGACTGATTAAATTTCTCCGAAGTTTTCTTTAGAATCTCACATTTTCTCTCATTTGATTTGTTTGTAAATAATATCTTAACTTTCTAAAATCAGAATTATAACAGATAATAAGATACAAGAAATAATTAAGAACAAACAAATGTACACACATACACACACACACACACACACATATACATACATACTGTATATACATATACAATGTATATGTATATATTAGGGCTGTCAATCGATTCAAATATTTAATCGCAAATAATCGCATGATTGTCCATAGTTAATCGCAAATTAATCGCACATTTTTTTCTTTTTCAAAATGTACATATGCATATATATGTATATATATATATGACAGCTTTCCAACGGTACATTTATCTTTTAATTAGCAGTAAAATTGACAGAGATATCGCTGGATAAAGTTCTGGGTCATCAGTACCCTCTAAACCCAGTTAAAGCGATACTGAACTTTAGTAGAACTTTTTTATTTAAGCTATTTTGTTATGAAGCTATGTGTTATGTATTTTAATTTAAGCAAAAGTATGTGTTGTTATTTAAGTTATGTGTTGCTATGAACCTATGTGTTGTTATGTGTCTTTATTTAAGCTTTGTGTCGCTGTGAAGCTAAGTGTTGTTATGTGTTTTCATTTAAGCTATGTGTTGCTGTGAAGCTATGTGTTGGTATGTGTTTTCATTTAAGCTATGTGTTGCTACGAAGCTGTGTGTTGTTATGTCTTTTCATTTAGGCAATGTGTTGCTGTGAAGCTGTGTGTTATGTGTTTTCATTTAAGCTATGTGTTGCTTTGAAGCTATGTGTTATGTGTTTTCATTTAAGTTTTGTGTTGCTACGAAGCTGTGTTGTTATGTGTTTTTATTTAAGCTATGTGTTGTTATGTGTTTTCATTTAAGCTATGTGTTGTTATGTGTTGTTATTAAGCTATATGTTGTTATGTGTTTTCATTTAAGCTAGGTGTTGTTATGTGTTGTTATTAAGCTATATGTTGTTATGTGTTTTCATTTAAACTATGTGTTGTTATGAAGCTATATGTTGTTATGTGTTTTTATGACGCTATGTGTTGCTATGAAGCTATGTGTTGTTATGTGTTTTTATTTAAGAGACTGTATAGTTAGTATAGTGACATCATAACCTTACGGAAGTCCTGACAGCTCATTTAAAGGCACAGTTTGTGAATACGGGTTGTGTGCATTTCTCGGTGGATTGAGCGTTTTGATACTTTCACAGTATTTGTATAGCACATAGACCTGCTTTATAATAAAACACCAAATTAAAAAGTACCTATACACAGCAGGTTATGGAATCACACATCACAATCACTTAATCACAAAAAGGGGCCAGAAGGGAGGAGCTTGAAGCAAAAAGTGAACTGAAAGACAAGCAAACCAACAACGTGCACACTTTAGTCATGTCCAAAACATTCCAATTTGTGGATCCTAAAGTGTAAAAAATGTGCTGGAGTGTGGAGTGGAGTGTTTTGTTATTAGTTATTATTTTTTTAATTTGACTACTTTTGGTCAAACTTTGCTCCTAACAACCCACTTCCTTAGTTCTTGTATCGTGCTGAAACCTGGCCACTGTCTTCTGTTATATAACTACAGTATATACATGTACAAATTTGCAGCGCCCCGATATCTATATCTTTTCATAACATATAAACCTACGTCCTACATACACGTCCTACATACACACACAGGGATTTAATAGTATATAATATTCACCTAAATAAATGTGCCTGCATATCATACATCTACATATGCACAAATTTCACTTGATTAATTAGCAACACAAAACACCTCTGATGACCTGTGCAGTTACAGTATGGCTCGCTGTCATGCAGCCACAGTTACAGCAGCAGCTTTGTGAAACTCGAGCTTTAGAGAAAGCCATAATTAGTAAATGTAGATAACAATGAAGCCCAGTTTTGGAGACAGTCAAAGGAGCCAAAAACATTTGTTTTTGTAAGTTGGTTAATCTCACAACACTTATGTTGCCAAGAAGTAATCAAGCAGCATCATCTCTAAATGATCTGAGAGAATAAAAGTGAAATACTCCCACAAAGTGTCCTGTACTGTACATGTGTAAATCATCGATTTGATTCTTCTCAACATGCTATGCTGGGGTTCTCTAATCATCATCAAATTTCATCTTTTTTCTGCTTCACGTGGTTTTTCCATTTTGCTGTATTCTATTACTATTTATTGCAAATGCTACATCTTGGCCCTGCTGTCCTACATTATACAATTTAATAAAAGATCAGATTTAGCAGAGCCTTTTTGAATTCATAGGCAGCGCTGGCAGCGAGGGCTACTTTACTCAGAGTGAAACCAAGGTGGCCAGAATAGAACAATGTATTCCACTGTGGAGAGGATAAGCAGAAGAACTCCACTGGACATCGAATTGCTTAATCATATTGTGGCACAGGGGGAAATTTGATGCCACTTTCTCCCTCACTTTTTTTTTTTTTTTTCTTTCTTCTTCTTCTTCTGCTATTCTATTTCGACAGCGAGACACAGAGTACACTCTCGTGCTCCTGAGAGGCGACTCGCCATGGTTGAGTGTCATTGAGGAAACCTGCCCAGAGTGTGTGACGGCTGCGGATTGTCGCCGAGGCCCCCGCAGGCGGGGCGCGGTGGTTCAGCGGGGGCTTATGATCACGTCGAGGCTCTGCCTTGTCGACCACACCGCCGCCTTACACCGCTCGCACGTCTCCTCGAGCACTCACCTCTTGAGAGCCTTCCTTTCAATGCGGGGGATAAGACTTGAGAATACCGTCACGATGAAAGCTTTTTAATGTCATATCTCTTGCCCGAACTGTGCAAAAAAAAAAAAAAGTATGGTTTTTGATGTAACAAAAAAATATAAATTTTTCACTGCATGTTTTTTTTTTTTCCCGCCTTCGGACGGCTTCGCGTTTGACTGCGAAAGCTTTTAGCGCTAAGATAGCAGCATCTGAACAATGGTACCTGAGAGTGCTTTAGAGGCCTTTATGAAAAGAGTGCAGGTGAAGAAAACACACAAGCAACATGTCATCCGAAAAAAAATTGAACTCGTTGAAATGTCAGTGCGGCCTGGAGACGGAGCAGGAATAGAAAAATAAGCAGAATGAATCCCGTATGCTGTTTGCCATCCTTTCCCCCCACCGAATACCTTTTGGCAATTAAAAGCAAACAGGCATGACTTTTTTTTCTTCCTCCAAAGTTCCACACAGATCACGATCGCTACCTGATAAGTGGCGGATTTAATGTGCGCTCGCTTCCCTCCTTAACAGAATATTAATGCGGGCTGCCATCCATGAGAATGACTCATTTACAAGCGCGCGGAGGAAGCCGAGGACTCGAACCTGGATGAGGTTTGTCGCCTCGCTCGTTTGATAACAAGCACTCGAGTGTATTTACAAGGCAGAGCGAGCGAGATAAGTCTGCGGTGTAATGACACTAAGCAGGTCAGGAACGTCTCTGCTGCCTCTCTCAGTGTGTGTTGTTGTTGCTCATCTCCCTCCCACTGTTATCCCTCTTTCTGTCAGCACCGGCTGCGCTTCCCTCGTGCAACCCCCGGCGACGCACGCACGCCGCTGTCATCTGCGCCAATGCAAAACATCAAACGCTGCTGCACATTCTCCAGTTTTACCGCTCTCTCAACTCGCACCGCGTTTGTGTGCTTAAGAGCTGAAATCCTGGTCCTGCCGTTTGCGCTCGCCAACATCGTGTTGCTTACTGCCTGCCTCGGCGGTTAAGTGCACAACCGTGCTGACACGGCACTCAGGCGGTGATGTGACCCCGCATGTGGTCTCCAATCTCAGAGTGTGTGGGAGTCAATCGGTAGGTGTGAGGTTAGATACAAATTGGACCCCGCTCGTGTCACAGCCCCGCGGTCACCAGCTCAAACCTGGACCGCGGCTGGAAACTGGAAAGCAAAGTTGCGAGGGAGAAAAATAGCAGAAAGGAGTGATTTTTCTCGGTGCAGCTTAATAAGAACTACAACTTTTGTGTTAGGAGGACTGAGAGAAATTTGTACTCCCACTTTTGTTTATCCCAATTTTTCACTTTTATAAGCCAGCTCCCCTACATGCTATTTATTCAACCTCTCGCTCTACCCCATTCATTACTTCACCTGCATCCTGTCCTTTTTCTGCTAAACAGCCTCCCTCTCCTCTCCTCTCATCAAATAAACCTGCCAGCTTCTGTGCGATCTTCCCCCAGAAGTGTTTTATGCCTCACATTATGACACATATAATCAGGCTGGCTGTTTGCACTACTTTGTTCAGCACAAATTGCTGCACCGATGGTCGCGGCAAAAGCACAGATGGGACGTGGACAGTTTTTCATCGGCTGTTCCGTACCACGGAGCCCAACACATCTGGTATGCGGCGAGAAGCATCTTTGCACTAATTTGTTTGTCACTATACATTGAAGGGACTATCTGTCATCCTGCCATGCTTTGGTTGCGGCATGATGTTTGAAGAACATGGCTAGTCATAAGTTTCGGGCGGCCCGGCTGGCTGACTGGCCGCTTGGGACTCGCTCGCGGGAGCCATCTGACTGCTGGAATGAAGGCGAGGAGGGAGGGAAGACATGGGCTGCAGGAGAGGAAAGGAAAATAGAAAGAGTAAGGGGGGGGGGGGTCTGTAAATTTGACTTCAAAGCAGTTCTTTAACCCTCAATATCCAAGGATAGGTAAAGAGATTAATGATATATTTTCACTTCCAAGTGTTGCAAAAACTCACACTATCATGCATGAATTAAAAAAATTATTAATTAAATAATTAGAAGTGCAAACTGTGTGTACGACCCATAGACTGTATATAAGAAGTGGACGTAGCCACCGTGACTGCCGTTTTGAAGCCTAGAGTTCGGCTTTTTGGCCGTCGTCACCTTGGTTTTTGGCTGTCGCCATCTTGGTTTTTTGCAACCAGAAGGGACATGAGAGGGTGGAACTAAGTGCAACCGAACGCTAAATAAGACATTTTTAAGCGACCGAAATGTTACAATTAACTTTCATGAACTGTAAAACCCACTGCGAAAGGGTAGCCACGCCCTAAAGCATACCCTGCTTTATGGTCTATTTGACTCTAAATGGGACCATAATTTACTAAATGAACATCATGCTGTATTGATGAAGACTTGAAACTAGCGATCGAGACCATAAACACATGTTTACGATGTTTACTGAGGTAATAAATCAAGTGAGAAGTAGGGTTTTTTTCTCATAGACGTCTATACAATCAGACTTCTTTTTGCAACCAGAGGAGTCGCCCCCTCCTGGCTGTTAGAAAGAATGCCAGTTTAAGGCACTTCAGCATTGGTTTCACTTCACAGACCCAGAGGCTGCCCACTGGTACGACTACAGTGAGCCTAACCTGAGTGATTATTGACTGCCCCGCCTTAGCTAGTGTTGCTATGCGTGTCGAGCTTCAAAGTCTCAGCACATATGCCATTTATAATGATAACAGCGGTAGATTAATGAATTACTGATTGATGAATGTAATACAGCTCTATTAATAAAATTTTTTTTCCAAGTGAAAAGTTTGACGGCATATGTGGCGATTTTGTGAAATATTTTGTTAAAAGACGTATGAACCACTATGCATGCACTCTATATGTTACACAGCTAGCATGCTACCAATGTTAGCTAAATATAAATTTTCACCTATTAAAATGTATAAATGTGGCGAAAAACAGACAAAATTAACATATATATGCGGTGGTGTTTCTATCCTTCCATAAAAAGATGCATTTTCTTGCGTTAAACGCTAGGGGACATAATCTGTATAATATACAAATTTACGGACACACAACAAAACTGTGTGGAAACGGTGACGTTACATTGCAGCAGATTAACACAGAGTTTGATCCATTCTTAAAATTTTTGCTCTTGTGTTTTTTGGTTTTGGAAAGGCTACAGATAAAAAATAAAAAAAAATTAAATAAAAAATGTTTTTTCATGTGCCACAACATTTCACACCCTGACATGAATGGTTGTGGGAATATCTGGATCCCCACCTCACATTCAGCACAGGTTTTCTTTTTTTCAAGCCTTTCTATACAATCCCATAGTGGAAAAAAAAAGAGTAGGTGGTGGTGATGAATGCAATCTGACAGCTCATAATATCCCCTTTCCCATTCTATGCTCTACATTTAGTGTGATTCTAAGTCAATTAAAGAACTGTTTGATGTTGATGCATTCAGACTTGGAAATTAAGCACCAGTCTGCTAGTTTGTTAGTTGCGTGCTACACCTACACGCTATATAGTCTTGATGGGAAGATCTCCTTTGCTATTTGCAGAAAGGAAGGGAGTATTGTAAACCTAGCTCTGGATAAACAGAGACACTTTTGAGGATATATTTAGATCCGAAATGCAATAAAATCAGGGAAAAGACAACTGGAAGGGGGACAGGAAAAGTGGGGCTTTTGAGTGAAATGTAAATGGCTCGGCGCTTGCACAGAAATCTATATTTCAGGGAGGAGAAGAAAAACACCTTTATCTGTCGACAAGCACTTTCCCTGGCTACTTAAGAATGACATTAATGTTGCAGGGGGAGGATGACGCTGTGGTAATACTGGCGGCGAAGGGACTTGGAAAGTTCCAGGGCACTCAGTATCTTAGAAATATCAGTTTTACCTTTACTTATATTGAAAAAGGGGAAAAGCTTCTGCATTTCCCTTAGAGCTTGTGTCAGCCCAATCTGGTCCCTAAGTAACTTGAAAACATTTTCCAATTTGCCCAAATTCATGTAGAAAAAGCTGAAAACTACATAAGAGGGGTAGAGCAGGAAAATGTGATTTCCTGTAATTCAATGGACTGAATTGGTGAGGTCTGAAATGCAGGTTTTTTTTTTTTATGAATTGGCACAACCAGTAGAGACAGTATGTTCTCTGAAGGCTTTCATATTTCATAGTGTTCTAAAATCTAAATTCAAATGTTGAAAAACAGGGTCGAAATATATTCTCATATGCCTACAGTATATATATATGAACACATATTGGTCACTGTTTTGACTCACTGAATAATTGTGCATTTAGAGGCTACTTGCGTGTTGCATTCAGGTGCAGATCCCTGTACAGCTGGTTTAATGCACAGCTCGTTTAAAAAAAATTAAATAAAAAAAAAATCAGAGCCTTTTCGCATGAAACAAATGAACACTCAAGCAGAACTGAAGAGAAAGAGAATGAAAAAAATAGAAGATATATTTAGTGCTCAAACTGTCACCAATTTCTGAGAGGTGTGCTGAATAATGGAGCGGCAGGATGTGGGCAGCAGACACATTAAAAGGCTTTTGCTGTATTTCTTTGATTTGGTGCCACTGAGATGAAGGTATGTGTGTTGTGTCATCACGAACCACAATCTTTAATGTTCTTAATGTTCTCTTTTTTCCCCATGTGCTGAATCTTCTCTATCGCCGTGTGTTTAAGCTTTAGTTCTCTCGGGCAGATGAGCGATGATATCCTATTCATCACATTATATCACAGCAGTTATCAATATCAACAAATGAATAAAAAAAATATTGGGCCTGCAACTACTGTACTTTACATGCTATAAAATGTCAGAAAGTAGTGAAAGATGGTGTTTCCAACAGCTCAAGGAGACACCTTTGAAGTGCTTACTTTATCTGACCAACAGCCAAAACAAATAAATCCATTTTACTATCAAATAAGAACATAACAAAGAAAAAGCAAAGCTTCCCATTTGGAAAGCTGGATGCAGTGAATGATTGGCATTTTTAATTGAAACATGGCTCAAATGGGACCCACTACACTCCTTATTTAAAGCAGCACCTGTGTCCTTGTAAAAGCCTTACATTTTACTTTAATCAATTCTAAATACACACTCATCTGTATTTATTATCTACGCCAACCATTTATGTAAGTTACTACGAGCAACATTGACGCATTCGGTCTAAAGTCACCAGTTAATACTGTCAGCAGACAGTAGAGTCACTCCGACTTACCATCGCAGTGATTGAGGCTGTACTAGATGGTGGAACGTGCAAAGCGGTCGCCGGATTCCTCTATAATAACAGGATTTTGTGACATCACAACTAGTTAAGAAGCCAGTCGTGGACGGGTATCCAACTTACACCTCCAGTGCAAAAAACATTGAGGATGGTGTCTAGCAGTTAAACTTTTGGAGTTATCAAAATTTAGATAATTAATAGATTTCGGATTTTGCAATGAGGGAGATACACATAGGTACATAGTATAAGCATACATTTCTATATAAGTATACACTAGGTAATTTGTAAACTTTATTGTGGAAAAACTATTTTGGTTTGTACATGTCGTGAAACTTGAGGGGATCTTTAAAGAATAAATATATATTTATATACTGTATATACAGTATCCTTATAAATCAGTACCATGCAGGGATGGAGTGGAGGGTAAACACACCCCAATTCAGCTCCACAAATAGAGTTTATCACCCTTTCAGGCTGACATAACGCACCAGGAGTGAAATTCACAGTGTTACAGTAGGTAGCATCAAACTGAAGTAAGAGTCTTGAGCAGCAATCACACCGCATTTAGAGGAAAGATAAAAACGAGCTAATGAAGCCAAACATGGCGAGGCGAACGTCACACGGAAGTCAAAGCCACTATTATTCTGAGGGGGCATCGTAACGTCTTATCCCGACTACTCCAAAAATCGCTTTCATTCACGCAGGCCTCCCGCCGCCCCCCCATCACCTCCTGCGAGCCTCGAATCCACCAGCCCAGCGCTACCTTCCCACCACAGCGGCAGCAGTGGCTGAATGAATGATGAGTAATCGTGTAGGAGAGTGAGGTCATTATCGAGATGTGGAAGTTGGAATCGGCACACCGGAGGCTTCATTTGTGGCGCATTCACGACTCCTTTTGACTTTGAAGTGGCGCGGCACACCTGACTCTTAGTGTGGGTAGACTGGTGTTCCTGCTCGCTTCCGCTCCGTCTTTGCGAAGCTTAAAGCGGGCTGATCTATTTTGAGGAGGGCCTCCACAATGCTTCCCTAAATGCTGGATGGAAGCAATGTGGGAAGTAATGTTCGGGTATGTGTCGAGAGATTTCTTGCCCACGGTGTTTCTCATCGCAGGCGTGTGAGAGAAGGAGCGAGATAGAAATGTGTGGTTTTTGTATGAGAGTGTTTTGGTGAGATGGGGAGAGAAGATCGGTGGATCTTTCAATACTTCAACATGTGTCAAGATGATATTTTAAAGAGGACCTATTATGCTTTTGTGCTTTTTTCCCTTTCCTTTAGTGTGTTATGTAGTTTTTTTCTGCATGTAAAAGGTCTGCAAAGTTACAAAGCCAAAAGTCACTGACTTACTTAAAGGTCCCATATTGTAAAAAGTGAGATTTTCATGTCTTTTATATTATAAAGCAGGTTTAGGTGCTTTATAAATACTGTTACTGCGCACAAAACGGACAACCAGCGGAGATATTCGCTGAAGTTTGACAAAAAAGTGTCTTGGATTAGAATCACAGCGAAGGCATGTAAACTTTTGTATATTATAAGTTCATACATTGTTTTGGCATCATATCTTATAGGTCACACAATATAGCTATTTAATATGCTATTAATGAATTTGTTTATTTGGCATATTTCACAACGGACATTTTGGCCGTTGATAATTTCATCTGCCGGTTAACTACACAAGATACGGGCAAAAAAAAAACGGCATATGCCGGCTAACGTAAACCCTGAGATCTACATCTTAAGACATAGTGTAGTTTAGTTTAATGTTTTACATGTAATTTAAGCTCTAATGAGTCTTAATTTGGAAACTTTTACTTTCAGTGTTCTTCAATTGACCTACACCCACACTGAATCAACATCTTTTACTTCTGCGGTTCTTACTCATTATTTGCGCACAGCCGAATCACCGGGGTACCTCCGTGACACCAGACATGGTTGCTAGGAGACCTGTGATGCAATTCCAAAGCCTTACCTCAATATTATTAATATTCCCAACAGAGGTGTTTCTGCTTGCGAGAAGACATCAAACTCACTCGGTAGCACTGTTTGGTGCGTCTCCTTCTGTTTCCTCCCTCAAATGTCTGCTCTGAATCACTCTATGGTGTCATTTTCTTTGATCTCAAGCAGATAGCTGCTATTTGTGGGGCGATACAACACATTTAGTCATTTCAAGGTTGGGCTTGTTTGTGAACTACAAGAAAGAGAGAGTGTCGTGATACCCCCCCTAGTGTAATCAGGTGGAAACCGATTTAAAAAAAAAAAGAAAAACTTCCACCACCCGTCAAAAAAACAAAAACACACACACCTCAGAGGGAAAGTGTAAGTCTTCCACAGAGTAAATAATGGGATCAGAGATGTTATCCGCTATCTGTGTAGGCAAAGCATTTTGCTTCTGGTGCATGACCCAAAACAGACAAGCCCATGAAATGGAACACCAGCTTAGCATTGCTCTAGTAGACTCTGATGCGTGGAAACAAATGGAGTTTGGCACTGCTACCCAACATAGCTGTGTATGATACAGTGTGTCCTAAATGCTCTGTGACAGTAATACAAGCCTTTGTCTGTTTAGATCCATACGGCGATACGGATCGGAGGGAGGAGGAGAGCGCTGCATCCTCACAGCCCGTATTCTAAGCGTTGTGAGGCTTTTGTTTAACTTCTTTTGTCTGCATCCGAGGAAATGGAACTTCCTATCCTGCATTGCAGCTGAGGTGTTCGCTAAACCCCTCCCTCTCCAGCAGTTGGCCAATCACAGTTTAGATTTTCTCCACATGTTGAAGCGGAGCATTTTTCAACTCTGGACGACCAGAAAAAAAGACACCATACGTGCAGCGCCCAGCGCAGAATAGAAGCTCAGCACCTCGCGGTTATTGCGACAGCCCTAGTAATAAGAGCAATATTGTAGAGTCAAAAGGTTAGGAGGGTGCTGTCTTTTCTTATCCTTTCTAAAACGAAAAAGACAAAAGCGAAAGAGTAATGAATGGATTAGGCTATGATCACGACTACGTGCACTGTGTGGTATTTCCCCACTTGTGGAGGCCGATTCCTGGATGCTATCAGAGTTTAGGCTGATTTTAGCATATCTGTCAAGCTTTTTATTGGATTTGGGGATGTTTACACTCCAGCAATGCGAGCAAATGTTACATGAGATAGCTTAAGCTGTAGGTTTTTTTTTAGGTTTGTTACCCTGTTTATTTATTTCCATGTCTTCTACATGGATCATCAACCTATGAGGATGTTGACTTGCCGGGGTCATGCCGCTTTAGCCTCAATCTTTTAGCATGATGTCTTGTGTGTAGCTGTCAAGTAAGACTTGTCTTACAAGATACTAATTTTTAAAAAGAGTCATATGGAAACAGTAAAAGCCGTTTCACACCAAGCATGTATTTTTCTCTGAAATATTTGCACGGAAATTTATAAAAAACTGTTTTAGTGGGTTCTTATGAGTGCTTGCACACCACTACGGAACATTTGTGCGGGGGAAAAAAATATTCGGATGGACTGCGACTTCAGCGGATTTCCGCCTGCGGAAATAAATGTCTGACAAATGAAATCCTTTATTCTGACAGATCGCCGTCATTCTGCATAATACTTAGCCATGTGCATCTGTTTGTTGCATGGGGAGTGTGTATTTTCGGGCCTTAGAACAATGGCCGTTTGTTTTCGGGGTAACAGGCTGTCGAAAAAAAATGGGCTTTTTTCGGTCCAATGGGACATTTGTCAGACTATTTTGGAATAACAATGGGCATTCCCCTTCTTAACACCCAATAATGTACAACAAACACTACTACCTCAACAATGAGAACAAACCTGACAGTAACTAAGTGAAATGTCTCATTGTGGCGGTAGAATTTGTCCCAGAACGAGCCACGTAGCTCAGAAATGGTGTCTGAATAGCAAATATAAAAGAATTCATGAAGTGGCTGCAAGCTGTACTTCCTGTTGTGTTCTGAGAAATAAATGGAAACGCTAATAATAATAAAAGGTAATAGATAATTCCAATTTTATTAACGAGGATCATCGAGTCAACGTGTCCTTGTAATCGCTGCCTTTGCCCCGTGTTATTGCCTCTCCCTCTCCCCCCTCTGTGTGTGTGCACGCTTCTGTAAGCCTCTCCACCTGGCTGCCTGTCGTCCTGCCTGTCAGACCGACTATCTACCTATCAATCTGTGAGTGTGTCCGCCTGCGTGTGGTGATAAGGAGCCGTGGGTGTCTGTAGCCCTGACACCAGCTGATTTATGCTGGCCTCTTTCCCTTTAGGGGGCCCGATTTGAGAGAAAATCCCCAACGAATCATGCTGACTTTGTGTGCGTGAGTGTGTGTGTCTGTCTGTTTGTCTGGCTGTTTGCATGTGCGTGTGTGTGTGTGTGTGTGTGCCGTGCAAGGATCGTCTGTCAAAACAAAGATGACAGGGAGCTGTAACTCCTTTATTGCCACATTTCAACTCCTGTACATCACTCAAACCTGATTTAATATCTGAATTGCATTTTCGAAAAAAAAACACGTAAAACGAAAGGTATTCATTTGCAGAAACATGTCCGAGTCTCTGCCGCCGCCGCCACCCACCACACGGGTGAAATCGATATGCAATAAAAGATAAATGAGTCAAAGCACAAAGTATTGCTAACTCGACTTAAAAGTTGATGACTTTCACCAAAAAGAAGGATGCAGTTAAAAATTCATGTGAGAAACAGCCTGAAGTCTGTTTCTCAGTGTGTGTCTTTCATATTTTATGTTATTCAATCAATTTAGATGGTTCTTGCCCGGCTTTATTCATTTGCTGCAAATCTAGAAACTATCACTGTTAACCCCCAACATTAAACACACAGACAAGCCTACAAATACGATGAACAGAAATTAAATTAACGCTTGCAAATCTGACAGTGGATCTCACAAGCACACAAATTCCAAAAAGATTTTTTTTTTTTTTTTTTTACATTTGGCTTAGGTGGACAAGTTGGTGTTTCGATTAAACTAGACTAACCGCCTCGCTGTTGAAAGCGTGAATTGGACATTTTGCCAAATCTGAAGAAATTCGATTAAGGCTTTCCCCAAAATATCACAAGAATGGGACGGACGTGAGGTCAAAGTGACCTTGACCTTTGACCACTAAATTCTAATCGGTTCATCCTTGTCTCCAAGTGGACGTTTGTGTTAAATTTGAAGAAATTCACCTCCAGGCGTTCCCGAGATATTGCGTTGTTCGAGAATTATACGGACAGACGGATGGCGCGGAGGCATTAAAATAAACGCTTCAAACGTCCACTGAAGCTTCTGCTACACTGTAGAGGCTAAACATTGCAGCAATTTGTCTTATTCCCTGGATATTTGGTTAAATGTTGCGCTACATTTGGATGGAAAACTGGCTAATGTTCCATGGCTCGGTCCCCCATTTGATTTTTTTTCTTTCAAGGTTCTCTATACGATATCCAGAGCATTAATATAGCAGCAAACAACTATTCGCTATGTACAGATATAGAGGAGTAATGTCTACCTGAGCAGAGAATGAAGTCTCTCCGCCTCTGTGTGTGTTGTAATCCGAGCTTCTCTGTGCTTTGGCTACGCGTGCCTTTTAGTGCATGTGAGCGTGCCCCGCTGGTTAGATCACGGCCGCCGCTCTGCGCTGCTCTCATACGCCGGTTACAGCTGATAACGTCGTCCCGACCGACGGCGCCGTTGCGGAAGCGTAGCACCCACCCTCCAGTTCCCCTCAGGTTAACACTGTTAGCTCTGTCAGCACCGTTGCCGTTGTTTTCACTGTTGGCGCTGCTAGCTACGAGCCGCCAACTCAGCCTGCGGAGGCAATATAAATGCTCCCAATCTCGCATTTAGCACATTTAATCTAATCTAGAGTGTGATGGTTATCTCTCTAACCTGTGAGAGAGGTCAGGTAACCATTATAAGGGTTTTTTTCCCCCCTTTTAAAGTTTTTGGGGGAGTTTTCCCTTATCCAAATCAAGGTTCTAGGGGTATCATATAAACTGTACAGATTGTAAAGGCCTTTGAGGCAAATTTGTGATTTCGGGCTATAAAATAAAATTGACTTGAGCTGGACTGTACCACTCGAGGGAGGGGATGCTTGTTTACTCCCCTCTTGTAGACTTGGTAGGCGATTTGTTCATTTATAACAGGGGGGGATGGTTAGTTTCGTTCACCCACAACTAGCCAACAACACCATGAACGACTCTTTTGGTTCAGTATTTTGTAACACCACCCCTGCGGGACTCAAAGAAAAAGTCACCATGGATCTATCAAAACATAGCACGGTTAGGCTGCTGATATTTCAGAGCCATTGTTTGGGCCATATTCTAACAAACCTCAGTCAGATAAAGGATCAATGAGTCAGGCAGACTAGACTAACATATTCAACTAAACAACCCCTCTGCCCCCGCTACCAGAGGATGGACGGAGGGTGGCAGGTTCACAAGGGGGAAGCATTTTGGTCATTTTGGTAACAAAGGAGATGGCATCCCCCCTCTACTCGTTGCGACCTAACCAGTGTGTGCGTTTGAATGTGGAGACAGCCAGAAATCGCCTGTGAATCACCATTCACATAAATACACATAACTTCAAAGCTTCGCATCAGCAAAGACAGTCAATGACAGTCTTCTGCTTTCTGAACGTGGCTCTTACCATTACGCGTCAAGGGAAGTGTCCTCTGTCCACCTCGGGCCGACCCGACGTGACCTCAGTTCTGTTTCCATCTGTCATTTATCACAAGGTGACTGTCATCTAAGTGGGTCGGCCCCCCCATTCGCCAAAAAGCTACTCTCAGAAATCCAGAGCACTTACCGTAGGCTTCCAGATTGACTCGGATCAAGTGTGCTAACAGGGGAAGCGAAGAGGGGACTCTCGCTAAGGAATGGATGGACACACTGGGTGGCGTTCAGACACTCTATGATATTATCCCTACTTCATCTGTTTTCTTTTCACAGTTTTGTCCTCACGTTCGCGCCTGTGATGACAGACGAGTCGGAATGAAGCGACATGTCTCCGTACGGCTTTGGCTTCAGTACAACTCTGTTGATAGAATGTATATTCAACACACCCAGAGCCTGTTTGCCGAGATAATTAAATTCTCAAAGGATGCGAGGAGACGCAACACGTAAATTAATTTGAGCCGCAGCAACAGACAGGATTTATGCCGCTTTGGCGGGAGCATTCACTTCCAGAACAAATAAATGGGATGTTTTTGAAATTAATTACTGTTCCAGTGCGCCATTAAAGAGTATCAGTTATCAGATGACTTTGAAATACACACTTGGCTCTTTTGATGTGTTAATGATGACAAAGTAAATCATCCTCCCTGCCACGGAGGAGTTAGAAGAGACAGGAGAAGAGACGGAAATAGAATGAGAAAAAGAGCAAAGAGCGCCAGTGAGGAAAAAAGAAGAAGAAGTGTAAAGGGATAAATCGCAGAGTAACAGTTCAAACTCGCGAAATAATGTCTATTTTATATGAAACCCGTTAATATGAAGGTTATGGCCTTCATGGTTCAGACACTAAAACACTCCTGTTCTTTATTCCCCATTCAACATCCCTGAGAAGGGGTTCAATTGGAGGTTCAGATCGTGCCTAAGGCTCGCTCAGGCTACTCTACAAAAAATACAAGCTTCATTCACTTCAAATGAAGCAGCGTGTCTCTGAATGTAGGCCAGAATTACAGCAGATATGACTGATTGTGTTTCTGTCCCTCCTCTGTTGTAATGTAGGGCTGGATTTAATAGTCTGGCCGTTAATCCGTGTCAAGGAAGGCAGAAAAGGCCCATTTGACATGGGCTAACTTCCCTCTGTAATTAGAAAACCTCATTAAGTTCATTAAGTCATTCCTTGCGTTGGGGGATTTGTTTTACATGCGCCGCCAACAGACTCGGGCCACCGCTAGCAGAACGTGGGCTAACTGAGGCCGGATTCAGTGAATGAAATACAGTGTGGGGAAGCATTTGGGATGACAAGAAAAGAACAGGGAAAACTTTTAAATGTTAAGAAACATCTCAAATGTTTGGGAAAACCTTAAAGAGGACCTATCATGCATAATTTTCATGTACATACCTGTATTTTGGGTTTCTACTAGAACATGTTTACATGCTTTAATGTTCAAAAAACGCTTTATTTTTCTCATACCGGCTGTGCTGCAGCACCTCTTTTCACCCTCTGTCTGAAACGCTCTGTTTGAGCTCCTCCCCCTTACTGAAAAGCCCCGTCTGCTCTGATTGGTCAGCTGGTCCACTCTGTTGTGATTGGTCAACCGAACCAAACTCTTCGGACTCTGCTCCAGCTCCGCTCCAACTAGATTTTTTTTGAGGGCGTGCCAAACCAGCCGCTATAGGCAGGTATTATGCAAATGTGTTACTTGGTGACATCACCACGTTACGGAAGAAAAGGCGGGACTTCAAGCAAGGCATTTCAGGCAGTTCAGGAGCAGTGTAACTGTGGGGGAGAGTAACTCCCTTTGGCGTGGACTTTGGGCTTTGTAACTTTGCAGACCTTTTACATGCACAAAAAACTATATAACACACTAAAGGAAAGGGGAAAAAGCATAATAGATCCTCTTTAAAGAGAGCTACAGCTTTTCTATCATGACCAACTTTCTACCCTTACGAGGGGGGGGCCTTGGCTGCAGCTATCAGTCTAACGACCACAAATGGGGAATATCATAGTAGCACCATTTTGATGGGAAGGGATATCAATGTGACACATTCCTGAAAGGTCCTTTGTTTTTCTATTTATCAGAGGCCTTGAGCACACAAAGGGGGAGGAGGGAGGGGGGGGTATCTTGTGCGGCCTCGGAAAGCGTCACAGTAACGGATGACTAGACGCCACCGCCAGAGGCCCTCTGTTTTTTTTAGTTTTTTTTTTTTCCAGTTTTGGCTCCCGGACCCAATGATTCCAATTTGGGTGTCAGTGAGAGCAGCGATTCATCATTGGCTGGATTACTTAGTGGGCCGAGAGCAGAGGGCTATTCATCTCCGTAGCTGACACAACCCCGGCCAGAGAGACGCCATGCTGCCAGCGCCACCACTGCTGCAAAGCTAAGTCCTAGAAACACACTCACGTGCACGCAAGTACTCTCCATCACAGCTACAGGAGGGAATGTGCATTGTCTCTTGGGAGCAGAAGTTTAGTGTTAACAGAGAGTTAAAATTACCATATGGGTTGATCGCTTACGCTGTTTTAAGTTGTGTCAAAGGTTGCACTGCTTCAAATGGTCCTATTTTTAAAATGTTTTATAATTTAAGGACCAATGTGTAACATTTACAGGGATAGGTATGTTTTCTTTAGTGTATAATCACCTGAAAATAAGAATCATTGTGTTTTCGTTATCTTAGAAAGAGCTGTTTATATCTACATAGGGAGCGGGGTCCTCTTCACGGAGTCTGCCATGTTGGTCCGCTATGTTTCTACAGTAGCCCAGAACGGACCAACATAACTATTAACTTTTCCCGCTTGGGCCGGAGTCAATACCATTACTCGTCCAGTCGGCGCTGCTCTCTCTCTCTCTCTCTTGCTTCACCACTCACTTCCCACGTACACACACTCTCTACGCACTGGCTCTGCTCCAAATAACCTACACTCTACTCTTACAACAAATGGCTCTAGAGAGGGCAATTCGCGTTTTCGCGTCGGCCACCGTAGCTCTCCAACACGCATGGCACACGGGAGAGGCTTCAGTTGGTTGCAATCTCCTCACCTCGCCGCTAGATACCGCCAGATCCTACACACTGGACTTTTAAAGGAATAGTTTGACATTTTGGGAAATGCACATATTTGCTCTCTGGTGGAGAGTGAAATGAGAAGAATGAGAAGCTCGCTTGGAGCCTCGACCGAGGTGGTACCAAGAATGGAGCGGTTCTATTGGTACCATCCACAACTTTTGCTAATGGAAACGCGAAAATAATCGTTCTAATGTGTAACGAATTGAACTGGACTGAACTGCTTGGTGGAAACGCAGCTTTACCTTAGCGCAAAGACTGGAAACAGTTGGAAACAGCTAGCTTGCCTCTGTCTGATAATAAAATCTGCCTGCCAACACTTCTAAAGTTCACTAATTAACACATTGAAACCAAAGCACAACAACTAAAATCCACTGTTTTACTGGGGGTTATGTGTCTGAGCAGTTGCCAGGGAAACCAGTTACTTCTCCCAGCCAAAGTCCAGCACATAACCATCCATAAAACATTTTTTTTTTTTGCAGATTAAACAAACAAGATATAATGGGTTTATCAGTGAGCTTTAAAAGCTCGGGTTGATTTTGTTATTTAGGACACAGCCAGGATAGCTGTTTCACCCTTTTTTCCATTCTTTATGCTAAGCTAAGCTAACCTACTGTAGCTTCATATCTAATGAAAAGATATGAAAGTGGTATCAATCTAACTCCCCACCAAACAACGAGTAAGAACGTTTCTCAAAATGTGGAACTATTCCTTTAAAAGAAAGAAAAAAAAAAGGACGCTCTCAAATAAATGCAAGAGCGCACAAATAAATGCAACGATGTAAGAAAAATACACAATACTAAAAAAATACAGCTCTGTAAGGAACTATACAGGGAACACACACACTCATAAACACACACCTCCCCCCCCCCCCCTGCCAGGACTAAACACCACTGTGTGCTGATAAGACAGAGAAACCACTTGCTTCCCTGCAGGTGAAAAACAAGGTGGACATCCACACACTGCGCCTCACGCAGTGTGCTGCATTTACAATACACCTCTCCGTGGCATCAACATAAATCTGCAGCATGTGCTTCGTCCAGGATCCGCATGATTTAACGCCCTGGAATGAATGTCGGAGCCCTCGATTCATTTTAGGGGCAACAATAGAATGAGACGCGTATGCGCAGGGGGAATAAAAGGGTTACTTCAAAATGGTAAATGGGGCGCCTCGAGGTAAAATGGAACATTTCTCCGTCTTGTAGTGGCACACTTTTATTTTGGTCAGGAGTTGGGTTAAAAAAAAAGAAAAAAAGAGGAGAACAAAAGGCAAAGGGCACATTTTCTTTTGATGCCAAGGGAGTGCAAGTGTTTGTATGTGCCTCCTTGTTTTTCTTTCTTTTATTTTGTCTTTGACACCGTCTCCATGGAGGTCCCGGAAGCACAAAAGTGTTTCCTCTGACTTCATTTAGCTCCACTTTTTTTCCAACCGGCACCACACGTCGGACAACAAAAGCTGTCCACATGTCATTTGTACTCCGCACCGCCTGAGCAAATCCACACACACACACACACACACACACACACAACACACGTCGCCGCCGCCACAGAGCCTGCGCTGTGAACTCCATAAGCTGTATGACAACTCAGGGAAATGGACTTCAGAGTCATGCCCAGCCATCTGAAATGCCACGACTAAATTATCAGCTATCACTGAGGACGGAGAAACACAGAGAGAGAGAGAGAGAGAGAGAGAGACACATACGGAGAAAAAGAGAGATTTCATCTAGAAGTCCGCTTATTCTTGTGAGTCGCATCAAAAGGAAAAGTAATTAAGTCGTCTGAGGATGTTATTGGAAACGAGAATTCTATCAGTGAGGCTGAGGGCTTGTGATGCCTGCAGCTTATCCAGCCTGTGTGTGTGTGTGTGTGTGTGTGTGTGTGTGTGTGTGTATTTCTGTGACTGACGCGCCGCCGTGCAGTAGAAGATGAGACCTCTGTTGTGCGTTTGTAACAGGCGCAGCCAGCCGCTCCTCATTAACCTTTTGGGAGATAAGCCTGTTTTAAGTCCATGTTTGAACAGCCTGTGTGAAGTATCTCCCAGTGATATGTGGCCAGCCAACCACCCAAACCGTCCTCCCCTCCCCGCTCACATTCAATATTCCTCTTCCCTCACCTCCGCCAGATTACCAGAATTAAATTTCAATTTTAATCACAGGCCCGCAAATCTCCATAAATCTAGCACCTGAGCCACCCTTAATTACGGAACAAGCATTCGGGGGCGGCGCGCCGCCGTGCCCCGCTAACAAGGTTAAAAGGTGCAAAGTGTGTGTAATGGGAAGCAGAGGAACTCACTGAGCAATTGTTAACACCATGTTAGCTACTCCACTTCTTTGTCTCCCGCCCGTGTTCTCTTCCCATTTTTCCCCGGCTAGCGAAATACACAGAGCACCTTGTTAGAGGCGCTAGGCTAGAAGTAATGTAATTTAACTAAGTGGTGAATGTGGAGGTGCCAGATGTGTGTTTTTTGCAGTGGATGGCGCAGGCAGCGGCGATGGAGCCGGCACACGGAGGCAAAAGCTGTTACATTATCTGCTGCTGCTCGCTGGACTGCTGCAGATAGGATCTGGTAATTGGCAAAGAGGTGGAGTCTGTTTTCTGAAGGGACCTCAGAAGTCTTTTCTTTTTTTTGTCGCCACACAAAACGGACTAATAGTAACGGGAAATATGTTAACTTGTGTAAATATGAAATGCTATTTATTTACTAAAAAAAATTCTATACAGTATAGCAATCTTATGCTGCAGTTACATGTTATATTGCCAGTACAATTTAAAAGCTCTATCTGATCCTCTCATAACGAGGCTTTATTGTAGGTGTATAACCAGCCCCTGAAACGTACCACCTTAAAGTTATATTCTTTAAGATTTTCATGAAATCAAACTCAATTTTGATGCTATTTATGGTCGGCATTTGTTTTAGAAATAGCCTTTAAATGTATTTACTAAGGCTGTCGATTGATTAAGATTTGTAATCGCGATTAATTGTTCAATTGTCCATATTTAATCGCAATTAATCGCAAATTTATCGCACATTTTTTATCTGTTCAAAGTGTACCTTTGTCAAGTACAAGATTTGTCAATGTTTTAATACTCGTATTAACATGGGAGTGGGCAAATATGCTTGCTTTATGCAAATGTATGTACATATTAATTATTGGAAATCAATTAACAACACAATGACAAATATTGTCCAGAAACCCTCACAGGTACTGCATTTAGCATAAAAAATATGTTCAAATCATAACATGGCAAACTCAAGCCCAACAGGCAACAACAGCTGTCAGTGTGTCAGTGTGCTGACTTGACTATGACTTGCCCAAAACTGCATGTGATTATCATAAAGTGGGCATGTCTGTAAAGGAGAGACTCGTGGGTACCCATAGATCCCATTGTCATTCACTTATCTTGAGGTCAGAGGTCAAGGGACCCCTTTGAAAACGGCCATGCCAGTTTTTCCTCGCCAAAATTTAGCGCGAGTTTGGAGCCTCCTTCTCAACAAGCTAGTATGACATGACGATGGCACTAATGGATTCCTTATGTTTTCTAGTTTCATATGATAGCAGTATTTTCACTCTAGCTTTAAAACTGAGCCGGCTACAACCTAAAAATCACAAGTTGTGTTAAGGCGTCAAAGAAATTAGGGGCGTTAAAATTAATTTGCGTTAATGTGTTAAGTGGCGGGGTCCCCCATTCCCATTAGGGCTGTGTATTGGCAAGAATCTGGCGATACGATACGTATGTATCGTGGTTACGATTCAATATATTGTGATATATTGAGATATTGTAAGCAAGGATATATATTGTGTTTTTTAAATCTAAGTTTGGAAAACTATCATAGTATAAAGAACACACCGCCATATGCATTAAAAGTCTGAGTAAAAAAAGTTTACTTTTGTATGCAATCAGAAGAGTGGGATCTGCATTTGCATGTACATCACAGTCCCTGTAACATCCAACATCATAGCACTACTTTGAGAGGGCACATATCTTTGCAAATTACCTGAAGTATTGACTGCATGCAAACTATTAATGAAAAATTGATACAGTGTTTTGGAGAATTGATACAGTATCACAAAACATAATATGGCGATACTCAATATTTTCGATATTCTCTTACACCCCTAATTCCCACGCGGGTTTCAAATTGCCTGCCTAAGCATGAGGGATTCACCGGAAACTTTTAAAATCTGTCCCAGTTGTTTCAACCACTCAGAGGAATATACGGCTACACCTGAAAGGACCTTCTATTAATCCACATTTATCCGTTCATATGTGAAGCACACTTACATTTTAGTTTCAATATTAGGCATGGATTTAGCGTGATTGCACTAGAAACGGTGCGTCGGTACAAAAGCACAGCACACATTTGTCCTCTGACGATGCTGAATTCTCAGACGAGTCCTCCAGATACGCGGCGTGACTTTAGACATACGAGGTGATGGGATGGGTTTCGGCCTATCGAGGGAATAATCACCGAGTCTGCGCCGTCACAAAGCGAGTCTGAGGAAACCAGCGAATCCCCACATACGCTCGAGTCTTTGTTTCACAATTTGTAAGCTGCGGGCCGTGAATTAAAGCGGGACAATGTAATGCAGTCCATAATACAATTATGCGTGAGAGGACTGCATGTAGGAATTGTGAAAAGGGGTTTTTGTGACAGGATTTCATGAGTGCGAAAAAGCGACTTTAATTAAGCAGTGGTGCATAATAGGAGTCTTTGAGCTTTCCACTGTGTGAAATTGTATGCCAATTAGATAATCATCTGTGAAAAACGCTGGACATGAAAGACAACTCCATGATAACAGTATGATAATACACAAATGCGGCATCACAGTAATTATGCACGCCATTCATTTTGTGCAAAGTCTGTGTGATTATTATGCTATCGTTGCACAAAAAAAAATACTCCCCCTCGGCCGCGCATTGTGTCCCCAACACAAACAGAAAGTATGAAAATGGCCATTAAATTTGCTTTCTGTTTACTTTATTGTTAATGCGTCCTCTCCTCCGTCTTACAAATAAATAATGAAAGAATTGGAAGCTGTTCGAAAGAGACTAATTTACACAAGTTTCATCCTGACAGCTGGCCGGCTAATACTGCATATCCGCCTTGTTTTGTTTACACATTGGCTTGATTTTGATCACTGGTCTGCTCAGCTTTCCAGATGTCTTGGCCACATGTGTGTCTGCCATTTTTTGAACGCGGAGACAACAGTCACCAAACAAAGCCTGCGCTACACTTGACGTTCCAGATGAAGTGCCCGTCTGTTTGTCTGGAAAGCTGATTTTTTTTTTCCGAGGACGTTTCATTTTCTTTAACACATCATGCACACAGAATAATCAATATGATTCCAGCAGCATTGTGAGTGTGCACGCGCAGGTGTGTGTGTGTGTGTGTGTGTGTGTGTGTGTGTGTGTGTGTGTGTGTGTGTGTGTGTGTGAGTTGTCAGATAGCAGTGGGGGGAAGCAGCTGTTCTCCCCTCCCGTCCCCTGCCACTGATTTAACATATGGCTAACCTTTTGGAGATAGCGCCGCTGTTTACTTTCCTGCTCTGCACTGATAACATCCCAAATCATTACCCGAAACCTGTGTCACACTAAGCTTTTAGAGAGACGGGCCGAGCCGCGATGAGTCGGCGCCGCGCTCGTGTTTAAGGGAGGAAAACAAAAAGATGGCGACGATATTCATACATCTGGTTGGAAAAACTCAGAGAGAAGCGGGTTCGATTTGTTTTTGGTCATTTGGGAAAACAAAGGCAAAAAGTGAGCATGGCTCACATACCCCTCCCCCCCCGTTCACTGCTTGACCCGAACTAAAGTAGGCCAAAGGTTTTGCCCTTTTGGAACTAATGGAACGAGTTCTACTCCGGAAACGAAATTGAAGTGAAAGAACCCACAGTTTTTGGCCAAAATTTAAAAAAAATTGGGCACCCTGGACTTCTAACCCCCAAAAGGCACAACTAGACCACACTGTCAACCATCATAGCAAATTTGAAGTTCCTAAGTTAAATAGTTTCCGAGTTCTGCTCCGGAAACTAAAGGGTGACACGCAAACGGACGGAAGGACGGATGCACAAGGGCTGACACGCGGAGCGCTATATACCCCCGACCCGTTGTCGCGGGGGTATAATGATGCCTCTGTATGTGCCAGATTGTATGTCTGTATACCATACATCTAAACCGAACAATTTCCACATTCCACGTTCCACAACATCTATTCAACAATGTTACTTCAATATTTCAGTGTTCACCATGGGAAACTACGGTTACTTTCACACCTACCCTGCATAGGCGCAGTTTGAACTTTAAGGTTGGAGGTTCACAAAAACAATCTAGAGGGAATGTAATGTGTACAACACAGAGAGGTCTAATGTATTGGGATGCGTGTAGCCTATATATTACACCCTCTAAACAGAATGCGATGCAAGCAAGTGTCAGAGACAAAATCAGTTTGATTACATTGTTTCCTATTGGAACGAACTAACTGGTCCAGATTCAACAACCAGGCTGAGATCGCCTGAAAATCAAATCATCAAATCAATCATTTTGCGGTTCTTTTGTGGTGTGAAAGCAAAACGGACCAACCAGCAATTTGTGGTAGCAGATATGTGACTTGAGCATTATAATACAAAAGCTATACTACTGATAAATCCATCTGCTGATTGTAAACTGATATGTGTATAAATGCAATATCACCTGGTAACCATGGTGACATGTATACGTGTAGTGTGTTATATAGTTTTTTTTGCATGTAAAAGGTCTGCAAAGATACAAAGCCGAAAAATCCAAAGGGAGATACATCGGGTTCACATAAGCCATGGAAGCGCCGAGCTGTTCACACAGCACGCGCAGTGCACACGGAGCTCCGCTGCCAGCTCGCGATCCTCAGCGATAGTTTTGGCGTCTGGTCTTATTTTCTCTGCGTGCTCGCGAGTGAATCTGGCAAGAAAACAAACTGATAATCTACTATAAACGATATATTATACGTGATATAAGTGATCTGATTCTGATAAGATGATAAAATATGCATCCCACGAACGCCTTTGACTTCCCTCCCTGCTGTTCTCCCGGAGTTTTAATTCCTCCGATTCCCTCCCAGTCCCTCCCCCCCAATCACATTTCAAAATCCGTCCACTATATTCATTAGAAATGGCCTTGTGTAGCTGCTGTTGGTAATTGTGGGTTTTAAATTACGTACTTATTCCACATATGTGTCAGTTGTGTCTAAACAGAGAGAGAGAGAGAGAGAGAGAGGAGCAGACACACAACACACACACACACACACACACACACACACACACACACACACACACACACACACACAAGCAGACAGACAGAGAGACACAGAGAGAGAGCTCTATAGTAAACAGCAGAGGAGCAGAATCGCTTGTTGACCGGCATGAAGAAATGCTTCTAATGTGAACACAGCCAGGCTTCAACGATTAGCGCGGCGACTTGCCACGTTTGATTGAAGTCCCGCCTTTTTTTCCGTAACGTGGGGATGTCACCAAGTAACACATTTGCGTAATACCTGCCCGGTGGCTAGTTTGGGACACCCTCAAACAAAGCTGGTTAGAGCAGAGCTGGAGCAGAGTTTGGTTCGGTTGACCAATCACAACAGAGTGGGCAAGCTGACCAATCAGAGCAGTCTGGGCTTTTAGGGAGGAGCGGGGCAAATGCTCAAACAGAGCGAGGGTTAAAAGTTGCACCTGAAAATTAGCATTATAGGCCCTCTTTAAAATATATAAAAAAACGTTAAACTAGAATTACCGCCTCGCGGTTGTATGCCTCCGCCAACCAGTCAAGTTCCAGTTTACATCCAAAATTTCATCCCTTCCTGATTTTATCCTATTTGAAATTTGTGTGAAATTGTCATAATTAGCATATGAATTCTTGAGTTATGGCCTAGAATCGTGTTTTGTGAGGTCACAGTGACCTTGACCTTTGACCATCAAATTCTAATCAGTTCATCCTCGAGTCCAAGTGGCCGTTTGTGCTAAATTTGAAGAAATTCCTTCCACGTGTTCCTGAGATATCACGTTCACGGGATCGGGAAGGACATACAGACGAATGGACCAACCCAAAAACATAACACATAAGTGCATAAAGTATCATTCTCTCATTCTCAAGTTTTCTTATACCCATAACCACCTGGTTAGAAGTGGGTTTTTTTACACTATGTAACCTTGTTGAAGTGAATCGTGATCGAGTGGTTGTTTGTTGTGGCGAAGCTTCATTGAGAGCAACACGCGTCGCTAATGCCGAGAGACTCTTGGCTCTCTGCTTCCTAACAACATTAAATGAATGGTCCACTTAGAATTAATGACTTCCTCACTGTGGACAAATTTGATTGTGTTAGGCTAACGACCAATCCTCAGCGAGAACCGGGCCAACGTTTAAGTGGAGCTACGATTGGTTCTGCCGCTGTTTGAGACCTTTATTGATGGTGCCACACACACACACACATACACACATACAGAAGCACTCACAAAGGGGGTGAGCACACATTTGCACGTACACACACACACACACACACACCTTGAAATCAACACCTTCCCTCTGTTTCACAGTCAAGCAGGGGCAGCAAATCGCACGGCTCCCCAGACAATATTATCTCATATGCACAGACAAATTACCTCTTTGTTTTAAGGACATGAGTATTTCTCAAAAAGAAAAAAAAAAAGAAAAACACACTCGCACATTATGAAAATCCCTCCATAAATAGGAAAAAGAAAGCACTCAAAGGGAAGCTAAAGTGGCACTTATGGATACTGTTAGCGTTTTGCTCGGGCAAAAGAAATTCTCCTATTAAATGGGTCTCTCTCTCTCTCTCTCTCTCTCTCTCTCCCTCCGTCTCTCGCCTGGCTCGCCGCAGAACAGATCAAATGAAGGTTACGCTGTCCTCTCTCATGGCCTACATCCTGATGCCAGAGCTAATTGCATAATTTGTTTCAGAATTAACAGCTAATAGCAGTCTCTTCTAGGCTCATGCCAACCCCCCCTCCCTCCCTCCCTCCATATACTCACTTTCTATTTTTTTTTTCCAAACCTCTCATCCCCATTACGCCTGTATATGCAGAAGACAATATAGCAAAAAAAAAAAAAAATCATGCTGGAGTAAATTACACTCAACACCCAAGAAAGCATGTCTGGTGATGAATTACAGGCTAATTCCCCTACTTGGCCCTCACTTATTGAATCTAATGGCATTGTTCAAATCTACAAAGGATATTTCTCACTGCGTTGACTGTTTGTCAAAGCAAAAAAAGAAGACAAAAAAGATGAACAAATCTGCTCATTTTTGGAAGATTCGTGAGCTGCGTTTCAGCCGTCAAACACGCGAATGCACAGATCTGTCACAATAACCGCTCTATTGCAATACCAAAGTTGAAAATTGTTCAACTTTGGGTAAAACGCTGCGCTCGTCACTGTTCCCTTTTTACGCAGCCAACCAATCACAATGGAGGAGGGGCGGGACAAATACCACAAAGACCAACAGTCACATCCTACATATAGGCTACAATACACAAACCGACGGGGCTGTCCTCTCTCCACTATACGTGTTTCAGCCTTCCCTTCATCTAGAGAAAGTAGTCTACCTTGTGCCCACATTTTTACTTCTGTTGATATTCAATATCATAGCAACCAGATGCAAACAAAGCTGAAAGAAAACAACCGCTGTGCCTCTTTGCCCTTCTGTGTTCTGCATTTAACAAAAAACAAGTATTTAATTAATTAGTATCTTTGTTATTCAAAAAGCAGCAATATACCCAAATAATAGCCTAACAATAAAGCGTATTTATATGGCACTAAAATCAGGATAAATTAAAGCAGCAGTGGGTAGAATTGGAGCAAATATGATTAAAAAAAAGTTATTTTTATCGATCACTATATCCTGACAGTAGTGCATGAGACAGGTAATCTGGAAAAGAATCATGTGCCTCTGTGTCCTCTGGTGCCCCTAATGGCATCGGCAAGATTTCACAGTCCACAGTCCGGAGGAAAACAACCAATCAGAGCCGAGCTGGAGCCTTGCCGTCTCTGAGCGGCTGTCAATCACTCGCGGACTCCGATCAAACGGTCAAACTAAGCAGCGCTGATCAAATATGAATCGATATTATGTTACTGTAATGCCTATTTCTCGATTAAAATGTTTTCAGAAACATCTTGTAGTGTACTGTTTAGCTGTAAAATGAGAAAGTTTGTGACCCGGCCACCGTGTTGAGATCAGTTGAGGAAATACCAAGCACCGCCCACCAGCTGGAGCAAACTTTCTCATCTTGCAGCTAAACAGTACACTACAAGATGTTTCTGGAAACATTTGAGGTGAGAAATAGACATTACTGTAACAGAATATTGATTCATATTTGATCAGCGCTGCCTAGTTTGACCGTTTGGTCGGAGTTCACAAGTGATTGACAGCTGCCTGTTGAATGAACAGCCAATAGAAACGCTCTCTCTCTCTGAAATGACCTGTGATTGGCCATTGGCTAGATTTTTTAAAGCCTGAAAACCGAGCCATGAGGAGGTGCAGAAGTCTAATTTTCTCTCAGAGCACTTGAATTACAATATGCTGAAAGGTTATTATGTAATTTTTGCCCAAATATGCCCCAAAAAATTCAGCCTACTGCAGGTTTAAGTAATTTGCAAAAAAAAGAAAAATTTGCAATAATACCGCATATCGCGCTGTTAAGCCAATCATTATCACCACGACAGCCCTAATGCACCCACTCCTCTCCGCAAGAGTGCTGGCACTGTGCTCATTCTGATCAGCTGACGGTTTTCAACAGCGGGGATCCGTATTAAAACAAGCCCACCTCCGTGCACGTGCAGAGAGGCCAGCCTGCCAACAGACGACCGAGGATGCGAGAAAACTGAGAAAGACAGATGAGCTGCTCCGAAGGTGGCCACTATAAGTCAGTGCCCCCTCGCACCAGGCAATAACCTTCTCTCCTCTCCGTGTAATAACCAGCCGGAATTTCGAAACTAAACCAAACAAACAGGAAGGGGAGCGAGGGAGGAGGAGGAGGAGAAAGAGAGAGGGAGAGAGAGAGAGAGAGCGGTGCCGCAAAACAAAGAGACTCTGGATTCAATCAATACTGAGATCCAGCTGTCAATCATTGGCTATATTAACCCTGCGGTTGGTGGAGGGTGTGAATGTTTTATCTGTTTATCTGTCCCGGACACATCGGCAACCCGTGGCAACGTCTATTTTACGGCATGGAAATGAGGCTGTCAGGAAGTGAAGCAAAAAATGTGTTATGTGGTCAAGTTCCGATCAGAGCGAGAAACAAATATTTCCCCGATCAATAAATCTGCGAGCAGTGTTATTTTTCTGTGGCAGACCGCCTCAGTCTGCCTCCTGTGCCTTTTATACAAAAACAACACTCGCGTAACTGAAAAGCTACAGCGCGACCTCTTCACATTTTTTCAAATTAAAGGTCACTTTCACCTAAAACAGTGGTGACGCCACGGCAGGTAGCGAATGAGTTTACTCGCCTCCATCTGTTCTTGAAAAAAAAACCAACAACAACGTATTTGATTGCTAAGTCAAAAGGGTCGCCATGGTGAAAATGTTAATATTTTCTCCTAATCACATGACTTGACCCGGGTAGCCAATGATCTGTATCTGGCTCTCGCCCCGTTCCTGATGTACTACAGCTTGCAAACAGAGCCCCAGGCACAAAAATCTTAATTAAGGTCCTTCCCAATGTGCAACCTTCAGACGACGTCGCCGAAACAAAAGGGGGGAGAAATAATAGAAAAGAAACACTTCTTTCTCTCTCTCTCTTTACCATTTAGAAAATAACAGCAGCTCGTTGAAACCTATTCAAACCTTTGCCTGCATTTGGAATTTGATTGTAACCTCAGGTTGCCTTTTCTATTATGGTGGGAAATAATGTTACAACGCACAGCACCCGTTTTTAAATTGAAATTTGACAGGTCTACCAAGCGGAGATGTGGGGAAAAAAAGGAGACTCGGTATTGCATATTCGCATAGCGGCGTCCTTTCTCTCCTTTTTATGTGAATTGAACCATTGTTGGCAATTTCCTTCCAGTGGGAAGCAGTCTTTCTTCACCTGATTTATCTCATGTCATAAACATTATACCAGACAACACATGCAGTATCATAAGAGTAGCTGTTGTCACTGCGTACTGTTGATCTTATATACAGTATACAGTATTAAAGCCAGGATTGTCTGGAAGTTCATCAAAGGGCCCATTAGTGATTTTAAAGGGGGTCAGTTCTACATCCATGATGGGTGGGGGGGGGGGGAATAAACAATAATGTGAAAGCTGTACAGCTGGTGAGTGACACTAAAATATTAAAATACAAGAACTGATATTAGACATATTATATTAGACTTTTTTTCGGTTACACTAAAGAAAAGATAATCAAGAAGTTATAAAATCATATGGATGACGAACATGGTGAGAAAGTATTCCCATTTAGCGAGTGTTAGCTAACGTCTGTAACTCCGCAGATAATTTTCTTTTTTTGAGGTGAATCAACGTCCCAGTACGAACACTTGAATAGCCCTTATTTAAAATCATTAGGTCTTAAAAGTTGTAAAATGCACTAATATCCACCTCCAGAGTTATTTCCCTTCCTCCTTTCATGTGAACGAGACCCAGATCGAGGCTGGAGCGAGGGCTGGGAAGGGGAGTTAGAGGAAACGCTACTTCGCCTGCGCGTCGTCCGTCTACACAGTTGCTCTGAATGTCTGAAAGTGTTTTTATTCTAAGATTGAAGTAATAATGTGATGTAATTAAAAATATAACTGACTTTTTAAACCAATGAAGAGCTGAATCATCTTTTGCTCTCCACGCGGACTGCTTACCTGCATTCAACCAAAGTCTGCTTGAATGTTATTGGTCAATACTACTCAGACGACAAACTAGAACGCTTCCAATTCCAAAATCTTGTCCCGTTTACTACAGATTCTACATGTGAATGCAGGATCTGTTTATAGAGATTAGCTGCTAACAAACAGCCAGGCCTATCGCTCTGTTGGTCTTTGAGAACAGCAAAAACACACAGTCCTCATGAACTTTTTAAAGGTCCCATATTGTAAAAAGTAAGATTTTCATATCTTTTATAATATAAAGCAGGTTTAAGTGCTTTATAAACACTGTGAATGTATCGAAATGCTCAATATACAGAGAAATACAGACAGCCAGTATTCAGAAATTGTGCGTTTGAAACAAGCCTTCAGGATTTCTGTCTATTTGTGATGTCACAAATATACAATATTTAGACCATTACACAGTTTTAAATGTAAACATCCTAAATGTATCCCAGTTTATTTCCTGTTGCAGTGTATGTGAATGACATCAGCAGACAGGAAGTAAACATGGACCCAAGCTGTTGCTTAGAAACCCAATTCTGTTGCAATTCCATTGCAATTCAATTGAAAATCACTAAAACGGAGCGTTTCAGACAGAGCATGAATACAGGTATACTCAGACTGACAGAATGAGGAAAATAAAGGTTTTTGTGAACATTGAAGCATGTAAATATGTTCTAGTAGAAACACAAAATACAAGTATGAACCTGAAAAAGAGTATAATATGGAACCTTTAAATGTCAAAATTATACAGAGTTGCACTCCCTAAAAAACCTATTTGATTAACTTACTAAATTCATGTTAATAAAATCAAAAGATGAGAAGCCTGACAACAGCACTGATCCTGCCCTTGTTTTGAAGTGGAGGTTGTAGCGATATTTTTCATTTGTATGTATTGAAGGGGTCATCGTTGCGATGGCGATCGCCTGCTCAAACCCTGCATTATATATACAGTGTATAAGTCCAGTAACTGTATGGAGGCCGTCAAACTCTCACTATAGTTACTGATCTACAGTGTGTTACTCAGGACTCATCCAATTGTAACCCGTCAATAGTGGGTGTAAAGTGTGCTGGCCACTGTCTGTTATTGGATGTGTGTGTGTGTGTGTGTGTGTGTGTCATAATTCTTTCACTTTCAGCCGTGCCCCCTGTAAGCCCCCCACAGCCGGAGTGATATCAGCAGCACCAGAGACAGCATGTGACCCAGCTTTACTCATCTCAGCTAAACCCATCTCTGACACACACACACACACACACACATACGAGCACATGCACACACATACGGGCAAATGCACGTGCGCTGACACACCTAGGCACATGAACGTACACTGTGAAAAAGCACACAAGCTGAAAGGAGAGCTAATAACAGTCTTACCTGCTTCACCGAGTCAGCAGCAGCAAAGGGAGCGAGACCGAAGGGGGAGAAACAAAAGAAGTTGATGTGAGCGGCAGCGTGAAAAAAAGATCACGCTTTATGAGACAGTATTGTGATAGATGATATAACAGGTTATACTGTAAGCCCAGGAGAAGAATAGATAAACTAACCATCAGGAAATTACATCCAGTATGTACACTTCAAGTAGCCCTTTTTTTTAACATCGTTATATTCATGTGTAATTAATCACTGCTCAATTAACACGGTTTAATTAGTGTAAACAAGTGAAACCGTGGTCGAGATGAATATAGCCTTTATCTTATGCCAGTGGTATTGTTAGCACTGCTGTGTCCAAATTAAGAGCACATTTACAACAATCCCTGCTGCAGAAGATGTTTGTTTTGGCTTCAGTGAAGAGAATAAACATGCTGGAGGTGATTTTTTTTTTTTTTTTTTCATTTGCTTCTAATTTCTTGCCAAATTCTGACCCCTGGCTCATGATATAAAATGAAATAAAACACCGCCCGGTGGAAATTGCGAATCCTCTCAGCATTACACTTGTGTGTATAAGCAATTGTTTGACATTTTGCATTCTTGCCGACAGTTAAATGAGAATATTCACAATGCTCTCATGTCCGTCCAAGGTCTGAAATTACGCTGCTACTACTACTAAACCTGAGGGACGCCGCACCCTATTTTTTCCCTGATAATGCGACACTGTGAACAACAAATCCGTGTTGAAATCAACAGGAGAAGAGTTAGTAATGTTACCTGTTAGCCGGTGGGCAGCACAGTCCTGCTTGGCTTAAATAACGGAGTTACTAACGTTGACTGAGGTGCCATTGAGTTATATTATGGTGCGTTCAAGCTCTGTTCTGTAAAAACTGACTATTGGGTCAAGGTAAATTATATCTTTATCATGATGTGTTCAAATGTAATCTCGTAAAAAGATTTTTTGGCGAAAAACTTGAATAAATCCAGTTGTTAATAATATAAAATAATTCCCTTTCTATTATCTATTGTATATTTCTGTGAAAACATCTCCTTCGAACAACTGGATTTATTCCAAGTTTCTCGCCAAAAACGATATTTTACAAGATTACATTTGAACACATCATGATAACATTAGAATTTACCTTTGCCAAACACTGAACGCATCATAATATAAATCGATGGCACCTTCCCGTGTTGAAATCGTCAGGACGAGAGCTAGTTAATGTAAGCTGTTGGCAGCCGGTAGGCAGCACAGTTCTATGTGGAGCTAACAGCTAACGTTAACTAGCTCTAGTCCTTACGATTTAAACACGGATTTGCTGTTTGCAATGTAGCATTACCAGAGTAGAAGAATAGATTGCGTGCCCTGGACATGTCGAGTTTACTGCGTCTCCAACACATTTTTTTATCGTCCCCAGGATGACTGGACGATATTAGTCTCTAGCCCTGATGGTACCTACGGTATCGTAGAAACACGAGTACTGTCACGGTTTCAGAATTTTGACATCGACTTGGTACCTAAGTATTGGTTCTCAAGACATCCCTAGTCTGTACAGTAGAGTACTGATGATAATACTAATCTTGTACTCGTAATGTGGAGATAATGATGTTTAAGATCCTTCCTGACCACAATCTCATTTAACAAAAGGTATAAGATGTCTTCACATGACCCTGCCACCTAGACAAAATCCCTGCGAGCTGCACAGGACACCCCACCCCTCAGCCTTCATAGTAAACATCACATTGTTGCAAACAACCATACCCTGAAAAGCAAGCATTCACAACGGATGGAAAGTGAGGAAAGACGTTAAGGAAAACGCAGGCATGCTGATTGGCTTTTCAGAGCGAGCAAAACGGTGAGATTTCAATCAAGATTTCTGACAGTCTATTAGGATTGGCATAGGTTATCATTACCTTGTGTGTCGGCATCCTAATGCATGTTTTCCTTATCGACGTTTAGCACATTGATAACGCCAGAGAACAGCAAAATGTCATTCTCTGGGTAAAGGTAGGCCTATATGTCTCTGGCAAACAATGTAGCTGTCTTTGAATTATCAGGTTTATCTTGTGGGGACATATTTTGAGCGTCAAATTGGGTAAAGATTGAAGTAATTTCCCCAATTCGCCTCTTGTAAACATTACTATACCTGTCAAATGCCATAACTAGAGCTTAAAGTAAATGCCTAGTGCAACAATATGTTGGCAGAAGCTTTGATGTCGAGCACAAAAATTGCACGTGTTTGAATTCAAGGACATTTCTTGTTCTTTCTAAATTGCTCGATAGCCTCTTATTTCATTGACCCCACCAAAAACCGTGAATCACTACAATTATTAATTGATTCGTGGGTCTGTCTGAGCATCTTTATGAAAAATAACACTAAAGCTAACTTTTTTTGAGGCATTTCAAAATTTGTACAGTATCTATGTTACACTTTGATATCCTCAATTGGCACTCAGGGATAATTGTGTAACATTTTTAAAATTTGAAGGAGTCAACAGAAAAATGAAGAAGTTCTACCAATGTTCAAACTGGTCAATAGAGATTCATGTTAACAAAACTAAGTTTAAAGTAGGAATATCTGTAAATCAGTCTGCATTTATCAATAAATGAATATAAGTGATTGTTACAGTATTGGTTGTCCACAGCTGCTTTAAAGCCGTGTCCCACCAGTGCAATGCAAAAATGCGGTGCGGGAATACAGAAAATCTGTTCGAATTTTTCCACATTGACAACTATGCAGACCGGTTCTGGTGCAAATTATCCACGTTGCTACATTCCATTTTCGTCAATGAGGCCAAATTAGTTTCCTCCTAAATAATACCATGTCCACTTCACATAACAAAAACCTATGCAGACAGAGAATGTCTAAGGGGCCAACGTTAACTACACAATACATAAACTAATCGGACCCCAGATGTGGCGCTAACGCTAGCTGTTGTGGCTAGTTACGTGATCAACATACTGTATAACATTCGCAAGTGCATAATCAGCTACTGTACATTACCAACTGCATCGTATCCCAGTTGCTGGACGATCTCAAGACATATATTGTCCTGTATTTGGTTGTTGAGGTAGTAGTGTTTGTCGCACATTATTGGGTGTCGAGAAGGGGACGGCCCATTGTTATTCTGAAACAGCAATAGACCAAAAAATGTCCCATTGGACCAAAAAAAAGCCCATTTGTCCGACAGTCTGTTACCTCGAAAACGATAAATCCATTGTTCCAAGGCCCGAAAATACACACACTGTTGAAATCGAGGTCCGTCCGAATATTTTTCCCCCCGCACAAATGTTCCGCAGGGGTGTGCAAGCATTCATAAGAACCCACAAATTCAAATTCAAATTTTTTGGGACGAAAATCTGTGCTTGGTGTGAAACAGCTTTCTGTATGAAAAGCTTCTCCTTCTGATCATTAAATCCCTGAATCTGAAGGCAGCATGACAACATATGTTGATAAATAGCTAGCATGGCTAAAACTTGCCTACTGTCACTTTAAGCAGACAGTGGTCTTAGCGACAACCTGCATTCCACAATGCTAACCCATGCTGAACTCTTTTTATATCTCCAGATGACATCTCTGCCAAGCCTCCCAGCCTCTTGGCGAAGAGAGCTACTTATCATTCAACCTCGCCGAGTACGGTATTCAGGGAACGAGAGCAGACAAATGGATGAAAAGATATCAGACTGGGGGGACGATCTAAGGATGTGTACCTATGGATATGCAAATAGAGATTAGAGGGAAATGGGGATGAAGAGGGGAGGGACTGACAGCGAGACAAAGTGAGAGAAGGCAAAAACATGCCACAAGACACTGGGAGATTAAGCAGGTTTCTTGGCTGAGGCCACACACACACACACACACACACACACACACACACACACGCTCACACACAGAAACAGTAGTGCGTGTTGTAAAGCTAAACAGCCTCGTTGGCAGGCTTCTGTCTTGTCTCTCACACAGATCATCCAGCTACGGCCAGATGTGGATTACATCTGTACTAACATGTGGTTTTGGATGCTGTATGTGTGGTGATAGCGCATGGTGACGATATATGAATCTCCAAGGCCAAGAATTTGGTTTATCCCGTACACAATCCAAACTTCACAATACACACACACTGCGTGCACAAACTGCATTCACTACACTGTAAAGCTACACTTGTTACAACTGACTATTTCTTGTGGTCGAGAGGGGATCTTCAACCTCTGACATTGTGGTTGGATTTCTCTGACAACCAGTCAAGTTGTAGTTTGCATCCATATCTGTCCAAAATTTCAACACTTCCTGATTTTATCCTATGACCACCAAATTCTAATCGGTTTATCCTTTAGTCCAAGTCATAGACTATATATAAGAAGTGGATGTAGTGAGCATGACATCACCCATTGGTTTGTGGACTGCCGTTTTGAAGCCTCGAGTTCGGCATTTTGGCCCTCGCCATCTTGGTTTCTGGCCGTCGCCATGTTGGGTCTTCCAACCAAAAGTGATACGACAGGGTGGAGCTAAGTACAACCGAACATTGAATGAGACATTTTTAGGCGACCAAAATGTTACAATGAACTTTCATAAACTGAAAACACACTGTGAAAGGGTTAAAGTTCTAAGACGTCCAACAGACACCCAGACCGGACAACGCCGTGGGAGAGACCTGTCAATCACAAGGTAGCCACGCCCTAAAGCATACCCTGTTTGCTTAAGTCTATTTGACTCTAAATGGGACCATAATTTATTAAATTAACATCAAGACTTGAAACTAGCGATTGAGACCATAAACTCATGTTTACAATGTTTACTGAGGTAATAAATCAAGTGAGAAATAGGCTAATTTTCTCATAGACTTCTTTTTGCAACCAGAGGAGTTGCCCCCTGCTGGCTATTAGAAAGATCGCAAGTTTAAGGCACTTCCATATTGGCTTCACTTTTTCAGATCCCGGAGTTGCCCTCTGGTCCGAGTGGATGTCCGTGCCAAATTTGAAGAAATTCCTTCCAGACGTTCCTGAGATATTTCACGAGAATGGGACGTACGTACAGACGGATAGCCCGAAAACATAATGCCTCTGGCTATCAGTGGCGCAGAAGCATAAAAATCGGATTTTTATCATCACTGAGAGTTTTTTCTTCATGTGCAGCAGTATTAGTCATAGTGGCAACAGTGTCCTGGGTTTTAAAGAGTTCTGAAAAGACTGCAGAATTGGAAATATGGAATGTGAAACATAACTTTTTTAGATTTTCAACATTAAAAAAATCATACTGATATTCAATTGAGCAGAATATATCATTTTTGGTATCCACAAAATTGCAGTTTTTGACCTTCAATAACCCGATTTTTGTCGTCCCCTCGACTGCATGTCGCCAAAAAGAGCAACAGAGAAACAGCAGCGTTCGATTCTATTGTCCTCATTCTGCTGACATAGTTTCCAGCTTATCTTTGTGGTGAAACTGGAGCTCCAGGAGTCTGTACTCCGAATCAGATACATAGACCATCGCTAACACAGATGTTGCAGTCGCAGCGTTGTAGTGCACAACTCTCTCATGATTTGATTGGCAGGCCAAGCCAGACAGCGACACGGTGCTATAATTACTGATGGTGAGGCTGCACGCGCAAAACAAACACAAGTCGACACAGAAATCTACGTCGAGCCGAGCTGCGCCATTCATCTCAACAGAGGCGACATCCTCAGAGTTGTGCTAACATCATTCAATCACGGAGGTAATTGATGTATTTTTTTTTTGCAGCTACAAGCAAGCTCGGGGGAAGCAGCTTTTGTCAGTGTGCTTTTTTTTTTTTCCCCTCCTCACTCTTTGCTTTTTTTCCTCTCACCACCTGCCACATGTTGCTCTGGCAGACAATCGACTGCACAGACGAGGGGGAAGAAAGCGACGAGAGGAAAGTAAGTAAGAGAGACGCGGAGATGCGACGAGAAAAAGGCAAGGAACTGGGAGAAAACCCAGAAGAAAAAAAACAACAACAGTGAGAGAGAGAAACACGGGGACAGTGAGATGATTGAAGGCAGAGAAAAAGTGGGAGTCAAAGTGGAGGAGTGAAGGAATAAGTAAAATACATCCAAACAGAGCAGAACGCGTGAGGCTGAATGTGTGACAGAGTCGTGCTGGCAGCCATCCATCCACCGCAGCGAGGGCTGACACTAACACGCATGTCAAGCAATTAAGAAGCCGCGGTGGTAAAGCCATAAATCATCGACAGACGTAGAAAAACACTCTTCTACTTCATTATTCACTTGTAAATATTGATGTGGATATACAATGCAGTCCACAGAAAAAGGTCAAGGGTGGAATAATATTACATTAAACATGTCTGTCTGAATGTATACAAACACAAGTAATACACCTGAATATGGTAGAAAAGGGAATAAGAAGTCACATTTAACAACTCCCTGAACGTCTAAACTTATCTATAGGAATAACCTCACCACTCTAGTGATGGAAATCACTTTTATGGCATCCCTGCTCCACGGTGGCAGTCTGTTTTTAAACAGCTGTTTCAAAATGTTGCGAAATACACTTAGATCGCTTTCTTGCCAAGAGTTGGATGAGAAGATTGATACCACTCTCATGTCTGTGCGTTAAACATGTAGCTCGAACTAGGAGGCAATAAGGTTAGCTTAGCATGGAGAGTGGAAACAGCTAGCTCGGCTCCGTCCAACGTTTAAAAAATATGACCTTCCAGCACTACTAAAGCTCACTAAATAACACATTGTATCTTGTTTGCCAGTTTAGCTATTTTCTCCTTGCGTGTAGCTAGACTTAGAAGGTGTTTAGCTTAGCTTAGCACGAAGAGTGAAAACAAGGGGAAACAGCTAGCTCGGCTCCGTCCAACGCTTAAAAAATATCTTCCAGCACTTCTAAAGTTCACTAAATAACACATTGTATCTTGTTTGACAGTTTTGCTATTTCCCCTTGTATGTAGCTAGACTAAGGCGGTGATTAGCTTAGCTTAGCATGAAGAGTGAAAACAAGGGGAAACAGCTAGCCTGGCTCTGTCCAAAGTGAAAAAAATCATCACATCAGTAATGAACACATTGTATCTTTTTTGGCAGACTAGCCGTTTCCCCTTGTAGCCTACTGTATGTAGCTAGAGCTAGGAGGTGATTAGCTTAGCTTAGCATGAAGAGTGAAAACAAGAAGAAACAGCTAGCCTTGCTCTGTCCAAAGTGAAAAAAAATCATCACATCAGTAATGAACACATTGTATCTTTTTTGCCAGACTGGCCGTTTCCCTGTGTACTGTATGTAGCTAGAGTTAGGAGGTGATTAGCTTAGCTTAGCATAAAAACTAGAAGCAAGGGGAAACAGCTGGCCTGGCAAACAGGATACAACATGTTAAATACTGAGCTTTAGAGGTTCTGGTATATTCTAACCGTTTCCCTCTGTTTTCCAGTCTTTATGATAAGCTAAGCTAATCGTTAACCTCCTAGCTTTAACTTTATACCTCACGGACAGATATGAGAGTCGTATATTCTCATCTAACTTTCTTCGAGAAAGCAAACAAAAAGTACATGTCCCAGTACTGGCTGCCTGCCACACTGCAGTTAGTGTATTACTGTGATTCTGTGCTGATTCCTCTTTTTGTGGGTTATGTTTGTTGGCCTTGTTTGGCTATGACTCTCCCTCTAAATACAGTAAGTGGACTGGACACCAGCTGCCACTGTTTGCATTTCAAGCAATTATCAACCGATTAGCAATCAAACTCAAGATCTGAAGAAAATATGTTTGAAGAGACCCCATTTCCCTTGTCGCACAACCCCTCGCCACACGAGAGCCCTGGCTCTGTGATATTATGCGACCGGCGATGAGAGTTGACCCATTTGTATGTCGCTGAGCGTGCCACGGTGGGAGGAAGGGGCCATTCTTCTGCCATCTGCTCCGCACAGAGCCACGGTTGCCCACTGCCCCCATTGATTTCAACTGGCTGGAGGTGCAACTGCCGAGCCAGTCGAGACACAAGGAGGAGCATTCAGGTCCTGCCAGCTCCCGACGCTCAGCTCGGTTACACAAGCTCGCTTGTACAAATCGGAGAGAGCCAAAAAAAAAAACTAGATCGATTACAGCGAAAAACAAACGAAGGGAATAATGAGCCGTTCGGAATGCACGATAAATGGCAATACATCTGTTTTGTCGTTTCGCTGAACTTTCTGCACATCGTGAAAAAAAAACACAAAACCCAACTGACTAATTAGACATAGGTTAACGTGGTTAAATGTAAATGTGTCATTATTTTGTGACGCCGGCGCATTCGCCGGGCGAGGGGCGAAGCATTTCACTGGCGGGGCCTAATTAAATCTGCACACAGCCAATGAACCTTGATGAGCAATGCCATCTCGTTAAACAACAGCGATGAATAGATGGACGGATAGATAGACGACTGCTTGGACGGACGGATGGATGGATGGATGGATGGATGGATGGATGGATGGAGACAGACAGAAAGAGTTAGAGAAGACACGCGAGCGCTCAATGTCGCTGTCAAAACAACCCCGAGACGGAACACGAAATAAAAATACACAGACGCGCGTGGACACAGTCAGTCTAGCGAACAGCTGGCTACTGACAGGAGTGTCAACCTGACCGGCGTCGAAAGCTCTTTATTGGACACTTCATGCGTGACCGTCGTGATGCTGCTAAGTTCGGAGCGCCCACAGACAAACAACAGGGGAAAGAAAGTTGTCGCTGTCAGTGAGTCAGAGGCTGACAGAATGAGACGGGGACTGAGACGGCCACACTGCTGTCTCTTAACGGGAGAGATAGTCGCCAGCTTGTTGGAGAAACAAAACCCATACTCCACAGTCATTACTGTGACTTAGGTGTCACGACTCTCTTGTTTTAAATGCACTTACAACTCGACGCATTGTTGAGAAAGCAATAAAAAAACAGTTCATTTAGCCGCACACTGTTGAGCTTATTATCAATTTATTTAAGAGTATGACAGCATAAAGTGTGGCTGCCAGTGCCTGCCAGCGCTCGCACAATATTGGCACAGGTAGGCCTTCCACAGAATATTTTCAGACCTCTTTTTTTTTTTTTGCACATGATCTGTCTATAAGGCTAAATATGCGACTAAGAGTAGGCGCATGGCAGCCGTTCAGATGTGACTCAAGAAAATAACAACTAATTGGCCGACCATGACTAAAAACAATTTTTTTTTTTTTTTAAATATCGTTTCTTGGAGCGGTACCTCGTTCTAAATCTGCAGAGTTGAGTCTCACCCAAGATAAGCGGGCCATCCCACAGTTTTCTCTCCCCCCCCCCCATTGTTAGCTTTCTTCCTGGCAGGCTTCTTTCCTTTTCTAATGTTTTTTTATAGCCTCTCGCCTCAAGCTACCGCAACATATATATATATGTGTGTGTCCGGTGGCCCAACACATATCACGTGCTTATCTGTGTGTGCATTAACCTGTCAAATATACTTTTACTGCTGTGTGTGTGTGCTAAACAGTGTGTGTTAGCGCTTGCCTAATATGCTTTTATTGGCTCTCTCTGGTTATCCCGCTGTTCAGACACGAGCATAGCAGCGCTAAAGCGGCTCACCGTCAGCGCCACCGATATGCGACCAGTAATACACGCAGGAGCGTGTTGTTTAATGCCTTCCCTACCATTAACTCCCAGGCTTGTGTGTAAAAGTATGTGTGCGTCTGACTGTGTGTGCGAAAGAGGGGAAGCATTTCCTCCAGGGGTCCCTCTGGAAGACAACAAACACTTCAAAGGATCCCTCCCCGATGCTGAGCATGATATCTGCCTGAAGACACGAGGTTTAAGCGCTGATCCGCCACTGTTTTCTTTACGATTAGCCAGGCGGCAGAGCAAAATGTCATTTAGTCTAACACTGTTCTGGTGGATTTGCGGCGCTGTTTGTCTTCTTAAATCTACAACAGAGGACTTGGCAAATGAACCCGAGCCCTATGAATAAAACAACAGGGGAGGGGGAGAGAGGTGGCGAGAGAGAAAGCCTCGCTGGGTTTGAGCGTTTGAGGAACAGCGTGGTACAGAAGGCAGCGTGATTGGAGCCGACAGCGGCAGCCGGCAGTCACCTGCGCGGGGGGAAAAACTCCCCGTCTGCTTTCGCTTAGAGGGGCTTTTAGCGTTCCGTCAGCGAGGGAGGGAGCGCTTTGTCAGGTGTATTAACACGTAAGGCCTGTGTGGCTTTTACCACGCCGCAGCGGTGTCGGAGAGGACAAGTTGTTGCCATGTTGCATTCTGTTCTACCATGACAGTTTTTAACTGCCGTGACCCAGAACACACACTTGATCATTAGAGGTATTCATCACGGCTCCTGACACTTCATAACCCGGCTATTTGCAAAAGCTGTTTCCATGGCACAGGACCTAGGACAGCAGATCTCCAGCTTTGACTTGATGAATTCACACTTGTAATTCATGCTGTACATGGCTGTTATTTACTATAAATACCAGCTGCTGCATGGGAAAACATTCAGGTCAACCATCATGTTGGTAATTACAAGTGGGACGTGTGGGTATCTTTTGTAGAGCTCCAATATCTCCTACTTGTAATAAATTGTCTGGTGGCCGATGTTATTTAGGGCTGCAACTGAAGATTATGTTCATCAGTGCAATTAAAAAAAATGATTTCATTATTCGAATTGTAACAAATGCTCATTTTAAAAACTGGGACAACTGATGGTTTGGCATTTTTATCAATGACATTTCGGTCGGTCCAACAACCATGAAATTTTGTCCAGACATTCGTGGTCTCTAGAGTAGGCAACAAAACTAAGTAGTTATGGTTTAGGAAAAAATGGACTTGGTAAGGTTAGGCAACATAACTATTTAGTTAGGTTTAGGAAAAGATCGATTTGGTTAGGATTGGGCAACCAAACTACTTATAGGTTGAGAAAAAGATTGTGGTTTGGGTTAAAATAACTATAGAAGTGGCGCAACTAGGCGCAACTTAAGTACAGAGGTTACGTGACAAATAATTCAACGTTGATTTCTGGTTTCACACTGGATATGAACACCGGTCTCCTGGGCAAAAAGTCCTGACCTCCTCCCTACGAACAGTCAGAGAATATTAATAACAGTTACTGTGTGATCCCCTTTCATACAGTGCCATCAAAGTCAAAGGATCCACATGAAAAATCTCCACGTCTATGTGATGCATTGGTAAGACATTTGCGTTTCTTCGACAATGAATCCTAATGACTTGATCCCCCTGACTTTTCCTCTAGCGCCACCACAACGTTGACATTTGTGGGTTTTGAACGAACTGTCTCAACAAGTATTGGATCGATCAGGTGCCATCACCTCGTACTGTACCTACTGGTTACGTGGTCCCAAAGAGCCGACATCTCCGGAGTATTACAACTCCATCTAACGCAGACGTGGAGGTCATTAGTCCGGGGAGACGGTTTGGCCCAGTGACATTTCAACCAGCCCAGTCAGTCATTCCTCACTAATGAATGTGTTAGTGTCTGGCCAAAGAGAGCCTGTGTAATTTTTCCCTCCTTTTATCACAAGGATGCAGGCCGACACAGCCATGGCATACGTTCAACACTCTGCAGGGACAGACAAACAGGCTCTGCCAACAAGATGGAGTGTTTATGTATTTCCCACCTCTCTGTTAATATTCAAATACCTCTGCCCAATGGCACTGTGTGTGTGTGTGCCTGTAGTACATGAGGCACTGCTTTAGCATGATATCCCATCTCGACGGTATTGATGACAATTCAATGGGCCCTCTTGACCCCACTGGTTCTAATCACCATCACAATCCGCCCACTCACTATCTCTCGCCTCCTCCATAACAGACCGCTGCGTGGCTGCGTCACCAACGGGCTCATTAACTCGTTGCGCCGAGGGAAGCCTATTTTATGATGGAGGTAGGTTGGTGGACATTAATTAGTCCAACACTTGTCCATATGCATTATTCAGTTGTGTAGGAGGCATTTTGGCCAAGGAAAGCCAGAAAGAAAAATGTGATTGCTTCACTCTTCGCCTCCATATGAAGTGATTTGCAGCTAATCATACGATTTGCATATTCACATCTGAAAGCTCCTTTCTTTTGTGTGAAACGCACCAACTTCTTGACTAACAGTTACCGCATTAACAACAGTTTGGGTTTCTTTTTCATTGTTTAATTAGCACCCAGGTAAATAACACTTGATTTTTTCGAGCGAGTCAGACAATGATCAACACTAAAAGAAAGGCGGGAGTGGGTGAAGAAACACATCCAGGCATTAATGGATCATTAGAGGAAACTTTTGGCTGATAAAAAATGTTTTTGGATGACATCTCGATGTAATAAGCTGCCCCGGCGAGGTTTTAGATGAAGCTCGGAGGCCGACTGCCAGCAATGATTAGAGTGCTGGCACATACAAGGCTAAACAAGAATGTTTAAAAGACCAGTTCAAATACAGGAATAGGCATGTGGCAGTGATGCAAATGTTACCTCAACAAGTCAGTGAGGAAAATAGGAAAGCTGAAAGTCCAAGTAAATATTAGCAGCCATAGTCAGCTGCTATTTGAAGGAGAAATTAGTGTCTGGCCAATTTCAAATGTTGAATATGAAATGAATACTAAAAGAAGACTTTTCCCTTATGCTTGTTTTAAAAAAAAAAAAAAAAAAAAACACAACAGAGTAATGTACGAAGTTCTCATATAACAGATAATCAAAGGTTTATAATGTCAGCCCCTGTGCTGGTGAACTGTCCATGTGTCAGTTGGAACTAAAGTGATATTAAAAAAACATTTCAGTTCCAGCCCACACTCGCTTGACAATGCGACAACGGACATGTAAAAGGTCCCCCACTCCTTCTACGTAACAGTAAGAAACCCAGACTGAAAGAGACATAAAACAACTACAAAGGATATGGGCGCATAAGTTGTCTTAGCAGTCATTTTGTGTCTCAATGTAGTGGTTTTCATCTCTTTGTAGTTGTTTTGCATCTCTTTGTAGTCGTTTGTGTCTCTTTGTAGTTGTTTTGCATCTCTTTGTAGTTGCTTGCGTCTCTTTGTAGTTGTTTGCTTCTCTTTGTAGTTGTTTTGTGTCTCTTTGTAGTTGTTTGTGTCTCTTAGTAGTTGTTTTGCATGTCTTTGTAGTTGTTTTGTGTCTCTTTGTAGTCGTTTGTGTCTCTTTGTAGTTGTTTTGCATCTCTTTGTAGTTGTTTTGTGTCTCTTTGTAGTTGTTTTGCTTCTCTTTGTAGTTGTTTTGTGTCTCTTTGTAGTTGTTTTGCTTCTCTTTGTAGTTGTTTGCGTCTCTTTGTAGTTGTTGTGCATCTCTTTGTAGTTTTTTGAATTCTTTTATAGTTTTTTTTGCGTCTTGTTGTAGTTGTTTTGTGTCTCTCTGTAGTCATTTTGCCTCATTGTAGTTGTTTTGCATGCCTTTGTAGTCATTTTGTGTCTCTTTAGTTGTTTTGCATCTCCTCATAGTTGTTTTGAGTCACTTTGTAGTTGTTTTGCATGTCTTTGTAGTCATTTTGTGTCTCTTTAGTTGTTTTGCATCTCCTCACAGTTGTTTTGAGTCACTTTGTAGTCGTTTTGTGTGTCTATGTAGTTGTTTTGTGTTGTTCCTGTTGCCGTTGTTAGTTCCAAAACTTTAAAACTTCATTAAAACATAAAAAAACAGCAATATGAGGTGCTATAATGGCAGACATTTTTTTAAAACCTGAAATTTTACTTTAAACATATACAGTATAAAGACAGAATATACAGTACTGATTTATGAAGAAAAAATAATTTTAATTTTAAGTTCGAGAATTTCAGTTAACATTTAACTCCTGTTTGACGGTTAGCCCAAAATACAATATTAGTCCTGCGACAACCATCTGCCAAACCAGAGATGAGGGGGAAGTGGAAGGCAATCATCGCTACATTTTATTAACAACTCCATTTAAATGGCTTAGTGGCAGCAGCAATCTGCAGAGGGCACCTTCAGCAATCAACAGCGTTTGAGCACAGCTGCCATGTGAGGTGCACTATGGGAAGCGGGGAGAGCGGAACAATGCGATTAATCCCTCTGGATAAGAGAAAAAAGAAGAAATTCTACAGACAATCACGGTGCCACCACCTATTTTGCTATACACAGGTCCGTTTGAATAAGTGCTTCATTTAATAATAATTGATTGAGGAGAATTTCTGAACGGTGGATGTGAGGTAGTGCACATGGTGACACACTCCCCTCCCTTTTCTCTCGCTCTTCTGCCCGCTTTTCCTCCTCTCTCCAGAAATGTATTTTGTGCTTGAGTGAATTAGGTGATCATTTTTTATCTTACATGCCGCGCTGGCTTCTGGAGTTTCTAGCTCCAAGGAAATTGGAAGGGAAGAAGAAGTCGAACATTTATCGCATGCCGAGGTTAATCTCCTGAAATGGTGGGATTTGGTCAGAGAGGAAGTAGAAAATCCACGCTTTGCCACTGTTATTTTTTTCTCTCCCTCCCCTCGCTCTCTCCATCCCGTCTTCCTCGTGGTGGAAGTAAAATCCTTCGAGCTGAACAGCAGTGACAAGACGGAGTAGCAATGCATAAATTAAGGCAGTGACTGTACTCATCACTCACTGTCTGCTGCGCTGATAATACTGTGTGATCATCTTTCATCGCTGTTGTTAATACCTCAAATGTGAGCACCTGCACTGCTGTGTCTTGTCTAGCAGCAGTGCATGTGAGATGTTTACTACTGTGTGCCCGCGGACGGCTAACGATTTCAACAGGGGTGCCGCTGATTGCTCGACGGCGGGCGAGAAAAAAGACACTCGTTGACAAATAGAAGTGAACGCAGGTGTCTTTCTCAATTGAACTCATGCATAAATACTAGAAAAACTAAAAGTAGTCAGTGTTGAGTGAGGATTCCTTTGTTTTTAGGTCTTTGAAGGTAAGTTCAATCTCAAGTCTTAAGAAAAAGCAATGTCAAATCTCAGGTCTTTGAAGGCAAATCCGATACAAGTCACAAGTCTTGATAAAAGTGAAGATGTAAGTCTGTTAAGTAACATTTTAGTAGCAGTTCTTGAGCTTTTGATCATATCACGTGATCCAATTTTCTCAGAACTATGGAATTGTAGATGTTTAAATTCAAAATGGGACAAAACGGTGTTAAAGTTTAACACCTTCTCATTCATCATCAGCTTAAAACTTGAGTTTCAAAGTTTATTTTTGACCTTCAAAGCAGCAGCCGACAAATTAAAACAAGACTCGGTCCAAAACCGAGTATATGGCTGGACCGTGTACGGTCAAGTCTGTGAAGTTGTGGCTTGTGTCTATAATGTTAAATGCAGCGGTACATGTCCGCCGGGTCTGGCGAGGACACAAGGGGACGGGTTGCTCCACTCAACTGGCCGTTCAAGTGCGTTCAAGTTCAAGTACGCTATCATGGAATGCATCTGATTGGTCCCTGGTTTTCTGCTTGCCGTTTCAAACGGGAAACAACGTGGCGGCCTGCTCGTAAACATTCTGTTATTCTGTATAAACAATCCACCAAAATCTACTTCTGAAAACATTTTAAGTGAGAAATACGCTATGTCACTACTAAATCTCATCTCATTTTAGAACTAGATCGCCTAGTTTCACAGCTTGGTCCAAGTTTCGTGAGCCGGATGGGCTCATTTACATTAAGGACTGTTCCCCGCCTTTTTATCTTAAAAGAGAAACGGCCAATGAGGAAACTCCAATACTCGGCCGACCAATCGTGTAACTTCATCACTCAGTCAGTCACTCAGTGACAGACTCTTGCGTTTTTAGGGCTGGACCGCAGAGGGCCAGCCCTAAAAACACTAAAGAAGACTAAAGACTAAAGAAAATTGAAACTGATGAAGATCATTTGACAAGATCAAAATCTCTAGAACAGATAAAAATGGAACTTGAGGTTAGATTATTGTCAACTGCTTTAAAAAGTTTACATGGTCAAGACTAAAAGTTTTCAACATGGATGATGATGAAGTCCAGGTGCTCGAAAAAAAGAGAAAATCTCAACATCTACTGAGCAAATGAATTGCTTATGAAGACCATGTGGTAGGACTGAAAGCCCCAGAACAACTCCGAGATAGTTTGTCAATGGCTGTTTCCATGATCAAGAAAGGACTTCAAACTTTAATTTTTTATGTTTCCAGGATTTTACCAGGTCAAAACTTTAATGTTTTTACGAAGCGACAACCCTCCGGTGTTGAGAAATTAAGCCAACGTGGAAGCGCAAAAAGTCAATCCCCATCGACCCTCATGTTAAAATGCCCAACTTTACAGCAGAAATAAACTTGTTTAAAGCCTGGTACAAAAAATGTCTTTGGTCTCTATAGATCATTTCCCCGTTATAAGACAACTGTAAGGGGGAAGAATTTTTATATAACTCACCCGTTTAAATTATAGAGCTGAAAGTTCGGCATAATTGAGGGCGTGGCCGCTTTGAGTGACAGGTGGGTGCCGTACCAGGTCGCTAGCTGCTAGCGCCTCAGCTCCACCGACGATCCACTTCTTCACGGAGACCGCGTCCGTATTTCATATATTCTATGATTTTTACATTCAACTTTGCTTTCCGAGTCTCCAAGTCAAGCCTCGGAGGTTTTGAAATCTCAAGTGCTCCTACAGTAAGTCTGGCTCGAGTCCAATTCCGCAGCAGCGCTGCCATTTACACTAAAAGGAAATCACTGAGTACTGATGGCAGCCATGCACTGAATAATAAATGCGTGTTGAACATCTCCTTGTAATAATTGGGAGTTGTTAGCCTGCCTTCTGTATAAGCCCTGTTAAAAAAAAGTCTCTGCCGCGATTGCAGCACATCTGTCAAAATCATCACGCGGCCTCCGAAGCATTCTACCTGTTTTGTGGCATCAACAGAAAAGCATCAGTCACCACCGTGTACCAGCCACTTCCCATCACTACTGTACAACACTTTTTTTTTTTTTTTTAAACAAAGAACTAGAGAGACCTTTCACTGTAAACACATGCTTGACAAGACGGCTGCTGCTTGAAGAGCCCAGAAGCCTCAGATTAAGTGGATTCGGGTAAGAGATTTATACCTGCACTTTATGGCATTTGCAAATGACTGCCTCAGTCGTGGCAGAGTAATTCCATCCTGTCATATTTGTCTTTAGAAACTGTAACAAATTACAGCGAGTTTGCGGCGGAAAGAAACTCTTCTCTACCATTTCCTAGCTTGCTTCTCTTCTTTTAGCTCGCTCTTTTTTTTTTTTTTCCTCCCCCACTTTCGGGGGCCGCGGAGATAAGTCGCTGATGGCAAGATTGCAGGGGCCATCCATTTACAGAGTGCGGCAGGTGACAGGGAGACATGTTTCATTCTGCCTCGTGCTGCGTGATGTGGTTCCCCCTTTTCCCCCCCTCTCTCTGTCTATTCCTCCCTCCCCTCTCTGAACTCCCCCCAGCTTTCACCCTTCCATCACTCCTCTTCCTCCCTTCCCTCCGTCTTTTGACTTTCTCCCCCCCCCCTCCCACACTTTCTAGAGGGGTTGCCTGTCAGCATAACTCAACCCGTCAGCTCAAGGGACAGCATAGGGGTAATTGGGGTACATGTGTGTGTCTGTGTGTGTGTGTGTGTGTGTGTGTGTGTGTGTGTGTGTGTGTGTGAGACGGTGCTTTCATGGCAGACATAACTGCCGTTCTCCTTTCCACTACCTACTAATGAGGTGTGACTTGTGTCTTGCGGAGAGTTGGACAGACGATCATACACCCCCCCGACCCCCCCCCCATTCACACCTCCCAGTGACCCTCTCTTTTCTCTTCTTCCTTCCAGTCAATAGATGCTGGAGATTCATCAGTCACCCAGACAACGACCGAGGCCTGACCAGGGCGCAGCGAGCAGGGTATCAACACACTGCACATGGCTGCATCAACCACAGCTAACGCTCTCTCCCCAGTGTCATTCCTAAATGTATCAATACTGTCTGTAAAAGACTGGGCTCATTGGACAAGTAGCTGCAACAAGCCAACAGCAATACTTTTCTGTAGAAATGCTATTTCCCATCGTCACAATGCCAAATGTTTAGACAGGGCGGGAAACTAAATCAACTAGGAAAGGCTACATTTTCTGAAGGAAATGTAAGCATGCTTGCTTAACACGTTTTACTTTATTTTTCCATTCTGATTTTAATCTATTTTTTTGTTTTTTGTTGTTTGTTTATGTATGCAATTATCTGTAGGTGAAAGATAAAAAATGATTAAAAAAAATTGGTGTCAAGATGTTTAAATAAGAGAAAGGAATGGAAATTTATCAACGATATGTACTGACGCAATAAAGTATTTATATGAAAAAGAAAAAAAGTTAAAATGTGAAACTTGTGAAAAACTGTGGGGCAGTTTAAGTTGAAGCACTGAAAGGAGTTGAAGTATCAGTTGATGTTAAACCACTGTAATAGCTTGATGTAAATGTAAGCATTGAAAGGAGGTTGAGATGTCAGATTACATTTTAGAGCTGAAATCAGTTGAAGTGTCATTGCTGAAAGAATGTGGACTTTCATGTTTGAGGCCTCTAAGAAGATGAGTTGTCAGTTTGTATGTAAGTACTGAAAGCAGTTGAATTAAAAGCTGATGAGTAAGGTCTGAAAGCAGTTAAAGTGTCAGTTAAAGAGATGAAAGCACCTGGGATATCAGTCAATGTCATGAAAGCAACCGAAATGTCAGTTGAAGTTTCAGCACTGAAAGCAGTTGAGGTGTCGGATGATGTTTTAGAGTTGAAAGCAGCTGAAATCAGTTAAAGTGAAATTGCTGAAATAATGTGGACTTTCATGTTTTCCCTGTAGGAAGTTGAGTTGTCAGTTTTTATGTTTTTATGTAAGAACTGAACGCAGTTAACCTGATGAAAGCATAAAACATAATGTCCTTTATAACCACATATGAATCATTATAGTGCTAAAAGGTGCTAAATGCGAGATCGGGAGCATTTCTATTGCCTCCTTCATAGCCGCCTGGCTATGTCAACAAAGCAAGGGGAAGCTCCGATGGCAACACACACGGAGGAAGAGTGACTTCATTCTCTGCTCAGGTAGACATTATTCCACTATATCTTTACATAGACAACAGTTGTTTGCTGTTATATTAATGCTCTGAATGTCATATAGAGAACCTTTAAAGATAGCAGTTATAATGGCTTGTAAACACTGAATTGTTATCCTTAATTCTTTTCCAGTCTGACACACAGGCTTTCTATTTTTAAGCCCAGCGTTTCTGGACACACGTGAACCAAGACTCTGACCCCGCTCTCACCCCGACACCTCGGCCACAGCAATGAGCATTTAGCCGGCGCGCTCCCTGTTGCTCAACCTGTCAGCCACTTTAATAAACCACTTGCTTGCTGCGGCGGCATGTACCTCAGCAGCGAGGCCGGCGGTCTCATCGCTCAACTACAAAAGTGCCTGTGTACAATATCTCCTCTCATTAAGTCAGCTGTAATGTGTCCCCCAGGCGGGAGTCACACGTAATGTGAAGCCGTCTCATTAGCGCCGTCACGTCACTTTCATTTAGGAGCTATCCGACAGCATTACGCGCCTCTTTGAGCGTTCTGGCCCCCCCCGGCCTAGTTCAGCATGTCCAATGACTTATTCCTGCTTAGCGCTTCACATTTCCTTAACTTTCACTCATTACGGGGCGTATTATAAAAACATATTCCCCGCAGAGTTCTGCCAATTTAATCTTTTGTTAAACGTGTGAGGTAGAGTTGTAATCTAATAAACCTCATTAGTTGGAAACAAGGCTTGATGAAGACGAGGGGATTTTCGAGAGGCACGCTAACCGCCCCGCTTTGGCCCTGAAAGAAATTACTAATCAATGACCAGCCCACAGCTAATTGCTAAAATAGCTTGCACGGACATTCCCGGGGAAAGATTATGGGAATATGGCCGTCACTTTGTTCCTTTCAGCTCAAAATGGGAGTGGACTGAAAACCTGTCACTGTCAGGTCTTACTTCAGACTATACGTAACAGTATATACACATTGCTTTTCAGCTCTACAATTCCTTTGAAAGTTATAAGCTAATCTTGTCGTCAAATAATGCCGGTTTAATTAATTTACAATCGTAAACAGTCTTTGCTAAAGAGGTTTACTGTAATGGAATACAACAGTAGTTTAAGCAAATTAGTTTCAACTGCCGTTAGAAACTGTAAAAATGAATTAAAACAATATTACTATTGAGCAAACGTGATTAGAAGAGGAATATCGCGTCCTCATAAGACAAAGCAACCCCCCAGGCACGAATGGTAATATGAGCGTTCGCTTGCAGTTGCGTTTGGTTCTATTCATTACGACATTTAACTGCTCATTTGGTGTTTTTTTACATACTTCAAATACTGATAAACACAACTTGAAGGGAACCGCTGTGTGTTCAGACGTTTTGTCGGAGAAAAAAAAAAAAAAAAGGCAGGAGCAGGAGAGAGAGAAAAAACAGATGAGAGGGAAAGTGGCCCTGAGTGGCTGGTTGGACGCGTTCATCCAAATCAAAGAGGAAATTTGAGATGAAAATGGTCACCTGGGTGGCGACGGTGGGCTGGTTTATTGATTTGTCCTCGCCAGGCGCCCGTCATTGAGACAAACTAAGGGGAAATCCCTGGAGGTGATCATTACCGCCGAACGCATGTCAGTGGGCCCATTAGGGAGAGAGGCTGCCACTGGACTAAAGGGAAGCAGAGCGCTGTTCTCACTGATCCTCATGGAAACAAGACACATCCACAAATAAATCACCGACCGCTCACATTAGCCGAGGAACTTTATAGAACAGATACACTCCACTCAGGGACTATAATGATTATAAGGAGGAGGGGGAGTTTGTAAAGGGAGAGGGTTATATTATTTTTATTTTGTATGTATTTTATTTTTAAACATGTTCTTTGCCATACGCACAGGTTCATTTTTCCCACTACAGTCATCTTGCTAATAGGAACGATATGTCACTTATGAGAAACACAGAATACACATGGATCTTTATAGATATAAAGGATCTCTTCAGTCGTTCCCCATATATAGATAAATAAAGTTTGTTTATATCATAAGAGGTCAAATCTCTCCTCACTTTACTGGGAGATCATTGCGTTTTCGGCATGTGGCCTTCATCAGGGTATCTTTTTAGTCTAAAATAAAGAGTGGGTGGAATAATCATAATTTTGTTAGAGAATGTTTGCCATATATTTGGAAAATTCTAATTCCACTTCTAATTTGTACATAGATGGCATTGTGAAAATTATTATTCAATTATGATCGGAGGGAATTTTTTTTTTAGAGATGCACCGATTGCAATTTTCCTGGCCGATTCCGATTTCCAATTTTTTAAAAGCCTGACCTGCCGATTCAGATTTTTGCTGATTCCAATTTTCTTTCTAAGAACTATTCTCGACTGCAAGGCTCCAGACTAACCTTTTTCACCGCCGTCCCGAAAAATTATTTCAACCGTCCCGAAGTCAGTTCTAAATGTTATCCTTTTACTTTGTTATTGCCATCCGTAGTCATTATTTGTATAAAAACACAGAATCCAAATGATTAGAAAATAAATAATCTACTTTATATCCCTGTGAAAACATCTCCTTTAAAAACAAAATTCTACCAGATTACATTTGAGCGTATCATGATAGCGTTATAATTTACCTTTTTCTCAATACTCATTTTTAGCTTGAAAGCACCATAATGTAACTCAGTGGAACCTCCGTTAACGTTAGATGTTCAGCTCTGTGCCGTCGGCAGACGAGGCGGTCGCCGTGATTACTCTGAACAGCATCATGGGAATGAATTACAATATAATAAGAGTCTGATTAAGTTAGTTATTTCAAATGTTTATAAGGTTGTTCCTCCACGTGTAAATGTGGCGAAAAAAAAAATCAAAAATATGAGACTGATCAGCCGGTCACCAGTCATGGCTGATCAACTGAAGACTGGCCAGTTTCGATCAGGCTGCCGCATCTCTAGTCTTTTTTATGATTAATTATAATATATAACCCATGAATTTTCGCACAGTCCCTAATGAAGTTGAAGTTAAAACCTCAGAATAGTTTAATATTCTGTATGTGTGCATGTATGTCTGTCTGCAACGATCATCTTTCTTCCAAAAATACAAACACCGCGGGACCATTTGTAATATATGGAGTACAAGTCTCTTGGACTGTTTCCAAACACATTATGTGCAGTTCACTTAACACCGCTTTTGATTGACAACAAGCCAGCCAAACGTTCATAGGGAACAGCAGGCCGTGTGTGATACTGCTGACTACACAAACCCGCCGTTTGAGTCCCGCTCTCGCTCGCCGAGCAGGGCGCTTTTTCAGTTGTCCTTTCGGCTCCCCTTCGCTTCTTCGCCTCTTCTCTTTCTCCCTCGATCCCTGTCGTCCTACCTTGTTTCCATCACACTTTCTATCCCCCTTCTCCCCCCTCCTCTCTCCTGTCCCCGTCCCCCTATCTCTGTCCAAAACTGAGACAAATTAAACGAGTCCCCCCCGTAATGGTGGAAACATAAGCCTCTGGCAGTGCTCTATTAGCCTGGCTGCTTATTTGTTAACAGACTGGATTAATGTGCTGTACTTGGTATGGGAGGCCACCTGCTCAGGCAGTGAAGGGTATTCACAGGCTCACCGGTCCGCTCACTAATCTGCCTCCAAGGATGATTGCAGGTTTCTGTGGCATGATAAGGCAGCTAACCCGCTCCCTCCCTGCCTCCCTCTCTCCCTGTATCTCCCTCTCTCCAGGAATGGTTAATTTCATCACTTGAGGGACTCTTGACCCCTCCGGTTCCTCGACTCCTCTGGTCAAGATGGCGCCGCGGAGTGTTGGTGCGCATTTTTTTTAATCCTAATTCAGTTTTCTGCTGCGGAGCTCTTTCAGTAGAGATGAGTTCTTGAACATCTCGGGAACAACTGCGGCGGATTTATTTCCAACTTTTCTCAAATCATCTGTTGAATTATTGGATATTCGTTCAAAGGTCGACACCGCTTCCTGGTCAGAAAAAAGCTCAACAGAAGATGTGCTTCCTGCGGCAGCTGAAGGAGTTCAACCGGCCAAAGACAATCATGGTGCACCTCTACGCTGCCATCATTGAGTTCATCCTCGTCTCCTCCATCGCCATCTGGTGAGGAGGACGAGGGCATGACTGCAGCGCATCATTCGCTCTGCGGAGAAGGCTGATTGGCTGCAATCTGCCGTCCCTCCAGGACCTGTACGTAGGGGCTGTCGCGGTGGGGGAACTTCCCCTGCGTTTTTTTTTGCAAATTACTTCATTTATCCTGATTTTAGTGCTAAATAAATAAGCTTTATAGTTATAGGCTATTATTAGGTATATTGTTGCTTTTTAAATGACAAAGAAGACCATTTTAAAACTAATTAAATACTTGTTTATTGTTAAATACAGAACACAGAAGGGCAAGTTGAGACGCTTTGGTTGCGCCTGGTTGCTACGATACAGAATATCAGCTGGAGAAAAAAAAATGTCCGCACGAGGTGGGAGTATTACTCTGGATGAAGGGAAGGCTGAAGCACGTAGGGAGAGAGGACGGACCCCCCGCCGGTCTATATTTATTAATTTCTCCTCCATCGTTGTTGTTTTCAGCACTTATAGCTACACGTAGGATGTGACGGTTGGGCCCTCCTCCATCATGATTGGACAGCTGGGTAAAAAGTGACAGTGACGAGCGCAGCATTTTATCCACAGTTGAACATTTTTCAACTATCTGGAACCACATTAAAAAAAAACACCAAACGTGCAGCGCAGAATCGACGCTCAGTGCCAGCAAAGTGTAAATACGCGGCGCTCTCATTGCTACGAATTAAAAAAGAAAAATGTGAACATAGCGGGTGTGGCAGTTTGCTTGCTATCCCCTGCGGTTGGCTTGTCAATAGAGCAGTATTGCAATATTGCAGACTGTACGCCTCCGGGATCCTGAGGCGATTGCAGCCGACCCCTCCTACCCAGGATACAAACTCTTTGAATCACTCCCCTGTGATCTATCTGCAGCTCAACAAGGCCCAGGACCCCCCTCTGAGACTGACTTTCACCAAACCCAACTGACATGCAGTGAACCCCTCAGGGTCTGGGGCCCCTCTGGGTATGGGGGGTCATTCTCCGTCTTTGCCCACGTTCTTTTAGCTCTTCTTGTCTCATTATAATAAAGAAACTGGAAATATCAAATGAATCCTTCCCTGTGTATCAGATTGTTTTTTTCTTCAGGAAACACCAACAGGACAACAGGCTATTTTTTGAACATCAAGTATAAAAGGCGTCCATGAATCACTACTGTATTCTATAAATCAGAGAAAGAGGAGCGCGAAGCAGCTATTTATTACATATTAGGTCGACTTTAAGGCAGATTAAAAAAAAAAAAAAACTCACTCAAAGCGCGTGATAGAACGTGGCTGCCTGTTTGACTATTTCGAAGAATGAGATTTTCGGCAGTGACAGTGAGCTGAAAGGAAACTGCGGAGAAAACCAAAATTGATTTCAAGCAATTTCTCAATAGATTGACTATTTACAAATTAATTTAAATGAATGCCGCACAGTGTTCTGTAAGCGGAGCTGACTTTAAACGTGATGGATTACCTGTGATTCAAAGAACAACCTCACACCTCTCAGGAAAAATAAAACACATTTAATGTCTGGTAAATAATGACTCATCGTCGTGTTACATTGAATTACAATCTACACGGCTGCAGGATGGTGAGATGAAATTAAGTCTCAAGGCAGACTTGATAGTGATAGATTCGATGGTGTCCATGACAACCTTGTGAAAATATAGTTAGCGTTTATCTACAATATCACACAGCATGTTGTGAGGCAGCTAACTTGAATGGCGGGGGGTGGGGGGGGGGGGGGCCCTGAGGGTTTGCACTCTGCGGGAGGTGCTGATGGGTTGATGTTCTGGCCCCCTTTGCAACACACACATACGCACGCGGGCGATGTCACGCGCCGTCGGGCTCCCCGGGGCAGTGCTGCATGTACCATGTCAGGGAAGAGAAATGATCTGTGAACCCTGAGGGAGCAGTCAACTAATGTGCACTGAGCTCTGTGTCCCTGTTCAACCTGAATAAGTGACATTAAAGGTTCCCTCCTCTGTTCACAAATCTCTTTTTCCTTCCCAGACAGTGTCATTGTCCAATGAAGTCAGAGATGTTATTTTTTTTTTGACGATCTCTTGAAAATGGTCGTAATGTTTAAGAGACGACGGTACTGTTTAAATCCTGTATTCATCACGATGGGAGTTTAAAACCTCACTGTGTCTGAAAGTCACTTTGGTAATTGAGCCCTCCCCCCAAAACAGCGATTGTCCAATCACAGCTTAGCAACCGTAACTAGGCACAGCAGGCCAAGTTTTGGATTATTTTTCAAGAGCAAAAGTGTAAGCGATGGATTAAACGGCGTGTTTGTCTGCTTCAACGTAAGCTGCTCTAATGTAGCGTTATTTCTGCAGCACAAGCAGCATATGGGAGACCTAACTATAGTTTCCCCCTCAGGGATTTAATAGTAAACTGGAAGTAAACTAAACTAAACACATCATTAGCTAATTATGTAGGTTACGTTATAGGTTCAAGACGGGGACATCGGCCGTGTTGTTTTCATCCACTGTGTGGGAGCCGGTCCTGGATGTTACTATACGAGAGATTAGTGTAGAGTTTGTAGTTCTGACCTGATTTGGCATAGCTAGACCCATTATCATTCTGGTACAGGGGGGGAAAAAAACGCTCTGGCTTGTATTACTTAAAACCAATCACAATCGTCTTGGGGCGGCTCTAAGCCCAGGATGCAGCGATGGTGCCCTTGCGAAATACATAGTGCAGATAGCGGAAGGGGAGGAGAACGCAGACTTATGCACACGGTCTACATCCGGTGAGTCAGACCCACTCCAGCAACCTCAGTCCCGAGACATTGTTACTAGGGCTGTCAATCGATTCAAATATTGAATAACGATCAATCGCATGATTGTCCATAATTAGTTGTGATTAATTGCAAATTAATCGCACATTTTTTTATCCGTTCAAAATAAAGAAATAAAGGGATATTTGTAAAGTATTTAATACTCTTATCAACATGGGAGTGGGCAAATATGCTTGCTTTATGCAAAAGTATGTATATATTCATTATTGGAAATCAATTAACAACACAAAACAATGACAAATATTGTCCAGAAACAGGTACTGCATTTAGCATAAAAAAATATGCTCAAATCATAACATGGAAAACTGCAGCCCAACAGGAAACAACAGCTGTCAGTGTGTCAGTGTGCTGACTTGACTATGACTTGCCCCAAACTGCATGTGATTATCATAAAGTGAGCATGTCTGTAAAGGGGAGACTCGTGGGTACCCATAGAACCCAGAGGTCAAGGGACCCCTTTGAAAATGGCCATGCCAGTTTTTCCTCGGAAAAATTTAGCGTAAGTTTGGAGCGTTATTTAGCCTCCTTCGCAAGAAGCTAGTATGACGTGGTTGGTACCAATGGATTCCTTAGGTTTTTTAGTTTCATAGGATGCTAGTATCTTCACTCTAGATTTAAAACTGAGCCCGATACAACCTCAGAATGATCAGTTGCATTAATGCATCAAAGAAATAAGTGGTGTTAACGTGTTATTATCGCCAGACACATCGGTTAATACTTATCCTTAAAGCCTTTTAAAGTGTAACGTAAAAAGCGAAACATGCCGTTTAAAAATAAGAAAAATTCACCACTTAAGCCACAACAACATACCCTGAGGGTTTCTTTGTGTAATAGTGTTTTTCTGTAAGCTATAGGCATCCAAACAGGGTTATGTCAGAGCCAAATAACTGTCTAACTGATCTTAAATCTTCCTCATCATACCGTACTGTATGTAACAGTAGGGCTAACGTGCTCTACCCTGCGGTGCAAACACAACGCCGCTCCTTTAGTTCCTTCTATGTTGATCGTCAACTGGTAAGGATGCCGAGTCTAGCCTCAGTCTTTTTAACACTACTGTAGTCATTTCAGCAAGGGGCAAAATCAACGGTCGATTTGCGAAGCCTGCTTTTTGTCTGTGTGACATCCGTTTGGAAAATCTAAAAGAATTCCGAGGCGGTAAATCCGCCGCCGTTATCGTTGTCAGGCATAAAAACAATAACTAGGGAACCCTTACTGCACAAACATGATTGTGTGGAGAAGCTTTTTCTTAAAACAAGCCAAACATCTTTAACATTTAACACTCGGCAAACAATCGTTTTGTTCTCTCTAAATATGAAATGAAGCCTTTTTTTTTTTTTATACCTCAATTAATTTGAGACCAAAGAGAAGCAGAGAAGCAGGAGGAGGAGGAGGAGGTTCAGAGAAACAGAAAGCATCATCACAGAGAGAAACAGAGATGTATATGATGAGAGGGAGGGAGAGAGAGAGAGAGACATAGATGGGCGCCCACCGCTCTCCGTGTAGCGGTGTGACAAAGCGCCCCGCCCGAGGCTACAGCCGTCATAAAAGCAGTAATAGAGTGAACACACATTTTCATTAGCTATTGATTCATTTCCAATTCTCCATTAATTTCGGGGGGCCATCACCGCACAGTGGCCTTTCTCCTCCCCAGGCTACGTTCCCCAGCTCCGCCTGACATAACCGTGGTAATTACTGCGCTCCCGCCCCGCAAGCTGTTCCCAGTCTCATACAGCAGTAAAAATTGAATGAGTATTCTGGAGGAAAAAAAAAAAAAGCAGACGAAAGGAAGAAAAAAAAACTGACTGAAAGGGAGAAATCAAAAGACAGCGAGGCTATCACCTACAGGCGTGCGGGTTTGACAAAACAGAATTACAATGGGCGTGAACAATTGCCATTGTGCTATTTCAGCCGTTAATTGTCAAAGTGCTCGATGTGTTCAAAGCTGCGGGATGTGCGCTGCGGCTGCGGCTGCGGCTGCTACGGCGAGGCACAAACTTTTTCCTCAGAAAGTGAGGTGAGAGAGGAGAGGCGTGTAATAACAAGCGCCGGTGACTTGCGAGAGGATGATTCGACGTCAAATGAGACCAACCTTGAGGATAATGCTTGAGTCAGAAAGCACAAGCTTAAGTGCGTATTATACACTGCTTGCGGACGAGTGATACACTGTGTGTGTACTTAATGGGGTTCGTGATTCTCAGCAGCTGACAAACACATCGGGATGCACGTGATGTATGTGTGCAACACGCGGCTGACCTGTTAGTCACGCCGCGGGGGGGGGGTTTATGTCGGGGAGATTGTGCACAGAGGTGCCTTGGCCTGTTAGCGAGAGGTCAGCGACTGACTCGGGTGTCAGATATGATGAAACGCATGTGATGAAATACATGCAGGGTACAGTTACACACTATAGGGATGGGTACCGAAACCGAAGGTATTAAACAGGCACCGGTGTGTATTGATAAGCTCCGACGTTATTGGTTCTTTATATCTGTACTTTTAAACGTTTTGGTATAATTTATTATCACGCTGCTCTCTGTGTCGAGGCTGAGGTCCTCCAACTACACACACGCACGCACGCACGCACGCACGCACGCACGCACACACACACACACACACACACACACGGAACGAAGTCAGCAAATAGCAGAGCAGAGAAACAGTGGAGACAGTGAAGTAAACAAGGTGAACTGAAGATAACTACGACCACTACGCTCGCTACTGTAAGTAAATGCAATGAAACGGAGTAAAAAGCCAATATTTTACCAATACACCTGTTCAACAAGCATAAACACGACGTTAACATGCAGAAAAACGATATTTCAATCTGCTCTGTCAGCAGTCTCTCATCCACCGCTGCTATGTTCACAGCGAATTGTTACAAGCAAAGCTAAAACAAAAGCTGTCTGTATGTAGTCTAACTGTTTAGCTTAGTTCGCCACGCATCTTAAAATTCTTGTGAACGAACTTATCTGCAGGCTGAGACAAATCAGTTCCTCCTCTCTCTACCAGCGTTACCTGCAGCGGTGAATCACATCAGCATAGGGAGGAGGACAGAGGACAGGAGGAAGGATTGATACTGACTGACGTCTGTGTTCTTCATTCTTTCTTAACTTCACTCAAGAAAATATGTGTACTATCGTTCAACGTACTTTTGTGTGAATAAACAGTAGTATGCATCTTTTTGGACACGCCGAGCAATAATTTACGTCGTCACTTCCCGAGAGCCTCCTTGCCGGTTGGGGGACGTGTAACCATGGTAACTTATACCAGCTTCATGCGACCAAAACGACAGTTTGTGAGAATTAAAGTCTGAATTAATTTAGGAAAGTGAAATCTTATACTTACACTTAGATTGAAGCGATATTGATGGTACAGAACTGTCCGTCAACGTCCGTTATGAACGTTGTCGTCACTACCGCATTGCATTGTGGGATATTGATGCCGCTGTAGTGTCCAGCGTTGCGTACTGTAATATTTCACTGGAAATAGTATGCAATTCGTGTACTATTGTTTTGTTCGGACATACTAAAATATCTCACATACTGTTTTAGCGTACTAAATAAAATGTTAGCGTGGAATCATGACTTATTTTATTGACATTCTAGATTAGTTTCCACTAAGAAATTATTTCATATATTATTATTTTATACATATTAGTTTATATAGTGATTTGATTTGTAAAAAAGGAGTATCGAAAAAAGTATGATACCATCCCTAGTACACACACACACACACACACACATATGAACAACCACATTGAGTGAAACAAACTGAGGGGAAGAGAGTTCTTACCTGATGAAGATAACATCAAGGAAGACATGAAAAAAAAGAAAGAAAATGGGGAGTGATTAGTATTTTTGACATAGTCAGCAATAAATACAACATATTACGTATAATTACATTGTTTATGAAACGTCACAAAAGAGCATTTAGATCATCTAAAAGGTCACTGGGAGAAAAAGTGAGAAAAAAAATCTAAATACCACGCAGACTGGGAAATCCACATATAGTGGGAGACACATGTTTATTAAGTGAGGAATATTACTATTCTGCCATAACCTGCAAAGGAAAGCACCAGTGCCGGTTGCACTGGAGGCTACCCAGCAGCGTGGAGGGGGGAAAAATGAACTCCGGCGGGTTCATCTATCACACTAGCTGCCTCCTGTGCTCCACAAAAGATGAAAAAAGGGGGGAAACAAATGGCAAAGCAAATCAATTACACGTAAAAGAATCATGTCACCTGTCAAATATACACTCTGTTCTACGTCGCCCTTTTTTTTTTTTTTTTTGTCTTCCAGCGGCGCACACTTTCGAAATTGAATTTTGAAAACCTTATACATTATTAACACCCTTCATGCTTCATCAATTTACCGGGGTAGATTTTTTTTTTTTTTTTTTCCTCGCTCTCTTTCCCTTCAGTTTCGATGACACGAAATCGAATAAACACGGTGTTTGTTCGTGGCGTCTGTGCTCTTTTTTTTTAATCCCACGTAGTAAAGAGCCAATGCCACGTATGAAATTCACCAGGGAGCCCCTTCAAACTCACAATAGGTGGGAGGAGGAGGAGGAGGAGAGGATCAGAACAAGAGGAAGCGAGAGCGAGAGGAGAGTCGAGCATCAACCGCACTTCACATATAAGTCACTCAAAAAAAAGAAACCCCGTGATGTGGGCTTAAGAGGTTGGACGGAGTGTGGCTAACTGGGAAAAAAAATAAAAAATACACATGAAGAGTTTTCATATCCGCTCAGATTAAGGGGTACTTGGAAGGAGGGTGAAATAACGACGGCGTTGTCAAGGAAACAAGTGCCACGGCGACACCTTAATCTGGAGAAATATAATTGGAAAAGGAGTGATAAACATCTTCCTATCTGAGTGTGTGATGTACTGAACGGTATTCGAAAGGAAGCCGCCTGAGCACTCATTACTGGAGTCATTGTAAGAATAACACTAATGAATACATTCGGGGAGATGTCCTCGGGGGGGCTAAGAGAAGGAACTCTGATGTAGAAACAGCCTTCTAGGGCTTTCTCACCGGATAAAGTATTGCTCGAAAAAAAAGGCTTGTTGCACACTCGCGGAGCGCATACAAATGTGATGAGCAGCGGTGGAAATGGCACTTGTATAGAAAATGGCTCTCCCCGCAAAAACAAATATTGGATGTCGCGAGTGTACAGGTGCACGCCGCGACACGCTGCTTCCCCTTTCCCTCTTCGGCGGCACGCGCTCAGTTTGAATCCACAACACGAGCGCGTCGCACCGTAGGACACGGTATCATTAGCGACTCAACCTTCGCGGATGAAAAAAAGAAGTCATAAAGAACTCGGGTAGCAAAATGACATGCAAATAAGGAGGAACTCCAGAAATCTTTGCCATCTCTCGCCAATTATCTTGTTAATTACAAGCCATTGTGAAGGGCTCCCACTGTCGACAGGCTCTCTGATTATACAGTGCATTTGTCCCCACTTTCCGCAGCCTAATCAGTAATTACTACCTGCAGCTGCAGCTCAGTACAAGAACGGGCTCGGCCATCTTGGGACAAAAGGGAACACTGGGCAATTTTGAAAGATTCTGGGCCTGTCAGCGGCGTACATATTTAGTCCGCTCAGTAGGAGTGTGTTGCTGGAGAAGTCAGGTCTTCTGGGAACTCGACCGAGTTGAGCCCGTGAGTCACATCACAGTCAACGGTTCCCTGCTTTCACACCTCTCAGCTTCCCTTTAACAGTGAAATATGTAACATTTTAATCACTCAGTTAAGTTGACTACTGTATAAAAATGAGATCGACTCAAAGAGAACTAGCAGCTACTACACATCTCCATACTGCATTTTACACAGTGTGCATCGGAATGGGCAAGGGAATCTGTTTGTGGCCTTCAGTTATAGGGAATGGGAATCGCAAAGCATTCTGGGGCGTGCCGCCATTTTTGGAGGGTAGCGGTACCGGTCTATTTATCTGTCAATCGTTCATCATCAGAAATGTATAAAGTACGTGCGAAAGACACCTACCCATATAAAGAGAAGCTGACAGAGGGGCCATGTATTACAAAATTGAAGTTAGTTTATTATATTGATCCTTACAAATTAGGAGGACCTTGACAGCTAGCCACCCATTACGGTTACTGATAAAAACAAATGCAAATTGTGACGCACCAAACCGGTTGTTCAGCAGCAGAAATAGTGATGTAAAGCAGTAAAACACATGCCAGGAATGCTCTCATTGTGCTTATGGCAGCGACTCTTCCCCCTTTTTAGATACTGATGTGCAAGCGAGGAGTACTGTAGTGTATGATCCCTCCGGGCGTTCACGTTTAGGGAGCCCCTCGGGCTGTCTTTAGCTGCCATCTCTGTGCCTGTATCCCTAGGGCAAACTACAATCTGCCTCTGATAACTCACTGGTTAACACACTCCTGCACTCCTTACACCAGGCTTATTCAACTAGCGCCCCCCCGGGCCGGAAACGGCCCTTTGGAACTTTCCTATCGCACGCAAGAGGCTGACTGCGAACCAGGCTGGCATGTGTGTGACATGATAAATAAAACTAAGGTATATATCTCAGAGCTACTAAGTTGCGTTGCGTGGCGTGGCGTGGCGTGGCGTGGCGTGGCGTGGCGTGGCGTGGCGCTGCACTTGCCATTAGCTCAGTCAGGCCTCACGTTGCACTCTGGCCGCAGAGGAACTCATGTCACCCAAGCTAACAACAAGCTTCACTCTCAAACAGACGTAAAGTTGATTGTGGAAATTGCCAATTCCAGAGCAAATGGACGGACAAGTATTTATTTACTTTACCAGTCGCAGTAAGTAATGAACCAGGTGTGATTATTGTGCCACAAATGCATCGCCGTGATGAAAGAATACAACGTGAAGAGGCTCTACAGGTCAAATCATGGCTTGTTTACTGACAGTTTTCCTGAGGGCTCAGAGGAAAGAATAAGGATGTGCGTCAATAGTTTATTCCATGTAGCAATATATCTATTAACATTCTACTTCAAGAGTTATCTGTAGTAGCCATTAATTGACAGTATTCTGTGTGGCCCACGAACCCCCAGTGATTTTCCTATTTGGCCCACTTGCTATTGAAGTTGCCTTATACCTACAAGTGCCATTTAGGAAGTCGCTCTGAATAGAAAAATTACACCTTGAAAAGCCATTTTCCGGTTTCTGTGAAATTGTACTTTGAGGTAATTCAAGACATTTGAGGCCAAATGGAGAACAGCAGCTTGTTAGAGCAGTAGGTTTGTAATAGGAGTTGGTTGATTCAAACCGGTGTCACTCCCAACTCGCCAAATACCGCCAACTGGGCAGTGCCCCTTAGTATCGCAATCAGACGCATGGAGCCACCCTTAGTCACGTGACTCGTTAGTATCGTCAGTCCCGTGAGTCCTTTAAGTCGCTAGTCTTGTGAGTCTTTAGTCAGTGAAGTTAACGTCAACCACGACCGTTTCGTAACCCCTTAACTAAGTGGTTGTGTTGCCTAAACCTATCTTCCTGTGAGAATGGAAGTTTATTTTGAAAAAAACACTATGAATGTTAAGAGGGGTACCCCTTGCATCGGTCTCCGATGCCGGGGGGCACTGACCAAGCGGCGGTAATTTCGACGAGTTTGGAGTGAGAATGTGTTGGTTGGTTGGTTGGGATCCCAAGAAACTAATCAGGTACAGATACTCCAGATACTCAAAAACAAACACTGGACTAAAACCAAGTGCAATTATCTGAGCATCCAGCTCATGTTGTAAAAGACTCCACGATACTTCTTTCCCATTCTGTTCCTGGCTTTGGGGGTCACGACCCGCACCGCCCCACCCACCGGCACCTCGAGAGGAAGACTTGCTCTCTGGTGGAAAGCAATGCATATCAATGGGGCAGATCTATTAAGGAGGTGGTAAGGCAGGGGGATCACCTTCAATATCAAAAGGTGGGTGGGGTGCAGGACGTGTTCTATTTGACTGCCACCAAGGCCGGGGAAGGTTGAGGAGGGCATTAGGTATGATGACTCAGACCAGATGGCTCCACCGGTATGACTAACGGGGGGAAAAAAAAAAAAAAAAAAAAGTCTGGCCTTCGTCTTTCTCATCTTCTCTCAACAGAGGAGGAAGTGGATATGAACCAATTAACGACCGTCTGTAAAATACAGTACGAGCTTCAGTTTCAAGTACACCACGGGGGGTTATTTATGACCGCGACTTGGTCACGTGTCATTTGGCACTGGTAGTATTATGACGCCGGGAACATGCTAATGAAAGCCAAGGCGTCTCATCACGCCAGTAAACCTGAGACTCACAAAAGCTCTTCGGTGGCCAGTAAATACACTGGATATTGTCTCGGTGGAATTGGTGCGGGGGCAGCGGTGCGTTAGACTGCTCGCTGGTGTGCGCTCTTGTATATGGTTATGAATAAGCCTGCTGTGTGTGGGTGTGTGTGTGTGTGTGTGTGTGTGTGTGTGTGTGTGTGTGCTCGTGTGGCTAGTCAAACAGGTAACAACCTGGCGACCTTCAGAGGTCAGGGCTCCGCCGTCAGCCTATTAATCACGGCCGCGTCTCGCTCCTCTGCCGCTCGTGAAGACAGACTGGCAGAGCCTCGCTGTGTTTAGCGACCGGTGTCTGAGTGTCAGGTTAGACATCCACCACTCAGGCTCACTGCCCACATGTCGGCTCCGTCGCAGAACAAATCCCCAAACAGGTCATCAAGTGGAACGTCAGCTGCTGAGTAGCCTATTATTATTAGCCTGGAATTATTGCCAATCAGTGGACGGACATACTCAAAGTGGCGAGTGGAAAACAATATTTGATTGTTTTCATTGTTGGTTAGCTGTCTTATACCCCGTTTACATTTAGCCAAAGAATGCATCTTGGTTGAGTCAGATAGCTAACCAAAAAAAAGCCAAGTGTAAATGGAACCCAGAAGCATTGGAATCGCAGTCCAATTGCTCGAACTGCCCTGGATTTGGAAGCATTCATTTACAGGGTTGTTGTCCCTGTAAGCTGAAGTGACACTAAAAATAAAATTGAAATTGGCCTTTGCAAAGCAACAGGAAGGAATGAGGAAACCAACCCCATGTTTCTGAACACAACAGCACATCATGCAAAAGGGCACCGCTGCAAGCTCCGAGTACATGTTCAACACACCTCTGTGGTTAAGTAGATATTTTACCTGACCTCCAGACATTTCTGGCCTACTGTAGTCACAACTTTTGTTACGAGTTATTACATGTGAGGGAGTGTTTGATGACTGCGGTGCTTACTCACCTCGAGCTGCCAGCGGGGGCATTATTATTGAGACAGAATAAGAGTTTGCCTTCTGTCCACTGTATCAAACTGCTTCTGCTCTTTTATGAGATGGAGTATTTTATAGTCTCCTTGTCACACATACATACATCTAGCCGCCTGTTAGAGCAAGCGGTTGAAATTGATGGCGATGAGTCGAACTACCAAAAAAACTGCAATTAATAGCTTGTATTTGCTTCTATCGCTGAACTCTACCGGCCTATATTTGGGAAAGGCTTCTATATGGAACAGGCCTTTAATTCCTTTTCGCACAAAACTCGAAATACCATCACATTTAAGTTTATTTAAACCAGTATGATTATTACTTGTGTAGAAATGGGGCCATCGAATAACAAATCAATTACGAATCATTCATTTGAACTAGCTCCGAGACGGTTAACAAGGCTCATCTCACGACACCGGCATACCGACTCAACACCTCCTTTCGAGAAGGAAAAGGGGTGAAAACTAAACGGAGAAAGGTGGGGACACTTTTATCTTGTAGCCAGCAAGGCAACGAAAACAAGTATAGCCAACAACCTGGTGCAGGAAGAAGAGAAAATAAAGTGCGGTCTTCAATTGACGACGAAGTTAGCAGACAGCGAGTAACGGACTTCGCATAACAATACAGTGGAAACTGCTTATAGTGATCACGTCTGTTCGGGTCAAATCGATCACGATAAGTGGATGATTATCATGCAGATTACCATCTAATTGACATTTGTATATTTATTACATGAAGTTATGAAACGGACCGCTTCACTATTTACCGGCTCGCTGTCAACTCTTCTGCCTTTTCCCTCACATCAAGGGTGAGGCGGTGCCGTTTTTTTGGCCGGCTCTGCATCGTGTGCAGGCATTCAGCTGAACGGCGCCCCTTTGCAGGGGGTTCCTTGCTCGCTCACCCGGTAGGGGCACGGAGGGAGACGGGCGCCGGATTGGCAAAGTTTCACTTTGGGAGCATTACGTGAGCAGGCATCATCAATCCACTTGACGAGGGCGGCTTCAAACGCAGGTGCTTTCCCCCCATGCAACATTCGTTTTTCATTGAGAGAAATTCCTTTTCCCCGTGACGATTTCAATTTGCACGCAGCGTCAGCCTCAGGTATCCAGCTGGAAAGCAGACGGTACGTGAGGCAAAGCATCAAAGGAGTAAAGTAAAAAAACAAAACAAAAATTCAACTAGTCTAACATAGTTGCCATGTATGAAAAGACCCCAAAATGAACACTATAAGCGGACTACTTGATTACTATAAGCAAATTATTTAAACCGCATTTGTTTAGGACTGACTCTTGTCTCGAGCCTTGTGATCCATATAAAGAGGTTGATCACTGTAACCGTGATCACTAGAAGCGATTTCCACTGTATTCACGACTTTGATTAATTTTCATGAAAAAAAAAAGAAGCTTTGATCCTTTTAATCCTTGGACCCTGATGGCCTAAAGGAATATAAATAATCGAGGAATGGACACATTCAGACTTAATGACTGCTTCAAAAGGTAGGGAGTCGCCGGAAAATCTGAATGAATTATACTTTGGTGCTCATGGTTTCTGAAAAAATTAACTGAACGATTGAATTGTGGAGAATCTACGGATGTCCGTATTGACAAAAAAAAGCTACCCAGTGTTTAATTTAGACCTGTGTTTATTTGTCAAAACGTATAGCCACACCCGGCGAGTAAGAGGGGCTCGGCATCTAATTGTTTTTACGGTATATTCTTTTAAACCTGGAATTAATTCAGACTCAACTGGGCTCAACTTGTAGAGAGATTCTTGCTAGATATCTTCAATGTGTCTGTATGGGAGGATGGAAAGCTGCGAAGAGGGAAAGATGAAGTGATGGGAGAGGGATGGATAAATGAAGGAGAGTGATGAAGGGGAGGGAGATCACTTCTGCGTCCCTGATGGGTGTACAGGTATAGGAGGGGGGGGGGAGTGCGGAGCATGAGGGTGAGCAGTCGAAGAAGAAGCTTGCCAGGAAGGGGAGGAGGACTGGATGGCGAGATGAAGGGATGGATGGATGGATGGATGGAAGTGGAGAGGAGAGGAGAGGAGAGGAGGGGAAAATGCTCCAGTGGCTCCACTTGACAGCTGAGTGAGAGGGGAAGCGGAGTGGCTACTCTATGTAATTTGTTAGCGGGTCCATGATGCATGCAGGCATGATACCACACCAAGCCTGGCGAACACAGCACAGACTAGAAACAGGGAGACAGACAGCAGAGTGGAAGGAGGGAGGGAAGACAGGGGGTGGGGGGGGTAGTTTTGACAGATCAGGGTGCATCAAGGGAGAGATCAGGTGTGGGAAGAAGAAGAAGAGGGGCTAAAGACGGAGAACGACACCCTCCTGCCCCAGCGTTTTCCAGCCTCTGTCGGCCCGGACGAGACCGACCGGCGTCCCTATCTTCCCGCGTCGTACACAGGGCGGGGAATTGTTTAGCATAACGGCGTCCGCATCTTTGAAATCATTGTCTCCCCCCCGCTATCTCGACAGCTCCTTCCCGCTTTGCTCCGCGGCAGACAGGTGCACCTCATCTCGGTACAAGCCACTCTTCTGGATGCGTCGCAGACACAATTTGCCCGGGCCTCGTCTGAGACGGCGAACAAAAAAACGATACAAATCTGGGCGTCAGCCCGCTAATAATGATGCCATGTTGATGTGGGACCCATTCTGTGTGTGTGTGCGTGTGTGTGTGTGTACGTCAAAGTGTCTGTTTGCGGCTTGTTGAGGTGGGACTGATCCAGGATGCCATGGCAGCTGTCTGCTATAATTACCTGGGAGCCCGATCACACACACACACACACAAACGCACCCCACACGCACACACATCTCTCCTGATTACCTCATAAGGCGAGGTTTGTCTGATTAGCTTCCATATTTACACCAAAGACTTGTTATTAATGAACATGTGTTCGACGTTTCGCTCCGCTATACTTTGTAACTCTCGGAACATTTTGGAAGGCAATCTTTTGACAATGGTTGAGGTGCATCGCTGATTAGATGCCACGTTCAAAAAAATCCCGAGGCCTGTTTTCTTTTGTTTTTTTTCTGATTGCACAGTTTGCTACATGTGTATCATTTTTGAATTTTGCAGAATGAGGCTTTAAGGCTGGGTTTGTTGTGTGCAGGATATGAAAAAGAGGGCTGCCTGGCATCACATCGCAGACACCTTGGAAGAGCGCAGACATCACCAGACGGTATTTCTGGGGGGCATGTCTACGAGACTGAACGGCTCCATCAACCGAACGCGGTCTGCTGACACACACTCCCACGACGCGAGGCAACAATCCCCACCCACGGCTCTCGGCCCACACCTTTTTCCTGCCAGACATTAGCATAATGAAATGTGCCGTTACTTATGTGTCACCAGACTCCGCGGGACCCGAAAACGAAGTGCTAATTAGCTGTATGGATCTCTAAATAGATCATCAGGTGTCCAATATACAGTGGGAACAGGCACAACAATGACTCCCCACCACCCCCCCCATCTTGGGCGTCATAAATGGCACTCGTTTAGAAAATAAAAAAAAAAGACGCAACCATTCACTTTCGCGTGTGTAAGTATGCACGGTAGAGTGCAGAAATATCTGCTAATGTCAGAGAGTAACAGAAGAGAGTGGGGAATATAAAAATGAAAATACTGTAGAAATCAAACTGACAGGAACGGGAAAATGACATGAAAAGGAGGGATGGGAGTCGGACACATGAGGGCAGCAAAGCAGGTGAGAAAAAGCTAAGTGGAAGGGAAAGTGCAACAGGGCAGAGCAGAAAAGGAGTGGAGCATCAGTAAAGTGTTGGCTAGAGAGAGGGAGGGATTGTGGGTAGTGGAGGCGGTGGGCTGCTCTGTTTTCTCCAGTCATGCCCGTCCACGTTACCTGGAGAGCCTGGAGTTTCCCATTTATCAGGGCGTCGGGTGCGGAATGCAAATTGAGGCCGTGGCGCAAAACAGCAAAGAGAACCTCAAGGGCCACCGCTTAATGGTCCCATATTGTAAGAAGTGAGATTTTCATGTCTTTTATATTATAAAACAGGTTTAAGTGCTTACTTAAATACTGTTGAACTATCAAAATATACAATATACGGAGAAACACACAGCCCGTATTCAGAAATTGTGCGTTTGAAACAAGCCGTTAGGATTTCTGTCCATTTGTGATGTCACAAATATACAATATTTAGACCATTACACGGATTTAAACAAAAACATTCTAAATGTGTCCCAGTTTATTTCCTGTTGCAGGGTATGTAAATAACATCAGCTGACAGGAAGTAAACATGGACCCAAGCTGTTGCCTAGCAACGCAATTCCGTTGCAATTCCGTTGAAATGCACTAAAACGGATGTTTCAGACAGAGGGATTAATACAGGTATATTCAGGCAGACAGTATGAGGAAAATAAAGGGTTACGGCGTGTAAACATGTTCTATTAGAAACACAAAATACAAGTATGAACCTGCAAATGAACATGATATGGGACCTTTACTGAGCACACTTTAAAGAGTTAATATGACAGGGAAAGACGAGCGGCCGTGCGATTAGCCACGACATGCTTGATATGCATTTGCGAGAGAGAGAGAGGGAGGCGAGGCAGGATGTACGGGTGCACTGAAAATGAAGTGTTAGAAAAGGTGGGAATAACAGAGCAGGAATTTCTAATGATTTATTAACCAACAGAGAATTTAATTAACAGAAAAATTAAAAAAAAAAAAGGGTATATAGGATGTAGGGGTTATTTAAAAAAAAAGATATTTCGCGAGACTACAAGTTTTTGAAATGTAAAAGTATTAAACAAGACTAACTCTACAGCCAAGCTAGCAGCTCTAAGAGGCTGTACTTAGACATAGCGGTGCTTTGAGCTAGTAATAGCACTTAGTTCATCTAACCAATGACAACGTTACCAACCATGTTGGTACCAATGGAGGCTAAATAACGCTCCAAACTTGCGCTAAATTTTGGCGAGGAAAACTGGCATGGCCGTTTTCAAAGGGGTCCCTTGACCTCTGACCTCAAGATAAGTGAATGAAAATGGGTCCTATGGTTACCTACGAGTCTCCCCTTTACAGACATGCCCACTTTGTGATGATCACATGCTGTTTTGGGCAAGTCATAGTCAAGTCAGCACACTGACACACTGACAGCTGTTGTTGCCTGTTCGGCTTGAGTTTGCCATGTTATAATTTGAGCATATGTTTTTATGCTAAATGAAGTACCTGTGAGGGTTTCTGGACAATATTTGCCATTGTTTTGTGTTTGTTAATGGATTTCCAAGAATAAATATATACATACATTTGCATGACGCAAGCATATTTGCACACTCCCATGTTGATAAGAGTATTAAACACTTGACAAATCTCCCTTTAAGGTACATTTTGAACAGATAAAAAATTTGCGATTAATTTGCGATTAATCATGATTAACTATGGACAATCATACAATTAATCAAGATTAAATATTTAGATTTTACTAAACCTAACCCAGTCATTTTTGTTTTGTTTTGTTTCAGTGTCGTAGTCTTTTTAAGCCAAACCATGATGGGTTTTGTTTTAACTACACCAACCCAGTAGTTTTGTTGCCTAAACCAAACAAAGTAGTGTTGTTGCGTTTTTTTGTTTTGTTTTGTTTAAATTTATAACATTATCCACATTTTTAAAACTGTTAAAATCCGCAACCATATTCCGGGAGAATATATGTTTCCCTCGAAACCTAATTGAGTATGCAAATTAGTTGTATGGGAACGTAATTTTGTTGGAGACGGGGTTGATTTTGACACTCAGACAACTTCTAATATGACAAAGACGAAGTAACGCAGTCGGAGCACCTCCTCGTTGCTGACGTGCATGAGGTCAATAGAATTGGATGGAATGAATAGTTCCTCACACCCTAATGCTCTCGGGTGATCACACCGTGGACTCGAAGCCGGAGGACTACAGGTGCAGGGAAAGAGTGTAAACACTGGGCTTTGTCTCTGCGGGCACGCCTACACAAGGAGAGGAGGATTTCTTTCCCTCTAATCCTCCCGTTTACAAGAGCAGCCACTTTCCGGGGCCATTGTGGACGGTCGTCTCCCTCCATTTACTCCCTGCATGGCACTCATTCCAGCTAGTTTAACGCCGCCTCGGTTCCAGGGGGAAGGATTAGGACGTGACGCGCGCCGGTTAGTGTGGAAACAACATTGACTACGGAGCCCCCTCTGTCACTCCTCTCTCTCCTCCTCTCCCTGAAGGGCACACTTGTGGACTTTGTGAAATTCTCCACATGGATTTATGCTGATTATCGACGCTAGCGTGCATTCTTAAACCAATCAGGAGGGTTTGAGCTGCAGCGGGAGGGGAGCGGGGAGCTCTTTTTCCTACATTCAGAGGACTTCGTCTTAGTCTATTTACTCCTATTAGTTAGGCTTTTTTTTTTTTTTTTTTTTTCCCCCTCACGTCCTGAGAGTTGAATGCAGATTTGGGGAATTAATCTCGCCTTGTTTATCTGGCAACACCCAGACTCTTCAGTGAAGGAATGAGGAAATGCAAACTGCAATTATCATCTGAGCATCTGCGATCCACATGTTAAGTCTCGCAAGTTACGATACGTCATTAAAATAAACCACTCCCATGGCTTACATTTCACCGAAGGTTTTGTTCAAGAAAGCAAAATAAGTCCCAAAATGTCAAACTAGGGCTGCATGATTATGGGCCTAAACGATTCTGATTATTTCGATCAATATTGACATTGCGATTATTTATCACGATTATTCATTGAATAGTGAAGCCAAAACATCTTGATCGCGTCCTGGTGGCTCGCTGTTAGTTTAGGAAGTGCTTGATTTGATATGTGGCACAGTTTTCTATGAGTGGAGCACGCATTTTTAAACGTCGATATTGCAGTCGATCGTGTTCATTTAAAGGGACGGTGTGTAGAATTTGGCGGCGTCTAGTTGCTGCGGTTGCAGATTGCAACCAACTGACAACCCCTCCGCTCACTCCTCCCTTTCCAAGACTGCGGTAACGTGAGTCGAGCAACGCCGTTCACCTCGCTCAGAGGCCATTCTTACCAAATAAAAAACACTTAAACACATGAAAGGCTCTCTCAAGAGCCAGTGTTTGGTTTGTCCGTTCTGGGCTACTGAAGAAACATGGCGGAACAACATGGCGGGCTCCGTGAAGAGGACCCGCTCCCTAATTAGATATGAAGGACTCATTCTAAGCTAACGCAAACACAGTTCTTAGTTTCAAGTGATTAGACACTAATGGAAACATGGTTATGAATATTATATTCCATTTAGGCTAACAGATACCCCGAAATGTTACATACTGTTCCTTTAATTGTGGGAAGCGAAAATCAATTAATATTGGATTAATGGTGCAGCCTTATGTCAAACTATTCCTTTTAAATGATGGATTCATTAGGTTTAAACCGTCAGCATTTGATAACTGAACATGACTTGAAATGTGTTCTTTTGTTTCTAACCTCAACTGAAGAACCGATTCACAATGATTGACATTTGTAACAAAGTGTACATAATGATAAAAGCCAAATATTAATGGGCTGACTCCATATCCATAGATGAACTCGATCCCCCCCCAACCCCAAAATTCTCAGAGCTCTTCAGCCATATGGTGGAAAAGAGTCACGTCGAGATAATGGTGATGAAATGAGAGTTTAACGGGGAAATCTCCTCCCCCAGCGCTCGCTGATGGGCAGCAAAGTGAGTCAGTGGATTACCCGATTTCACAGAGCTCGCAGCGGAGGGGCAAGGCTAATGGCACGTCACTTATTGAAACGGAGCAGCGTAGGTTAACCCCACACGTGGGCCGACATCTTTTTCATTTAGTTTGCGCGGCTAACCCAAAAAAAAAAAAAAAAGGCGATTACCGCGGGGGAGCGAAGCCATTAAAATGTTGACCTTTTCCCTTTGTGAGGATAGCTGTGCGTGTCGGCAAAATGCCATAATAACTTGCATTAACTTGGTTAGCGCGATGGGAGTATTTGCAGTGCGGTGAGGTAAAAGGGCAATATGTCATCTGAGGGAATGAGTACAAGTGTATGCACACACACACACCTACGCCTTCTCAATCCTTTTACAGTGTGTTATGTGAACCGTATCGAAGAAAATGACATGTCTGAAATCTCAGAGACCTCGTCTTTGTTGCAGGTTCAGTCATTTGTAGTTTTCCCACAACCGTCAGACCTCATTAAAGTGATCAAAGCATATTGTGAAACCAATACAATGCAAACCAACAGGTTGCAGTTCATCTAAAGCCTAAAATCATTTGTGATAAATCACTGCCCCGCGGTTTGATTACTTATTTTTCCCCCTGACACGCCATTAGCAACTTCTGGAAAGCATTGTCCTCTTCCATTCTAAATGAATTGGTCAGAGGTACAGCCAGTGTCCCTTTTGTGAATAAATCACTCAGAAACGTCCTAATTAAGTCTGCCCATCGGCGAGCGGGGGAAGTCAGCCGCCGCCGACACGGGGAGAAAAACCGCGGCAAAAAAAAAAAAATCCAATTCCTTCTCTAAAAAGCGGGAACAATGGCGGAGATGGCCGGGCCCCCGACTGACAAAAGGAGAATTCACAACAGCTGAGGCGCGAAGGCATTCTTTTTGACTTCCTATTATGTTTGTACCTTGGAGATGTTGGGATCTGATTTTTCCAGCACGTAGTTTCTGTTCCAATCTCCCTCCATTCACTCGCACATCAGGCCATTATCATTAAATACGTGTTTGATTTCCCTCACAATGCACTCACTCCTCACAATGAACAGAGACGTGGAGAGGGAGAGAGGGGAGAGAGAGAGAGAGAGAGAGAGAGAGAGAGAGAGAGAGAGAGAGAAAACACATTAAATAAATGGCCTATGAGTGAATGACAATAATAAACATATTTGCGCTGGGAGCAATAAGCAATGTTTATAGTGATAAATGATGTGTAGAGGTGGATCGCCCTAGATGCACTACAGGGAGAGAGAGAGAGAGAGATGAGGGGAAAGGGAAGGCAGCTGATGAAAAAAAGAGAGCGAGGTGAGGTGAAACGGGTCGCGGAAACGACTAAACTAGACGGTACAGTGGCGCCGTGTGACGTTTCGAGCTAATTTCTAACCATTTCTGCAAAATAAATAGGAATCAATGAGCATTTCCATCAACTACATTAGCGTGAATGTATTCACAAGAGTGTAACGAGATACCAGATTTAATCGACCATCAGTAAACTCTGATACATTGTGCCGTTATTATTGCTACTTCCCACCTAAGATATCGTTTGTGGTTTTTTTAATGAATGAATGTGGATCAGAAGAGACAGAAAATGTTGCATTTATGTAAAGGGCGTGACGAAATATCGTGCCACGAAATATCGCGATATAAAAAATGGGACCATAATTTACTAAACGAACATCACGCTGTATTGAGAAAAGACTTGAAACTAGCGATCGAGACCATAAACTCGTGTTTACAATGTTTACTGAGGTGATAAATCAAGTGAGAAGTAGGCTCATTTTTTCATAGACTTCTATACAATCTGACTTCTTTTTTTGCAACCAGAGGAGTCGCCCCCTGCTGGCTGTTAGAAAGAATGCAAGTTTAAGGCGCTTCCGCATTGGCTTCACTTTTCAGACCCTGGAGGCTGCCCACTGGGTTCGACAGACACTGTTCACACCCGTTCGTCCCATCAATGCTTTACCAAAAACCTACATTCAAGAGTGGCAAGTTATCTTTTTTTTTGGTGCGTATTCCTTTGTGGATATTTGGTCAAACGTGACATCATGTTGAGATGCTTCAGACGTATCCACAAAGGAGTCTGATACCGCGCAATGTTTTAGTGATCACAAAACATCAGCGGTGAATGACAAGTTCCGGTGTCAGTCACTTGAAATCAAAGACCGAGGACTTCTTTCTACTTACTGACAAACAATGACGGGTGTTGGGGCGGGGAAATCTATTATGGAAAAGGATGTCAAGTTTTTCCAGTGACAGAGGCCTCGTAAGACCAGAATTCAGCGCAGCTAGAAGACATTGTGAGTAACAGGGTCGACAACTCTTTACATCTTATTATACTTTTCCTCTTACTTTTTCGAAAACTGACATTTGAGTGGAACCTGTCGAGACGAGTCCTCTGAGGTTGCCCAAATGCACTCTGGGAAACGTAGGAAAACGCAAGCAAAATGAGGCACATTGAGGGAGAGAAAAAAAAAAATCCCCACACCCTTATTGTTTCAGTTTAGATTCCCCTCAGGTCACAAATCTCCCATGTTACTCTAACCTCCAGGCAACCGCCGGCCCATTAAATCCATCCGGAGACATGCATTGTGGGAGAACAGATCAACGCATGCTGCAGCGCTGGGACACTTATCCAGATTAGGAAAGCAATGCCTGCCTGCTACTCCGAGATACTATGGACCTCTGGGGGCCCCTTTAAGTGTGTTTATGTGTGCGAGAGGATGCACAGGTGGAGGAGAAAAATACAGGAAAAAAATATTAAATTCGTTAAATATAATGTCACAAAGACCACACATACACACACGCCACGCTGACATGGCTCGGGATCAAGAGGGGGAGACTCATCATCACCCCGCACCGCGTGATAACTGAAGAAAAAGCCAGGGCACTATGGGTAATGCCGCTGATAAATAGCATTCAGCAGACATTAAGGCGCTATGATTATCTCTCCCGCACCGCGCCTCTCTCTCCCGCTATGCTAATTATTGTGGTGTCGCTCCGAGGGGGTATTTTCTTTTTCTTCTCCTTTCCTAACATCTCTCTCTTCGACACGAGTTTCCTCTCTCTCGCTGGATCTGATATCGCTCGTTATCAAATCATCAAAACCGGGCTTTTATCGGCTAAATCGCTGATGATTAAGTGAAGCGACGGCTGATGACTGATGAGATACTGCGAGATGAAGATATTATTAGCCGGAATCATAAATCTTTGTTTGGATGTTTCCTGCAACCTGGTGAGGTCTGCTTGATGTTTCCATCACTGATGATAAATGTAACGATTAATTGGATTTGCTTTGACTTACATGTGTTAAACGGCCAACTGGGAGCTAATCAAACAGGTGTCAGATCTGCCGAGAGAGTCTTTTTAAAATCAAAAATATTGAGCGTTTAACAAACCTGCAATGCCACAAAAAAAAGACTTCAGAGTCTAGTAGCGATTAGACAAGATGTTATTACTCTTTGGTTGCAGCTAATGTCCATATTTCATGTGGTCTCTTGGGAGCGACGCACACAAATAATGGCAACGGAGCCGTGACAGGTCGATTACACCTGCAGCAACAGCATGAAGGACATCCCTGGGAAGGTTGTTAACAGACAGATGTTTTATGGACAAACACTGCTTTCATCAGTGTTTGTGCACAACAAATACATTTCCGTCCTCATTTCCATACATTTCCATCTGTCCACCTCGAGCAAAAAATGTGTTTTGTCATATCGAGAGATTTGAGTTGAAATGAGTCCATTGTTTCAGACGGGGGTAAATAAAAGCAGGCTTCTCATTTCTAGGTGGAGACCGCTAATTTGTCGGCTGAAATGACAACTGTGTTAGTTATTTGTGTTTGATCAGCTGCAGCTTGCTAGCTGATTGAGCTAACGTTAGCTCCACGAGTTGGTTGAAAAAACGCCGTCTCCGGCTGACTTTTTAATGTTTTAAGCTTTTGAAATGAGAACCCGTAATAGGGTCTTAAATATACACTTGATGGATACATATATGCTATGTGCTAAAAGACCTAGGCAAAAGCTGATATGTTAGCATCGTCACCGGTTGATTATCCATGTAAAATGCATTAAAATAAAGAAACAGCATTGTTCATTTATCGCAATGTAGAGCTTATTAGTTCTCCTTCAAAATTACATTCCCATACAACTAAACTGCGTTCTCAATTATGTTTCGAGGGAAACATATTTTCTACCCAATTACGGAGTTTTAAACAGTTTCAAACAGGTGGTCAATATGAATATATAAACAAAACAAAAATCGCAGCAACACTAACGTACACTAACTATATTTCGTACACTAACGATGTTCCGTACAGATGACCTTTTTTCGCTGATAGCCGAATAAATACTTCCAGGTACTATAGTCTGTATGAAATGATTATTACGCTATCACAAGTTGTTAAATATATTATCCTTTGTTAAATAAAATGCTTTGAAATGGGTATTTTTAACATCAATGGCGCGCACTGACTGCTTGGCACAAGTGCAGTGATTTTACAGCAGTGTTATTAGGTGTTATAAGGTCAATAGAGTTAACGTTTATTACATCAGCCAAATATTTTAAATTTTCATGAAATCATGTTGTGCGGAACACCGTCGGTAACCTGTAAGGAACACCGTTAAGCTTAATGATCTTCCGTACATAGGCGGAGGCGTTACTTTTCCCCACTTATCTCAAAAACTATTGGTCCAAAAGTCATCAATCAAAGTGTAGACTGTGATGTAATGTAATGGATATTCCCCCAGAGATTGAGCACAAACAAACATTCTTATCTGGCTCTAAACAACAAAACACCGTTAGTCTATGTTACTTTGTTAAGTTTAGGCAACAAAACTACTTGGTTAAGTTTAGTAAAAAAAAACATCATGGTTTGGCTTAAAATAACTACACAATATAACCCTTTTAGACTGCTTACATAAGCAAGACAAAAGGTTAGACTTTCACATTTAACATTACAAGAATAAAGGCTTTTAGGATGACGACTAACCAGTGCGTTTAGCAAACGTAGCGCTATCTCGGATTACAAGTTTGGTCGGGGTTGCTTGAACGTCAGCTTCCCCAAATCCAACAAAGAGCCGGACAAAGCTTCTAACGTTAGCCTAAACTCTGACATAATAGCATCTAGCAGTTCCACACAAAGGGGGAAATCCTACACAGTGGATGTGTGAACCTCAATCCTGGGTCTTTTTTTTTATGTGATTTGTAAACCAACAAAATATGGGAATGAAATGCCCTTGCCCTTTGAAGTAACACTACTACTATATGTAGTAAGCAAGTTAGCCGGACATGCTAACGTTTGCAGCTTACGTTACAGCAAAAGCCTTCACTCAAGCCATAACGATATAATTAATGACTTTGTATTCAAGCATGTGGTATAAAAAGATACCATCACCAAGTCATTAAATCAGATCATCAAAATCTCAGCATAATAACTTGTTTTCCATGAGAGCATGCAGTAATGTCATTCATACAAAAGTCATGGACCAGTGCTCAAATAAACAGACTCGCCAGAAAAGTTACTGAATTGGAAAAGAGAAAAAGTGGATAGAAATACAGAAAAGTGTGTGTGTGTGTGTGTGTGTGTGTGTGTGTGTGTGTTAGGTATAAGCGTGTGGAAATTGGATGCCAGGGCTTTGTAGATCCCCATACCATGATAAACCACACTCGATCCACACGTCATAAACACAATGCTCACAAGTTGTGACAGTCCAAAATGAGAAAAAACACTGAACTCTAACTTAGACCAAAACAAACCCAACCAAAAAAACAGAAAAAACGATTTGGATTTAAAGCTGCAAAAAAAAAAACTCGATGCTGGAATCTGATGAATGGCAGGACCTGCGAAACACTCGACAGCCTTATTGACTTCTCCTGAGTCTGCATGTGACAACGGCGCTGTCAGCGCGAGACAAGGCAACATTTCATATTCCACCGGAGGCGAGCCTGATCTGCGCCTCTAACGCTGCGATGCCAAACGTCTTGAAAATGAGCTCGGGCGACAAGCGAGCACGCACCCCCCCCCCTGGTTGTTTCAATCACGGTTCCAGGCACGGTATCCTCTCTCTCTCTCTCTCTCTCTCCCAGGGCCTCTTCTTCTTCCTTGGTGTTTGAAAAAAATAGAGACGACTTACGTGGAGGCTACTGGCGCCGCTTTCTGAGGAAAGGTGGTAAACGAGCGGGCGGTGGGCGCTGGGAATGCTGGCAAGGATTTCTGGCCCGGTATACGCCGGGTTCTGATCCAGGCCCTGAGGGAGCGGCGGCTCGAGGCGCGATGGCATGGGAGAGCTGACACTTAACATGGACAGGGGCAGGATGGGGCAGACAGGGAAGGTCACAAGGTCCCCCTGGAAGTGTGTATGTGTGCGCGCACGTGTTGTGAGTGAAGAAAAAAATAGAAAGAGCTAGCGCCACGGGCGTGAAGCCAGAGGTGAGAGTCTGAGATTTTTTCTGTGTTTGTGAGCATATTTGAAGCATATACTGTATTGTGCGTGGCATGGAGAGGGCAGACTGTGTGTGTGTGTGTGTGTGTGCGTGTGTGAAGAGGTAATAGAAGCTGACAATGGCGAGGTGCGTCCCCTAACTCAGAGTGGACTGACAAGGACATGTGACAGCATCCAGGCCAGCTGAACTGTCAGCGCCACTCAACGAGGAGCCACACTGATGACAGCAGACAGCGGCCAAACAACCACCTCTCACGGAAGCACTAAACGCACACACGCTCGTTACGTTTTTATCTTTACAGCCTCCCATAGGAACACTTAAAGCGATAATCGGATATCTGCGAAGACAAAACATCCTTCCGCTACCTGCCTGTCACTTCTTCTTTCTGTGCTTCAAACTCATTTTTATAGCTTTTCAATATGCTGTCGCTCAGGTGGAGACGCATCTCCTCGCACACAGGAAGGAAGAGATGCGTTCAACAGACCCAGCAGCAGCAGCAGCAGCAGTAATGTGTATTGTTTAGCATAAGCAGAGGGATGACAGGGTAAATAGCATTAGCAGGTGACAGCCACCACGGCTGAGCAGACAGAGAAATCAACAGACTACTTTAACTTCGACAGAAAAGACACACAGTGCTGCAAACGGTGGACAAAAAAAAAGAAAAAGCTCTGAAACAATTTGTCAATTCATCGATTAAGAGGTCAACAACAACAAAAAGAATTGGCTGACTGTTGGAGCCATTTTTAAAGAAAAAATACTAAATATTAGCTGGTTTCAACCTCTCAAATATGAGTTTTTTTCCCCTCGTTTTATACCATTGTAATTTGAGTGTTTGGGGATCTTTCGGAGAAAAAAAATAAAGATGACACCGTGGACTATGACAACAATTTATAGACTAAACAACTGATCAATGTACCAAAAAAAATAATAGTTGTTCACAACTATGTAGCTCTGGTATTATTACCTAAAAACCAGACTTTGTAACATTTGCTGAGCAGCGTGATGGCAAGATGGCGACAGACAAAAACCAAGACGGCGACTGCCACAACACCGAACTCGAGGCTTCAAAACTGTAGTCCACAAACCAACGGGTGACGTCACAATGACTAAGTTTACTTGTTATAGACAGTCTATGCTTTTAGCTAACTATTTCAACCATTTATCAATTACTTTTAGAGAACTATTCTTCTTGAGCCCCAAGTTACAAAGCTGAAAATAAAACGATGAAACAGTCACAGCTTTCTGACAGAAGCTATTTTTATACGAGCCTCTTCTTTTCGCACTTCTACCTTTGTTGCCGTCCCCCATTCTCTTTTCCTGCCTCTCACCGGAGAGCCAGGAGCATCACCGCCCCCCTCCATGCGGTACTGTACTGTATGTAGCTGTGCACTGCGAGGTCAATACACATCCAGAGAGTCAGTAACTCGCAAGACTTTTAGGCAGCCAAATGCTAGGAGGGTGGAAAGGGTCGAGAACAGAGAGCGGCACTTCAAAAAAACACCATTGACAGATGTGAAAACTCGAGAGCTGACCCTTAACGTTTGGACTTCAGTCGTCAGTTTAAGGAGGATCTGTGAGATGCTGTAGCAAACTACAGGCTTAACAGCGAAGACTGCGATTCCCCTCCCTTTGCAATCCTCCACAGAATTTGAAATGTTAATGTAGAAAGTATTTAACAGTCTCTTGTGTCTGCATGCACCAGAAATCTGTTTATTTCATATCACCCACCCACCCACCCACCCCTCCTCCTCTCAAGAGAAAAAAATATACAATTTAGCCGCCACTTTGTTATGATTGCATTTTCCCAATCTGACGAAAAGGAAAAAGCCAGTTGTTGTTTTTTTTTTCACATGGTTTCAGGCGCTCAGCAGGGGATCTCCAGCTGAGAGATGGTATCTGATTGCGCAACGCAAGTCCTCAGACACACACGCGCACATGTTCATACACATACCCTGTGTATGATGCGCCCACGTCCACTCAACGACGGTGATACGAGTGGTAATCAAGACGGGAAATAACGGAGCCTTTTTCTGTGGTCTTTCAGACATGCAGGGTTAATTTTGCCACTGCCACTTGAAAGTCAGCAGGTTGCTGTGCTAATTAATGGAGCATGACTGCTGTCCTCGGGGCAAATCCTCTCACACACACTCACACTCACATGCACACTAACTCTCACAAATGCGAACACATATCCAGGCACATTCGCTTTGCACACACACACAAGCGCAGACAAACAGATTCACTCACAAAAACAGGCACAGACAAATATGATAACTTTTAGGGGCGTGTGTGTATGCGTGTATGTGTGTTTGTGTGGGGTAATCAAGTGATATGCAGCTGCACATTCAATCAGACTCGATTGGAACCCACCCACACACACCCACACACACCCACACAAACACACACACCAACAAGCACACGTTCACTGCAGCAAACAAACATTTCCCATCAGCTCAAACGCACATGCAGCAGCGACTGGAGGCTTGGAGTGGAGTCCCGAACACCAGTAGTTCCCCAACCCTTTTTTTGTCTGGCGTACCTCCGTGTTCCTATTCATAGTTTTCAGTCACGTGACTGGCGCAGAGCCTGGAGGGCAAAACCAAGCCCCCAGGAAGAGCACAAGGCTGTCAAATCTTTATTATTATTTTTTTTACAATCAGCAATTGTTTAGATCACCTTTCAAACGAGGAAAAACAAAGATATATATATAAAAACCGCGAGTCTTAGGCAAATGTGACCCATATACAGTACCTACCGATCACTGCTGTACCCCATGCTGGATCTATCAGTCTACAAGAAGGCTACTTTAAAGTAACTGAACTAATATGGCTACTACGGTACTGACACTAACCGAAGTCCCCCAACCAAGAATGTTCAGCAAACATCATCTACAAGCTCATATGATGCTCCTTTGAAGCAGCACGTGTCTCCACAATCCTTGAACCGAGCCACCTTTGCTCACCTCGTGGTAATAAAAGGCCACTGCTTGAGCTCCGACGCACTCAGGGTCCCATTAAAGAACACACACACATTTGCACACAAATACAGCGTTGTAACCCTGGAAGTGTATATGTGTTCATCTATGTGTGTGTGTGTTGAGAAGGAGGGAGGAGGGCGGGGGGGGGGTCAATGTCAGAGGCTCGGTATCCTTGTGCAGTGATGAGCGGGCGGGCTGCTGACACGACCGTGATTATACAGGACCAGCTTGACCTGGAACAACACCACTAAAAACAAAATACACACACACACACGCCAGCCAGCACATGGCTCTTTCACTGCGAGAGGTATAAAACGGGACAAATAGCAGGTTGGGTAATATACCAAGGCCAGATGGGACAAGGCAGCACATACACCTGTTCAAAATCACGCAACCTGTCGGCAGACAAAAAGCCCGCGGTGCCCGACATGAATAGCACCCTTGTTTTCCATCACCGGGACCTCGCAACGCTGTCATTATGAATCACTGGAAATGAGCATTAAACAGGGGAGTCTCTGTGACGCCCATTAGCACAGCATTAGATGTTCCATCCATGCTGATTATGTGAGGAAACTACGCAAAGTAACTGCCCTAATGTCGCTTCTGCGGTTCCGGGTTCGGGGGGCCAGACTGCACCGTGTACAAAAAGTCTATGCGAAATCAGGCCGCAATCTGCCGAAATGAAGATGAATTTGTCTTCTAAAAAAAAACAGCGGTTTCTGCCTTTCAAGAAACCTCACGGGTGGGGAGGGTGGGGGGGGGGCTTTCCCCCTGCAGCGAAGTGACTATCTTGACACCAACCCAGTTTTCCAAATGACTATAATTTTGCTTTTAAGCTGAATCCTGACCCAGAATCATAATTCATTATCAGCGACGCCGTGAGAGAATGAATCGGGGGGGGACTCCGAAAAATTACTTATAAAAGCCATCAGTGGTCTGACAAGGGTAGTAAATCTTGGCTTGCACTCAGGTGTGACTGCATTGTGCGAATCAGGTGTTAAATTTGGAATTAGCTGCTCGCTGGCTAACAACACATACATCACACTAATGCAGTTCTGTCATTGGCGCGCTCGCCCTTAATCAGGGCGCATCTGTGTTCTGATGAGGCGCCTCGGCTCTCTGTGATGATAATACACACACATACACAAACGCGCATCGAGGAAGTCCCCCGGAAACCTGATGTTTGCATTGGACTCTGCTGTGTCGTCGTTTTTTTTTAAGCGCGCCAGGTAGCAGATCAGCGCGACAGGCAGATTGTTGTCGTGCAGGTTTTGGATGCTCCGCGTTCTCTAATGGAGAATCACAGCTGGACCCGCGTACTGTGTGTTTACTGGAGTTCAGATACCGTTGTCATTTAGTTGCACAGATTGCTGTTGCTGCTAATGCTGAGAGGGAGTGTAATATTCAGGATACGCAAGAGATACAATAGATCCTGTACAGAAGCTACAGCAGCTGATACAGAGCAAAGACTGACGGTCCATCTCTTGCGTCCTTCTTTACAACAGCTGTCTTGCAAAACAAACCAACTGGTATGTTATTTAAAAAAAAAAAAAAAATAGAATTACTCCGCCAACCAATAAAGTTACAATTTACATCCATGCACTGTCCAAAATGACTTCGCTTCATCATTTTATCCTATTAGACATTTGTGCCAAATTTGAAGAATTTTTCCTAAAGATGTTCCTGAGATATCGCGTTCACGAGAATGGTATGGACGGATGGACGGACAACCCCAAAAACATGATAAGAATAGTCTTATGCTAGTATGGTAGGCAACCAGGTTGAAATAAATATGTTTAATGTCCATCTAAATGCCAGACTGTATGCTGAACGATGTTATTTTTCAACTGACAAATATTTTCATGGCTTACATTTACAGTGGATTTCATTGTTAGTGTGCGGAGGGGGACCTTATATATGACTTTTAAAAAAGCAAGATCCTCCCCAGGGTTTTTCATATTTACTCAACCCTGATTTGAAGCTTAAAATGTCAAGGAACAATAAGTTTTACATAGTCCAAATAGCACATTAGAAGTTGAATTGGGTGGAAATTATGGTTATGCTTCCAGTTCAGGCCAGGAATTTCATCACTTTAAGGGACAAGGCCACTTGGCCTTTGGTATTGTCAATTTTTTGACGGCACAAAGGCCAAATACTGGGACAACAAGGCCATCAAATAAAACAATGATTTTAAGTCCACAGAAATAATGAATTTAACTTAAGGGTTATAAAAATAATAATATAAGTATCAGTGAAATAAATAAATTAAAAAAAAGCTGTTTATGTTTCGCACTCTGTGCAAGGCGCCGCGGCTCCGTCAAAAATAGACCAGGTGCATATTTTTATCGGGGCAGAGCAGAGATCTGCTTCTGGTGCTTTTCTAAAACGTCTGGTGGAATCACAAGCATTGTACAAGAGTGTCCGTGATCAGCTCCGGCGGCCGCGATCAGCTGCGCCTGGTGTCAAACCATCGTCATAAATAACCCGGTTTTCCAGCGGCTCACACCGCACTCAAAATCAAACCCACCACATGTTATTTACACAGCGTTTCACTTGATGTTGGCCAAAAAGAATTCAGCATCTCTACAAAAGACACACTGGTGTCTAGAACGGCGAAATCAGCTTGGGCAGTGCGGGGGCGGGGCATCGAGGCCACTGTGGCCGATAGGCCGTACGTTTTTTCAGAAGGGCATCAAAGCCAAACAGCGGGATGAAATTCCTGCCCTGGTCCTGTTTACCGAGCATTCCAGCTGCTGTCTGCCAACCAAGAGCTCCTAAAATTAACAGTTCTTAGCAATATAGCTGAATAAGAGTGGGGCGCAGGCACAGAAAAAAAATGACAACACTGATACATTGACCCTACTACATAGCAAGCAGAAAATAAAGACCTGGGACAGAATTGTTGTACTATGCATATGGCAAAATGCAACTTTTACCCATGACATCCACAAAAGACATAACTATTTTACTATTTTAAATCTATTTTTACAGTGAATCTTTCAAGAAAATTAAGTAATAAATATAAAAACCTGGAGCATGGACAACTTAAAGACCCTCCACTGCTTTCCTGCAAAATAACCAACCTACCCTCCCTACTGCAAACAGGAAAAAATACATACCTCTCCCACTTTTCTGACCCCCTTACCCTACATATAACTTTCAAACAGTCCCTAATGTAACATTAAAAGACCTTCTAAAGAGAGGATAAGTCACTGATAGACAGACATATGACTATTCAGACCTTTATCACCTCATAGTTTGGGACATCCCTCACCAATTCAAAAAGTATTTTTCACTTCATCATCAGGGGTGTAACAGTTTGAAGAGGTGTTGAAACGTTTTTTATCACAAGTACCTCTCCCAAACGCCATTCTCTATCGATGTTTGGTACTTGACTTTTTCTCTGAAGTGCACCCTTGTGATTCAAAAAAACCCATCAATGACTACCTTTTATTTTGTTGCTGCAGGCGGTGCGACACAAAAGCTCGTTGCTTCATTCATACATCGGGTCTGCACACCTCACCTCTGATTTAGTCTATCTGGTGCAATAACGGCTGGGACCCGTGTTCTGTTCAGAGGTAATAGAAAGGCCAAAAAAAGGAATCGTTTTTTTTTTTCCACTAATGGAAACACGGGGAGTCGTGCGTTTGTCCATCCCAGAGTGTCTCCTGCCCACGTGGATACGAAACATGCCTCAACAAGGCCGGCCCAGCGAGCCAGTTCTATGACGCAGCCTCCTCTCTTTCCTTTCCTGGGTGGCAGACTGTTAGCTATGACCTGGATATCCTTCATTGTCACTGACAGGAGGTGGCAACGCAGTGCACACGGCGGTGACGGCAACAGGAGCAGAAATAACTGGTGTCGAAATAGGTTTCGCTCGGCTCTGCGACGGCTTCATCAAAAATGTATTCGGTTTCCATTCTGTTGTTAACGGGGCACAAAATGAGAACCTCCAATGACAAACAGTCCTTCGTTTCATAGAAACTATCCTATGACCTCTCAATAGATTTGAACCTGGCAAACAGGCTAAATTGAGGCATATGATGCAAATAAGGACAAGGCAATGTTGCTTGCAACATGCTGCTGATTTAAGTGAAGGAGGTCAGCCCCGAAGTTAGCCACAACTTCGGCTCAGGCACTTACGGTTGGCCGCCTTTTAAGGCGGAACAGCTTTTCTCATTTTAGTGACGAAGTCGCTCCTCCGAGTTTTGCTCAGCAGCACCGTATACCCCGGCTCTGAATGTAACCATAACAACAGCTAAACTCCACTTCAAATAACCTTTGGGAGCGTTTAGTAACACATTCAAAACCCGTTAAGGCATTCAAACATAAAAACTAGGGCTGTCAATCGATTAAAATATTCAATTGCATGATTGTCCATAGTTAATCGCACAATTTTGATCTGTTCAAAATGTACCTTAAAGGGAGATTTCTCAAGTATTTAATACTCTAATCAACATGGGAGTGAGCAAATAAGCTTGCTTTATGCAAATGTATGTATATATTTATTCCTGGATATCAATTAACAACACAAAACGATGACAGATATTGTCCAGAAACCCTCACAGGTACTGCATTTAGCATAAAAAATATGAATCAAATCATAACATGGCAAACTGATGCCCAACAGGCAACAACAGCTGTCAGTGAGTCAGTGTGCTGACTTGACTATGACTTGCCCCCAAACTGCATGTGATTATCATAAAGTGGGCATGTCTGTAAAGGGGGAGACTCGTGGGTACCCATAGAACCCATTTTCATTCACATATCTTGAGGTCAGAGGTCAAGGGACCCCTTCTAGTTGCATGTCAGTATCTTCACTCTAGCTTTAAAACTGAGCCCGCTACAACCTAAAGATTTCCTACTCACTACTCAGCTCAACAGCCACATCACAATATTTACCCACTTCCTCTTCACCTTCAACTTCATCCCGCAGAAATCTTCCCCCCAAAACTCATCATTTCCATGCTGCACATCCCTATGCAGCACTGCCAGCAGTTGGCGTCACACCTGACCATCGTGGGACGGGCTCCATCTGTGACCGGTTTGTCCCGGTTCATCCGGGGGATTATCAGCTATCAGCCGCTGACTTTTCCGCCGGGGACCGGCTCTCAACTCATCTGCTCCTGAGCAGCGCTCCACTGCCCGTCATAATTGAGGCCGATACCGTTCCCCCATGGCTGCCATCTTACAGTGCTTCTGCTCCCCCACCCCCCCTATACCCCCCCATACCCCACCACACCACACCACACCACCCTTTCCCTCCTCCCATCCCTCTGTCTTCCTCTGTGTGTGTCTTATCTCCCCGAAAACCTTCTCCCCGGGCCAGGCTAGGAGAAAGCACCGGACCTGAGTTTGGTGGACAGTTTGGAGTTTCTTTTTTTTTGACCTACAGCCTTAATCATGAACACCGAAGGCTTTTGGAATATTATTACCGTTTTACTGAAGTCACCGATAGCTAATATTTTGACTTCGAAACAGGCAGGGGTCAAAACCAGGTCGGCAGGCAAACTCATCGAAAAAGAATGCGGGCAGAGAATCATTAAACCGGGGTTCAGGAAGTAGGTCAGGCAGTAGGTCAGGCAGGCAGAACAAAGGCTGGAAAGCTATAGGGCAGATGCCAACTACACAAACTGGCAAAGTGTGTAGTAGAAATGGGCTCGTATATATATATATACTGCAAGACCAACAAGGGAAATGGGGAACAGCTGGGTGGGGAAGCTCAGGTGATGGGAATGGCAGGAAAGGGGTTATGCTGCGTTCCGTTTACCTCGGAAATCGGAGGTCGGAGCTGGGAATGACGTCACACCCGAGTTGACCGTATTATAGTACAAAAAGTCGTAATGGGGTTTAATCCAGCCAGGCTAGCCACTGTTAGCAATACCAGTTGATACTTGACAAATCTCGCTTTAAGGTACAGTTTGAACAGATAGAAAATGTGCGATTAATTTACGATTTATCGTGATTAATTATGGACAATCATGCGATTAATCGCGATTAAATATTTCAATCGATTGACAGCCATAATAACAAAGCATTACGCCGGTATATTGTGCATACAAACACCGTAGTAACATGTTCACGGATAGAAGTTGGACAGTATTTTGTGTACAGTACGACTGATTTAATGAGACACAAATAAGAAAAAAAAGTGCTAATACGCAGCTTTTTTTTATTGCTGATGTGCGGAGCAGCCATCTTGGATTTTGAGGTCGGGGTCGGTGAGGTTCGACCGACTTTCCGAGTGGGAAATCTGACTTCAGAGGCGTTTCCAGATGAAATTTCCGACTGGGAACTTGGGAATTCCGACTTCCCAGTCCAAATGGATTCCAGCATTACTACAGGGCAGGAGGGAGGGGCTGGAAGCGGGAGTCAGGTGACTAGGAAAGGTGGGAAAGTGTGAGGGCATCTGGTGGACTGAACTGGGTAAGAGGGAATGTGGCTGAAAGGGCCAAAATAAACACAGTCACCCATTTAATGTATCTGACGATGTTATTAAATCAGTGAGACTTTTTTTTGTCAAGCCACTGCAAAGAATTTTGCCCCCCCTTTACCAGAAATCAAAGTCCTCTTCCTCTGTCAGAGGCGAGTTGAACTTTCAAAGGCTCAGTCTGCAGGTTGACAGCGTTTTTTTTCCTCCTTTGATCGGCAGCGATGTCAGACAGAAAAACTCGCCCTTTGAGGCGCCGGTGAAGGTGAGAACAGCTGACTAGCTGGAACGACGTCCTCGCTCTCGTCTATTAGCGAGAACCTATCCGCTGGCGATAAATCCTCCGCGTTTATGCACGCGGGCGAGACGAGAAAAAACGCTTTTAGGGGCTTTGGCACCGGCGACCTCCGCGAGAGTCAACAAACACAACGGAAGATCTGAGTTAAAAAAAAAAAAAAAAAAGCTTTTCACTGAGGACAAACATAAAAGCTTTCACTTTCCTTTCATTCACGGAGGGCTGATAAAAACACACAAGCCCATAACCATAGCATTTTACCTTTATGCCCTAACAGCATATTATGTCCATGCGTCATTGCGACCTTCAGATTGAAAAGCGTGTGCTCTCAGGAGTAAAAAGGTAACTAGGTCATCTGTGCAGAACAGGCCTCTATTCAAATGTTAAATCACCTTGCAAAAGGAATGAGCCGTTTCTGCATGTATTGCTGAAATGATGGCAGCAATAATACCTGGCGGTTAAAATGAACCATCCGAACACGAAAGCTCTGACCCAGAATGCATCATAAAAATCAGAGAAAGAAAGACAAAAACCAGAACCATCACAGAGGCTGTATAACAGCGACTTCCCTCTTCTATATATATAACATATCTGCATGCAAACACAGACACATTGTCGTGTAAATTTAATAAGTTGAATCCAAGACGCATCCAGACAGGCCGACTCACAACAAACACACTGTTGCCTCCGACGCTCATTATTGACCCAATTCCACGACGAGTAATTCAATGTCATCTTCCTGGCAGGGGAATACAGCTTAGTCTGCTCGTAACAATACCCAGACTAAGTAATGATGTTCGCCCCGCAAACTAACAAAGCCATTCGGCTCGACAAACTTCTTACGACGAGACAGCATCATTATGTACAAATCAGCCATGAAATGTGATCTGGCAGCACTTGATCCGTACGGCTACATGACAGAGACGTGAGGGAGGGAATGGAGTTCAGGGTCAGTGATGAAGTTCTCAGTCAGAGGAAGAAGTGATGGCAGCAGATGTTGTTGCTATTTTCACAGTATTTTTAAAAGGGGTGATTTTGGTGTTAACATGCTGGGTGTTTTTCGGTCTTTGAGGTGCCAATTAATGAGGGAGAAATCTTTTTTTTTCTGTTACTTTCTTTGCCAGTTCAACCTTGGTGGCTATTGCTATTGATCAGGGGTGTGACGAAATATTGTGCCACGAAATATCGCGATATAAAAACGTGACGATATGCATCGTCGAGAAGAAAAACTGAATTTGCGATATCAGGTGACACTAGGTACTACGTACATACGGGCTCCGGTGCTAAAGCTGCAGCTTCTTCCTGCTGCTCTGTGAGGTCTATGGAAGGAGGCTGAATGCGCGTCATATCTTTGGGGTAAAACACATGCGCGGATGAAGCCGTTAAACATGTAGGGAAGCGACGTTTCAATCTGCTCCGTCGGCAGTCTCTCATCCTCCGCCGCTGTCTTTACACAAGCAGAGCGCGTTAGCTCGGCGGCTTACAGCTTACTGTAAACACGTGTTAAGTTATTTAGTTGAGTTGTGAATGACTTTAGTTCCCTCTAGTAAGCCGTGTTCCAGTTTGTGCGACTTCATAAAGTATAGGAGCAGCGTAACCCTTGGCTACACAAGACTGAAACTAAAGCTGGCAGTAGGCTGTGCGGTCTAACTGTTTAGGTTAGTTTGTCATGTACCTTACTGGTAAACTGATTACTGCTTTACAGTATGTGACACAGACATACAGTATATGAGGGTAGTATAAATCTTCTCATCTAACTCTCAGCAAAAAAGAAAATAATCATATTCCAAAGAGTGTGTAAATTAACATTTAAACATTTCAAATTCAACATCGGTCACTTTTGTTATTTAAATTGGTACCACTACAGCCCCGTTCACAAATCAACCACTGTTGCTACTATTGGATATCAGGATTTGCTCTAATAATAACGTCCCATCTGATTGTCATTAACAGCACATTTGAAATTGTTCTCTTAACTGCAATAGGTTTGGATCTCTGTTGTGTTGCATTAGCTGGCTATAGAGAGCAGCAAATGGTTCATTCGTTTACATGGAAATGTTGGCGATTATTACTTCATTATGCAATAGATAGCGATAATCCCATTTAAGCCTTAAATTAAGAATCTCCACGGTTAAGTCAAAGAGGATTTTTATCTCCATTCAGAGATCATCGGAGCGCTAACTTGCTTTTAGGAAGCCCGGGCCTGCTGGCCTCGGTAAGGTCAGGGATCACATTGCATAACACGGCTCGTGGCTCCTCGCTGTGCAGAAGAAGTGAGGAAGGGTGGGCGTTTCGGGTGGGAGGCGGGAGGCCGATCCGCCGCCAGAATGCTTCGCCGCTTCTCGGCGGCGGTGGCGTCGGCGCGCCAGTCAAGTGGGTGCGGGGGGGGAAGACAAATTACCAGAGGAATGACTGGAGAGTAAGGCGAGCTTCCCATTCCCAGCCTCCTCCAGATGGACATAATTAAACCATTAGCCGGCGAGTGGGGGCTGATGACTCCATCAGGACCCATTTTGGGCTTAAATAAATGGTGGAAAAAATAAAGCTGCGTTCAAAATTGCAGCACCGCTTGTTCACGCGCTGTTTACCAGCAGTGTGCATGAAACCGAAAGGGGGAAAAAAAGACGGGGTGGGCTGTTTTTTCCATATTCATCTGTTGTTGTTTTCTGCCTACTTCTCTTTTTTTTTTTATTCGATGACAGAAGGACTTTTTTATCTTTTTTAGGAACTTAGGCAGCACTTCTGGGGTGGGCTGTAAAAAGCAGGCGGTCCTAAACGAGGGCGATGATTTAAGATGAAACATCCAGGGATGAGATCCGAAGGGGCTTTCTCCCTCCCTCTCGGGTCTAGTTTATCTGTCTCCACCTCAGCTGTCCCATATATCTGCGCACAGCGAGGCCGGCGGTGTGAATCAGGCCTGCCCATCATTCACTTTGTCCGAGTCTCTCGGAGCCCCTGCAGACTATCCCCCGCCAAGTGCCGCGGCGAGCAATCACGGCCACAATGGCAGCGCATTTACTCCCCCTCTATCTGCTGCTTTTAGCGGCCGTTGAGAGCGATAAGACGTCGATCCGTAGCGTGGCCGTTTTCTCGGAGACTCGAATGACGTGAAAAAGACAGCGAAGGTGAGATTTTCCTGCTTGTTTCGTCCGAGTGGCCGACCCGAGTTGTCGCGCTCTCCCTCGCTATCCTCACCATCTGACTTCGGGGGCATTACTCAAGACACTTCACCTCGACAGATAGCTAAATAAACATGAACTAGCGATAGAAAAGAACCTGACCCCGCAGTGACTTCAGCCGCGGGAATTTATCACCCCGTTAGGATGAAATAATGGCCGATCGTAAATTCTTCCGGATCACAGCAAATGTTATATAACTCAAAAGGGGCTATTTATTGTGAGGCAGCTATGAGCTGATGTTAACCCCTTGAGACCCACGATAGACACGTTTTTGTCTTTTTTTAGGGGGTCTACAGGGGGAGACAGCTGGTCAGCAGTAGATGTCACATAGAAGTGGCGTACATCATTTGAAAGCTGGGAACCTGATGATTAATTTGAGATGCAGCTCAGCACCGTGTGTCAAGTTGTTCTAGTCATGAATCAGAAATAAACATGAACTAATTAATAAATTAATTAATTACGATAAATTGTAAAAGTGTATAATGGCTTAGAATATTAACATAGAAGTATATGATATGATGTCTCATAAGGTGTTGCAGCAAAATTTGGGGTTGATACCATTTTTTTACACAGATTTGGTGCTAAATTTAACCATTTTTTTTACCAATCGAGAATTGATAAAAGTGATCAATAATCCCTCCAAAATACCACATTAAGTCATCAAGACCTTGAGGAACACCATAGAAAAAAACATGCTGTGATTTGGTGACAAAAAATCTGCAGATTTCTGCAAGAATTGCATTTTTCGCGATTAGACGGCGAGAACTTCTGTTCTGGAAACTGCTCAGAAACCCCCCCTTATTGTCGATCTACCTAGGAAAACCAGTCATCCTCTGAATGCTCTAGGTTCTGCAGTTTGTTGTTGTAAAGTTTCATGAGACTGCGATTATCCTAGAGGTCACCACAGGTCATTTTATACAGCGAGGTCAAGTTTAAAAAGCGGCCTTACACGTGGTAGCAGCTGAACCATGGGAAATGTTGTTTTCCTCTCTCCCAGTTTAAATGACAGGGTTGCACTCGCCACGTCACCCTGCATTTGAACCAGGCATCAGTTCCCCAGTGTGAAGAGTGAGGTGCCTCTGTTTACCTGCCCCCCCTCGACTGCCAACACAAGGTCTTTTCTTTTTTTCCTCTCTTCCCTCTCTTCTAACACCATCAGGTAATACAGGAGCAGCTGCTCCAGGGTCTGTCTCTCTTTTTACTTTTCCCGCCTCACCCCGATCCTTCTCCTCTGTCTCTGTACATCACAACGTCTCTAGTGTTTCTCTCCCTTTCTTCTACCCTGACAATGAAATAAAGTGACACCAATCTCGGGGGGGTCCCTCGACGCCAAAACACAGCTGTGCGGCTGTCCCACTTTCCTGCCATCGAACACCCCGCCTGCCAACTTCTTCTTCCCACTTAGTTCCACCGACGACGCCGCTTTCCCCTCTTCCTCCTCGCCGTTTCCTTTCACTCATCTCCTCCCTCCCTCCCTCCCTCTCTCTCTCTCTCTCTCTCTCTTTTATTCTTCTCCTCTTCCGTCACTCACTTTATCGGAGGATGGCAGCGTCAAAGATAAGGGCCAAACAAAAAGTCAACATTCCCGCGAAACATCTGTTCTGTATCGCTCGCTCCGGTGCTCCATTTTACGTTTGATTTCTCTGTCAGCGTCGGGGGAACGCCACTTCCGAGTCTGCTATCGCGTGGCATGCTACAAGGCTTTCCAAAACGCCCTTGTTGAATTAAAAATACAGCATATGCTGCAGACAGCACTTTGTTGATGTTACAGAGAGCAGACGTACCCTCTCTTTAGGAAGTGGAGCACACACCTGACACGAACAGCGAGGTGTTTACGGATATAACAGCTTACTTAGAAAGCTGGAGAAGGGCAAGGCGGTGTCAAGTCTGTACAGGGGGGGGGGGGGGGGCATGACTGTATTGTGCTTTAACTGATAATGAAGACAGGGATGCCTGGGGGGGAAGCTCTACCGGGGAGGTTAGAGGTTGGCATCAACCACGGAACAACATCCTCGGAGCAGGGATTAAGTATAATATTTGACATGATGCCAGGATCAGACTACACAATTTACTCTGATAATTACCCACTTCAACAGACGTGGGGTGTTACAAAACGCATACGAACATCTGGCATTATAATTTGCCCCTTTATCCAGTGTAGTTTGTCTTCTCTTGCCTAGTTTGACAATGTCTACAACATGCTCCGCGATGCTAGGGATGCCTCGGTTATTGACATCCCTAATACAAGGAAGTCTGTCTCTGGCCCCCTTCTGCTGGATCACCTCGGCATGCCAGGTGGTAAAAGACTCTGACTGGTCAACAGTTCAACATGTAGTCATATGAAATAAGTTGTTATGGTAGGAGGCTAAACTATTGTGAAATTCATCTGCTAATCGTAAACTGCTGAGACCTTATATTTCCAAAACGTTGTTGAAATGTAACTATTTGGAATTTGTGTAGTACTTAGGCCTGTCACAATAATTACTATATCGACTTATTGTACGATATATGACCTCAATCATTTTTATGTTATTAACTTATCATACGATATACAGACATAGGCTCAATCATTTTTATGTTATCCATTTATCGTGTGATATATGGACGTGTCCTCAATATTTTTTTACTTTATCGACTTATCGTACGATATATGGACATGACCTTAATCTTTTTTGCGTTATCGACTTGTCGTACGATATATGGACATGACCTCAATAATTTTTCCGCTATTGACTTGTCGTACGATATATGGACATGACCTCAATAATTTTTACATTATCAACTTGTAGTACGATATACAGTATGGACATGACCTCAATAGTTTTTACGTTATCGACTTATCGTACGATATATGGACATGACCTCAATAATATTTACGTTATCGACTTATCTTACGATATATAGACATGACCTCAATCATTTTTACGTAAACGACTTATCGTACAATATATAGACATGACCTCAATAATTCATACGTTATCCATTTATAGTATGATATAGAATGTGTCACGTTATTGACTTGACGTACGATATATATACATGACCTCAATCATTTTTACGTTATGGACTCATATATGGACATGGCCTCAACAATTTTTACGTAATCGACTTATCGCACAATATATGGACGTGACCTCAATTTTTGCTGACCTCAATTTTCATTGAACATTAAAAAAATTGGGCATTGCGCAGATATAGCACATTTTTGTTAACAGAGCCTGACATTCCATTTTATTTATTGTTTTGGTTGTGTGGTTTTATTTATTTAGGATATTTTAATATTTTTTCACATTCCAATTCCAATGTCTGAATATGCTTATCAAGTTAATGCTTAAAGGGTGTACTTACATTATTATGCTATTATATTATATAATCATTTTATCAGTGACATAAAATGGTCTTAAAATGACAATATTATCTTTAATGCAGTTATTTCTGGGACACTATATCGTCCAACAAAATGAGTTATGACAGGCCTGTGTGTCACTGTCTTCCCTTTATTTTGTTCATTTTTATAAATGTTACACCTACACACCTTGGACACGAGTCGTATCGCCCAGAAATACAATGGATAACAGAGGCAAGCCACCAACAAAATGAACTGAGCTCAGTGTTTTTTCTTTCCCACGCGTTCAGCAGTTACAGTTGCGGCTGAGTGTTAATTTTGACACACTGTCACAACAGCCGCCGCAGCAGCAGACTTTCACAAGGGGACCGCAGGCCTCGCCAAAGACCCAGAACCACCCACTCTGAAGCCCAACCACCAGCCAGGCGGAGCGCGCGTGGGGGAGATTGTGTCTGTCATGTTCCAAGCCGAGAACCCAGCGAGGAGAAGCTTTAGTCTTCTCCCTCCGTCGCCCTCCCAACCCTGTAATAATCACTGACACTCACATCTCTTTGACATCCCCCTCCTCCTTCTCCTCCTCCTCCTCTCTCATCCGACGCTCCGGCGAAACCGGCAATTGGCCTCAAATCAGCCAAACATAATCCCGCCATCCTCCCCCGTCTCCTGGCCGCGGCGCCCGACTTGTACGGGGAGAGACAACAAGGGGGAAGAACAAAAGGAGCCCGGTAGAGGCTTTCGCATCTTGATCCGGCTCAGCCACTCTGCCCTCCTCTCGTGTCAGAGAGGAGCGGTGTTTAGCACAGTCAACTAGCACCACGCTGTCTCTATTGTTCTGTGTAATTGCACTCAATGGACCTTGAGAAGTACACAGGCTGCTATTCCTCCCCGTTATGACTGCTGCCTTCACGAACGCTGAAAAGTCGAGCATATCAAAAGCGAGCCAGACCTGAAACTGCCCTTAAAAAAAAAACAATCTGTTGGCCTTTTTTCCTGTGCGCTCAATCAGCCCCGACTCTTTTCCTTCCCTTCAGTTCCTCTCCTTCGGCCCTCCTCTTCATCCATCAAACTGTCGCGTCTCTAAAACCGGGAGAGCTCGTCACCCCGGTGCTTAACCCCTCTTCTCATCCTCTGCTCAATCATCCACCCTCTTTCACCACCATCCCTCCCCATTTCTTTCCCCCTCACACCTGCGCTGGATCGTTTGCATGTGTTTGCTGCGTTAACCCCCTCAGGTCGCTCAGGTGCGATACCTGCCGCTGACCACTGAGTTGGGGGGGGACACCGGCCCTGGCAGCTGTCCCGAGTGTCAGCGGTAGACACACACACAAACTGCCCTGTGCTCATTTTCTGTCTCTTCTACACATGAACAGGGACACACACACAGGTTCCCTGGGAACCACCCTCATTTTCCATCTATCATCCGGTCCCACCGCCCCCCCCCCCCCTCCCACACGCCATCGCCATGTGCGACCCAACACTGCTCCACTTTTCCTCCAGCCTCCCGGTAGACCCTCTCTGGACTCCTTTTCGAGCTTTTTCGCAGGAGCCCTCGACACGGAGGCAGCACACTCAGGTACCCAGCGGTGGTTGCAGTGTACATGCTCACAGACATGGATGGCTAACCACTTGAAAGGCAGGTGGGATTATCGAGACAATGGCTTTGGCTTTATGGGACATTTGTGGGCTTTCTGGCTTGTCTGGTAGAGAGTTGAGGAATCCAAACTCCTCAGCTGTGTTGGCAAGTGTCCTGGAACAAGACACTGAATCGCTACCAGGTCTGGAGATGTTGTTCTGGAGCTGGCGCCGACCTCTGACCTCCCTCTGGAGGCCGAGAAACAAGAGTCCTTCTGACAATGCAGTTTTATTAGAACTTAAAGAAGGATGCAGCAAAGACCTCAAGTCTGTCCTCCCTCCATGGAACTTGCTTAAAGGTGCTATACTGAGCTCCTCAAGCAAATGACATCACGATTATTAAGATGCATTATAATAACTACTGCAAGCAAGCTAGCACTATGAGATACAGTGGTGGCAGCTAAAATGTTATATTTCTGTGTAGCATAAAACAGAAAGAAGGTGCTGACTTTCGAGTTCAAAGGAAGCTGACATTTTCAGAGTTTCTGACAGTGGCAACAACCATAAGAAGAGAGAGGAGGGAGCCACATTCTGTTTGAGATAGAAAGTGACAGGGCTTATGGGAAATGTGTTCTAAAAAGACAGCAAGTTATGGCTAAAAAATTACCAAAACTTTTTAAGGATATGAAGTGCCGATCCGATACCAGAGATAATTTATTCCACCTAATTTAACATTTATATTTGCAGCCATGCTAGCGGATCTGTGAGGCAGTACACAATGGTGTTTTTGTGGTGGTAGCGACCTGTCAATCACAAGGTAGCCACGCCCTAAAGCATACCCTGCTTTATGGTCTATTTGACTCTAAATGGGACCATAATTTACTAAATGAACATCATGCTGTATTGAAGAAGACTTCAAACTAGCGTTGAGACCATAAACTCATGTTTACAATGTTTGGTAATAAATCAAGTGAGAAGTAGGGTCATTTTCTCATAGACTTCTATACAATCAGACTTCTTTTTGCAACCAGAGGAGTCGCCCCCTGCTGGCTATTAGAAAGAATGCAAGTCAAAGGCACTTCAGCATTTGCTTCACTTTTCAGACCAAGAGGTAGCCCACTAGGTACAACTTTAACATGATGATGTTAAGCAGGTATAATATTAACCAGGTTTTATCATTTTCCCAATGTTAGCAAGCTAACATATGCTAATTAGCACTAAATACTTCCTACTACTAATTACTACTAATACTTAAAATACAACTGGTTAACTAGGGTCAGAGTGTTAGAAACCAATTGAGACGTTAATATGCAAAGACAGGTAAAACAGAAGAATAAAAATGAACCTAAAATTTAAAAAACCTATGTTTCATATCAACTACAACCTAAAGTATATCACTTATTTGTGCTGTGGCCTTAATTTCGACAGAGGTAGTTTATAAGGTAAATTTGTTTGACAGTTACTTACATTAAAAAAAACAGCTGTTAACCTTCTATGAGCACTGAATAATACACTGGTGTATGAGAACAGTGAATATATCCTGAACGGGGAACATAGGGGAGATAATATCAGATCATCACGATGTGAAAACTATCATGATCACTGAGATGATGGCAATAAAGACGGCATATTAGTTCATAACGACTTGCAGGGGGAGAGGAGGGGTGTGTGTGTGTGTGTGCGTGTGTGGCGAGGTGGAGGGGGGGGGGCTTCGAGCAAAACAATGCCGGCTCCCATTTTCTCAAGTTCAATTAAATGGCTTGTGACAGCGCGCATGTGAGGGCATATCTGCCGCGCGCCACTTGACTCCCGTCATTAGGGTGTGATGGTGCCAGGCTACACCAGTTTTATAAGCGTATTTTTAGCAATAATAACCAGCTGGTGAACATAGATGGCTGTGAAAGCGCCGGGGGGGCACTGCGATCGCGTCAATCTGAGGCTCCAGGGGGACGACGAGTGACAATGAAGCCTTTGTGCTGTGTGATTAAGGCACGCAGTGAAAGAAAAGTCCTTAATTCAGATGGTATGTAATTGATAATCCATAATAAAGCTTTAGAAGTGCGTGTGTGTGTGTGTGTGTGTGTGTGTGTGTGTGTGTATGTGTGTGTGTGTGTGTGTGTGTGTGTGTGTACGCGCATGCGAGTGTGATTATGACACAGGCCTTCCATCTCACCGCAACACCTCATCTATCACAAAGCAATCTGTCGATTAGCTTAACAAAGAGGTAAGAAAAGTAAAACATGTCAAAGTAACCGCCTACCAAGTCTCCTGCCAATTATCCGTCTAATTAAAAAAAAAAAGGCTAATTATAACGTGCGTTCGTCTCAAACAGTCACTCAGGTATAACGCCCTGGCTGTCAGGTGTAAACAAGGCTCACAGTTGCACAGGAAGGAAAATCAATCGACATCTGTTAATTTATCTCAGGCAGGGGACCAAATTGAAAAATGGATTGCTCGACGGGCGCCCGGCGCGAAATCTGCATTGTGATCAAGGAGCGATACGTCTCGGCACCTGCTTAGAGCGCGATAATGGGCATCGCTGCGGTTTGGCCAAGTGCGCAGCCAATAAGGATCGGATAACCATCTTGGCAGGAGAGCCGGTCGACGACAAGCAGGTGTGCGGAGGACTCGAGTCTGGAAGCTGGAGCTGGTTTTTGATGAGGAGCGGAGAGAGAAGTCGGATTGTTCCTGGGACTACTGTCACACAAAATAACTTAGAATCCTGCTGCACTGATTTCTCATTGAGTACATGTATGCTGACGTATACATGACCTTACATGTTCTCCAAAATGTTTGATGTTTGTCATATACTCTGTGCTGTATCAAATTTGTTGCTGAAAAGGGTGTTTATGAATCTTCATGAAAAAGAAAACCTTATTTCAGCATTTATAAGCAGCAACTTAATTCACTTCTGTCCATGTATTTTATTTTTTGCCAAATGTTGTCATCGTAGACACAAGCATATTTTCATTATTTGGTGTTTTATGGTCTCCGGCTGGTATTATTGCTCACCGTGATAATGCAATAATTAACCCTGTTTTGTAATTGTATTTATCTATGCCTATTCAACATGTTTAATGTTAAAATTGCCGGTCTGGGCTCATTTAATGCTCCCCACTCGGCTACATTCATATGATAATCCTATTTTTCTCCAGTGTATCCTTTATTACAAGCCGCACAGCTGCAACACTCCCAATTTGCCCTCAGGGATCATTAAAGTTTCATGTTATTTTATCTTATCTGAGCAGGTGATGTTAGTGGCTGAGTTAAGTGTCTCCTGTTACAAAGGTAAATTCTCGCTAGGAGCAAACCAGTCTTCATTAAAGGAGTCCAATGAGTGGAAATGAAAAGACAATGAATCTGTTCGCCATTCAGGGCTGGCTGGCTCTTTACTCTAGCCAGACTAATGATAATGCATTCTCTAGTTTTAACAAAGAGCCGATCCATATGCCCTCTGACTCATTACATAACACTTCTACCAACTCACAGCCAGGAGGTCTGTGGGTGATGCTAAAAGCTCATCTGTTTATGTGTTGATGCTTTGCTCCTTCAGATTTTCATTAGTGCATTTAGATTATTACTGTAAAGCACTTTGTAACAACACTGTTTGAAAAAAAATCTTATTATTGTTCTCCTTATTACACATTAGAGCTCAGTGTGTACCATAATGTTTTTACATTGTAATACAAATACATTTGTTGTTAATAGTTAAAAGGTGGTGCAGAAACCATAATTAAGGTATTTTCAGACCAAACGCGAATAATTCATGCAAATAAATCACATGTCAATTTAGAAATTCAAACCAATCTATCTCTATGAGCCTATTCTCACCGAATCCACCCACTGTTATCAGGCCATTAAATAGGCGTTATCGGCCACTATAAGCACCATAGATGTGGGTCAATAGGGGCCTACTACGTTGCAAAAGTGAAAGTAAAAGCAACACACTAACATTTTGTAAAACTGAATGAAATGTCACGTTTTGAACACAAACAAAAAGGCTTCTTCAGGTTTAGGCAACAAAACTACAACTTCTTTAGGTTTAGGCAATTAAACTACAACTTCTTTAGGCAATAAAACTACAACTTCTTTAGGCAGGGTTTTTCACGCATAGAGAATTACGAGGCGGCCGCCTCCGTCAAATTACGCCCCGCCTCCAGCTCTCGACAAAACTCTTGACGGGTGTCTTCATGGAAAACACTATTTTCTAAATATGCATTGCACTTGATGGATTTCTGTCATTTGTAACTGCAATTGCGGCATTACGCTCGTGGTGGCGCTGTGTCGTAATCAGCACAGTGAAACAGGAAAGGCGCTGCCAAAACTGCCAAAGAAGAAGAAACGAGCCGTCTGTTTTGGTTACCTACCAATAACCTAATGAATTTTGATCACAGGACCAATAGTTTTTCTCGGAAGTCAATGTCATAAGTCAGTGTATGGATGGAGCTGATTGTGAACTCACTGTCTTTACTTGAGAAATCCACTGAGCCCCGGAGGTAGGCTGACCGTTATAAACTGACCATTAAGCCATGTATCAAAGGCCATGTATCACAAAATAATAAACTACATGTGATCCGGTTCAGTCACGAATGATGAAAACCAGTGCAATAAGCTCAGCATTGACACTCATTACAATAACATGCTTCACATGTAACCTTTTCTACACAGACCTGCACATCTTCCATCCATCAGGGAATAATAACGAGCCCGTCTCCAGTGCGTAGAGTTGGGTGTCGGTTTATTATAGTAAAAACAACTTATACATCGATGGCTCTGTGACGCTGCGACACTTTGATTTTTCGGTGGAATGCACAGAATGCAAATATTTGTGTCTGCCTTGGTGTGAAAGGTTTGAATATTTCGTTTTTTTCGTTTTCGTCCCCGGTGTGAAAAGGCCTTTATCCTAGGCAATGATGCTCGCTGTGAATGAGGGGCGTTTGACAGTGTGATGATGTTTAACCAGTATTGAAATCATTGACTGTTGTGTGTATCCCTGAGCTGATTCACATCTGCTGGTTTCTGCTACAACTCTCCTCCTCTTCCTGCTCTCTGAAATGTCAGTGTGCCATCGCCCAGACAACAGTAACGTACAACAGAGCTGTCGCAGTGACGACTGAACAGCCTCTTGATGGAGAAAGCTGCAGGCTATTGTCATTATGAATTGGGATTTTTTTTACTTTACGTTTGCCCCAGAAATGAAGGTTTTTTTTTTATCTAAACCTTGAAGATTACAGTAAACTCGTATGGTTGAAATTACACATATTGATCATTTCTTTGTTGATACAGGATTGTTAATATGATGACACAGTGACATCATCTGCATAAATTATTGATAATGCACAATAACGACGAATAAGGAACCTTGACACAACCATTGTTGGACCGATTTGATGAATTGTTGCTAACGGAACATCCAGCATCTAGTTTTATTCCCTTTAAAGAATTAGTTCAACATTTTTGGGAAATACACTTTCTTTCTTTCCAAGAATGAGATGAAAAGGCTTGAAATTGGGGGAAAACTGTCGAGAAGTAACACAAAGTTCTTCTATCAGCACCTTTAAAGCTCACTAATCAACACGTTATATCTTGTCTGTTTCATTTGTACAAAGTGTAAAAACATCAAGTTGCAGTTTTCATGGGGCCATTTAGTGCCAACCATTTTCCCAGGCAGGAGGGGTAAGTTCCTGAAATCTTGTCTAGCTCTTTCCTCCTGTTTCTAGTATTTATGCTAAGCTAAGCTAATGCTGGAGGTAGCCGTATATTTATTGGACAGATGTGAGAGTAGTTTCCATCTTGTCATGTTGTTCTCAGCTGGAACGTGAATAAGCGTATTCTCAAAATCTTGAACTCTAAATTTGACTAATGATATCTATTTTTTTTTTAATCCAGACAGAAATGTGAAAAGTTTTAGCTATTTAGCTGAGCCAAGAAAGTGAATATGCAAATTTACTAAAACATTGAAAATTTCCTTTAAACACTTGTTGAGAATCATAAAGCAAAACATTATTTAAAAAAAAAAAAAACTACTGGATTATGATGACCTTAAATGCCACTAAACATGGAGTACTTTAAGTACAGCGCGACTGAAAAACATCAAACTTCAAATCTGTGAACCTGACAAATTATGACAGAAATTAAAACATGGCAGCATAAAAAATAAAGTAAAAATAATAAATGCATTCAGGAATCGGAGTCCTCAGGTAAGTGGCTATGAGTTGAGTGGGAGCATGTGTGTGTGTGTGTGTGTGTGTGTGTGTGTGTGTGTGTGTGTGTGTGTGTGTGTGTGTGTGTGTGTGTGTTTGTGTGTGTGTGTGTGTAAACAGACAGGCATACTTGCCTGAAGACAAATAGCCCTTTGACCTTTGTATGAACCAGCAGCGCCTGGTGGGTGATAACTCATGACCTGGTGGACTGCTCGGGCATCCATCTCTCACCCTGGTGAGGATGAATGTGATGATGAACGCACCCACTTGCTGCTATTTAGATAGCCCTGAAGTCACAGCTATGACAAACTACCCACACAGAGAGAGCCCGGGCTGAGCCTTGTTTATACTCTCTGTCCATTCAACACCAGGCTCGGACTGTACAAACTCTAACTGTGCCACAGGGAACTGGTACAAACTCAGGGTCAACTCAAAACACATATCTGGTGTACAGTACATTCAGTACACACTACATATCCCTGCGGTAGCTGAGTCCATTTCTGAACAATGATGGAATTGTGATCAGAACCAAATGTTTGACAGGTTTCAACTCAACTACTCAACTTTTACAAAGACGTTCTGTACAATTCGACCAACCCATTTACCCTGCTGGTTGAGATCAGATCATTTTTTATAAAACTATGAAGATGCAAAAGAGAAGTGACACAACTTAGGACGGAAATTTAGGTAAAAAAAAATGATTCCATGGAAGAATCTCTGGTCAAGTTAAAGTATGTTTAAATTACTTTTTGGAACATATTTTTGATGAATACACAGGAGTCGTCTCCTTTTCTCATTAGCCACTTGTAATCTTGGTCACTACTCTTTGCGGGGGCTCGAAATCCAGGGTGTGAACCACTTGCCAAACATCTATTTTGGGGTCAAATGAACCACAAAATTAGGCTCAAAATAAGACAACTTCCCCTTGTTAAAGTGGAACTTACAGTAGATAATCCCAATTTCACAATTAAACAATCTGGCTAATGCATATACGACTGTATATAAGAAGTGGACGTCACCCATTGGTTTGTGGACTGCAAATAATCTCATTAGGTTTTTGTCAAGGGCCTGTGCAATTCCAACTTCCGGGTCGGCCTACAACAAAAACACGTCATCCCTGTAGCACTCTATTCCCCCTTCCCTCTCACATACTCCGCAGCTCTCCAACAGTCCAACAGCTAACTAGCTAGCTAGCTAGCCATATCTACTGGCATCAAAACAAGAGGAAGGAGGTGGTAAAGTAGTAAAGCCTGGCTTTTGCTTAATTTGATTGGCTGCCTGGTCCAAGTGTGACATTAATGAGCGGTGCGACTCCGCGCCTGGCACTGAAAAGTTGAGAAAATTAAATAAATAAATAATAAAACCGCTAGCAAAACGTGACGCACGGCGCAAGAAAAGAGCGCAGTACCATATTCTAGCAATGTGTGATCGGGGGCCTAAGGCACTTCCGCGTCGGCTTCACTTTTCAGAACCGGAGGTTGACCACAGGTTAATCGTCTAAAGTTTAATAAATAATGTAATGTTTCTTTTTATTTGAAGCTCCTGAAACAAATAGTACCCTAAAGAGCAACGAGGCTCCCCGTCCCCGTGTCCGATGGCCGCCTGTGTTATTTGATGTCTTCTCTTTCTGCCATCTTGATGCCTCAGCTGTGGGCTGACGGTAAAGGAGAGAGTCCCCTGGAACAGGTGCCGAGAAGATAATAGCACCTGTAGCCCAGAGAGGTCACCGCGTTGACCTGCGGGGCACTTCTCTATTGTTGCGTCTTTGTTCGAGAGCGCAGACAGTGTGTGTGTGTGTGTGTGTGTGTGTGTGTGTGTGTGTACATACATGCATGCATGTGCCCGCATCCTCTCACGCGCGCAGTTTTCTCTCCGTTTTTCCACGCGAGTCTGAGCACGTACGCGGGCAAGCACTTCTCTCCCTTATCCAACTGATGGTCCATTCAAATTAAAATGAAGCTCCATCACGCTAATAGGGGGAGCGGAGAACAAAGCGCGGGGCTCTCTGCAGTCAGCAGGAATAGCAGGAGGATTATCATTGCTATCGTCAGGGCTATTATCATTAAACCCAGTTGCCACTTCTCCCCCCTTTTTTTACGCTGCAAACCAAACGGGCCACACTGAGTTTACTGCGGCACAAGTTTGATGTTCAGCTCGGGGGCCGGGCTGTTGTTTTAGCGAGGGGAACCCTGGTGTGCCGTGAACGGCACAACAGATGAGTAGTTTGATTTCCATTATTGTTTCTGGACATTTAGGAAATTATGTGTATTTTGGAAAGCACTAACCCTAATTTGAAGTTAATGACACGTTTAACTCGGTGTTACACACACATACAGTATATGTGCGCAGCGGTTCAAACACCCCGTAGTTATCCTCCTGTTACAATCTAATTCGGTATGGTCTATAATGGCAAGCGAGTTCAAATTTAATCTTTTAGTGGAATTAAACTGTGTTTAAATGTTACAATGTTCATGAAAACCTGTAACTAGCTCCGTAGCGTGACATTATCATTGCTGGAAATGAGGGTTCGTTTGGTTTCCCTTTCAAGCCTTCATGAATTTATACCTTTATCTGTTTATGTCACAAAAGTATCTGCAATTGAATCTGTATTTTGGATTTACACCGGAATCTCGCGTCATTTTCCGTGTTGACTTGTTCTTTACTGCCATTTATACTCCTCATATGTATTTAAATATGTTTACTGCCAAAAAAATATATACAATTTAACAGTATTTCAACCTTGTCCCTTATTAAGTCAAAAAACAGAGCATGATCTTTGAACTTTGGTGCTGAGCAGTAGTAGTAGTGTACAGTGGATTATCAGACCTTTTTCTCTCAACAGCTGCCTGACGTGATCAGAAACGACAACAACGAAGCTATAAAGCTCCATAAAGCCGAAGGGAGCTATACAATTCTCTGTAGGTTTCTCTATAGCAACACATTTCACACAGTCACAGTCATTTGATTTTGCTGTTATAGAAATATAGATTAAAGCTGTTTTAGTGATGCAGATGGAAATAATTAATGGAAATACGAGAGGTTTTAACAAAAAAATAAAAGTCAGAATTGCATGGCCAAATTGCGTGATTTTTGTTTTCTAAACTGGAGGTCGTGTATGCACAGCCAATAGGAACGCTCTCTCTCTGAAGTGACCTGTGATTGGTCAAAGTCTCCCGTCACGGGTTAGATTTGTTTAAAGCCTGAACACAGAGCCACGAGGAGGTGCAGAAGTCTAGTTATCTCTCAGAACACTTGAATTACAATATGCATGAAACTTAAATCTTTCAACACCTCCGTGTTTTTAGAAGACTACTGTGTAACTATAAAGAGTCAGGCGTTGTTCGTACAGTTTAGCACAAATTGCCTCTTCGTATCCAAATAATGTAATCATATTTGTTCACATCCCTAGCAGGTATGACATTTAAAGTTGTTTGTGTTGTTGCATTTTCCATCATTATTCAGAGAAATGCGAGACGGGCGCAAGACGAACTGAGGCAAATCTGTCTGAGCAGCTAATAAGTCTGCTTCTCTTCAGATGTGAAGCAGGCTTTTTCTAATCCCAACACTGAAATTGGGATGTTTTTTTACCGGAGGCGTACCCCCTTATGGGGACTTACACGATATACCTTGTGTCTAAATTTGGAAGGGTGGTTCTGTAGGTTCGTCTGAGCCAGCATTTCAGGGACTCTTTCAAACCCAGAGGCATCCTCCCCTCTTTGTCCTTTACGCAAGGCAACACCGGTAGCCTCGGGTCCTACGCACCCTTCACCCTTCACCGACAGCCCCCAGCCCCAAAGCACTGCTGTGGGATAGTCAGTGAGGTAGAGGAGGGGGACGGGGGGACGGGGACGGGGGGGGGACAGGGGGGGGACGGGGGTTGGGGATGAAATTCTCCATCGTTCCAAAGCCAATCCAAGCAGACCCGATGCCAAAGCGCCATGTGTGTACAAACAATTCAACTGAATCGGACTCGATGTATACTCAGGCCTTATCTGGGCGAGGCCAAATAGGCTCTGAGCTATCAAAGGCAACGGATGAGCGACCGGAACTCTCATTTTTTTCGGCAAATGCAAACACATCTATTACGCTCCACCACTTCAAGCTGTACAAATCAAAATCAGCAGCGGCAAGGGGGGGGGGGAATAAACACCACGCCGTGTGACTGTTAAGAAACTTGGTAAAAACAGGACTTTGCGTATCGCGCGGATCGGCCCAGAGGTGTATGAAACTCCAGCTCGCACATCGCCGTCCGACTCCGTGGCGATACGCGGAACATCAGACGGAGTTTAATGCAGGCAAAGATTTAAAAAAAAAAAAAAAAAAAAAATACCTTTTAAAGGATTTGCAAGATAAGCCTGTCGGTCTCTCCTAGAAGGAGCCCCTAAAGGATGCTGGAATCGATGGATGAGAGAGGATTTACTGTAGGGCGAAGAGGGGGGAAAACTGTTATTTAATGCTCGCGTGTGAGCGGAATAATGAAGCAGCAACGAAGCTCACATGTGTGCGCTCGTCGTTATCAATGCACTAATCTGCCATCAGGCGACTCCATCAGCCACATGGATCTAATATGCGCCGAATGGAACGTGTATTTACCTTTGACTACGAATCAACCGCCGTCAGACATATTTACATACTAAAGAAGAGGGAGATTGCTCTTGACCCCTCACACACACAGAGAGGTGGAAACATCACAGAAAGTATTCTGTGTACAGGCATAGTAATGGAGCTCATGACACGGACCTCTTTACTGCACAGAGATAATGCATTGCTACCCGTAATGCTCATCCCTTATCATATAATGCTGTAATCATCATAGGGTTATTACCGAATAGATAAAGACGCAAGTGACCGTTTTCTAAACCCCTACTCCGGACAGTGATTGGCCAATCACAGCTTAGCAAAGCCTCGCCCGTCAAGCTTTGGATTTTTCTACACGCTGAACCGGTCTTCAGAGAGATGTAGTGAAAGCGAGTCTCCGTATATAAAGAGTTTGGTGGATTGTATCTTTATTTTCAGCCCGGTCAGAAAATAAAAAAAACACAAGAGCAAAACTGTAAGAAATTGATTAAACTGTGTTTATCTCCTCTAACGTAAGATGTAAACTTCAGCATGCCCAGCTGTTGAGCCACAACGGTTCGTATTATATTTTACGAAAAGTTATTCCTCATTTTTCGTGTGTTTTTTACTACGAATGTCCAGCGGCACATGACGCACGTGGCAATTTTTCCGCTCGTTACATGCATACAGTCTTTTCAAAATAAACGTCCTTCTTCACAGGAAACAACTTGTTTAGGTTTAGGCGACAAAACAACATAGTTAAGTTTTGGAAAAGATTGATTTGGTTAGGTTTCTGCAACAAAACTACTTAATAAGGTTTGGGCTAACAAAATTACTGGGTTAGGATTAGGCAACAAAACTACTCAGTTAGGTTTAGGCAACAAAACTAAAAAGTTAGGTTTAGGAAAAGATTGATTTGGTTAGGTTTCGGCAACAAAACTACTAAGTTAGGTTTAGGAAAATATTGATTTGGTTAGGTTTAGGCAATAAAACTACTATGTTAGGTTTAGGCAACAAAACTACTTAATAAGGTTTGGGCAACAAAACTACTCGGTTAGGTTTAGGCAACAAAACTACTTAGTTAGGTTTAGGAAAAGATCATGGTTTGGTTTGAAATAACTCCAGAAGAGGCGTAACTTAAATACGGAAGTTACGTGACAAATTAATCAGCGTTGACTTCTGGTTCCACACGGGTTAAGAACACTGGTCTCCTGGGCAAAAGTCCAGTGCTTTTTGACCCACCCATCCACCTTGACCTCTCTATGCAGCGTTTGTCGCTCTTTATACTTCCCGGTTCAAAATTACACGGATTACACACGATTTGATTTGGGAGGATATATACAAATTACAGTGCAATGAATTTTCGTAGGTATAGCTATGAACGGAGTATGAAAAGAGCCTGAACAAGCTTACTACCTACAGTAGTTACCTAACCTAGCGTTGATTCCGAGGCCAGGATTTGGATTTAAGGATGTTTACACTCAAGCACTCCAGCCAAACTTGCTATTTAGGACAGTAACAAAAGGGGGACTGAGAAGCTAACTCATGCTAACACCATGCTATCTGCCCATCTGGTCCTCCGAGAAGAAAAAAAAACTACAGTGCTGACAGAGTAAAGGTACCAGCTCCTCAAGCTGCTCAGATTCATATTAATGACCTTAAAGAGATATATCAAGGATGGACAGCAGTGATTACGGTGATTGAGTGTCCACCTCGGCCCAAGTTGTGTGGAGCCACATCAAGGTTAAGACAAGTTTCTTTGAGAGAAGACATGCTGCAGTGTGTCTCCACGCCGCCCGCTCGGTGAAAAAAAAAAACTCGTTTGGAGGTTGTTAAGGTGTAGGATTCTCTCCGACCTCCGGAGAGAGCCCTCAGGAGAGGCCCTCTTGTAAAACGCTCCATCTTATTAATGGAAATAAATGCCGTTAGCGCCCCCCCCCCCCCAACCCACCTCCTCGTCCCCCCCGCCCCCCCCTCAGGCAATAAGACGTGTCTATTCTTGGCTAAAGTCCCCTTCATTAACGTTATCTCAAATAGGCACCCAGTCTGATGGTGAGAGAAGGGACGGCGCGCGGTTAAGCTGCTTCATCCAATTTCATTATTCCATATGAGGCGGGGTATCAGTGTTAACTTTGCTGTGTCAGCACAAGACGGGGGTAGCTGGTGCCGTCATGTGGCTGGAGCATGACATCGGCGCAGAGGTTTTAAGTCACCCGGAGTCAACAGGGCAGAGTCTGCCAGCCGATCGCACGCCGTCACGGGGGTATTCGTGTGTTTGAGACTTTTAATTTTCAAACGCACTCAAACACATTTCATGGCCGACTCGCTATATTTTGGACCGAGTTTGTGAAACAGCAAAAAAAAAAAGAAGCTTTTTTTGGTGCTCGAATTCTAACACCTTCTTTAGCTATTTTCTGCTCATGAAATATGTCCCTTTTCACAGTAGCAGCTACCGTGCTGTGAATACGCACGAGCGAGCCGGAGGACAACAATAACAACAGTGTGTGTGTGTGTGTGTGTGTGTGTGCTGCTCAAAACGAGAGACGGGGCAGAAAATGAGAGGAGAGAGAGAGAGGAAAAGAGAGGAAGAACGAGAGGAGAGGGATAAAGAAAAGTGTGAAACTGCGGACCGTCAAATGATCTGGCCTCTCTCCAGGCATGATGACTCAGGAATGATGGCACAGTTAGAGCTAATTAGGATCATAAACTGGAGAAATGTTTTGCCACCATGATGAGGGGGGGCGCTTCCACGCTGTTGGCAAGACTTCAGATTGGATGTGAGAGCTTGTCCGGATACCATGCTAAAATAGTAAAAAAAAAGAAAAGAAATCAACAACAGCTACACTGAGACTTGATTTTGTGGAAAATGTAGATAAAGCCTTTACCGGGGATGAAAAGGAGATTTTCATTTTACATTTGGAGCAAATCAGGGGCGTAATTTCAACTACAGGATGACATAATACTTTTATATTTGACAGTTTCAGTTGAATTTTCATACTAAGATCTTTCAAAACTAAGTCCTCATTCTAGTCCAGCTCTCATAATCCAAAAGTAAAGCAAACTTTCACCCCGGGTTTCGACTCTCGGGCATCATAAGGGTTGCCCTACCTTCTTGTCTGAGGTTTTTTGGGACTTTACGCAGCCCACGAGGAAGAGTGCAAACACAACTCAGGGCTGCAAAAAAATAATTCAACCTACAGTGCATTTTTATTTAGTGTTACTATTCCCCTAAAAACACACGAGATTTGAACATCAAAGATAAGACAGCAGTGAAGATGCAAATACAACAGCATCTATCATCAGGTCTCTATCAAGGAAACGGAACATGATCTTAAGTAGGGTTAGAGCATTAATGATACATAGATTTACAGAGCTTTTCTATTGTATCATTTTGATGAATAACTCCTGATGTCATTATGCCCCCCAAAAACTAAAATTCTGATTTCTTTCTTCTCTCTTGTTCTATGCTGCCCCTAAAACAATTGATTACAACAGTCTGGGAAGGGGAAAAACATTGTTCGATTGAACCGCTGACATGACATGCACTACGTTAATTGATTCAAAGTAGAGCTGAAACCATTAATCAATCAATTTGTCGTAGAAAAAAAAACAGAAGCGGCTATTTTTCAAATAATTGTATCCAGTCACTTTTCTAACAAAAATGACAAATATTTGATAGGGATGCACCGATACTGGATCGGATATCGGGCCGATACTGACTCAAATAGCTGGATTGAGTATCGGTAACAACGGGGCCGATCTATTCAATTCAATTCCATGTTTATACACCATATCCATTATATTCCAGGCATTTTAATTCCATTTTAAGAGTTGAGCAATCTGTTGCTGCATTAAAAGGGTTTACACTTGAATCGTAATTTTGAAGATTTTTTTTACCAAGTTACTGGTGTACGATTTATTATTTTAATAATAGATAACAATTCAGTAAATGTATATCTGTGTATTTATTTGTTACATTTAGTTTTACAAAGTTAGGAAAGCGATGTTTAAGTCAAGCCTGATGTTGCCTTACACATAAAAGAATGATCCCAGTCACTTCCACACAGTGAGTCATACAGCTTATTAATTAAACACTGGTATCGGATCGGTATCGGGACTGAAAAAGTTGAAAAAAACAGAATTTTTGTTCATGTTAAAACTGTTGTGATGCATTCACTGAACATCTGACATGACATGTGTAACGCAAAGTCATATATTATTGGGAGTTGTGAATCAACAGCACTGAATGGGCTTCGCTCGGACTTGACTTCCTCTCTTGAGGGTCACTACGGGGCGGCTTCAGTCTCTCTTTTACACCATCAACTCTCTCTTTCTCTCTCTCTCTCTCTCATGTTGCGCTGTCTAGCGGACTGCAGACGCACAAAAACTGACAGGGAGGCGACGAATGCTGCTGACTTTCTGTGCCACGTCTCCGTTTATGGGGACTGACAGCTCGTACTGTACACGTCAACCACACACAGGCACAACACAACGCCCAGACAAATCTGCGCTAACACACACACACACACACGTGCGTGCAAACAAATTAACGCGCCATCTGATACACTCCGGCGCAGACTCCCCACCGCGCTCACACGTGTGTTGGCGCCGTTGAAACTCTACCGCGGCGTAACCGGTCTCAAAGGTTCTCCCTTTAAGTAGTTCATGTTTTGAAAGCTGTTGTGGACAGACTGACGGAGCGTAACACATGACTAACTCAATTAAATGTCTGTGTTTTGTCGTCATAGCAGCGAGTGCAACAACTTATTTGTGATGTGAGTAATACCCTTATCTCTCCAACTGTGGGAGTCATCAAACAAAAGACTAATTAACTTAAGTGTCACCTTCTGAATTTTTTAAGTCTGCATCTGTGCTTTTGATACTCGTGACTGAGCACCTCCTGTGTGTGTGTGTGTGTGTGTGTGTGCGCGTGTGTGTGTGTGTTATTGAGACACTTTGGCATGGAATTTGTTTTCCGCGCCTGAACTTTAAGTACAATTTCTCACTGCCGAGCTCCAAAGAGCCAAGAGGGACTATTACGAGATAATTACTAATTATGCTAATGTGCTAAAGTTGTGCTATTCCTTTTTCCTTGGTCATTTTATCAGCCGTCCTCGAGAGAGCACAGTCAGTAGTAATAACCTTTTTTTTTTTTTTCTCTCTCTCCCTCAGCTAAACGTTCAGTCAGTTAGAGGACGCCGTGTCCTAAAACCGCCGACTCCTCCGTCGCCGTAGCCCTTAATCAGGAAGCGCCTGTAAATTCACAAAGCCATGCGTGCGCACACGGAGGAGCCGCCCGCGCCGTTTCCGTCGGCGCTGACCTTCATTAACCTCATAAATGCCAGCGGTGGGTTTCTGTCGCAGGCTCTTAATGCGGTTATCAGCACAAACACAAACAAATGTGACGGGAAGTGTTTTTCGGGGGAGCTAAAAAAAAAAATTTGACTTTTACATCTGTGAAATGCATCTCTTTCTCCCTCCTGCAAACACACAGTTCTGTGTGACATTGGGCTGTCCCAACATGGAAACCAGCACCAGGGGTAACTACTACCCCCCCAACCCCCCCCCCTGCTGTGAATAAACCTACATTAGGAAATGGACAATTTGCAAGAGCGAGCAAGATGTGCATTTATTTAAGTCCTCCACCTGTCTTGCTGCTGCACTAGGACTTTTATTTATGAATGGATTCTGAATGTAAATCTAGGCCATCGCAGAGAATATACTGTACTGTAACACTGGGTTTGCACTGAGCACAGAATAACTGAGACAATACTTAACCATGCTAGATTAACAATAAAATTGAGAACGAATGAAATAACAGCCAGATCTGGCCTCTTCTATACGTCACACTTCTCTTTTCCCATCTGAACTGCAACAACACCACAACAAACGACACACTCCACATACAGTATTTAGAGTGTTTATACCATTGCAGCTTGAGTGGAACTATTATTCAATGAGATCTCATTTATTATCTTACACTGAGTTTTTTTTTTTACTCACATCTAGCTTTTTATCGATGCCATTATTCAGGCTGTAGCACCAGACACCATGTGGAAATCTTACTGTATGTAAAAGAGACCTATTTCCTAAAATGTGTGTTTTTTTCTATGTAATTCTGTTGTTTTAAAAACTCGCAATTTTACTTTCACTTTTAGGAGGTTGGCAAAACGGTATTAACGCGTCATAAAAAGGGACTTTAGAGCAACTTCAGTACAACTGCAAACTCAGCTACAGAGACGTATCTCGTTAGGTCGCGTGCCATTTCAAGCAGCATTTGAAGCCATGAGAGGTGTTAAAACCTAAAATAATCGACAAAGAAACCTGCAAGACGCTAAAAATTATTGATCAAAAACAAGAACATTTTTCTTGGGCAGCCCGTCATTGAAAGTCCAGCAGTCTATGACGGATATCGTGTAACCACAATCCACCCAGTTATCTGACAGATAGCGAGGTATTACTAAAAGGCTGGGAAAAAAACACATGAAATGCATCAAACTAAGCTATTTTTTGTCATTTCTAAATACAATACATGACATTTTGGAGATACGAGGTTTTCATGCAACAGTGTCAGATTTGTGTCACACGCAGCAACTAGTAATGCAAAAAATCCTGGAAGCAGCAGACACATACCTGTCTGTGTTAAACCGACACAGATTTTGGATCATAATAAAAAACAGTAAAAATCCTAACGGAGGTTTGGTCTGCCTCGGCCTCGGCTCTCCGTCCCGACCTTTGCCCTCATCTCGATGCAGCCCGCGTCACCGTCGCTGGCCTTAAGAGGGACGATACGGAGTAGCCGGGGCTTCCTCTCGCTCTCCTCTGCTCAGCTGCGTGTCAGACAGTCACAGAGCAGCACCTCGGAGAGCGGCGAGGGGGGGCTCGACGCCGATCGACTCGTCCGCCGCCGCTAATGCGCGGTGGCCCCCTTTCCCTCTCTGAAACGGGGGCCTCGAGAAGGCGATGACCCTCATCCTCCGCCCTGCCCTGCCCCCCCCTCCCCCCCCCCTGCCTCAACTTTCATCACCACCCCACCGACAGCCCACACTCGACCCCTCCGCCGCCGCCCCACCTCGCCACAGGAACGAGAGCGTAAACAGTAATTGCTACATAAATTACGTTACACTCTTGTGTTTTTTTCCACATTTCCCCCCTCGGGCGCTCTCGACGATGATGCGCTGATATACTGTACCGTGGCGCTGAGAGTACGGGGTGATAAGTGTGGTTGTAAAAAAAATAATGTTGGTCTATAAATCTCTGCTCTGCTTATTTTTTTTTGTTCATAAAAAAAAACACATTGTGGATTAAAAGACGAGGGATAAGTCTCACATATGCCACAGTTTAAAAAGGTATCAGAGAGGGGAAAAAAAGAGGTCATTTTATACTGATGATTGACAGGTAGGACTGTGCTAAATTCACCCAGATGTTCCCGCACATCACCGGACATCTCCAAAACGGATTCCATCAGTGACACCGACATCCTCGAGGGACATAACCGTAAATCACACGGCTGCGATTAATTGAGAGGCAGATACACACAGCCATGTCCATGAATCCATCCTTCTAGGAGCGGTGACACCGGTCAAACAAACGCTGCGCTTAAAAAAAGGGAGCGCAAACAAACAGCAGAGCGAGGTGTGGGGCTACAACCGCACAATGCCCGAGCTGACAGTGAGCACTGTAACCCCGAACAATACGAGGAGGAGGAGGAGGCAGCGGCAGTATTTGTTGGCAAACAGCGAGTAAAGAGCAGCAGAGAGCTAAAAACACAGCTGATGAATTTAGCAAAAGTGTGTGATTTCCAGGAATTCTAAGCCCTGGGTGACGAGAAATACGAGTATAAATAAATCTCTGACCCTGTAATCTTCATTCTTTCTGTACTTATTTGTTTTGCACTCTACAGCCGAACAATTGCAAGACTTTTGAAGGGGAAAAACAAAAAAAATGAATAGTAGTTGCGGGGAGGAATCTGCTTACAACCTTTTGAATACACACGTAGGTTTTAGCGGGTCCATTTACAAATAATCTGCAGCCTTTTCAAGGGATTAAATGCCATATAATAATCCCTCTGTGGCTTTTTGCTTTATATGAAAATAATTGTGTGGAAACTCAAGATGATCAGTTGATACTTGAGATGAAGGATAATAACAATATATATTAAAAAAAATAAAATGCTCAGACCGGATTTGCGTTATTTGAATTCTTTCAGAGAGAGAGAGAAAACAGGAAGAAGAGATGTGACTGAACGTTTCAGCTGCCGGAGCACAGAAGCGTCCACCTCCTGCAAGCTTTTGGAGGAGTCAGCGGCCATCAGCACTTCGCAAAGACACAGTTCATTTGCATCCGGTCCCTGGACTGGCCCCTAATGTCCCGTGTTATCAGAATGAATCAGCAGCGCTGATAAATTAGCCGTTCGGAAAACACGCCGCGAAGGGGCCCGTCAGCTAATGTGCCCCGCGTTTGTGTGATACTCATATGCAATGCTTAATGTTGTGGAACCAATTCTGTCGTTTTCCATTATGTAAATACATTTGCCTCAGCACTATATTTTATGTATTGTCTCCCTTGTCTCAATTACTTGGGCTATTAAAAATCAAGAGGTTATGGAAATGAGGTGCGGGGTCTGTCTGTTTGTCGGTTTGATGACAAGTGCAAAGTGTTTATGAAAAGCTCGTTATGCATTCAATCGCGGTCGGATACGTCAACACGCTCCGAGCGTTCATCCATATTCCACAATGCAACTGGGCGGCGCGTCAGTATTCTCAAGAATAAACAACACATACAGCTCTTATGCGTAGAAATAAATACAAATAAATGTGCCATTGCTACTTATTTTTTTTGCTTTCTTATGGAGCAAGAAAAAAAAAAAAAAAAAAAAAAACTTATTTCTGTGTGTGTTTGTGGCCTCTGCCGGAGCAAGTAAAGCGTTTGATGTTTCAGTTTGGGCAAAGTAGCCAAAATACCTCGGAAAATAATCACTAAAAGTAAAGCAGGGAGAAGCTCTTTAGAGGCAGTTAAGCCTTTAAGTGTGGAAGCTTTCACTGACATATGGAAATAACTTCCTTCTTAATCTTTTTTTAAATGTCATTTTTCTCACTGTGAGGCACAATATCAAATAAGTTGGTGTAAAATGACTTCACAGATCCTTTTTTTTTTTTTTTAAAACAGAGAACAACACGCTTTTGTAGATTGTAACCATTTTAAAAACAGACAAATTCAAAGTGAGAGGTGGTGAGATGGAAAGTGCTGTGAATTATTATTATTATTATTATTATTATTATTTTTCAGTAAAAGCATAAATGGCATTAAATGTGTGGCTGCCATAGAGAGATAAACGGTACACCTTTTTCTTGCAGGTTGCAGGGCATAAAAGCACACAGGGGGATTTGTTTACCACAAGCTCCGGTCAGCAGCTATTTCAGTGCGGCTAAAGAGAAAAATGTTGCAGTCGCTGAAGATCAGCACCCTTTTCCATTTTGATTACAGATATAATTAATTTTTCTACAGTATGTCTGAGTTTTAGTTGATGCACATTTCTTCATTAGAAACCCCTCTACTCTATTCTAGCAAATTCAAAAGTCCACACAAATACACATTAAATTAAATATTATTCTGAAGTAATAAACAAGTCATGATATTTTTTTATTCTCCCTTTTCTCTCCCTGCTGAAGGCCCCAGAACTGTTTCACAAACTTGAGACTTTTTTTTTTTTTTTAAGTGTTCAGTATAGTTGAATAAAGCAACAGCAGAGCTCTGGGGTTCAAGCCTCTAATGAGGCAAAAATAGTTTCACATGAGACCACAGAAAAGCAAAGAAGCAGGGGAAAATATTAGGAACATCACTAGTGAATTTCAGCATGTTAGTATGTGACATTTAAGTGCTTTCTTTAAAAAAAAAAAAAAAAAGAATCTTGCAGTTTTATTACAGTGCATGTGTGGGGCTTTAACCTTTAACCTTTCACCTTTAAGTATAGATATTTAAAGTCACTAATGGAAACTTATTTAGTCATATTTTTCTTTGAATTGTGGAGGAAATCTGTGTTGTTTTCAGTGAGAAGTTAAACAACCGTGTCCCTTTATATGCATCAAAAATCCGGATTGAAATAACACAAACGAGCCGTTTTTTCTTCACGAGGAAGCGATCAAACTTGTATTAAAGCAAATTAATCATTTAGTCCATGTTCGAGACAATGGAGGCTTTTTAAAAAAGGACAATAAACGCAGCAGCAACTAAACTTTGAAAGGGGGGAAAAAAACACACAATGCGTCATTTAAAGCCGACGGCACATCTGAACAGGAATCATTTCTTGATTTGTTTCTGAATTTCCAAGGTGCAGAGAACTATAAAGCCGACGAGGAGCGGAGAGGATCGGAGCGGAGCCTGCTGTATTCAGAGGCTGAAGCATATAGCGCGGGGTGTGGAACTGGGGACCGGAGGGCTGGCTGCCGTGCCTTGCGCTCCGATGCCCCGACGCCAAGGTTGCGCACGACCTCTGCTCACGCTGGGAAGAAAAGACACGGGGAAAAACTCGTGTAAAAGTTGTACCTTTTCTCTTCGATCGCCTCCTCCTCCTCCGCTTCAGCTTGCATTTCACCTGGCCGCCCTGAGCCCCCGACGACGCGCGGCTGTTGTTCCCATGAAGTACGGATGCCATCAGCGCAGCGCAGCAGCCTCTCTGGAGCGGAGCGGAGCGCAGGGAGAACTTGGAAGACTCGGCTCGGCTCGACTCTCCTCCTTTGTACTTGTCTCGCTTCAACCCTCCTCTGATAACAGCAGCGTCCTCGGGGGTTTGACGTAGACTCGGACTATATATATATATATATATATATATTTTTTTTTTATTATCCCTCCAAACCGGGGGGGATGCGCGTCTTGCTGTTTTACTGTATCACCTCTGAAAAACTCCAGCTCTCTCGCCTCTCCCGCTCACGGAGAGAGGACCGTTCGCTCGTAGCGCAGCGTGGCGGCGGCGGCTCTCAGTAAAGCTATGATACCGGCGGGCGCCCCTCGTCTATACTCCCGCGTCCTCTGCAGAATTTTTTTGGGCATCAGCCACTTTGGATTCAATCATGCAGGACGCCTATCTATTTGCTGCCGAGCTTTCTAATTAGGGGTCCAATCGCGGGCTGTCTGGGAGGTGTGACATCACCGGCGACACCCACCACCATCTCACACACCCCTTATATTCACCCGCTGCTTTTTTTTTTTTTTTTTTTTAAATCTTTCTTATACATTTGGACTTATTCCTCGCACCCACCACTTTTTTTTTTCCTTCCCCACTGCAGGGGGAGTGTGTTCTCTTCCGCTCTGCAGGGGGGGGGGGGGTCAGAGGTCAGCCTGGTAGGGGATTCTTGCTCAAGGGCACTTAAGCAGAGCGGATGTTTTTGCAGCATTTGGGACTGGAATATGGTGAACTGTTGTTCCATGCTTACTATAAACCACCCTGCTGCAAACTCACCACCAACGTGAGGCTAAAAGAACAGGGCGATGATGTGGTAGTTTGGATATAGAGGAGGAATAACACATATGGCGCCATACCACTTTTTCATGTCCATACCGCAACTGCCGATACCGATATCAATCCGATACCGTCTTCTTCCCCCTCTCTTAAACAACTAAGTTTAATAAATGTAATAACTTTAGTTACTTTGCAGATTCAGGTTATTAATACAAAATATAATGAACTAATAAACAATGGTGTATTATGATAGATTAAACTACCCAGCAGTATATTAAGTCATTAAAATGACCTCCACATTTACCAGATGCAACACTTTAATGGATTAATAATTCAAATACAATAATACAATGAGAATGAGTACTTTTACTTTTGGTGCTTTAAGTATATGTTGATGCTAAGTACTTTTACTTATAGCCTAATATTTGGAATGCAGGACTTTTTACTTGTAGCTCGTATTTTACACTGTAGTATTACTACTTTAGAGTTTTTCTTCCATTTCTGTATGTTAATTTTAATTTTAGTTTATGGCCAGTATCGGACCGATACCGATACTGAGTATCGGATCGGCGCATCCCTAAAAACACAGAGTCCTCTGTTAGATGCATCCTTCTCCTCTCTCTCTCTCCTTGTTTGTCTACTGAGATTTGGGATTTCTTGCAGGATTACGGATCAAAAATAAATTCCCTCTCATTCCCACTCTCTGTTTCTAAAGTCACTGACAACTCCACAAAGGGAGATTACTCTAAGATGCATAATGCTCAATTAGCACACACACTCAATGACAACTCGCATCAAATGCATCTTTGATACACTGTTCGAGTCAATTTTCCCAAGTTTTTTTAGTAAACTAGCCTCCTAATTACAAAATATACTGCATGACCGAATATGTCTGCTTTTATTTTGAAAATCCCGTTGCAGGTGACCTTCAGCGTTATAGGAGGCAAAGACTCCAATGTCAGTGTGTTGCGTCCGCAAAGTTTGAAGCTTGTGACATTTTGGCATTTTTGTGTGGAAGTGCAGTGTCGAGGCTTTCAGAAAGCATTTGTGGCTTTCCTAGCTGGAGGTTATTGTTTTATTCCCCCGGCCTCTAGACTGTGGAGGTCAGGTGTGTGTTGCCGGACTCATTCAGGGCCCGAACAGTGGGAAGAAAAAAAATGTAGATTTGTTCGGGCCTAATCAAACACACAGTTTTACTTGTAGCTGCTTAGCTGTTTCAGCCTTTTTAACTTTGTGTTTAAGCATGTGTAGATATTACGGCTCCGGATGTCAAGGTTAACGCGATAATAACGCATTAACAGAACTTGCGATTTTTAGGTTGTAGCGGGCTCAGTATTAAAGCTAGAGTGAAGATACTGGTATCATATGAAACTAAAAAAATCTAACGAAATCACTGGTACCAACCATGTCATACTAGCTTGTCACGAAAGAGGCCAAATAACTACATTTTGGTGAGGAAAAACTGGTATGGCCATTTTCAAAGGGGTCCCTTGACCTCTGACCTCAACATATGTGAATGAAAATGGGTTCTATGGGTACCCACGAGTCTCCCATTTACAGTCATGCCCACTTTATGATAATCACATGCAGTTTGGCAAAAGTCATAGTCAAGTCAGCACACTGACAGCTGTTGTTGTCTGTTGGGCTGCAGTTTGCCATGTTATGATTTGAGCATATTTTTTATGCTAAATGCAGTACCTGTGAGGGTTTCTGGACAATATTTGTCATTGTTTTGTGTTGTTAATTAATTTCCAATAATAATTATATACATACATTTCCATAAAGCAAGCATATTTGTCCACTCCCATGTTGATAAGAGTATTAAATACTTGACAAATCTGCCTATAAGGTACATTTTGAATACATACAAAATATGCAATTAATTTGTGATTAACTATGTACAATCATGCGATTAATCATGATTAAATATTTGAATAGATTGGCAACCCCTAGTAGTTATTGAACAAAAGACAGAATGATGAAAAAATAGGTCTTCTATCACTTGTAAATGCTGTTATTTCCCCCAAAAAGCATCTCCTTTACCCTCACCACCTCTCACCCTTTTTTAGTTTTGATGTCCAAAAAAGAAAAACATTGCATTTGCAGAAAAACCACAATGACCCATTTGCTGATGTCAGATTGAAAAGTCACTTTGAGGCTCTGTTGTTGGGTGGAAACATTTCCTCCCGGCCTGAGGGGCAGAGAAAGGAGAGAGAGGAGAGAGAGAGAGAGAGAGAGAGAGAGAGAGGGTGCCGGGGCCGTCCGCCAGGCTGCAGCCTGCCCTCAGGACGCCCACAAATATCCATGTAAATTGCAGTTTAAGAGAAATCAATAGGAGTGACAAGTTGCCAATGCCACTATCTGGGGCAGTAATGAAGGTGTGCTTGCGGGGGGTTGGAGCGTACATAGATAACAGCAAACAGGCTGGGTGGGGCAGAGGTACAGGTTAGAGGCGCACACACACAGGAAGCAAGGTCAGTGGTTGTTGGATGGATGCAAAGTGCCATTAAGGGCTTGGAACTAACCTGAATTAATGCTACTATTAGCACTAATATACGTTACATGTGTCATTGTTCTTTTACATATGGGTTGTTTGTTCACGCCTCAAATGATCAAGGATCCCTAGACCAGGGGTTTTCAGCAAAGGGGGTCGGGACCCCCAAGGGAGGCGCCTGATAATTTCATCATTTCAGGAGGTCATCAGATGGTTGTGGGGAAAAAATAATAAAAGAACATATTAAAAACAAAAGAACATATTTTAGACCGGGGAATGTTTTTTACTAGAGCTGTAAATCAATTAAAATATTTAATCGCGATTAATCGTGATTTATCGCATGATTAAACATAGTTAAACGCATTTTTTTTTTATTTTTTTTTAAACAATATATTTTTTGATTTTTTTCCTTTTTTTCCCCACAAAAGATAGAACACAATCAATACAGACAGCAATACACCCCCCGGCGTAAGATAATTGCATAAATGAACTTCGCATAAATTATAACAAAAATGATAATAATAACAGTGACATTAAAAAATAACAAGTCACAATTGTGACAGATACAAGTGGAGGAAAAAAAAGTAAAAAAATAATAGAAAAAAAGAGAGAAAAAAATAAAAAAAAAAATAAAATATATATATATATATATATATATATATATATATATATATATATATATATATATATATATATATATAAATAAAAAGTAGAAGATTTGTCAAGTATTTAATACTCTTATCAACATGGGAATGGGCAAATATGCTTGCTTTATGAAAATGTATATATATATTTATTATTGGAAATCAATTAACAACACAAAACAATGACAAATATTGTCCAGAAACCCTCACAGGTACTACATTTAGCATAAAAAATATGCTCAAATCATAACATTGCAAACAGCAGCCCAACTGGAAACAACAGCTGTCAGTATGTCAGTGTGCTGACTTGACTATGACTTGCCCAAAACTGCATGTGATTATCATAAAGTGGGCATGTCTGTAAAGGGGAGACTCCTGGATACCCGTAGAACCCATCAAAGTCCCAGGGTCCTGGGTGAAGCCTTAAAATAGCTTGTTTTGTTCAACCAACAGTCCAAAACCCAGAGATATTTAACTTACAATGATATAAAACAAGAAGTAAATCCTCACATTTAAGAAGCTACTAGGAGCAAATGTTAGGCATTTCTGCTTGAAAAGTGACTCAACATTTTTTAACAGTTATCAAAAGTTGCAGATAATTTTTTTTTTCAATAAACTAATCGATTAATTAACTTGAATTGACTTCAGCTCTCGTGGAATGATCAATCCAGAGTACATTCAATTCCAGATTAACTTCAGACTCAAAGATATGGATCTTCAGAACTGGCATGATAATGACTTACAAGAAATATTTTAAAAAGAATGGTGCATATATGTCTAATTTCAGGAATTGGCCTTGATCTAATGCTGCCTGTGTGTTCATGTATTATCAAAGTTTAAATATAGATTTTTTTAAATATCTGTATTTGACTATTCCTGCACTATCAGTTATGGAATGTGTTCTCTGTTTCCGTGTTTACTTACTAGAATGATTTAGCCCAACACTTGGCGTTAGTTTGATGTCATATCTATGGTTTAAAGAGTCAGATTTAAATTGAGATTACAGTAAACACATGGCAACAACTTCTCTTTTTTCCATCATCAAATCAGACACCTGCAATCTAAGATAAGGAGGCCAATCAGTACGCTGCTCACACACATTCATTTTCTGCACTTTAGAGTTTTTCTTTCTTTACATTTGATGGAACACATGGCTGTCCAGAAACGAAGAAATAGTTGCTTCTCAGAGTGCTCTTCATTTGCGAACTTTGATCTTTTTATGCTGTTTTCATAAGTGGAATAATTAATAAAACACTCAGTGTTCAGGTAGCACTGTCTCCATGGTAATACATATATGGCTCGCTAATCAAAAAACTGTAATTAAGTTATTTTTCTTTAACAAGGGTACTGAAAATACTGACGTTTTTGACACTGAAAACAGCACTGAAGCTACTGGCCGCAGTTTTTTGTGGCTCAGTGGGTCATTCACACAGTGGGGGCGGTTTTTTTTACCGCCGTCTTTCCAGAATCAAACATCTGGATTTATGGTCAATACCTATTGTATAAAAAAAATGATTGGTCCTGATTTGAATTCTGTAGATTCTGGCTCAGGGCAGAGATTACTTTCATTCTAATTTTGGGAACGTAGATCATCTTGTATTGTTATATCTTTTATTTAATTTACAGACTACCACGTGACTTGAGTTGAGGGCACACCTGCACACATAGTAGTCTATATCAGGCTGTTCTCATACAATGTTCGTAGCTTCACCTATGAAAAGTAATGCACTGTAATTTTCCTAAACCTCAGTAGTTTTGTTGCCTAAACCTAACCAAGTCAATATTTTCCTATAAACCTATAACTAAGTAATTGTGTTGCCTAAACCTAAGTAGTTTTGTTGCCTAAACCTAACTAAGTAGTTTTGTTGCCTAAACCTAACCAAGTAGTTTTGTTGCCTAAACCTAACCAAGTCGATCTTTTCCTAAACCTAAGTAGGTTTGTTGCCTAAACCTAACCGAGTAGTTTTGTAGCCTAAATCTAACCAAGTAGTTTTGTTGCCTAAACCTAACCAAATAGTTTTGTTGCCTAAACCTAACCAAGTCGATCGTTTCCTAAACCTAAGTAGACACGTCTCTCTAGCAGAGACACCCTGTCTATAACAACGGAACACTCAGCAGAAACCATGGTTAATAAATTGGCAAAGTATTAACAAGTTAGTGGAGTATTGTTAGCTGTGAAGTAAAAAAAAAGGCTAGGCAGGTATGCTAGGCTAGACAAAACACAGGGCTAATATAAACAGCAGAAGCTGGCGTTACCGCTGTTAGACGTTTCAGAATAAATAACAAATCGAGAATATTGTGGACTAAATACAGAGAGAGTAACAGAGTAGATATGTAAGGGATTGATGGATTAAGTTAGCACAGAAAATCAATAAGGATAAAGAGTGAGCAACGGAGCAGTATGCAACCTCATGGAAATTTTGGGGAGTGCGTCACAGGAAGCTGGCCCGTCACTCTTCCACACAGTGATAATCGGGTGACATCAGGTGTTTAGTGCAGCATGACAGTGGGACTGCTTTTCCAAGTCACGATGCCTGACTTTTAAAAGTAGATGTGGCGTCTGAAATTAATCATAAAAGATTTCTTCCTCCTCTTTGGTGCCCCTGCAGCTGGAGGCACCCCTGGCAATCGCGTACTGTAGCTCACCAATATAAAAACAGCCCTCAGTGATTGCATAAGAAAAAAAACGAATTCAGGTTTAAGAATCTGGAATATTTGAACATGACAACATCCTCATCTCCACAATCCACATACAAGATCTACATAAACAAAATTAAGCTTTTGCTGGCAGATTCCACCACGACACAGATGCATCAAACAGGTGGCGGGCATTTTAATGAGCAACATACTTCAAAAATTGAGATTGTCAGGATATTGCCGGAGTGAGAGAAAAAAAAATCAAAACAAGTTTCAAGTGGTGTCAACGCGAGGAGAGGAAGTGACATTTGTGACAAGTTGTTTTTTTTTGCGAATGAAAAAGAAACCGGGTCCAGCTGTGAATAAAATCTGACTACATCTTGAAACAAGATAAACAAATGTTTAACAGCAGGAGTAAAGTGGGCTTTTGGCTGTCTTCCTCCTTGTATCCTAACTTATATACTTTCACTTTCCAGAGGCTGTTAATGGCGGCAGAATGAAAAGAGGACAAGCAAGGACATCTGTGACAGGAAACTGACTGACTCCACAGCTTTTTTTAAATACTCACATGGCCTTCCCACCAGTGGCCAAGAGCAAATGGAGGCAATATTGCGAAACTGGAATTACACCAGAGAATGCATTTTTTTTGTGCGAGTAATGTCAGGAATTTGAGCAACCTATTCCTTAATGTACATTGCAAACATTAGCAACACAAAGCGCTCTAATTGCTTGTTGCAAACTCTTGGCCCGCGCCTCATTTCAAGGTTGCATTCCCCGGCTGTATTTAAACTTTGAAAGTGACATTGAACAATTTCATTTTACAGCACGTAGCTACAGCCGGCTGAATTCTTGCTTCCGCTGATGAAGTGCCGCCAATGTACCTTCTCTTCCTCAACAATCTCCTTTGGATGACTTCTTCTTTTCTTTTTCAACCCCAACCCCACCCCTCTTAAGTGACACCCATTAATCACATTAGGTCTTTGGGAGAATTGTCTGCCGAGCGTCAAGTCTTGGCTGACCCCAACATTTGGAGAGTGAAGATAAAGACGTTGCACTGACAGCTCTGAAATAGCCCCTTTTTTCCGCAGGTCAGCGTTCAGGGGAATATGAATATTATTATACATAAAAAGAGGGGGGAAAACAATTGAGTTCTTACTTCAGAGGACTTGGATGACATTGGGAATTCTCAGTGTTTTCTGCTGCTGTGGATAGATTGCCCGGGTAGGTTTCAAATTAACGGATTGGTGGCAAAAAGCTTCATTTGGCGACTAGATGTAGCGACTGCAAATGCAGGCTTTAATAAGATCATCATTAAAGTCTATCTCCCTAATATTATTGCTATATTAGTTAGTCTTTGCCTGTCTAGAAAGCAAGCATCTCCTGACATCCAGGCTAATAAAATACCCAGAGAATCCAGCGAATGTGCAGATCAACGGTGATTGTTTTTAATATTGGACTCTTTAATTTCTGAAAGCATTGAATATTATGGCGCTCTTTGTGAGTCTACATTCCAATCAAAATGTCTCTCTGAATGGGAACTAACATCATTGCCCTTAATGTCACGTAACATTATCAGCTCTGTGGTTTAGCACAATGGAGCCATTGTGTTCTGTGGTGAGGGGGGCTTATCAGTGAAAGACAGGAAAGGAGAAAGGAGAGAATGAATAGAATAAAAAGTAAATTCAATCTCTGTTTAGCAAAGGAGAGATTTCTCAAAATAGTTCTCCTTCACAATGCTGGATTCAGACACCTTGGTCTTGACTGAAATAAAAAAAAAAAAAAAAAGAAATCAATATATATATCCTCAGTGTTTGTTTTAACACCAATTGTGTACTTTTTTGGGTCAGAATTGTAGCAAAATATTAAGTTTAACTACCGATATTGTTAGTCGTTGCTACGTTATTCTGCAACTTCGTATGTAAGTAGTAAATTATGGTCCCATTTAGGGTCAAATAGACCATAAAGCACGGTATGCAGTAGGGCGGGGCTACCTTGTGATTGACATGTCGCCACTACGGTGTTGTCCGGTCTTGGTATTGTCTGTGTTTTCATCTTACAACTTTAACCCTTCCACAGTGTGTTTTCACTTCATGAAAGTTATTTATAACCTTTATGATCGCCTGAAAATGTCCTAATCAGCGTTTGGTTGTAGTTAGCTCCACCCTCTCGTGTAACTTCTGGTTCCAAGATGGCGACGGCCAAAATGACAAACTTCAAAACGGCAGTCCACAAACCAACTACTACGTCCACTTCATATACACAGTCAATGTTCGAAACTAGGGATTGACATTTCAAGCAAAAATACTATTCGATATTCACTGGGAATTATTCGACCACGCTTCAAATAGGGCTTGTTTAAAATTACTGGAACAGTAGAATGACTAGCCAAGACTGTTTTCGTGAGTTTTATTTTGTTTCTGTCGAGTTTGACAAGACAATAGTCGCATAAAGTATTTGATTTTTTATAATTTGACTTTTCAAAAAGTTTGAAAATCATGACCCATCCCTATGCGAAACACGGAGTAACATACACTGCTGAGGTTACAGGACGACCTGTTGCTGTGAGTTATATAGATTTCCCATATCTAGGCCCATGAAAGAGAGACAGCTAATGCTAGCTAGGGTCCCTCAACTCAGCAGGTGTTGAAAGGACATGAAGGAAAAGTAACGTCCAATGGGAACCAATGCTAATGTTAACGTTAAGTTAGTGGAAGCAAATTAGCCTAGCTTGCTAGCAGCCACTTCCCATGTGACATACAAACTATCAACCTGTGCAAGGAAACGCCCAATCAGAGGTTTTAAAGTCACATTTAAATGACATCTTAAGCTTCTGTATTGTGACATATTCAGAGTGACATGGAATATGTGGGCAGCGTTTAGTTACAAGAGGGAGGACGATGGTGAAATAAATGGAAATGTAAAGAGTCTTTTGCCAACTAAAATCCAAACACACATCCTCCTCCAATGATGTTGCTCTGCTAGCTACTACGAAGGGAAGGGTAAAAAAAACATGGATACATGACTGAGTTTGACATTAAGAGCCTGGCAACCACATGTTGTGAAGTGAATGCAATGGAACGGTTGAAAGAGAATGCAACATCTATTAGCTGAATCTTATCAATGTTATCAATAGCACCTTTAAAAGACTAAAAACTAAAGACTTTTTTTGACATAAATTTGGCAGATCAGGATTACATCTTGGAAATTATTTCTAATTACATTGTGTCTTTAAGCTTAGGTGCTCTCTCCACAGATATATCAACACATTTTTTTAATGCTTTTAGGAAAAAAATGGAAAATATTCACAATAGCTGCAGTATCATCATAGTTCATATTTTCTTACACATAAAAGTGAGGGGAATTCAAATTTCAGTTCAAATGTAAGTGAAATTTGGATAATATGTGATTATGATGGTTCTTTGTTTCATCCTTAATGACACAAGTTCAACCGGAGCTCACACTACATATTTCCATGTTTGTTCCTCTTGTAGTTTGTGTTTCCAGGCAGATATATGGAGAGTTATATCTGCACAGACAGATGGAGAAAACCGTCGTGGAGCTCCTGAAGGTAAAGATGCCAGGTCTGATCAGGCTGAATTCTGCAGCCCGTGGGGGGGAAATGATGTACAGCTCCATTCGGGTTTTGTTTTGCTCATTGGTGTCAGGCAGGTACAGTGCTGGAAACTCCCTCAGAATCTGACCTCCCTGACGGCAGATTTCAGATATTTCGTGAAAGTTAAAAATACCTCTGTCGTGGACAAACCACATCTTTTTCTGGCACCGACTACGTTGTGTGTTGTAAACCTCATGCGCACATTATGAGCTCTTCTGGTTTTGACCTGACAACAGAGCGGGGGAACAAGGACGCGAGTACAAAAAAACAAACAAAAAAAAACAAATCAAATGTCAGCAGAGCTTAGTTCTGATCAAACATCCTGTCCCAACTGATAGCGCCCCCGGACGCGCGAGCCGCTCGGGAACTGGCTGTAATTGAAAATGAGCAAAAAAAACAAGAAAATCAAACAAAACTCTGGTGCTCTCATGCATGTCTGATTGAGAAAAAAAACAAAAACAAATGGGCACTAAAAACCTGCTTTTAAATAACCCATAATTGCACACATGTATGTTTGGATATTCACAGACACCAGCGTCGATACGACCGCATGGGAAAAATTAGTCAACAGAAGCTTATCGCTTTCCAAAAGATCCTTAAAAAAGGCCTTGAAGCTCAGCTGTATCCCATTTTTGAAGACAGAGATTAATTGCCTCTTTTCCGCCCCGACAGTAATCCTTGAAACTGCCTCTGCTTGGTGCAACAGCATCTCTTCTCACACACACACACACACCAAGGATGCCACCACATAAAGTCAAACAGGCCCTCCCCTACCACACACACACACACACACACACACACACACACACACACACACTCACACACACACACTCACACACACACACGCTTTACTACATCACTAATATCCAGCCCATTAGCACTTAAAAGCCAGCATCCAGAATGACTTTAAGTCTCGCAGGCGTTTGAAGTATTACAGAGTCACAGTCGTGTGAGTGGCAGGAAGCACGGAAAGCAACAATGATGCTTTCGCTCGCGTTGCTCAGCTCGGAGTTGTTAATCTCACAATGCAGGGAGAACTGGTAGCTTGGGTAGGGCGAGTCTTAGCATGTGTGGGTTACCGCTCCGTCTCCAGCTCTTAATACCTCGCGGAATAAAAACAGCCTACACGTGTTGTTTCCCTGTGATATTTGCAGGTCTTTACGAATCAAACCAGCACGCCGCGCTTTTAATTAATTTCCCTGTCTTTGTTGCACAAACAAGACCGTGCCGTGTTGCAGAATGGCAGCATATGGCGCGCTCCGTTTTCAGCAAATCCTCGAGAATCCAGACCGGCGTGGGATTTATGAATGTAACAGATGAGGTTTTGATGATTATGAGGTTGCTGATGGTCGTCGGCACTAGGAAAAGGTTGTGCCTTCGACTTCGGCGGCGCAGCATATGCTGCCCGCGGATAGCGGAGAGGTCATCCAGATCTTCTGCCAGCGCCAGCCATTTCATTACGCCCAACAGATGGCTGCGGGGATTTTATCATTAATATATCCTTCTGCTGAATCTTTTTTTTCATATTCTAAAAGTTATCAAATTGACACAGTCTCGTCACGGGTGACATTAAACGCATCACTTTTGAGTTTCCGCTTTCATGGAAATGAGACTTAAGTAGTCAAATGATATTACTGACTTTTTGACCAAAATGAGCATCAAGCTTGTGGTTTGCACATAAAACATAATGTGTCTCAAGATTAATGGGGATTAAGGGTACAGGATGTTTAGAGATGAATCAAAGGCTCACTGGGAATCACTCAGAGCTTTTACAAACCGAATCCTCACTCGGCAATTAACTTTTATACGCGCTGAGGACACGGCAGATTTTGATTCAGGCTGAAATTACTATGCACCAATACCGGATACCGACTCAAACATCGGGTTGCACTTCTATGTTTATATACTATATACATTATAGGTTTTAACAGGTTCCTTTTAATTTTGAAGATTTTTTACCAAGTTGCTGGTGCATGTACTTATTATTTTAAGAATAAATAATAATTCAGTAAATGTATATTTATGTATTTATTGTAGGGCTGTCAATCGATTCAAATATTTATTCGTGATTAATCGCAAATGAATCGCATGTTTTTCATCTCTTCAAAATGTACCTTAAAGGGAGATTTGTCAAGTATTTAATACTCTTATCAACATGGGAGTGGACAAATATCATTGCTTTATGCATATGTATGTATATATTTATTATTGGAAATCAATAAACAAAACAAAACAATGACAAATAGTGTCCAGAAACCCTCACAGGTACTGCATTGAGCATAAAAAAATATGCTCTTATCATAACATGGCAAACTCAAGCCCAACAGGCAACAACAGCTGTCAGTGTGTCAGTGTACTGCCTTGACTATGACTTGCCCCAAAACTGCATGTGATTATCATAAAGTGGGCATGTCTGTAAAGGGGAGACTCGTGGGTAACCATAGAACCCACTTTCATTCACATATCTTGAGGTCAGAGGTCAAGGGACCCCTTTTGGAAATGGCCATGCCAGTTTTTCCTCGCCAAAATTTAGCGTAAGTTTATAGCATTATTTATCCTTCTTGGTCATAACTTTGACAGCACTAATTTATTTGTTACATTTTGTTTTACAAAGTTAAGAAAGCAATGTATAAGTAAAGCCTGATGTTGTCTTACACATGAAATAATGATCCCAGTGACTTCCACACAGTGAGGCATACAGCTTATTAAATAAACACTGGTATCGGATCGGTACTCCGTATCGGCCGATACCCAAAGCCCAGGCATCGCTATCGGGACTGAAAAAGTCGGGTTGGTGCATCCCTAGAAATTACGACACTCGGCGCCCGTCTGCGCTGAAATCAGCCACAGCGATTTCCCTACCACCACGGCGCCGTGTCGCCGCTGCATTGGCACTGATTACAAGGCCCCCATTGACCTGCGGCGCCTGCCCTTTCTGTCCTCCAATGATGGGCGCCGCGTGAATAGGGTGTAATCAATCTTTGATCCAATCAGAGGTCGGTGTCTTGATGAGTGACAGAGAGGTCTCTGTGGGGCTCTCGTGAGGCCGGAGTTAAAGTTAAAGGGCTCCCAGGGGGACCAGAGGCCACGACAAAGAGAAGCTCTGAACAGCGGTGAATCACTGAAATGAATATCTCCCCTTTTCTGTCCATCACTGCTGCTGCTGCCAAAAGAGGTGGTTTTACAACAGTATGTTAAATGTTCAATTTGAATGCATGAAACTAGCAGTTGCCAGGGATACTTTTAAGGTGTTAAATGCATATGTTTTCACCTCGAACTGTCATTTCAAAGCCTAAAAACAGATACACAAGAACATATCAACAAATGAAACTATACGTGAGAGTTGTTGTCACCAGTGTTTCTCAAAATTAATCTATTTCACACAAATCCTGTTACCTTCTGCTGCAAAGATGTTGCTACTTCTGTTTGCACTTTAAAGAACAGTGCTTGCCATCTTTTGTGCAACCCAGCAGCTTTCTAAATTTAACATACAGCACAGCCAGGGCACAGTGAAAAGTACAGCAACCAATGAGGCTTGCAAAAAGTAATTTATCCGTGCTAAAAATGCCACAAATAGCACCTTTAAACTTAACACAACTGGGTGGATAAGTTTTTCCGAGTGTGTCCGCATGCACTTAAAAGTTTTAAAAAGCATTTGTTTGCAAAGTCTGACGCGCTGCCGTAATGGACTAGAAGATGTTGACTTGGACGGCACTGTGTTCAAATGACAGAGACCTTCAGCTGAATGAATGAGCCTTGCAGAACCTTGAGTTACCTCGTAACAAAATGGCTTTCATTCTTTGCAGATAGCTCGGTAACCGTGAGTGCTGGCACACGGCACAAAGCCAGGAATTCTTTGCAAAAAAGAATTATATTGTAACCTCTATTATTCTGTATGAAAAAGGGATTAAAAGACATTCTTTCCTAATGGTGTAAACATTGAAATCAGTGATGGTGTGTTTCTTTGGAAGCAATGTGTCTCTAAGTGCTTCAGACGAGGACAGATAATACCATAAAGATAGTTGCTTTGTTAAACTATGTGGTTTAAAATCTACTTTTTTTGATTCTGAGCATTAGCAATTGTATCCCATCTTTTGCTTAAAATCAAGGCATCTTTACCATTCTTATTTTTTAAATGGAGCCGTATAAATAAACCGTTTTCTGGTTTTGAAAAGTCAACTCCTCCAAGTGAACAGTAGATGGTGGTAGTAAACATTTTACCTGCATCTGGGACAGGGAGAGCACACTGTCAGACTGAATACCTCCCTCAAACTGAACATTTTATTGTTGTGTTATTAGTTATTTTGTTTTGGAAAATTGTAAGTCTTAATTTATTATTCTAATGAGGTTATGAGAAATGAACAATGCTACTTCAGTTACAGTTTGAACACATCTGCATGTCTTGTTTCATTCTCTACATAAAAAAGGTTACCTCTATTCACCCCTGTGTTAACATTTTCCAGGGATCAAAGACAAGTGTCATTACTTTGCCGTTACTCAGAATAACAATCAGGCATGAAGGCTACACAGTGTTCGACAAAACGCGGGGAAGGGAGAAGACAGAGCTGCTAAATCCCCCCCAAAGTGAAGCTCATCACCTCCTCTTCTCTGGAGCTCTAGTCTTTCATCAGGCAGGGTTTATCACTGCGTCAGAGACCGGCGGTGTTTGAAGTTTCAAGCTCTCCCCCCCCCCCCCTTCCTCGCTAAACCGCACATCGAGGTGAGCAGCCCGAGACGGTGCCCGTCAAAATGGACGAAGGAGGAAACAGCACGGCTGTCGTTCGACATGCCAGACATGCGTGAACATGGGTGGAGTTTGTCTTTCTGACAGAATGCACAGGCATACGGCGATGGAGAGAGCGCATGTAGTTTCTCAAGCGCATGGGGATGAAAGCACCGTCGATGGAAATTAAAGCTGGCAGATCAATAACTGTGGGAACCAAAGCCCCGTCAGAGACAATACAGTACAAACTCCTGATGTAATCTACACTGAAAATGTTACATTTATACCTAGTAGTGAAATTTATATTCATAAACAGCCATTCTGCTTGGGAAAAAAAATGCTGTTTTAATAACAACACCCCTATTCTCCTATGGATTAAATTAATTTGTAACCAAGTATGACATACCAAAGGTCAAGGATCACATCATGTCTCACACTTACAGTCAGGATTTACTTTTTCTGTATTTTAGCCAAAACCCACAGCTTAAAGCTTCTATATTCAATAATTTTAAATTGACAATGACGTAGTGATGAACCCGAAGAAAATGATCACAGACTCTGTAGTTTCTCTCAGCTCTCTTAGCATCTTTCAGCTCATTGTTTTGGTTCGCTCTCACCGCTCTCATCATCTTTTCCAGGCGCAGCAGGCAAAAAAGCTCTAAAAAAACACTGAATGTACGCTACCTGCTCAGCAGCAAACAGCAGACAGAAACCGTAGAGACTAGCTGGTGAACATGGTGGAGCATTTAGCAGCTAAAGAGCCAGATATTTCCCTTAGAAGGTGGTTGAGACCAAAAACAGAGCTACAAGAGAGTGAATATTGGACTTACAGTCAGCCAGAAACACGTGTCTGTGTGTTGGAAACCATTATAATTTGATAATATGTCAATGTTATGTTGACAGATTGTTTTACGCTGTCCCCAAGTGGTCAAAAATATATGAAGTTAGATTAAACCAAGTAGTTTAATTACCTAAACTACTAAAAATGTAGTTGCCACAAGTGCTTATTGAAGGAAAAATTAATTGAAAGGTAGCCTATAATATGCAACAGTTGTCAGTTGCTGTTTGTAAACTCACGGCATTCAAAGTTGGCCTCTCCTCCTCAGCTCAACGAGCGAAGGAGGGGGAGAGAGAGAGAGCGGCGATGGTTGAGCGAGCTATAGAGTGAATGAAGAGAGGGAGCGGCGATAGTGAGAACAAAACTGTTAACCAGAGAAATAAGATGTTATTTTCTGATTATTTCACGGCGGATGCGTTCTAAAGCACAAATAAACACAAAACTAACTCCGAACAAGCCTGCGGCAAGGTGCCGAGTTGCCAGATTTTGAATGAATGCAGCCGAAGGGCATGCTTCTTCCAGGCCTCGATATCAGACACCGAGGGGCGTGACAAAGCGGTGGTATTTATATATATATATATATATTTTATATATATATATATATATTTTTTTTATATATATATATATATATATATATATATATATATATATATATATATATTTTTTTTTAGGAAATTCTTGCATATTATACCTTTAACAATGTTGATAATGACTATTTTACAGATAAATTTACTATAAACATTCTGCTTATTAGAAGTATCTCCAGAAAAGGTTTGCAGAGGTGGCCATGAACCACAACATCCCAAGTTAGCGTCTGGCCGGGGACCTTTGTTGCATGTCATTCGCCATTTCGCTCTACTCTCATTTCTACTAGCAACATCCAAATAAAGGCCCGAAATGTCCCCAAAAAATATTTTTAAAAAAGAAAAGATAATTTTTGCGGTAAATGCGCATACATTCATTATGAACGTTTTTGTAATATGTTGATTGAAAAACATTGAATATCTAAATCTGAACTCCAATATGTTTCACTATTCAGAAAAACACGTACACACAGTTAAAAAAAAAACATGAACAAAACATTAATACTGCTCTGTCTTTCTATATGACAATGCTTTCCTTTCAACTTATGAGATAATAACAAAACTGGCTGGGGACAACCCTCTCTGTCCTCATGTTTCTGGTCTCTCTATACTGTCACTTCTCAAATAAAGGCAAAAAAATACTCCCTGCAAACACTCTTCAGACAGCTTAAAGTGTTCTGTTTAAAGCTGTACTGTATGTATACAAAACAAAGGCCCAAAAGCATCTCCATGCGTGTCTTTGAATTGACAGAGCTGAGGGATGGTAAACTGTCAGGGGAATTCTCTCTTTTGCCTCTTTAGTTGAAATTGATTTCTTCAAAGGCGACTGTTGTTTTTTAATTAAAACACTGAACTGGCTAATTGTGAAATTGATTCAGGTTTGTGTTTTTCACTGTGTAAGGCAATATACTGTTGCCCTCAGTGCTATCTGTATTTATCAGAGAAAGTAAAGCTGCTTTCACTCTCTGCCTGTCGCGCTCTTTTTCTAATTCCTGTGACACACACATATCCACGAGCACACGCAAACACACAGACTGTTTAATGCTGTAATCCCGCAACTTGTCAAAATGTTTTGGAAGTTTCTCAGTAAGCTATACGTACAACTGACAGTACGAGAGTCTTTAACTCACCGCAAACCCTGTAAGCTCATCCTCAAAGTAGCTGCAAAGTCTGCACCAACAACAGGATTAAACGTCGGACCAATCCGAACTTCAGGAAGTGATTTGCACTCGGTTTACATGTTGCTTCTCGGGAGCACGGACAATTGAGCTATAATTGTGCGCGATGTAGACGTATTCATGATGAACTTATTGTACTTCTCCCCCTGCCAGTAAGATTTATGTCGCGCCCGAGATGAAATTTCCCTTAGAAAACCGCATGACAAACCTCCACATCCGTCTTCTTTCTTGAGGGCTAAAGTTACCTTCAGAGAGAGAGAGAGAGACGCTATATTTCAGCGGGGCGTTTTGCCACTGGATTAATCATTAGGCCTTAAATTATTCATCCCTTATCCAATCTTGAAGAACTGTCCTCAGCTCAATGTAATTCCATAATTTTTGCCAAGAAAAATGGCCCCTTATGACGCCGCCTGGGGTATCCTGGCAAAGGTCCACACGCTTACGACGGTCTCTGCACAGCAGTTCCTCTCAGCCATTTAGCAACATTATTTTATTATCCAAAAATACATAAGGTAATACAAGGTTCACACGTGCGAGCCACACAGTCAGTAATTACTGTAAATTACATATACACAAACTCCAATCCAGGCCACAGATTTATTTTTCCTTTTAGGTGCTCCTGAGGCAGAAATAATCTCATTGGTGGAATTAAAATCTAGGATTTACCCAAACAGCAGGCTAAGTAATTAGACTGAACCCCAGTGACAAAAGAGAAGAGTTGTCTGTATTACAAACCTATTCTTTTGCTACAAACTTTAAAAAAAATATGTGCCTAGGTTAAGTAAGATAATTAGGCTAACTTGTATCCGCTGCCCCGAAATGGCTAAATGATCAGTTATTGCAGCTTTTATTATTAATTTCACATTTTCAAACAGCGTATAAAGAGAGTAGAGAGAAGAGCCACAAGTGAGTCGCTGAGACGTTCAGCTCACAGCCACACTGGCAGCGAGACTGTCTGCAGCAGCCTAAAATGATTTAGTGGCTTGTATTTGGTGTTACATTTTTCCTGCCAAAAAAAGCCAAAAGTCTTTTCTTTTATTATTTTTTTTATTTAATGCTTAATTCACTTTTGGGTCACATAGGCCTGAATAGGGACGTCATGAGAATCGATGCTTCGGTACCAAGTAGATGCCAAAATTCCAAAAAACGTGACGGTACTCGTTTTTCTATAGTACGGATGTACCGTCAGAGCTCAGGACTAACGGCGTCCCGGGGATGATAGAAATTGTGTTTGGGATGCAGTAAACTCACTATCGACGCGTCCACCCTATTTTCCCCCGATAATGCTAAATTGCAAACAACAAATCCGCGTTGAGATCGGCAGGACGAGAGCTAGTTAACGTTAGCTGTTAGCTCTTTGCAGGACTGTGCTGCTTAGCAGCTGCTAACAGCTAACTAGCTCTCGTCCTGCCGATTTCAACGCGGGAGGTTACGTTATGATGCGTTCAGGCTCTATTCTTTAAAAAATGTGTATTGGGCGAAGGTAAATTCAAATCTTATGATGTGTTCAAATGTAATCTAGGAAAATTTAGTTTTTCGGTGAGAAATTTGAATAAATACAGTTGTTTGAAGGAGATGTTTTCACAGTAATATAAAATAGATAATAGAGAGGGAATTAGGATGACTTCCTAACAAAAACCAAACAGTAATAAAAGAGTGGATGTTGAAGTACGTGGGATTTATTATTTTAACTTTTGTACCGTGGCATGTCACTGGTATTGGTTAGAGGTCGACCGATATGTTTTTTTTATGGCCGATGCCGATGCCGATTTTTTACAGAATCAGGACAGCCGATGGCCGATATATGATGCCGATCTTTTTTTTGCCGATATTTTTGGCTGGTTTTCTTTTTTTCCTCCATCTGATAAAATATAACAGCTTAATAATAACAAATAATACACAAAATTTCTTAACTTAAGTAAACATTTATTGAACAACACTTATGGTCTGTCTCTCCAATTTGCACTTTGTGTCTGCATTGCAGTGCATATTTTATTTTGTGCATGATGGTTAATAGTAGTAATAGTACAGAGCTCAAAACCTTTTAAGCACCTTTCCAAAACTGTCCTAAAGCATGTTTTTATTTATGTTTGTTGACAGACACTGTTATAAGCTATATGGCCATAATCTAATTGATTAAAAAATAATAATAACTTTGTTCACTCTAGGGATGTCAATAATTAACCGTTTAACCGTTAACCGACGTTAAGAACTTTAACCGATTAACGCTATCGGTTAAAATATATATTAATAATGAATTACAAAGCTGAGAAAAACTCAGAGGATCGGCTCGTCTCTTTAACCAGAAAAGCTGGTCCACCTTAACAGTCCACCTTAAGAGGCGGAGCCGGAGTTGCAAGATACGGGAAGTTGTCTCCGGTCTCTAGCTGAGCAGAGCGAGTTGTAGCCTCGTAGCATTTATCCACCGACAAATAAACAGTACACACACTTTCTGCTACACTTACGTTCACACCAACAACGAACCCCCACTCCCCGCCGCCACACACATACAGTCTGTCGTACACTCGCAAAAGTTACGCTGCAATGACAGAGCGGCGGCGAGCACGAAGCTAGCAGCAGAGCTACAGCTGCTAACGTAGCACAAAAACACACTCGCTATGGTTAATCTGGGCAGACAGAGTATCGTTACGCCGGGCAGACACAGCGGACAATCTGCTAAACTAAATGTGTGGTGGAGACTTTTACATGTCCGCGACACTAAACGCAGCACACAGGAACAACAACACTGGGCTGCCCGCAGATGTGCCTGTTTACTAATCGGTTTAATATGCTCAGGCATCGGCCGATGCGGATTATGAAAAAATGTAAAAAAATCGGCCCGATTAACCGGTCGACCTCTAGTATTGGTATCGACTACTAAATGTCTGGTATCGTGACATCCCTAGGCCTGAATGTACTCTAGTACATACAGGCTGCCATACACAGACACAGAGCAGAGTACAATACTAACCAGTATGCCAATGTCCCATCCATCAGGCCTATTTTTTATTTACCTCCCTTTTCGTGTCATTCAAGAGTTACAAGAGATAGTAAGAGTTGAGAGTTAGTTATACACCATAAGGGATTCATTTGAGCCATCTTTCCTCCAGTCTGATGTTTCCACTGGTGCAAATCTCTCATCACTGACCTGTTCCTTTGAGGAGGCGCAGTGAGACGCCGCGGGGGTTCGGGTCCGGGGGACAGACAACGACAGCGCCGCGCAACCCCGCTCACGCTGTTAAATCTGCTGGGAAATTAATCCCTCGTTTGTTAGTTGCACACATACCAATTAATCAGGGCCCTCTCGGCGCGACGGCTAAACGGTTGGAGTTTAGAATAATAAGTCAAGGAGTCAAGCGTGGTTATTCCCGCCAAGCACTTTAAGACTTCAATCAACTGTCCCCTCTGCTGCTCTCCCGTGGAGACACACACACACTCACACACACACACACACACTCACACACACACGCACACGCACACACACGCACACACAGATGATTTAGTCCTCCCAATGAGGCATCATAAATCACACTTGTGAGCCAATAAACGGCTCTGCTTGGCCATCTCTGAACCTTCCAAAGGCACTGTTAGCCTTCCTGTCATGTTAGCGCTACAGAGTAATTAACAAGATGTTTCTGCAGGGAGGGAAAAAAAAAAAAAGTGCCGCTAACACACATTTCGCTCGAGTGTGTTGAGTGTATTGCCATGGTTACGCTCATATCTGAGCGAGTCAACAAGAGTTACACACTACACCGTGCAGGTTTCACTTGCTTTTTTTTTTTTTTGAATTATTTCGCTACAGAAGTGTTAAGACAACCGCATCCCGCCGTGTAGTATCTGACTCCGCCGGCTCCGTATTTAACTTCGGGTGATTGGGCAGATTTTCCGGCGCTATGATACCCCCAAAAAATGCCAGCTGCGGAGCATGCGAAGAATGATTGAATAAACATTGAGATGTCATCCCAAACAAAGAGCGAGCAAGCCCACAAATCTCAGTGCTGAGAGGAAATCATTCTCACCTAAATCCCACCGAGACTAAAAAGGATTCGGGGATTACAGCGAGCGCTCACTTAGCTTTAATCAAAGTGCAAAGCCGTGCAGGCTGGTGTTGTCCTTGTTAGACGTTTAAGCGAGGAAGGAGTTGGGTTGGAGCGGCGCTGCAACACTTAGTTTAATCAGTCTGGTGAGGAATTACTTCCATACTTTTAACTTTAGCAACAGAAACATCTCCCTCAGACGTATTTTAGCTCACCTGGTGTACTAATCTTTGCACATTTTCTCAAAAAATTTCACCCTTTCCCTTGTGCATCTTTTGCAGGCAAGAATACTCCCATCTGATCATCTCCACCCTCAATTTCCCAAGCTCATGTTTTGCGCTGCTGGTTGTTTAAAGTGTTTTTGACGTCGCCTTGTTATCCTGGAGCGCCACGTATAGCGTGTGATCTCCATATAGAAAGACCGTGTGCTTGTTCTCTATGAAGCGATGAAAAGGCGGTGTATTTATGCATACGTCTGTTCTCGCTACGGCAGAGAGCGCATGTGTTTTCACTTCCCATCTCCATCACACTCCGCTCCTCCTTTACCCCCGCATCATTACACTGTGCTTTAATCCCCGGTTTCCCCTCTTTTTTACCCACAGTTCCCCCCGGGGATGTGACTTATGCTGCGCCGCCTCTCTGTACATACAGCACAGCTAACGCTGAGGACAGGAGGCAGTGTCTTGTCTTTGGTTCTTCAGGGAGCGGGGGAGAGACAAGGGGAAGCCCTGAAGCTGTCTCGCAGGTACAAAATAAAATAAATATGGATTATGGCAGGGCAGGGAGTGCGTGTAGGCAGCAGGTACCGGAATAACACTCGTGTGAAAATGAATGGCTGTGGAAAGGTTCGGTTACAAATCACTTTTTTGGGGATTTGTTCCCGTTTCAAACTGAAAAATAGATATTGCCTATTAGGTTTTAAGTGTTTTTTTTCTATCAAGGCAATATCATGCTGCCTTTACTTAAAGGGAAATTCTGGTATTTTTAAACCTGGGTCTTTTTTCTCACAATTGAGCAGTCACCATAACTCCTACCTGGCTCTATCTGTTTGGCGACGCCGGGAACCTGCTTGACATCCTCCTGGATCCACCTTCTCACATACGTTCACATTATATGTATTATTTTTTTGTCATATGGATTATCTATGTTGTATTTTCATTATGCCGTTACTCTGTACACACGCCATTTATAGCATGTCCGTCCATCCTGGAAGGGGGATCCCTCCTCTGTTGCTCTTCCTGAGGTTTCTTCCATTTTTTTCCCTGTTAAAAGGGGGTTTTTTTTGGTTAAGTTTTTCCTTATCCGACGAGAAGGTCGCACTGTGAAGGACAGAGGGTGTCGTATGCCGTACAGATTGTAAAGCCCCCTGAGGCTGATTTATTATTTGTGATTTTGGGCTATACAAATAAAATTGACTTGACATTGTCGCCTCATACTGGAATTTTAATTTAAATACTGAACAGTAGGTCTGCTGACTTTCTATGACCATGGAAACATAAAAACAGTCAGTCAAACTACAACCACCACTCCTACTACTGCCACTTTTTCCAAAAGTGCAGAGCTGCTCTCACTCAGTCAACACTCAAACAGTCGCAGTGCTGCCTTCAGCCTGCCAGCAGCTCTCAGACTTCCCGGCTCAGCGGTGTGAACTTCCTCCCGGCCTCTCACTCATTAGCAGGGTAACCCATATTGACCATGACAATGTTTCAGGCCTGAGATTAGGCCCAACCTCTTCAAAGGGAACTCTGGCGGATAGCAGGGCTGAAAGTGATCAGGCTGCACTGGACAAGAGGATCACTTTTAATGAGTCTCCTCTCTGTTCCCACTAACCAGGCAGCTGCTGCACCTGAAACACTGCCCTCCTGTCCTGTCCGCTGGGATACAAGACTGATTTTGAGCCTGGTGGGACTGGGAGGAAGGGGAGGTTCACTCCAAATACTACAACTTTCTTTCAGAACTGGGCGCAGCAGGAGCTCTCAGTGGATCACTAAATAGTGTACAATATGTACTTTGCACAGCTGCACTGTACACCTGCACGTGACCTACAGCATTTTACGGGTCATCAACTCTCTCATTGCTCATTCTCTCTGTAAATGTAATTATACACTCATTTATCATGGAACAGGTGCTCAAGGAATAAAACATGTCCTATACATTATTTTTATCCTCTTGCACCACCAAAGCACACCAGTATAAAACAAAGAGGAACATTGCCATGACAGTCATTAAGACATCACTTCACTATAAAAAAATTAATTGTTTAATCGCAAAGACCAAGACATTTATCACCTTTGAGGGTGAGCAGCCTAGCTAGCTGTATCTTATACTAGGACTTGAAAAAATCAGGTTCAAATTCAAACTAACAAACAAATTTGAATGCAAATGCTAATCAGTTCATCCTTGAGTCCAAGTGGACCTTTGTACCAAATTTAAAGAAATTCCCTCCAGGCGTTCCTGAGATAGCGCGTTCACAAGAATGGTCTTGGATGGACAGATGTACAGACAGGCGGACAGACGGATAGACAATCTGAAGCATAATGTCTCCGGCCACGGCTGCCGCCAGCACAGACGCATAAAAATCTAGGGCTGTCCTTGATCAAAGAAATTCTTAGTCGACTAACTCTCACACGATTTATATAGAGTATAGATCCCCAAATAGCCCATGAAATAAGGAATAATCCCACAACGTTATTCATTCAACATGAATTATTATTATTTATTCTCAGACGGATATCGCTGTTTGTTGTGTGTAGAGGTGCGTGTTTGTACAGCAGTTCAACAGCTGGACTGAAACAGGGGAGACGAAGACACACAGACAGAAGAACATGTCAGCCTGCAGTTTCACCACAAAGAATCGCACAAAAGCACCACTTTAAATCTCCGAGAGATGTGCTCATACGTTTCTTGGAAATAAGTCATTCAGCATGAAAAAAGCACTAAAAATGACTGAAGAAATCTTAGTCGAGTAAGACCAAAACGACCGATTACTAGTCGACTAATCGACTAAGAGGAGGCAGCCCTAACAAGTTCTGTCTTGTTGTGTTCTTTTGTGATGCCTCAGTGGCCTCGCTTGACAGACAAGCTAACATTACTCTAAGGCAGCTGCATATTAAAACATTTAACTTTATCCAAGCTTTTTCCATCTATGGTGTTGAATCCAAAATGCTTCCTCACATGGTTTTGCATCATGACTACCCGTTCAGCATGACTCCTCACTATTTTTCTCTATTTTGCTTTAGCTAAGAGTACAACAATAACCAGATTTAAAGTAAGCTAGGCTAACTAGCTTCCTCCTCTCTTAAGGCCTTTGCACACTGGGGGCATTTTTTCGTGCGAGCATTTCGCTAAAAAGAAACTCAACAAAATAGCTTACAGTAGTTTAGGCTGTACAACAATTTAGCTCAGAAAGACAGCCAGACACTGCTCTGGGTCAATATGAACCCGGTAGTTGGTCCTCTGCCTGTGCGATTGTATTCAAATCTGTTCCTGAAAAAGTGTTGCACCTTGTGTCGCAAATTAGCATCGCTGCCGGTATGAATGGTTTTGATGCGTAATATTCACGGGCGAGTTTTTCGTATTTTCGTGTTCTTTATTCGTCACGCACCCAGTGCGTAAAGGCCTTTAGCCTTTGTCTAAGCTTTGAGGGCATGTGCCGTCACTAGTTGAGCGATGATTCTAGGGGCCTGCGACTAAAAATTATACACAAAAACTTCATTAAAAAGTATGAATTAATTCAGAAGGCCCATAGGCTATAGTTAAATTGGAGAAGGGACCCAAAGATTCCTAAGTACGGGCCTGCTTTGGCAGAAGAACAAAATGCTAAAATCCAATCTGCTCTCTCAATGAACGCACAAACATGTTTTGTTTGGCTGTTCAGTGGAAACTATTGTCAGAGTCTCACTTCAGTCTCCTTGTTCAATATACTGTAAACCTCCCTATACTGTACTTCAATGTGACCTCTAAGGGATCCTCCAGGTTCCGCTTTTCCCCCCCATATACGTGTTACTCAACAGCTCCTCGTAGTAAATGGTTTGTGTTGTCAATTTGAAGAGATAAACGGCGGTGCCCTGGTTTATTCCCATTTCCGCTCTCCCACTAAGAATCTTAGTGACAGAATATATGGCGTCAGCATGCTCCAAATCTTTGAGCCTTTTAGCCTCTTCTGTAATGCTTACACAGGGAAATTGAACAAGGGGACAGGCTGTGCCACCCGACGATATTATAGACTGTAGAGCAGAAACTTCATTCTCTTAAGCCTTAAACTTTAGCAGACCGTCCACAGTGTGCTTGATCTCGGAGGAAGTGGAAAGCTGTTTTGTTTAAACCGAAGGCTTATGTCACTTGCATCGATCCTGTTGTTGTGTTGGATTGATTTTTGGTACTGAACACCAAGCAAATTATAGGATGTATACGTAGTTAACCCACTGAGACCCACAATAGACCCGTTTTTTTTGTCTTTTTTAGGGGGGTACGGGGGGGTCTTTTAGGGGAGATAGCAGGTCAACAGTATATGTCACTTAGAAGTGTCGTACATCATCTGAAAGCTGGGAGCCTGAAGATTAATTTGAGATACAGCTCAGCACTGTGTGTCAAGTTGTTCTAGTCATAAATCAGAAATAAACTTAAACTTTTGACATTTTGAGATTTCTGCAATAATTGCACTTTTCAGTGATTACATGGCGAGCACTTCTGATCTGGAAACTGCTCAAAAACCCCCTTATTGTCAATATACCTAAGGAAGCCATCCATCCTATGAGTGCTCTAGGTCTGTAGTTTGTGGCTGTAAAGTTTCATAAGGCTGTGATTATCCTAGAGGTCACCACAGGTCATTTTATACAATGAGGTCAAGCTTCAAAAAATGGACTTAATACAATGAAATGGCTACAATGGAAATTAACATCATCGCACGTGAATACAATTGGGCTCATTGGATCCACAAGTGGGTAGAATAGGTAGAACCCATTTTCATTCACATATCTTGAGGTCAGAGGTCGAGGGACCCCTTTCAAAATGGCCATGCCAGTTTTTCCTCGCCAAAATTTAGCCCAACTTTAGAACGTTGTTTAGCCTCCTTCCCGACAAGCTGGCATAACATGGTTGGTACCAATGTACTCCTTAGGTTTTAATTTAATTTGCTATCTTCGTGTTCACTCTAGCTCTTAAACTGAACCTGCTACAGCTTCTGCAAGTCGGTCGGGATCGCGGGCGGGTCTCGGAGGGTCAATATAAAAGTGAAAACACTATTCAGAGAAGGCGATATTGTGCAAATTACGCCCATTGTGAAAATCATTACTATTTAACTGAATGTTAGAGGTAATGTTTCCATAATTACGCCTCTTGGAAATGATGGTCGTTCTGCTCACTAATTGCTCTTTCCTTTCATTTTATTCATCTGGAATTACACCGAGCCAAGAGTGGATAATAGTGACCCAAACTCTACACACAACACATACAAAACAGCAGTTAGAATTCCTTTCAAAGCCACATGACCATGAAAGCATGGGTTGTGTTCTCTTTACAACATGCCAGCGCAAAAAAGGAGATCAAAGTAACCAACAAGAAGTTGTATTCTTTACGTTTGGGGTGACTCTGTAACGAGTGTTGAGGCGCAACAAAAACAGCGTCATCATCCACATAATATCATAATTAGCCCATTCTGAGTCCAGGAGGCTCTCGGGCAGCTGATGATGATGACGCGGGATCTGCCCTCTTGTTTCATGTTGGCTAATATCCAGCAATTTGCCACCTCACTCCTCCTCTTTCTTTCCGAGAAGTCTTTGATGCTGTGTCAAATGTCTCCCTCTTCAAAGTGTTCAAGGATACGGACCGCGGTACCAAAATTGGTTGCATCCATACACCGCGGGCCTGTTGTGAACCTGCCAAATAGAGAAGGACACTGATGGAAGAGTACGCTGATGCAAGGTTGCGTGTTCCATCAGCTCTCAAAACAACGTGGCTCGATTTTCAATTTGACGGGAGAGAAAAGTTTTGTCCGACTGCACTTTGTGAATACGCCTCACACGTTATGGCTTCAAACAGCATCTCTCAAAGTTAAAAAAAAAAAAAAAACAGTGTCTGATGAGTTAGACTTTATCATACGGTGTGAGACATTTAATCTTTTCACAGGGCTAGTTCTTCTCTTGCCTGCCATTGATTTGGACCATCATAAGCTGTACTGTAGATAATGATCAAAGTCTAATCAGCTGCACTATCAGTATGCCCTTCCCTATCAGAGCTGCCAACACCCGAGGCTGTCCAGTCAAAACGTTGCTCTGGTCACAACTCAACGGTAGACAAACAACCTTGCTATGATGTGTCAAACACTTGTGAATAAATGTCCTTTCCTGTCTGGTTTGTGTGTTTGTTTGCGGTTTCTTTTCTTTTCTTTTTTTTCATTGTTCTTTGTGCACATTTAATTATATGGGCATTAGAACAATAGATCTGCTGTAGTCATTGACCTTTAAAGGTCATGGTTAGCTGCGAGCCACCGGCTCAGCCGTCGCCATGTTGAGAGCCGTGCTGAGGCAACAGAAATGCTCCCAATCTCGCATTTAGCACCTTTAAATGTATGGAACACTATAGAGTGTAGAACTAAAAACCCATTCAAAAAATCCATTGACTTCCAGACGATGGAACCGGAAGTGCTAAATTAAATTGCTAACTCATTTCTGGGTTTTAGCACTCATTCCTGTAGCGCTCTATTCTGTTTGGCCCAATATGTCTAATTATCTCAGCAACTACTGGGTGGATTGTATGGGTGTAACGATACGTTTCTACAACGAAACGAATTCAATGGTTCCGATGCGATTCAAGAACGATATTTGTCTCATCTAGAGCGATACGATACGATAAGATTCAATGATTTGAAATCGATACAGTAATTTTTTTTTGCCAAAGATTCAATCAGTGTGACCGTGAAATAAATAGCTGGATACTGGACAGTGCAGGTAAGGATTCCTCAAATTTTTTCTTGTAAGGGAATCAGGGATAAATTAATTATGGATATAAACAAGTAAACAACGATTAACGGCAAATATATACACCTTTTATTTGAAAATAATAAAAAAGTGCAGCTGCAGGACCATCTGATTCAGTTCTCAAGATACAAGGCAGTGCAATATTTAACAAAAAATATAATAAACCAACTGTACTGCCGCATGTCGATGACGTTATACACAGGGAGAGTGAACCGGAGTAACGTTTAACATTTCTTTTTACTAATAAAAGTGCTAAAAAATACATCCATGTAACATCTGTGGTGTCTAAATACAAGGTGCAAATTCTTTGTATTGATACAATCGATTATTTACCTTGCAAATAGATTTTAGATCGATATACGTCCCCCGTAAAGGACAACTTGCCGAGTACCTATCGATGTTGTTGGATCGTAGGAATATAAATCGATACATCGATGTAGAAGATGAATCGTTACACCCCTAGTGGATTGCCATGGAATTTTGTACATAAATGCATGGTCCTCTAGCACCACAAGCCGTTAAAAGTTCTCTCTTATCCAGTGAAATATCTTAACATTAACAATGAAAGATTCACGGTTCTCAGACGATGGGCATCCCCCTTTTAGTGAAATATCTTGACAACTATTGGATGGATTGCAATACAATTTGGTCAACAAATTCAAGTTCCCTTCAGGATGAAAGCTAATCATTCTGGTGATCCCCTGACTTTTCATCTAGCGCCAAGTACAGCGTCCAAGTGTGGCTTCAGAGTCTTGTTTCCCCAAGTACAGACATAATGCTTTCAGTGTGGCCATTGATCGATTTGCGGGAGATCCACCGCTGTTTCAGGAAAGATCCCTAATGTGTGTGTCCTCTATCGGTGTAACTCCTTCATCCATGTCACTCTGTGGCATGCATTATTTCTGCAGCAGTTACTAAGAATTCATTATTTAAGTGATTTGCTATCAGCAAAGAGGCGAGCAATTTACTTGTCAAAATACATTACTATGTGCGGTTTGAAATATGACTTGGAGGGGAAGCTGTGGCCTGGTGCGAGCAGAGAACGGGCAGGAGCCGTCTGCTAAATTATGGATAGTGGGCTATATTTCAAATTGGGATGCCGAAAACAGCACATCTCCCATCTTTTCTTCTGAAGTCACTTTGAATCCTTTCAAACTGGATTCCCCATCGCCCAGCTTGGCTTTCAGAGAGGTAAATGAAATTACCGCTCTTTTCATTTGGTGAAACGATGCTTTTTTCTGATGGGTACTTATGCTGGTATACCTGCCATTAACGGCAATCCAGAGGCGCCGTGATTCGCGGCGAAGATTACCGCCGAGGCCCGGGAAACTTTTTTTTTTTTTTTGCATCTGTCAAGTCTTTAATGCTAATCTACCTCTTCTTGTTACATCAGCTTTTCCCTCCTCAAGACTTCTCTTATTTTCGCTGAAGCGGCTTTGATCCCCCACAGACCCAGGTGATCTCCACCGAATCTCTTTGGTTAGGTGCTTAGGCTGGATTAGGAGGGATGGATGAGGGAAAGGAGGGGAAGCAGCCCCTATCTACACTCTCTGTAGCCATAACACCATAGGGGGAAAAAAAAAACATCCAGCTGTGCAGATTGACAGCTCGCAGGACAGCACCCCAGCGCTGCAGACTTATCTTGTCTCCTACCTGGTTTCAGTGTGGCGCTTTTTCCCCTCGTCTGTCATCTACCTCTTTAGCTTGCGCTTCCTCATCTGCAACCCCACCCTCCCGAGACCCCCACTTTAGAGGATTAAAGGCTCTAATTTGATTCATGAGATACATCTAACTCATTCTCTTTTGGTTAGAGAACAACATTACACTCCCGAGAGAGTCCAAGAGAGAGAGACTTGGAGAAAAAAAAAAGGAGTTTTTTTTTTTGTTTCTGTGTTGTTAAATGGCTGGCCTGCCTAGCGCTGTCTAAATGAGGACTGTCGTTTAGTCCCTGGTGGGGTTATCTTTTTCCTCTCTACCCACGCGCATCGCCCAGGCTCCGTTGGCTGCTACCCACTTGGGAGAACAGGCTAGATGATCCGCCGCTGCTGCGGTAGCTCCCAGCAAATCTAACACAAACCAAAGAACCTTTCAAAGTTAAACAAATCACCCTTGGGCGTTGTGTCCTTCCACATTTGGCTCCAACTCTTGGAGCGCAGTAATGTTTGTAGACTGCATAAACAGCTGGGCGGCACGGAAAGTGAGAAACAATATTGGACAATAAGCTGGTCTTATTCATCTGCAGGAAAGTCTGAAGAGGCAATAAAGAGAGCGCTGAAGTTATTTCTCTATAGTGAACAATATCTGGATGGTTGGATCGCACTCATTCTTATTCACGGTGATGTCGCAAACTTGGACATCATGAGGTTAATGTTAAAAATGAAAGTAAAATTCTGTTTGGGTCTAATTTTTTAAATGTTTAAATGCCTTTATTTCTATCGGTATAGAAACATTGTTATTTGCTGACATCTGGGCATCTCCAGCAACATACCTAAATCAAGTTCAAAGAGAAAATGAAGGACAATGGTAAAATCATTATCCAAACTGTCTGGCGTAAACATCCATCACAGTTTACAGACCGACGTCCTGCTTCACCTTTGAACTGCCACGCTTAATGTAGTTGTGTCTGCACACAGTTTTCTTGTGCAACAAGAGTCTTATTGCCAACAATTTGGGTTGAGCGATATGACGGTATATACCGAGCGACGGTAGGAACGTGTCCACTGGTAGAGATTTGGCAAAACGTTTCCACCACGGTAGCAATTTGTTGCGTGGTCTCGCGATATCGCGATCTTGCGAATCCAGCTGCCTCGCAAGGTAACGGGATTTGGGCAGACATGGAGGAGGAGAGTGAAGTTGTAAATACAGAGCAGGAAGAGGCATCCCAATCAAAGAAGATGAGATGAAGAAGAAGAAAAACAACAACAACAACAACAACTGGTTACATGATGGGGAAGGACTCTGGTTAAATGATTACCAGACATTTGCACCCTTGAGCATATTTTTTATGCTAAATACAGTACCTGTGAGGGTTTCTGGACAATATTTGTCATTGTTTTGTGTTGTTAATTGATTTCCAATAATAAATATATACATACATTTGCATAAAGCATGCATATTTGCCCACTCCCATGTTGATGAGAGTATTAAATACTTGATACATTTTCCTTTAAAAGGTACATTTTGAACAGATAGAAAAAACATTTGATTCATTTACGATTAATCGCGATTAACTACGGACAATCATGCGATTAATCATGATTCAATATTTTAATCGATCGCCCTAATTATTACCCAGAATGTCTGGCCTAAACATCCGTCAGAGTTTACAGATATGTACCCAATCTCTTGTTTGGTAAGTATAACGTTATCATAACTGATAGAAATCACGGCATAAACTATAACAAAAAATAATAGCCAAATTGTAGTTATCCAGAATTATGCTTTGGGACTGGTGTAAGACACAGGCTACAAATGATCTCGACCATTGTTTATGGTAATTAAAGTTGCTCGGGGAACTCCTCGCTAACAGCTTTTGAATCTAGAAAGTCTTCCTCCGAAAAATCTCCTAATAGCTCGTGAGAGAGGCTGCAGATGAGATATCATACAAACATCACGGTCATCAGCGGAGGCCATCTGCCTCTTCATTATGCGTCTCCAAATGTGTCACTAGTGGGCTTTCACAGTTTGCCAGAGTTAGGTAGGTGGAAGTGAGTCAACTGCACCAAAACTAACAAAGCGTGTTGGCAACAAATAACGAAGCCCTCTGAGGAATTTTAACATTCGAGGGGAAGAATCGCTTGACGATTGTATTTCAGAGCTGCTCGCAAACAATAATTAAAACGAGAGGCTGTATTACTAAATATCGCTCCAATACACAGTAGAATGAAATGATGGAAATAATACAATGTTCTGTCAATGTACTCTTCCTTCCTCCCTGCAATCCGGAGCCGTAATTATAGTCGAGCCATCTACTATATTCAGGGTCCAGATATTACAAGATCAATAACACTTTCGCTTTAGACTTGAATAACTGCAACAAAGCTTGGCTTTCATGTGGCATTATACGATATGTCATAGTGAATCAGTGGAAATTGCTGGGTCCACGCATGGTATAGATTAAATGGTCATTAGGGCTGAATGAGGACACTTGTGCCTCCACTGCGCCATAGTTAAAGGCTCCAAGAGGCTCTCAGATCACAGTTATTTCAGACAGAAAGGGCTTGTGATAGAACGGGCAGGGCAGGCTATTAAACACTATTATTTGACAGCTATTTTTTCTGGCAGGGCAAAAGCACCGCGTGTGACAGGTTAAGAGAGGGGAGAAATGCTATCTTAATCGCGGCCTGAATTACAGCGCAGAAAAAAAAAAAAAGTATTCAGATGTGAGGGTTAACGCTCGTCATATTAACAGTCCTGATAGGTCCGTTTAGGAAGTTGTTTGTGAGAAATGGATGGAAGACTAGATGTTGTGCTGGAGAGGAATAGCGCACAGACATGCGGGCGCAATCATAAATTTTACTACCTACTCAAATATGTACATGGTGTATAAATGGAATAGGGAAAGCTGTAAATCTCACGTACATAGTCAACATGTGTACAGGAGGGTATAGCACTTAGCAGGAGCGTTCGTGATCTACTACTGCTGCTCCGTCTTGGCCTACTGGGAGCTCCTCATCTTCAGCAATATCACTCCCCTATGCATAACTCTTAATAGCTGCAATTCTATCTCAAGTATACGACCTGTTTTCCATCTTTACATGTTTAATAGACCATTCATGCATTCTGCATCTAGACCTTTTTAGACTGTGCACACACTGCTGGAAATAATGATGGATACAGTACAGAGCGCTGTCCTGGGTGCTGATTAGTGTTCAGCACTGTCTATTGTGCTGGTGGGTCCCTGTAGGACACTCAGTTAAGCTTGTAGGGCCTTTCCCGCGCTTGGATCCGATTTTATAGCAAGACTCTTTTCCCCTTAATGTGTTCTAAAATGGACAGAATTTATACTTAGTTCCCGGGTTGTGTAATGGCAAGAATCTGGCGATACGATACATATCATCATACAGGGTTATCCCTGTATCATCATCATCATGTTGGATCATGATATTACGATTCAACATACTGCAATACTGTAAGCAAGGCAATATATATTGCGATTTTTTTCAAATCTAATTTTAGGAAAACTGTCATAGTATAAAGAACACACCATATGTATAAAATCTGAATAAAAAAAAAGTAACAATATGAAAATGACTAACATCATTACACATGAATACAAAATACAAGAGTCTCAGATTTATATTGATACCCAATTTATGCAATTCTAAGACTGTTAAGGGACCTCAGTCTGCAGAAATATTCAAATACACAATTTTAGAATAGGTGATAATAACACATTTGTACTGCATGCTAAAAAAACTGCATGTTTTTTTGCCCAAAACTGCATGGAATTAGTTTAAAGGGAGCACGTCTGTAAAGGGGAGACTCGTGGGTACCCATAGAACCCATTCACATTAATTGAGGTGAGAGGTCAATGAACCCCTTATAGTGATCCATTAAAATATGCCCAAAACGACCTCTTTTTTTACTTTTAGAAACTTGCGTATATACTTGAATTTTATGCTTGTCTGTAGACAAGTTTCAGACTTTTGCACGTTTTGCTGTGCACTGATTAAAAGACGCTCTACGAAACGCTAGCATTACACAGATGACGCAGATCTTTCCAGGAACCTTCCTACACAATAACTGTGGTCCAGTATAAGTCTCTCTATAGGACAATTCAAACATAAGCCTTCAGTCAGTTTTTGCCAAAAATTTCATAACGCTATAAAAACCATCTTACAGTGAGTAGAGCTGTTTACGTAGGAAAAAGAGACCAAAGCAACTCTCCTCTCTCTCCCTCTCTTTCTCTCAGCGTAAGAATGATTGATCTCTCCATCGGTGATAAGAAGCTCTTCTCCATCATGCGCCTGCTGCCACCTCCGTCCCACTTTCCCTGAGCTATCATAGCAGGCCTGTCTGAGAGGCCCATGATAACGACAGGCCTGGGACACAAAGGTAAATCAATCTCAGCAAGGGGAAGCGCGGGGAGGGCTCGCTGTGTCTATGTGTGTGTACATCTGTGTATTTATTTATTTTTTTCTTCCACAAGCTGACGTTACCGAGACATGTCTGCACAAACATTTACATGTGATAAGATATTTGCCTAGATACTTAACCCCCAAAACAACACAGTAGCATTTATGTTTGATCGAATGTCAAATATACGGTACTATACACGACATTCTTCAGAAATTAAATAGATGATGGGTGTGAGAAGAAGCTGCGTCAACATTGGTTGCTTTTTCCATGTTTGCTAATTAGCTAACTAGCAAACCCTGAAAACATTTTAGATCTACCAGTACTGTAAGTGACTACAGAGGCCGGAACCTACCAAAATCAAAAATACATAAATTACTTGATAGATAAATAGGCCATTAAATGTACCAAAAGAAATATTAGAAATACAAATAGGCATTAATTAATTGTATTAAAATGTGACATAAATTTATATTTCTGTTTTAATTTGCTTCTTTATTAATTTACATTTGTATTAATTCCGTCTATCTACTCTTCTAATTCATTTTCCATTTTTACAATTTATTTTTTAAATTTATTTATTCATTATTGAATGTATGTATTCATTTATGGATTTATTATTTATTTACGCATGCATGATTTTCCCTTTGCATTTCTTCCTTATTTACTTCCCCAAACTTATTTATTTCTGTATCCTTTTCTTTATACATATCTGTTTCATTAGGATTAGATTTATGCTTTACTGTTGGTTTTTTCAAACAGGATGTTTCATTTTAGGGGCTTCATGATATATCGTTTCAGCGTCGGCATTGCGATGTGCACACGCGCAATAGTCACTCAAACTCAAACACGTCATACTACAACTTTTACAGCACCCCTCGCCCGGACCTCGTCACCTCTCGGAGCTGTAGACTTAGGCCCACGACGAGACTGTCAATACCAGATTTTTCCAATACCATGCAGCCCTATTTCACTTACAAACATTACAAAAGAAAATAGTCATATGTGTAAGAATCTTTGAGGATAAAGGTGACTGAAATCAGTTGATAAAAGATGCGTCTGTGTTGGAAACCTCTAGTTTCTTTGATTTTTTGGACCGGATAACGTATTCTTAGAAAAGGTTGTCTTGCTAAGTGGATCTACAGTATTTAAGCTTCCACATTGCAGCTATTCTGTGGTGACATTTCCACTCCTTTTCAATCTCTGTAGATCATCATTGATTGCTTAAAAATGTCTTGAAGGACAAATTTCATTCGGATAAAATGGAACATAAATGTTTCAAAAAATAACATTTGGCATGTGAGTGCTTCATAACCACCAACATACTGAGTTGCTTCATCTGCTGTTTTGAAAGAAAAAGACGTTTGTGAACACATCGAGCTTCACCAGTGATGTATGTAGGGTTGGGTACCGAACTCAGTACTTAATAGGGTACCGAGCGAATTACGACGGTATTACAGAGTACCATCAGTGCCAAATTTTGGAACCTAAGAGCGCATCTTAATGAGAGAGTATGAACCGCAGCGTGTCCACGATGTTCTAAATAAATAACAATGTTGAAATTGAGAAGTTAGGACTTATCTTTACAACTGAAATTACATTTTTGTTATTACAAAGAGAGTAAAGTACTGGTAAAAGGTACCAGTAGCAAATTCCAGGAACCGGTACTAGTATCGGTTTGAATATGAATGGTACCCAACCCTATATACAGAACCTTCAGTATCACCATTTTCAATTTTAAGTTTCCTACAAACGTTTTCGCCGATGCAACTTAGATGTAAATTAACTTAATTTTTAGGAGAAGGAGTTGGAATACAACAGAAATCAGCGTTGAAGATCTTTAGAAGTGCAATTCACTCTGGAAAACTTTACCCCTTCATCCTTTGTAAATAAAAACAATGTCTCGAGATCTAGTGGCGTCTTCACTCCATCAAATACGGCACAGTACACATTCAGTTCTTCACAGCTATCGTTTCTTAAATGGACCTCAACACCCAAACCTCCTCTTAAATTGTGCTTCTTTTTACATCATTTGTATCAGGTTGATTGATATTAATATAATGCACCGTGTATTATAAATTAAATTCACATATGTGGAGAAAAATACTGACTACTTTGACAGGTTGACCCTCCGCTGCATCCCTGCGTATCGAGCAGTGCAGCTGCAGTTTTTCTGCTCTATTTATACTGTGCATACAACTTAAAAGCAATACTGTATGAAGCGTGTGCATGTGTGCGTGTGTGCGTGGCCCAGGTGCTGTCAGAGCGAGGATTGCCCCTGACAGGGACGGGTCACCATGAGGCCTGTTATTCATGAGCAGTGATGTGATCTCTGAGAGACAGGGGGAGATGAGTAATTAGACCCTGTCCTAGTGCTTGATTACAGTCTTGTTTCTACATAAACCACATCTACCCAGGGAGGCCACATTACCATTTCCCCAGTGCTGCCTGGTTATGTTAGTGAAGCGCTCCGAGCACCCGCTTTTTTCTCTCCTCTTTTGACAGCTAAAATACTAGATAATAAAGATATTACATGTGTGCACCGATCTTCAATCTTTGCTCGTTCCTCCTCATCATCATCTACTTATCACACCACTGAAAGTGATGCACACACTGAAGTCTTATTTTATATTGTCCTGGAGAAAGTTTGGGAAGAAAGTTTAAGCATAAACATTCTCTCGGTGAGGTAAACGATGTTGCATTATGGCTTACTGACCGCCAGTACAACAACCCCACCAAAGCTCTTTGAGTGTCCTTGTTCCTTCATCTTATTTATTTTCTTCAAGTTGCTGTCGTGCAACCAGCAGCGACCGGGTTGAACAAGCTATACCTTTATCACTGATTTCCTACTTAGTGAAAATGTACAATAACAAATTTAACTGCTTTGAATTAACTTCCAATCAATCATAGAGGGTGTGAAATAGGACTTGCTCTAAATTTTAACTACGGTTGTAATTATTTGTTGAAAATTCAAAACAGGCCGTGTATTGTACTCCAGTGGGGGGGGGCATTTTTTTCACACAAGAACCGATACTTCGGTACCAAGTCAATGCCCAAATTCTGAAAACGTGACGGCACTAATTTTTCTACAGTACCGCGGGTACCGTACCATCAGGACTTGAGACTAACGGCATCCCGTCGCCCTGGCGACGATGGAAAATTGTGTTTGGGGCGCAGTATATCACTATTGACGCACCCAGGGGACGCACCCTATTTTTCCTCTGATAATAATACATTGTGAAAAACAAATCCGCGTTGGTATCGGCAAGACGTGAGCTAGTTAACGTTAGCTGTTAGCAGCCAGTAAGTCTGCACGGAGCTAACGGCTAATGTTAACGGGAGGTGCCATTGATTTACATTAATATGCGTTCAGGCGCTACTCAGTAAAACTGAGTATTAGGGCTGTGTATTGGCGAGAATCTGGCGATACGATATATATCATGATACAGGGGCAACGATAGTGCGATATATTGCGTTACTGTAAGAAAGGTGATATATCGCGATTTTTTTAAATCCAATTTGAAGAAAGTTGTCATAGTGTAAAGAACACACCAGAAATACAACATTTTTAGAATATGCAAAAATAGCACATTTATACTGCATGCACAAAAAATGCATGGGAGTAGCATAAAGTGGGCATGTCTGTAAAGTGGGTACCCATAGAACCCATTTTGATTCACATATCATGAGGTCAGAGGTCAAGGGACCCCTTTGAAAATGGCCATGCCAGTTTTTCTGCCAGGTCCATTTGCTACCAGGCTACGTGGGCTGTGTTTGAATTCATCCAAACTACATGCGTGTATTGCAGTGCGTGTTAGTTCAAATTAGTTTCAGGATGGATGGATGCAGGTACAGTTAAAGATGACTGTTGCTTGGTGGGAGTGGCTGGCTGAACGGTGAATAAGCTAATGCATGCACTAATGGATCCAACAGCCATTTTTAACATCCAAAATAGCAAAAAAAAAAAAAGTCAATTTGCATGATTAAAAATGGACCAGCGGACGCAAAGAGACATCCGGTAATTGTGAAACGTATCTCTGTGATCACGGTGAATCAATTTCAGTTGAACACCATCACATACATTTGTTAATACCTCCCACAAGACCTTTACCGAAATACATTTTGACATTAAGCTAATGTCCCGGTCGATCAATATGCATTTCACAGATTGAACAGCAGCTTGATTCAGTGAGAAAACAAAACTGCCTGCTGGGACGCCAAGTTTAAATGCGATGAGTATTATTATTATTCATTATTACCAATCAAATATGTTCATTTATTCTAGTATCTCTCACTCCAACTGTTCCCCAGTCGTAAAAAAAAATATATATATGAGTCTTTGCCGTCCTGCAAAGTCAATCTGATATCACACACTTGAAAACAAGATAGAAAAAAAAAAAAGAAAAAAAAATCAATATTTGATTATAAAATGTATATTTCTTATCTATGTTGTTACAATCGCAACAGAATCTTGTTATCTTCAAAAGCTCGACCTTGACAAGGTTATTTGGGATTTACTGATGGTTGCTGCAAGCTGTGGCACCAGTTTGAGGGCTCGGATATGCTGGGAAAATCCGAGAGGAGAAACTGAATGCAAAATGACTACACCTTAAAAAAAACTCAGGAGTCCTGTGGCAAGGCGTTACACCTGTTAGTATGGAAGATGATCGACAGTCAACTAGAAAGGGCCATTAAACTCTTCAGCACAGGAGAAAAATGAAACTCCCTAACACCCAGATATAAACAGCCAGATATCTGATTGGCAGATACAGTCAAGGAAGAGCAGCTTAACTATTATTTGGTATAAATAAACATTCTTTCCTCTGGAGTCATGGCCCTAACATGATGAACATGAGTTCTGAGGCTTGTCTTCTTGGTACATTAGCATGATCTGCTCAGGCCTACTAACTGTACTGGACACAGCAGTCGGTCTAAAGCTTTAAAGAGTGGCTGCACAGTTTGGACTGCGAGACAGAATCTGTTATGATTTCCTCCGTTTCAACAGACAGGCTGTCTTGAAAGCAGTAACAACAAAGTCTTCACAATGTCAGGATATATTTTTAGCCATTCTAGCGGCATGGCTCTAGGGATGGCGGTATGGTCCATCACTTTGGTCCGGACTGAAACATCTCAACAACTATTGGATGGATTGCCGTGACATTTGGTAACAGACGTTCATGTTCCCCTAACTAACTTTGGAGATCCTTTAACTTGCAATCTAGCATATGGTCAGATTTTTAATTTCCCCAGTGCTTTGGTTTGTGCCCAAATACCAGCATAACTAATGACACTCCCATCTGCCTCAGCTGTACTTTGTGTTTAGTGCTATTCAGCAAATGTTACACTGATAACAAGCTAAACTCAGATGGTAAACATGGGATTCCTCAAGCACGTTTTTACTTTGTTATTGTTATCTGTGTTATCTTATGGTTATTTGCATAAAAACACAATTCAAATGATTGGGAAATAAATGATTGTATTTGTATTTAAATTCTTGCTTCGATTAAAAAAATCTCGGCATTAGTAGTTTTGATTATGTATTATAATCTGCTTAGAGCTAGTGTTAGGAAGTTAAACAGGTCAGAATTCTCTCTCTAGTATCTATTTTATATTGCTGTGAAAACATCTCCTTCAAACCACTGGATTTATTCAAGTTTCTCACCAAAAACTACATTTTACAAGATTACATTTTGAACACATCATGATAACGTTATAATTTAGCTTCACCCAATACTCTGTTTTACTGCATAGAAAATACAGTCAAAATACTTTTTTGACTCAGCATGTTAGCATTAGTCACTATGAGCAAGTCAGCATATTAATGTTAGCAAAAGCAAGTTGTGAACACTACATTGGCATATCATCCCCTTTATATGGCAAACTTGTTAACAGTTAGCAACTTATTTACACACATTCAGCAGTTAAAGAGCAACAAAATCATTCATTTGGAGTCGTGCTTTTGGCCACCTGGTGAAATGTAAGTCCAATATTCACTCTCTTGTAGCTCTGTTTTTGGTCTCCATCAACTCCTCAGGGAAATACCTGCCTGTTTATCTGCTAAATGCTCCACTATATTCATCAGCTAGTCGCTTTTTTGCTCTAAAAAGCTGCCTGCTGCGGCCGCCGAAAACACGAGAGTGAACCGACACTGTAAAGTTGAGGTCTGGACAGCTGAACAATGAGCTGAAACTCGTAGCACATGTAATGTTTCAAAGTCTTAAAGTGACTAAATTTACAGGGAAATTGGCAGATTTTCGGGTTCACACTCGAATACACTCGGTAACACACAATCATTCTGTTCTTTCCAAAGATTCAATTTTCCAAGGCTACACTTTTGCCTCCTTATGGCAAATTATTTAAGTCATATGTGCCAACTTAACACTGTTTAAGATGGACTGTCATTGGTGGACCGCATCTCTGCCAGTGTGTCTCAGTAGAGCCCCTCCCTCCTCCCACCACAACAATGTAACCCCTGTGATATCAAGTCTGAGCTGCTGTATCAGTATTCCTCACCTCCCAAAATTAAGAATGCAATTACAGTGGCACAAAAGAGGAGGCGACGGCTCGTTCTCCTCTGCGCAGCTTTATGATAATTAAGCGACAGGAGGTCAAAGGCAGTATGTGTAAAAGTAATCATCGAGTCACACTTTATGAATTTTAAGTGACCAGATAAAAGGTGAGGTTTGGGGAGTGTTAACACTGAGGGGAGAGGGGAGAAAAAAAAAATCTGCTCTTCTCATATGGCACAGAGGAAATCTAGCGGAGGGATTTCAAACATTTTGCCATTTTCAGGGGGACGTCTGTTTGCAAAAGATACCGGGAAGTTCACGACCGGGTCGGAGCATCGGTATGAGGCTGGTATTCATGTTGAAAGAGCCTTGCGTTGCCATTTCCATCCATGACGAGTATTTGGGGGTAGGGGGGGAATAATGATGAGCTGCCCGCTTTCCTGATTTGCAACACACGCCAACTCAGTCTGCCCACAATTTACACTGCTGTCTTTGTTCCTGAATTATGTCTCAAACTGGTACCCGAGAAAATAATAATGGTAATTGCTGTTGGTGTAGTGTGTCTGGATTGATAAAGTCAACTCAAATTATTTGCTAAAACTCAAAATGGTGAAATAATGACTGAATATTTTTGGCCCACGGCAGAAATAATTAAGTTTATTTATAATTAATTTCATTTTACTGAATCACAGTGTGTTACACTCTCTGGAGGGAACACATTAACAGCATCTGACACTGAAGTGAGGGATCATCATGTTAGAAAAATAGCTGAGCCTGGTCATTCTTAAAAGAATATGGGGATATATGGATACGCTTCTAATAAGGACAGGGGTCAGCAACCTGCGGCTTTTTTTCTCGTAAAGTTATGACTTTATTCACGTAATAGTACGACTTTTTTTCTCGTTAAGTTATGACTTTATTCTCGTAATATTACGACTTTTTTTTCTCGTAAAGTTATGACTTTATTTTCGTAATATTACGACTTTTATTCTTGTAAAGTTATAACTTTATTCTTGTAACGTTATGACTTGTAATATTACGACTTTATTCTGGAAATCTCCGATTTTTTTTCCCTCAATGTGTCCCCAATACGCCGTAGTACATTTGCACTTTGGCCCTCACTGCATTAGACTTATATACTATATACTTAGACTATAAGCTGTGTTCCATTCATCACAATACACAAATGTTTTGCGGCTCCAGACAGATTTTTTTTTTTTGGGCCTAAAATGGCTCTTTTGATAGTAAAGGTTGTTGACCCCTGATCTGGGAGTACCAAAACATTAGTGCATAAGGATATTTCATAGTAATTTAATGCCATGTCTGAACAGGGCCTTTGATTGTTGTGTGAACAAATTTGCATTACCTGACCACACTGGACAACAAGCAACATCATTAGTGGAAACATATATACATTACTGTGACAAAAACACAATACAGCTCCCAGTAAATAACACATTACCACCAACCAAACAGTGAGAAAAAGACTATAGTAGAGGTCGACCGATTTATCGGTCGGCCGATTAATCGGGCCGATTATTTGACATTTTTTCATAATCGGCATCGGCCGAAGCCTGAGCATATTAAGCCGATTATCAAGCAGGCACATCTGCGGGCAGCCCAGTGTTGTTGTTGCTGTGGAACACGTGTGACACCGCCCCTTGTGTGTCAATCAAATTGCCGTTCTGCCGGGAGAAACCGGTAGGCTTAAATTCTTCTCTTTCAAAGCCCTATATATTTAATTGGTTAGGTATGAAATGCTCCGACGTTATCAATTCTGTTTTTGGTAACGGAGAATTTCTCTCCGTCGGTAACGTTAGCTGTGTGCGGGATGGGGCAGCTCTCACATGCACGCTGCTGCAGCTCTCACATACACGCTGCTGCAGCGCAGACACACACACAGAGCTTCTACTCTTAGTAACTATGACGGAGAAAACTAAACTTATAAAGCGTGATTACACTTTACTAGAGTTGATGCTGACAATGCTTGTCATAAGTGCAAGTTTGCGTGTGAGGGCGGAAACACAAGCAATTTGTCGAAACATTTAGCAAAAAGCTCACTTCCTCATTAAACGTCTCTATGGTCTACGGGTCCTACACAGCCTCTATGACGTCACTGGCCTGTTTGTAGTCCGCAGCATAGCAGATATGAGCAGCAGGCTGTGTAATACGAGTGAACAAAGTTATTATTATTTTTTTATCAATTAGATTATGGCCATATAGCTTGTAACAGTGTCTGTCAACAAACATAAATAAAAAACATGCTTTAGGACAGTTTTGGAAAGGTGCTTAAAAGGTTTTGAGCCCTGCACTATTACTACTATTAACCATCATGCACAAAATAAAATATGCACTGCAGTGCAGACACAAAGTGCAAATTGGAGAGACAGACCATAAGTGTTGTTCAATAAATGTTTACTTAAATTAAGACGTTTTGTGTATTATTTGTTATTATTAAGCTGTTATATTTTATCAGATGGAGGAAAAAAAGAAAACAGCCAAACATATCGGCAAAAAAAAAAATCGGCATCATATATCGGCCATCGGCTGTCCTGATTCTGTAAAAAAAAATCGGCATCGGCATCAGCCATAAAAAACCCATATCGGTCGACCTCCACTATATAGTACAGCGGTGCAACTAAATTACTGTCTAACTGTTTGAGTGAACAAGCCTCCCTGAAAGACAGAGTGGTCGTCAGCCTGTTGTTTTGACTCAGGTGGATGAAAACGCAGCAGAATTGAAGTTGAGGTTTGTTTCAGCCCAGTGTCCCTAAGAAGTACATTCAGATTGAGGAACGGTCCGATGGACCGACTAACCAACTGACCGACCGATATTGCCTTGCCTAGAGCCATGCTGCTAGCGTCGCTAATACCACTGGCATTAGATGTTAAAACACAATGTCACTAAATGTAATCCAGGGTTTTGGTCATTGGAGACAGATGTTGTTAGCAGGTGTGAATGGACTCCAAACACGGCGACAACATCTGAATACACAAAGCAAGGCAGAAACAGGGTCATGGTATGTGGTACATTTTTATCTGTAGGATCACTGGATCTGTTTCTTCTTCTTCTTTGTTCTCTAATGTCTCAAAAAATTATAATATGTCCGTGGAGCTGATGTTTTCCTACAAGTAAAAAAAATAATGTTCTTGGAGTTAGTGAGCACAAATGAGCTTTGTCATAATTAGATGAGAGATTAAAAAAAGGGAAAACTGGAGGAAAACAATTACTGTAAAGCACAGTTTTTCTAATAGCTCCATAATGCACCGGCAGCAACAACTCCTGGCCCTCTGCTTACAAATACAAATTTCTCTTATAACCTTTTGCAAGTTTAATGTCTACCTTGGGTTGCTTTGCATCGCCACCAGCAATTTTAGTATGCAAGCAGGAAAAAAAAAAAAAAAGAGCAAAGTCCGACTAATTTGTTACTCTGCTTAGATTTACATCGCCCGGCCCTGGGAACAGCCGCTCGCCTGCACCGGCCCATTTGTTCAGCGCTTAATAAATTGCATAGCGGGTTCAGAGAGGTGATGTGATTGATCACTGGATACGGAGCTCCCTAGCAGCGATATTTGTCTGAGGACGCAGGGAGAATTAGCAATAACTATGTATTTGGGAATTTGACTTTCACAGATGGCATAACTAGGGCGATGAAAGTGCTTGTATTAAATGCAATGAGGCTCTGCCGTGTTTTAGTAAAAAAGAGTTTTAGAGGCGCGAGGAGAAGCGGAGCACAGAGGGAAGTTAACGCTCGGTCATCAGATACAGTAAAATTAATGAGTTTTTATTGCCAATAACATTTACTTTAGCGTCTATGATCACGTTCATACTGTCCTGTGTTTTTTTTTTACCAAACGGATTCCTTGTTCACTGACTGTTTAATGAACATCTCAGAACTCAGTTTGGTAGTAATACCGGGGATAAATGAATTTCACCTTAGTCATTCAAATGAAGGGCTCAGTAATCAGGGTAATTGCAGATAATAACCCCGGCCTACACTGTAGGGCCTAGGGTTTTTCATCCTGCCCCTCCCCTTCACATCCCCTGTTCTCACTGATGTCGCCATTAACAGAGAGGGGCTTTGAGGCATTCCCCACTGTTCAGCGTGATTAAGACAGCCTCTGACTCTTAACATGCCACCCAGGGAGGCGTGTTGAGTCACTGTGCTATGAATTTTAACAGCATCAGTTCGCAACTTATTGAGTAATGGTTTGGTTTTTTTTTCCCCCTCAAAAAGTAACAAAAGATATGTTTAAAGATTGTAAGATAGACGTCGTGGTTTTTATTATAACGGTTCCTAACCTTTTTTCACCTGGTGGAGGAACTAAAGCACCCCTTCATCTTAACCACCGGTCATGTTCCAAATGTGTTCATTTGAACTGATTTTAAACTGGATGATTATCCAAGTAATACCACTTATTATATAAAAGTGGATATTATTAACAGTTTCATTTCATAGATAAGGTCAGTGTTTCGGTTGTTTTGGGGAAGTTTGCGATCATACTACTGCAGAATATTAGCTGAATTTTTGAGCTAATCGTTTATCCACTGTTTAACCCTTGCATTTAGCTCTCTATGTTAAAGCTGAAGTAGGCGAGATTGGAGCATGAACATGATTAAAAAAAGTTATTTTTATAAAACGGTCGCTATAGCGTGACAGTAGTGCATGAAACAGGTAACCTGAAAAAAATCCTTCGCCTCTGTGTCCTCCGGTGTCCTCCGGTGCTCCTAACGGCATCTGCAAGATTTCACAGACTAAAGGAAAACAAGCAGTAAGAGCTGATCTGAGGTCTGCTGTCCATCTGCTGTCTATGAGAGCCGGCTGTCAATCATTCGTGAACTCCGACCAAACGGTCAAACTCCGACCAAACAAACTCAGCAGCGCTGATCAAATATGAATCAATATTATGTTACTGTAATGCCTATTTCTCGCCTCAAATGTTTTCAGAATCATCTTGTAGTGTACGGTTTAGCTGTAAAATAAGAACGTTTGTGATGCGGCCGCCATTGTAAAATCTGTTGAAGGAACGCCAAGTTCCGGTTACATGACCGGAGCACAGCCAATTGGAACGCTCTCTCAATGAAATGACCTGTGATTGGTCAAAGTCTCCCGTCACGGGCTAGATTTTTTGAAGCCTGAAAACAGAGCGATGATGAAGTGCAGAAGTGTAGTTATCTCTCAGAACACTTGAATTACAATATGCTGAAAGGTTATTATGGAATGTTTGCCCAATGATGCCAAAAATATACTGCCTACTGCCACTTTAAGTAGTTACGTCACCAGTCTGATCTGGAGCTCACAGCAGGTATGTGGTTTGTTTACATGACGCAACGCAACGCAACGCAACGCAACGCAACGCAACGCAACGCAACGCAACGCTTGCTTTTAGGACACGGTAACACTCTCTCTGCGGCCGAGTTCTCTCCATCATTACAGTTGTTGTTGAATTATTCCTCGTTCAGCTTGACTTAACGTTACATTTCATTTTCAGTTAATGAAAGTGATGTCTGACTCCCTTCATGTGGTGCATTCAGTGCGAGCGAGGCAGACAGCCAAAAAAAAGAAGTTAAAAATCGGTGGGAAGTTGTGAATAGATTCAGAATCAAAGAAGATAAGAATCGTGATTCCTACATGAATCTATTTTTCCCCACCCCTAGTGTTCATGCCCTCTCAATCACAGCATGTAGTGTTTTTCAAACTAGTTGAGCTACTTTACAATCTCTCCAAGTAATCCAACATATACAGAAGCACACTCTGGTACCCCCGGTAGAGCTGCAACGATTAATCGATTAATTGATTAGTTGTCAACAATTACATTAATCGCCAACCATTTTTGATGATCGATTAATTGGTTTGAGTCATTTTTTAAGAAAAAAAAAAGTCTCTCTGATTCCAGCTTCTGAAATGTGAATACTTTCTGGTTTCTTTACTCCTCTATGACATTAAACTGAATTATCTTTGAGTTGTGGACAAAACAAGACGTTTGAGGACGTCATCTTGGGCTTTGGGAAACACTAATCGACATTTTTCACCATTTCCTGACATTTTATAGACCAAACAAGTAATCGGTTAATCTAGAAAATAAACCACAGATTAATCGACAATGAAAATGAACGTTAGTTGTAGCCCTAACCCCCTGGTAAGGAATCAGTAGTTTAATATTTTGGGAAATACGCCTATCCACCTTCTGTGTGGCGCTGTAGCCTTACATTTAATGGACATACATTATATGAGAGTGTCTTCTCATCTCACCCTCCACAATCACACACAATCAGCTGTCTGTTCTTGCCATTTAAGACATCAACCCAGCCAGCGGATGATATTTGTCCTGCGTCTCAATGCTCAGATCCCTGTCTCTTAATTGATGTTATTCTGCAGACAGGAATATTGATGGCGCGGCTCAGCCGGATTGGCAGCTGCATGAATCGTTATTAGCCAGGTGGTTGGACACCCCGGTGGGCTGGGAGGAAGTTCAATAGGCTGCCTCTGATACAGCGTTATGCTGCAGGGCCCCCGGGGAGGTGATCACGGCTCAGACAAGAGATAATTAACCATCTGAGGCTGGCAGCCCACAGGCCAGCGGCCAGGTGAGGAGGTGAGAGGGATAAAAACCGCAGGACAACAGACAGAGAGAAAGCAACCCTCTGGTGTACTAACACCATGCAGGCAGTCGGTGGACGTCAGGCTGGAAATAGAGACCCGACTGTATATCAGACGGGATAATATGGGATGAAACTGTAATGAGGCCTGTGGGGAAACCGAGCTGTTGCAGCAGCAAATAGAGATTGTACACTAAATATAAACAGGTTTAACAAAAAATAGTATACAGCAGAGTAAAATGAGATTTAACTAAGCGATATTACATAACACAAGTAGAGGAAACCGTCAATAGAGCGGTACAGAGATGACGTATTTTTGTAGGCCAACCAGGAAGTTAGCATTGCCCTGGTTCCCTCGACAAAAGGCCAATTGGATTTTTTCCATTGAGTTTTGGATTATAGCAGAAAATAAGCTCTGTGGCAAACACACGTTTATGATACACGTTTTGTTCAGCAAGATAATCTCCACAAATGAACACCACTTTTATGATTATTGAAGCGTGAATGCAATCGCCAGGTACAGTAAGAAGCTAACATTAGGCTATAAACGAACTACACCACGGTCGCATGAACGCGAGTATACACAACAAGGCCGTAACTGCGGACAAGTCGGCATGATGACGTATTGTCGCTTAATTTGTCCACTTTTTGCAACCGCCTTTTTTAAGACACGTAAAAGGTTCAAAATACTGACATATTTTATATTGGAGAACAAAACGTTAAAATCTCTTCAGCTTGTGTCAACCACAGACCTTATTTCAGGCGTCTAACCAAAAACACATTCAAAAAACTAATTGACTTCCAGACGAGGGAACTGGAAGTGCTATAATGCTTACTTGTTTCCGGGTTTTAGGACTCATTCCTGCACCACTCTATGTCAGTACTGGAGCACAAACAACAACTTATGGTGAAACCATGAGGATAATCGAGTAATGATATTGAAAATGTAAGCACAAAAGTTGTCATAGTAGAAAAAAATGACAACATACATACTATTTTGCAGCTGGAAATTAGTTGGGAAAAATACAAGAGTGGTATAAAATATATTTAAGAGATATGAAGCTAGAAAATGTATGTAAGAGTTGCAATCTATTAAGTAGAGCCAAAAAATAGTCATGAAAACTAAAAATGGTAATGGAGTACTTTCACAGTGTGGTATTGCTACTTTTACTCAAGTAACAGATCCGAATGCGTCCTCCACCACTACAAATAATTAAGGTTAAAATAAAACACAGATTGAAATAATATGCATGAGTTAGGGGTGGGAAGAAAACAAATCGATTCACCTTTTTATTGCGTTTTCTATCTTTTTTTTTACGATTTTGAAATAGATTTTTTTGAATGCCAGAATCAAAATATTTCCTTCATTTGAGTCTATGCTTATAAATTAAAAAGAAAATACCACTAATTTGTGAGGGAAATTTTAGGGTTCCTGGAAAAAATTAAATAAATAATGCCTGACAATGACTTATATATTAGACTTCAGGACATCTCTGACTACAAACATGCTGAAAATCAAAATGTGTTACTGTATTAATTTAGATATTTCCCAAAGTAAAAGTCCCTAGAAGTGTTTGATTAAACTTTTGCCCATGGTCTACCGATAAAAAAAGTAATCGCAATAAATCGTACAGCAAAAAGCAATACTTGTAAAATCGCAATACATATCGAAATCGGCACCCAAGTATCGTGACAGTATCGAATCGGGAGATAGGTGTTTCGTCCCAGCCCTAAAATGAATTCACAGATCTACAGAGAGGAATTTGGACAGAAGTTGTCCTGGTATGTTGATAAAAAAAAAAAATCAAACAGTGCTGCAGTCACGATAAACAAAGCTTTGTGTAGATTTAATGTTGCACTACAGTATACAGCATTTTTGATTTTATATATCAATAAATAATAAATGTAGTACTCTTCCTGCATTAGATTAAGGTAAAATGTCACCTTCAATTAATGCTAACATTCGGCATTGCAAACTAGCCTACTGCAAGTATGTTATTTTTAAGAAAAAGAAACTCAGCATATGCACTGATGTATTGTAAATTCCTTAGGCCTGCAAAACTTTCCCCATACCCCTAATAGGCCTGCCACAAACTGTGTACATTTGAATATTGTGTCTACAACATACACTTATCATACATACATCAACAGTGAGTTTCCCACTGTATTTTTCTATTAATATTCCATCTACTACCACAAAGTACAAGCCGAACAACTTCTCAGAATCCAGATGACAGGTAATTATTAACCTGCTGTACTCTATGCTGATGAACCATGCACTGAACCTGCATGCCATTACTGGAGAAATGGAAAAAAAAAATGTACCACGCCTGTTCGCTTTGAACATTCTGGTCAAGGCGCTGACTGCGGCATCCACGTTAAAGATGAAAGACCTTAAAGTACCCTGCTTAGCTCAGGTCCCATACTGTACCACCGTCGATTAACATAAACACTCAGGATACAGCTCAAGGACTCAATTTGTCCTGTTTTTTTTTTTTTTTTTACCGGAGATTGTCAAAACCTCGCTAATCCCAACTTTACATAACGGCTCCTTTTATAATCGCATTTGTCAGGGAAGTGAGGCGACGATCATCAGACCGACTCATCGCAAGAGCTGTCACATTTTCCACTACTTCTGCCAATTTGAGCCTTTTCAAAACAAGTCTAGGAAACGGCTTTTGCAGAGCGTAATCCAACATAGCTTCTGATCACATGTGCTCACACACACAGAAACACACACACGGCGCTAAGTCTAATAAACCCCACACACCTTCTGCCTGTGCCCCGAGGCTAGCGGTGGAAGGTAAACCGAACAGCGGCGGCTCGGGTGAAGCAATGTGATGGAGCGAGACTATTGTTGTGGACATAGGATTAAACACCCATGTTCATTTTGTGCTCAACACAGATATTGACTTTCTGTTGTCCTATAGTCGGTTCATCCCCTCTCCACGCTGGTGAAACGGAGACTCTGGGCTCGAAGCATTTACGGTGACACTAATGTAGTGGCGAGCCCAGCGCAGGATCTCTGCCACCTTTCGAAGTGCGTCCAGTCAAATTACTTAATTCTCCAGTCGCTACTATTCATATTCATTAGCCACATTATTGTGGTTAGAAGGCTCCTTGATGACAACAAGAAAGCCATCATCATTCACTTTGTGTCTTTGTATTGTTGAATTGGTAACATTTAATCAATAAATGGAAATGTCTATTATTCTAATACTCATCCATCTTAAGTGACAAACAGAAGCTTGTCGGGTATTTGTGTATTGGAGAGGTCCTAGAGGGTAATATATTTTTTGTTTTTTTTTGAGGGATGAAAATGTACAAGCCAGGCCAAGGGGAACCCACGCCAGGCCAAAAAAAATCTATGCCAAAAATATCGCAAAATATCCACTCCAGTGTTTCTCCTATTATTCATTCTGCAGCGGCGCACCGCCCTGAGTCCATGAACGGGGCAAGTGTCTGTGGTTAGTTCACGTCTGTAATAACAAGCAGCAATAATTCTGTGTTTTTGTGTTGTTAGCTGAGCTAAACCAGAGAATATTCGGTTAAAACAAATCAGTGCTGCTGTTTTGCCCTCACTGTTCTCCGTGAAGTTAGCTGGAAGTGATGTAATGCAGCCCCAGAGCATTTTAAGCGGAGTGAGCACTGCGCCGGACTCCGTTAAAAAAAATAGCCTTTTAAAATGCTGCATTGATTGTCAGCAACCGGTCATATGGTAATTTAGGAGGTAATTTGGCCTTGTGTGCTCTGATTAATTTGGGATGCAGTTAACACATCAGTCATAATTTTGTTTTAATGAAAACTCATCTCCATGCATTTGCTTCTGGTGTTCCTCACCCCTGTTTTTTTGGAAGAAGGAAATAACGAGAGGAACAGGAGAACAAGCTTTAAAAGCGACAGTAACGAATTTCGAGAAGTAACTGATAAATATTTAAAGAAACTTCTCCCTGGTAACTACATTTTACGAGATTAAATTTGAACAAATCATGAAAACGTACCTTCGCCCAGCACTCACTTTTACCGAATAGAGGCGGACCACATCATAATGTCAAATCAATGGCACTTCCCGTTAACGTTAGCTGTTAGCTACGTGCAGGACTGTGCTGCCTACCTGCTGCTAACAGCTAAAGATAACTAGCTCTCATCCTGCCAATTTCAACACAGATTTGTTGTTCACAATGCAGCATTATCAGGGAAAAAATAGGGTGCTTCTCCTGTGTCAATAATGAGTTGACTGCATCACAAACACATTTTCTGTTGTTAGTCTTGAGCCCTGGCAGTGCCTGTACTGTAGAAAAACAAGTACTGTCACTGTTTCAGAATTTTGGCATCGACTTGGTACCGAAGTATCAGTTCCCTACTTTACCTAATTTGGTGTGGTGTTATTGTGTTAGTAAGAACTCCCTGATTTTTATTATATCATTGTGAATTGAATGCATTTGGGTTTTTCGACATTTGGTCAGACAAAACATGCATTTTGAAGATCGTAAACTTGGCCACTGGGAGCTTGTAATGGGCCTTTTTCACAAAATAAAAGACTGATTTGAACAGATAATGAAACTAATAGTTAGTTGTGGCCCATGTATAGAACAGTATACATAGTTGCGAAGAGTCAGGGTGCTGAGGTATATTTGTATTATTGCAAAAAAAAAAGAAATTCTGTCATGTTACACTCAATCGCTCCCAGTCCCTGTCATCCGAGTGGTATCTTTTGTTTTACTTCCTTCAAGCAGTGCAAGCTATCCAGATGGTCCCTATTATATTTTTGTATAATCTCTTGTCTGTGTTGATCTGTTGTGGCAGGAAGGTTTACTGGCATCATATGAAACTAAAAAAAACGTGTCATACTAGCTTGTCGCAAAGGAGGATAAATAACGCTCCAAATCTACGCTAAACTTTGGTGAGGAAAAACTGGCATGGCTATTTTCAAAGGGGTCCCTTGACCTCTGACTTCAAGATATGTGAATGACAATGGGTTCTATGGGTACCCATGAGTCTCCCCTTTACAGACATGCCCACTTTATGATAATCACATGCAGTTTGGGGAAAGTCATAGTCAAGTCAGCACACTGACAGTTTGAGTTTGCTATGTTATGATTTGAGCATATTTCTTATGCTAAATACAGTACCTGTGAGGGTTTCTGGACAATATTTGTCATTGTTTTGTGTTGTTAATTGATTTCCAATAATAAATATATACATACATTTGCATAAAGCAAGCATATTTGCCCACTCCCATGTTGATAAGAGTATTCACAGACTTGACCAATCTCCCTTTTAAGATACATTTTGAACAGATACAAAATTTGTGATTAATTTGCGATTAAGCACAATTAACTATGGACAATCATGTGTTTAATCGCGATCAAATATTTTAATCAATTGACAGCCCTAATAAAAACAGAAAGGACAATGCTAGTCTGTTTCTCCAGACTTTGAACTCTGGGAGTTGAAAGCCGGCTCGTACACATGGACACTGGTTATCATGAATTGGGATTTTTTTTTTTTTTTTTTTTTTTAAATAACAATGCTTTCACAACAGTAGGGCTGCAGTCAACGATAATTTCCATCATCAATTAATTTGCCTACTATTTTCCCAATGAATTGTTTGGTCTACAAAATATCAGAAAATAGTTAATCGACTAATTGTTTCTGTTCTAGTACACATTATAAATGGTTGTGCACAAAGTTTAGGCTGTAAATCTAAATTTTATGTATCCATAGAGTCTTTTCCTTAAACCAGTAGAAACCTGAGCGCCATGTTTGCATACATGTACCCACCGCAGAGAGCAGCAGCATTTCAGGCCGGAGTGAACAACACCTGCTACTTGGCCCTCTCCAGCTCCGGCCAGTGGGACTTGATTAATCATACCGTGACAGCCCCTCCACCAAGATACCAAATTTAATTATGAAAGCAATAAATAACCTTTTCTAGGACTGTATAGATCATCTGCTGCTCAGGATCCACAACTGGTGAATTATCTTCCCTCAGGGAGCATCCCATCTTTGGGAGTGGGGTGATAGATTACCGACACAAGGCTTCGGAGGCTGAAATATTTATTTACATCCGTAGTAAAAATGCTCTCATTATTAATGCTCTGCATCTTCAAGTGGAATTATGATCATTGCGACATTATTCCCACTTTTTTTTTTTTAACGAGTAAACAAGAACTGGGTGCTTGATGGTGTTGTGCTAAACTTTTGAAAAGAAGTAAACATATTTGTTTATATATAATAAGATTATGCCAGTCGGAGAAGATGCATTTACTTGCCGTTGTAGCTATAAACAAATTGCCATCTGATTTATTTTAACAATTTTCTTTTTCGGTTTACCATCTGTGGTTTTGGAAATTATGATGCAGTGCATGGACTGTATTTTATCACCCGCGCACACACTTCTACTCTATTACTATTAAGTAAATTCAGATTATTTATAAGACCTTTAGAGAAAATGAGTCACTTACTTAACTTTCCTCAACATGTGTCATAAAAGCTTTTTCATTGTTTTATCATACTTCCGAGCCCCCCTTTTACCCTTTTTTTCTGCCTCTTTCTGTGTTCTCAAGGATGACAATGGCTGTTTGTGGTGTGCATACACAGATCGTTCCTGGCAGTCTGAAGGTTATAAACAGCAGTAGAAGCAGAGTGAATTTACTCTGGATACTTCAGAGCGTCAAGATATATCAGTGAGGATCACAAGTGAAGGGAGGGACAGGAGGGGGAAGGAGGAAGGGAAAAAAAAAAAAAAATCAAATAAATTCAGAGGCAGGCTGGCAGACATTATGTCCATTTGTCACCTCGCACCGCGCGGCAGAATAAAAGGGCCTGTATGAATGGAGTCTATTATGGGAAGAGAGAGCCGCTAAGCTGCTTGCCACTGTTGATTTCTTGCAGCAGTCGATAAATTGAGCAAAGGCCTAAGCAGGGCCGTGTATGTTCCGTTAAACAGCGAGTGCCGCTCGGCGTGTCGCACTTTTCACCGACGCTCGAGCGGTTCCTCGTGATTGCTATTCTCTGTATTGATTTGCCGTATTCATGCGCTCGCCATGCAGAAAATGCAGAGGAGACAGATGCTGTCTTTTTTGGGGGAGACAAAATGGTCCTAAGAATACCTCTGGGTGATACAGTCCTGCACATTAAACCAACATTAGCGGGCGAAGGCCGCAGAGGACATCGAGCTCTGATATCGACACGATACCTTATATATCTGTCTAATTTGTCCTGGTTTTTATGATCTTTTATCTGTGTAAAGTGTCTTTGAGTTTTTAGAAAAGCGCTATATAAATAAAATGTATTATTATTATTATTATTATTATTATAAGACCATGATTTGTGGAACATTTTAAAGTGTCATTCATGCTTTGACCATATTCACACCAGTCTTCTATTCTCAAATTGGCATGTTTATTTCAAAGTTCATTGAGAATGATCACATCTCTGATAGGGTTGTCACGATACCAAACTTCCGACTTTGATATGATACCCTTCCTAAATATCTCGATATACCGATACTGAAACGATACCACTGCAAAAATCTAAAACATCAGGATAAGTAATGGAATAATAGATGACAGAACACGGAACTTTTAATAATTAAAAATGTTCAAATATAAAAATTTATTAATTAAAAAATTAAATAGTATGCAGTAATCTGATGTCCCCTATACTTGAGTATGTGATTCCTTTGATGGTTAACTTTATATCTGCATTTATTTTTTACATTATATTTGATAGTGTACACATATTTACATTTCATCTATATTCTTATTTGTTTTAAATTCTATCTTTCTTCTTTTCCATGTTTATATATATTTTAATTCTAAAGTGGAACAACTGTAATTTCCCCCCCGGAATCAATAAAGTATTTCTGATTCTGTCGCTAATTAAACAGAGTTTAACAAGGCTTTTTTTTTTTTTTTTGTAAAACAGCGCCCCCACTGGCGCTTCAGTAACAGTTCCAGCGGAGAGTGGTACTGCAGCAATAGGAGATGGCGAGAGCCAAATGATAATAAATTCAGATGAAGTTCGTCCATTTCACGTTACAGAGAGAGACACGGTAAAATAATACTTTAACACGTGCTCTTTGGTGGATCATGTGTTTGCCGAATTACAGGAGATGCTTGGACAGATACAGAAGAGACGGTGAATCTAATTCTAGCGGTACATTTGATCGGTAATTAGAGCCGCGCTGTTATTTCTTTATTTTTTTAAGGGAGTTCTGCTGATATAGAGACACCAGCTCAGAGCGGGACTGTGCAGCCGGCGAGAGATTCATGACCTGCTTTAATCTTCTTTTCAACTTCATTTATTGACTCCATCCTACTGGTTATCACTACAGTTTATTTTTTGACCGCACCAGCAGCAAAGTCATAAGTGCCTGCTCCTGCAGGATCCCAATCCTAATGCAGCCCTCTAAGGCAGAGCGCTGCACGCACACAGACACACACACACGGCCCCGCGGTCGCACATCGACGCAACTCGCAGCTCGTATTAAAACACTACCATTCTTAAAGTATCGGCACTAATATAACGGGGTATCGTACCGTTTTTAACATAGCTTTGTCACATATACAAAAAAACAAACTCTATTACAGTCAAGTTCATTCTCTTCCATCAAATTTAAATGAGCATATGATGCAATGAGGCAGTTGTCATGGCAAAAAAATAGCTTTCTCTCCATTTCAAAAAGAAAAACACTACGAGAACTAGATGACCTTTGACCTTTAGCCAGAGATCTACTCTGCAACAGCACAACTTTATGTAAATACACTATTACTAATGTGCGACTCTGTGTAGTGTCCGATCTATTTCTGTGTATTAAATAAATCTAGTCTGGCCTGGTTTAGTCACACAACGGTAGTTTATTAAGAGTAGGGTGTTGAAAACAGGAGAGCCCCGTCCTCTCATTACTGCCGCACTCTTATATCACGGCGATAGAACTGTGCCATAAAGTGGCACACCAACATTTCTCCTACAGGTTCCATCAAGTGTCCCCGTCTCCTAATTACACAATCTGTGATCTTTCCTCCATCTTTCTCCCTCCCCACCAGACCGCGTGCCTCTTCCTCATTATTCACCCTCAATTATGTGAGGAGTTTTTGTCCTGCACTGCTTAATTACTTCATCCGGGAAGATGATAAGTTAATTTTGTGATTAACCCTCCGACACCTGAGCAGACAAGAATATCATGGAGGCGATTATCATTTCAGTTTGTGTGTGTCCCCGGCTTGATCTCTGACATCGGGACACTTATTTGCAACGGCTGAGTGACTGTCGCTGCCGAATTTGAAACGCGGCAATTTTTCTAAAAAGCAAAAAAACCTGTTGTAATGTTTATTCATTAGTCATTTAAGTAGATGGACTCGACAATAAATAGCAATCCATTAAAATCAGAACGTCTATTTGTGGCATAGAAATGAATTCTCCTCGGGGCCCTTGACAGCATTGTCATGTTAAGAAGACGGCAGGAAACAAGACGCAGGTACGGTTTAATTAGTGCTCAGGCTCGCTGTTGGCTTCCCTTCATTTCTTTCTCTCTCCACTGTACCATCTCCTCTGATTACTGGCATTACAGCAAATTTGCAGTTGATAATCAGCCTCAGATTCCCGCTATATTTCTCATTACGCTGCTGGAGATGTCACTTGGGCTTTGAGTTTGCATTAATAGGGTTTAATCTGCAAGTGTGTGTGTGTGTGTGTTTGTCTCTGGGTGCGCATCCATGCCAACACGATGCCTCGTACACATCACGCATGTCAGGTACAATCTTGTAAGAATTCCCAGGAGGCCACTTGCTTAACAATTACCCTTCATACTTCATTATTTCATATTGGTGGAGAATGATTACATTCAACCCTTAGGGCACAGGGCTCGACAGTCGCAGCAATAAAAAGTGCTCATTAAAGACACGATCCAAACTCGGTAACATAACTCCGCTGCCACAACGCGTTGCGTGAATTCTGACACTAAACTACGGAGGCAAATTTAATATTATAGGCAACTGAATAACTAATTGGGAAATTCAATCATCACTGAATATACAGCACTGAAAATGTTTTACTTTGAGGACCGAGTTCAAAATGCCCTGTATTTAAAAACTTTATTCAAATTGCCCAAATTCATTAAGCTTTTGATTTAAATCTAAAAATTTAAATCAGGTCAAAAAGTCTGTTTGCTCAAATGGGTCAAATTCAGACACTAAATCAATCAGACCTCTGGCCTTTTTAAAACAAGAAGTCTATTAAAGGGGTCTAAAATGTGCACTTGATGGCTACATACACGATATTCTAAAAGACTGGCTAAAAGTCAGCATCTTCTCCAACTGATGACACTCGTAGAAGATAGAAATAAAAGAGCAGCATTGCTCTTGTATTGCAGGTTAGCTGGTTAGCTCTAGTAGTGTAGTACAGTATGATAAGGAAAATGGTATTATAACACACTTTAATGAGAAAAATGAAACTCTATTTCTATCTTGCATAACCATGTCTGGATGCTTACTATAGACAAATTATTAAATCCTCATGTTTGTATAACGTTCTGAGCAGCTTGCCAAAAAAAAAAAAAGGACTGACCAGGGAGGGGCCGCTTTAAGGGGAACTACGGACACTTTCAAAATTCATACATGTTATTCATGTAAAACTATAACATTATAAATGTGATATTTAAGACAGAAAAGGTTAAGATCATACAGCTCTGTGTTTGTCTGCCTCCACGATGAGTTTGGTGTCATCCATCGTTGATGAGCGGTCTGAAAAGTGAAGAGTTGTACCCAAGAAGAAGTCACATGGTTTTTGTTTACAGACAGAGAGAGAGAGAGAGCACATCGGAAAAATACTGCCCTTCACCTAATGTTCTTTTAACTTATCAGATAGCCTATTATATTTATAGCATAGATGGGGCTTCTATGACTGTGTTTACAAAATTTAAAGCCGGTATTCTATTAATTTATGCAAGTAACTGCTTTTTCACAACCCTTAACTGCAAATATTTCAAAATAAAAGCATTGTGTTAACGAATGAATGGATTCTTTCCACCAAAAAAAAAGTTACAGGGCTTTTATTTTGAAATGGAAATTCTCTAACCTGTTAACATGGGCGCCGAATTAAAACAGGTTCGGTAGCCGCCACGCGCTTCTGACGTTCCCCGCGTGGCCCGGCCGTCTCTTCTCTGGTTTCTGGCTTTGAGAGAGAGGAGCTCATGTTCACAAATACTGATTGAACTTTCCTAGGCCATGGAAATAACATATTCTTCATTTAGGTGGCGTTATAGTGGCGTTCCCCTTTAAGGCCGAGCGATCTGGCTCTACTTGGGCGTTGGTTAGCTGCCGTCACGCATATCTTTTCCTGGCGATATTGCACTTTTCAGTATCACGCGTTTCTGATTATTATTCTTAAATGATGCATTTCTTTTGATTACAAGGCAAGGAATCATGTAGTTTGATGACTTAAATCATAAGCTAGCAAGTCATTTCTGCTGGGTTTAATTAGGTACTCCACACTGACCTTTAACATCCAGACTGTGGAGGTTGAACAGAACCGATGCGTTGTACGTTAATGTTGTTTTTTTCCACTTTTCCCCGATTTAGTCAAAGTCAAATCTATATGGCCATTATTTGATTTCCAAACTGGAATGAAAAGATGATCCGTAGTGAAGATATTTCGCCAGACAAGCTAATGATAAACAGTGATAACCTAGATATTAATGCCTAAACAAATGTGAAAACTGCACCCATTAACTTTTTGTTCTTGATTAAACTGCGAAGCGTCACGCTGTGCTCCGCAGAAGTGACTTAGTAATCAACATCCAATCATTAATGGCCCTGTTATCTGCACCTGGCTCCTGAATAAACAAAAATCTCATTGCCCCCCTCAATCACTTGAAAGTTATCCCACTGAGTGGCACTTGCAACATCATCAGCGATACAACTGGCTGATTCTGGGACCAAGAGAGGCAGAAAAACTCCCTCAGAAGAAAGCTTGATCAGTTTCCTTCGGGCTCGCCATTGCTATTCTTCGAGTCACGCTGTTCACTGAATCATAATCACAGCTCAGCTCAATTGGACTCATTGTTGCCGAGCCCGCGAGCCTGTTTTGTCTGCTGATTGATTCATGTCATGTGAGAGCAAGATACTCAAAAAGACCTATCATCATTCATTTGTGTTGGTTTCTGTTTATGGGCCACTCTCTATTGATGATTACTATATCGGAAGATCTTTAATTAGTGGCTTTTGTGCGGAAGACAAATGAAAAACAAAAAGGCAAGCGCGGTGCAGCGAGATCAAAATGAGAAAACGCTTGATGAGTAAACATTTTAATTATGCCGTTAAATATAAAATGAAAAGGTAACATTTCCGAACAAATTAGTCTAAAGGTCACTTTCGTTTGAAAGTGTTCAGCTAGTGATTTTTTTTTTTTTTTCCGTCCTGTCCGTTACAGTCCATTGTGTGCAGTCTCAGCTGTAAATGTTAAACATACAATACATTTAGTCAATTCTCATTTCTTTTATACATAATTGTGATTGATTGTGATTGTGCAATGCATACTCATTAAAAATATTAATTCTGTAGCAGTGGCATGCCAACAGTCGAGGCCTATTCTTGAATATGAACTATACTGAGAGCATGTGTGAAATATCTGTAGGCTCTTTTACTTTCATTCCTTTATTGTACAGAGAATTTGCTCATTTTCTCTGTTTAATGTGACAGCAGGGCTGCACTCGTACGATTTTGCCGACTAATTGATTAGTTGATTTTATCGACGGATCTGTAAAACGGAGTTTCTCCGCAAAGAATCACGCAAAAGCACCACGTTAAATCTTGTGTTTACCAGAGGTGTGCTTATGAGTTTCTTAGGAATAAGTCATTCAGCATGAAAAAAGCATAAAAAAAAATGGATCGACTAAAGTAATGTTAGTCGACTAACGGTGGGGACACACTACCCACATGAGCAGTGCGTGACGACCTCGTTGAACTGCACACTGGCAGCGTTTCTCCTGCTGCTGCTGCCACCCCTTTCTTTCAACATAGAGTTAGTTTGCCTTTCATAGCGGCCATTTCACATCATTATAAATGTCATTTATATTTATTTTAGACAGAAAAAGGTTAAGAAGCAGGTGCTCATTTGTAAATGATAGTAATAATCTACTACTTTATTCATTTATGGAGCCCTACAAGTCACTGCATTTTCCCCAGTACTGTCCTGTAAATATTTCAGAATAAAAGCCTTGTGTGAACAAATTAAGGAATTCTGTCCACAGAAAAAAAAAACGCTAGAGGGCTTTTATTTTGAAACGAAAGCAGGAAGTGTTGATTTTAAAATAAATCTTTACTTTTTTTCATGTCTATGACATATTCTACAGATATACAGACATGGAAATTGTAGTAACGTTGCTGGTATGATGTCAATATACTGTCAAAAGATCGTTTTTACTGTCTGTTGTTGCTGTGAAACGCGTGCAGCTCGCGATAAAAATAGGCGAAACCTCGAATCTGTAGAAGAGACGCAGCTGACAAAACAAGACTAATGACATGACATCATCTTAGGCTTTAGGAAATTGTAATAGGCATTTTTTACTATTTTCTGGAGTATTATGGAGCAAATGATAAATCTAACAATGTTATATCAGCAGATTAATCTTTTTTACAAGATAGGGTGATTTTACAGTTGAATAAATAAACGTATCTCTGCCCTCTGGTGGACAAACTATGAAAAGTTAACACTGTTACTAACAGGCCTGGCGCACGCATTTCTGCCGCTCTAGGTGAAAAACAATTATGCTGCCCCTCTATCTACAACAGGGATGAGCCGGAGACAGATATTCATCCCAGGACTTTGAGATGGAGAAGCAGTAATTTTAACAGTAATACAGTTTTTGTGGTATAAAGAGAATCTGATTATGCTGAAGACCTTTAAGGCACTTTATAGTGGATGGCAACTCCTCAGTTTGTAAAAGCTCGTCGCCACGGCACTGAATCAAAAAGACTGGCCAGACAAGCTTAGGTGAGCTAGAACACTAGTCACAGTTCATCATGTTCACGAAGAAAATGACTGAGCCAATCAGATTTCAACAAAACAACAATATTGAAAGTATTAGATTGGTCCAGTCTGACAGGCAGCGTCACGCTCGCGTTCCATGCTGTCAGCCTGTAGTTACTGCTATTGGTTAATTTTTGTTAGGGCTGTCAAACGATTAAAATATTTAATTGCGACTATTATCGCGATTAATTGTAAATTTTTTATCCATTCAAAATGTGATGACTTGACTATGACTTGTCCCAAAATTGCATGTGATTATCATAAAGTGGGCATGTCTGTAAAGGGGAGACTCGTGGGTACACATAGAATTCCTTTCCATTCACATATCTTGAGGTCAGAGGTCAAGGAAACCCTTTGAAAATGGCCACGCCAATTATTCCTCGCCAAAATTTAGCGCAAGTTTGGAGCGTTATTTCGCCTCCTTCTCGCAAGTTGCGTTGATGCATTAAAGAAATAAGTGGCGTTAAAACGAATTATGTTTAACGTCTTAACTTTACAGCCCTAATTTTTAAATAACATTATAATATGTTGTTATTTTGCTCATTATGAATAGTTGGCTCACAATTTTGCCGCCCTTGCCAAAGTGCCACCCTAGACTAATGCCTAGTTCACTTATATGTATGTATGCGCCGGCCCTGGATACAAAATTACCTCAAACATATCTTAGACATTTCTGTGCTGATATTACTTATAATTTATTGGCCAACATACATAGCAATACCAATATACCTGCAATAAGTTTATATATATGCCAATATATTGGCCTGGCCTTTATTAGTCTAGCTCTAATGTAAATATGTGAGATGATATTGTGTTATGGAATCTAGGCTCTGACCGCTCCACTTCCTGCAAGGATACATCAACCTAGAAACAATGGCGATTGGGGGGTGACAATAATCATTGCTTCTCAGTCAGAGGAGTCTGTTTATGAAAAACTATATAAGCAAAAGCAGCAACTGAGAAAACTGAAACGGCGCCAAAAAAATGCAAATATAGCAAAGCAAAATGGCAAGCGGACAAAGCTTGTCCCAAAACAAGGGCGAATCTGGGGTTGGCTTTCACCCGCTGGTGAGCAACCTAACCGCAACCGATGAATCCTACTCATTTTGCCTTTAAATACTTTGCCCTATTCCAACGGGTGTGTTGGATATATGTTGCAACAAGCGGAGTACGTCATGTGCATGTGTAGCAGGTACTGGAGGTGTCTGGCTTGAACAAGCTGACAAGCTTCGCTCTATTTCAATCAACCGAGTTTGTGGAAATGATAATAATGTAAAAGGCAGAAAAACAGAGAAAGAAAGAATCTGGGAAGTGACAATAATCACTAACAGCCCGACGCCACCACTACAGTATGTAGAATCTTGTGCTTTGGACCAAGCAAAAGCCACCATTTCCCCCCGTTCTAAGAGCTTCAAACCACAGAGGTATACTATCTGAAGTAAGAAGGGTCAATCCAAAAAACACACCAATCCACCTGCAGCAGCAGTGAACTAAGACATGTTAGCTATGCTGCAGATAACTATTCACGTATGCATATTAAATCACAAATGTATGTATGGCTTGAGCCAACAATCTCCTCTTATAAAATATTATGCGGCATCATAAACACATGACCATCAATCAGTGCATGGATCGGAGATTAAGTTGGCAATGAGGATAGCAGCAGCTTAAATGTAACTGATGTGAAAATTAGTAAAGCAAGGGGACACACACACACACACTCCTCTGAGTTGGAACATTCTCTGATGATTAACTGAATATGAGTTGTGTGGAGAAATATGACTGAAAAGTTATATGACTTCCTAGTAAAGCCAATACTACAGAAATTGTGATGGGCTGCTGTGTGCAAGAAAACAGTCATGTTTACATCCCTAAAGCACCATTCATTATACTTACTGTGAGACTCCACTTGGTATTGAGCAGTAAGAAGCCCCCAATGCAACAACCTTGAGGGAAAAGTCACTTCAGCTATAACACAGTGTTCAAACATAACATAGCACCTGTCTAATAACAACCAAAGAAAGATGAGCTGAGCCATGACAATAACTTAGAAACAATTAATAGCCTAGCAATTCAAATTAGCTAGCTAGAGCACAGAGTAGCTACAAGGTAGTTATGCACAAGACAGTAATATAACCGACAGCAGCATTAGCAGCCTCATAGCTGACATTAGCACTTTAGCACGAGTAGCAAAAAGTTAGCCTACCTGGTTGAAGTGAAACAGCGTCCCCAAGCACGTCAGCGTCGAATACAGGCTTGGAAAGTCCATTCCAGGTAACCATAGGAACATGTCCGAAGGGAACAGGTGTTGCGCTATATTCAGTAACCCGGTACATTCTATGTCCTTTTTAGTGTTTCCGCAAACTAGCTAGCTAAAGTTGACGCGGCGAACTTGTTAGCAAACGTTACGCATTTAGCAAATACGCAGCAACATTAGCATTCATTAGTTCGTAGTTGAGTTCGGCCACTTGTCCAGTCCAGGGTCGGTCCAGTCTTCTTTCAGCTCCGTCCACCGACTCCAGAGTCAAATATCTAGACTTTTTTGTGGCTAAATGTTTACCAGCTAGTAGCTGTCGTCGTCTGTAGTTTGGCGCTGGTTAGGTTTTACGGAGCGTAACTATTTCGGCGAAGTTTTTTGACTTGACGCCGACTTGCTCTGACGTCACGCACACGTGAGCAACGATAATCTCGCGAGATCGAGGCGGCCGCAGTTGCTCTCCACCGACCGCAAGACCCAGTGCATTATGGGAAACGCCTGGCTGGTACCTGATCAAAGAGCTGATTGGTTCTTAGTTTTGACAGCAAACACCAGGTGTTGCAGAAAGTCACAACTTTCTGTGTAATTGTAATATTTAACGCTAGATTGTATTGGTTTCATGTTTCGCAATGAAGGTTTCATCTGTTAACAAACACATCTTGTGTTGTTGATAATAATAATAATTATTATTATAATAATGAAGGTTATCTATATATGACACTTATCAAAATGAGTGCTCATTATATGCTTTACAAGGCAGACATAAAAATAATAAAGGATAGAATCCAATGCCAGATACACGCACATTTCCACATAGATTTACAAACAAATATAAATAAATCCCAACGTGGTCTGAAAACTACAAGTAGCCTACAGATCGGCGAGGCGCAGTTCATCTCGAACGAGCCTACTGTTTGAGCATAGTAAAAAAAAAAATGTCAAATTGGCTTATTTTAAAAGATATAAAAAAACAATAAAAGCAAAAATTGTTTATTTATTTATCTATTGCACTTTCATTAATTTTTTTTGTTTAGATAAAGCACATTTTCTAGGTTTTTTTTTATATCAATCAAATGAGGTATAAGCTTTTTTTTTAATACTTTTATTGCAAACTACTCATGAATTATATATCCACAAAATGTCCAATACATATTTTCAATTTTTTTTTGTATTTTATACACCCAGTGCTACAAACAGAGCAGGAGAATACGATAGAAAAATGAATAAATAGAGAACTGAGAAAAAAATACATACACACATACATATATATATACATTATATATACAAGGTTATAATAAGTTATATCTTTGGTTCAAAGACCAGGCCTCACTCTAATCCAATTTCCTGTGCCTACCTACCTGTGTCTAACCCCTTTCTCTCACAGGGGGCCATAAAGCTTCATTGAGACATGCCCCCACCCTGAGTCTCACTCCCTAGGTTCCTTGCTACCTCACCTCCTATCATTGATCCCTTTCTGACCCTCTGTTCATCCCTTCCTGTTCAATGTCATTTCATTACACCCTCGACCCCAAGGGGCAGGATTAAGTCTCACCTCCCAATGAACTCAAAAAATTTGACAAAATCTGTATCGGCTGCGAATGTAATAGATTACATATTTCTAGCAAGTTTAAAATCTCTCCGAAGTTGATTTTCATGCTGAAATGGCTTGATCACTGGTGAAAACATCACGCAATATATGGCCCCCATTGTGTCCGAGTGTACAGACTGCATCTGACTGAGGTTGCTGTTTTTCATCCTGTCTATTATATAAACTGATTTGGCCGGAGACCTTCGCCTCGCTGGGAGCCAAACGTGATGTGATGCTGGCTGACACATCATGACGTCCCTCCCCCTCGCTGACTCCGGGCGCTCTGGTGGAGCCTGGTGCTCCACCTCACAGCCCGCAGTTACCCAAATATCACCTCACTGTGTTTTTGACAGCGGGGAGAACAGCGTGAGACGTGAAACACAGAAACACAATCGTTTGCTGGAGTCATATTGAGAGAACTCCACCTCTGCGTGTTAGGGAAAAGATAGAGCTGCCGTTTGAAGTGAGGAGATAAGGAGAAAATATTACGCGGTGTCATACGTGTGCTCAGAGGAAATTGTGTTAGCTCTCGCAGGGACAAATAGATTTCTGTGTCAAGCCGCATAGATCTTTTACTCATCCGAAATATGTAACAGCATGAAAGTTGTGAGCGAGGCACCAATTTTAACATTTCAACTAGGTGAACTGTTCAGAAAATCTCTGAGAAAAAGTGGGATGTCGCAAAAGATGGAACTCCTACAGAGCTGAGTGAGATTCAAGAGCATCAGAAGTCAGAAAGCATTTCATTCACGGAGACAAGAAAAGCATTTATTCCACAGGATGTTCCAAATTGTTTTCTTTGCTTTTGGTTAATTAAAGTGGCAGTATAGGCAGAATGTTTTTGGCATCATTGGGCAAAAAATTCCATAATAACCTTTCAGCATATTGTAATTCAAGTGTGAAGAGAGAAAACTAGACTTCTGCACCTCATCATGGCTCTGTTTTCAGGCTTTAAAAAGTCTAGCCCGTGACAGGAGACTTTGGCCAATCACAGGTCATTTCAGAGAGAGAGCGTTCCTATTGGCTGTTCATTCAACGGAGGCAGCTTTCAATCACTCGCGAACATCAACCTCATGCACTATTGTTAGGATACAGTGACGGTCACTGTATCCTAACAATATTATGATAATTCACTGAGTGACCGTTTTATAAAAAATAATCATATTTGCTCCAATTCTACCCACTGCAGCTTTAATATATTGTAATCAAAATGATTTTTTCCACATCCTTTACTGCGAAAAAAAATTAGTATAATTGTCTTTAACTCTGTACAAATACAGTAAACGTTTCAGTTGTTCTATTTTGACTTATGAAAATGTCCTTTGCATCAAACAGGGTACTTTAAAGATAAGGTGTGCCAGAGACTTAAGCAGTGTGAAGTAACCCAAAATTTCCGCCCTCCACGTCTCACACTGCGCTGCGCCCTGGAAGTGTGGCACGTATATAAATAAATAAGTCGGTATGCGATGTGCTCTTGAAGCTGTATTACTTGGCTGACGGCTTAAGCTTAGGGAGAGGGAATGAGGGACAAATTTAGCAGCAGATCTTAGAATAACTAGGTGGGGATAAAGCTTATAAAAAGTGCAAATGGCTGCACTTCTGGACGGTGTGCTTAAGGCCCTGAGATGAAGTGCTGACTGTAATGTTTGCAGTTTTGAGGGGGGGGGAGAAAAAAAAGTTTAATGAACTAATTTGTGCTTTCAAACGTCTAAAAACTTGAAGAGGGATTACTGGAATCTTCACGACCTTTGAGTGTGTGCGACGCTAAAGCGATCCGGCGTGTAGACAAGAGAGAGGAAATGAGCTTTTGTTCAACACGCTGTAGAAATTTGTTTGTTAGTAATAACCGATTTAGTTTCGCAGCTTTACGTTTTTGACATAAAATACGAGCTAAAGGGGAAAAGCGGTTCCCCCCAAGCTGAGTATTAAATATGAAACTACATCCAGGAGACGGCTAGTTTAGCTTAGCATAAACACTGGAGATAGAGAGAAAGAGCTAGCCTGGTTTTGTTTACACTTTTTGTATAGATTTAACAAATGAGATATTTAATTAGTAAGCTTCAGGCAGATTTTATTAGCTTCAGAGAGAATCAAGCTAGCTGTTTCCCCCTGCTAAGCTAAGCTAAGCTAAGCTAAGCTAAGCTAAGCTAAGCTAACCTTCTCCTGGCTGGAGCTTCATATTCAACGGACAGATACGGGAGTGGTGTCGATCTTCTCATCTAACTCTCAGCAAAAAAGAGAATGGTGCCTTCAAATGAAACTTGTGAGCTGGTGTTTACAACGTGGGAAGTCGTGTACACAATATGCGTTCAAGTGGTAAAGTTGCGAGAACACATGTAGGAAATGCAAAGGCATAATGACGGAGGGAAAAGATGAAGCCGTTGGGAACATCAACATTTCCTCAGACATATAAAATTACAAAGAAAAACAATATACGATTAAAATTACAATATATGAACTTATTATGTACCGAAAAATGAGCTTCGATGGCCTCAATCATTTCTGACAACGTCAACAAATACGTCAAAACTCATGAAATCGGAGCTTTCAGAAACTTTCCACTTATGAGGTCGTGAATACCACAGGAGGGGGGGCGTTCATATGGACTCTTTTCGTGAACACGGTAAACACGACCCCATTTGAAGGCAGCATAAGCGTATTTTCCAAAATGTTAAACTACTCCTTTAAGTCCTGTAGTTTGGTTTGGGCTGATGAGGGCATTACAATTTGAACAAACAATTGCAAACAAATCGCTTGAAAATGTTTATAGCGAAACACTCCACATGAACCGCAGATAAGTGATTGAGGAATTGGAGCACACTCCATAACACAACCAAAATGCTTTCATAGAAAATTTCATGATTTAAGTTTTACTGTTAAAATCTCTTGCTTCCGGTACTCCAACCAAAAAACAATGAAATAAGCTGGTCGTGGCTGATAATGAAGAGCCAGACTGTGTCAAGCTCAGACCGTGCTGACCCCATTGACCCACCACCAGGGAATGAAATTAGCACCTGCCACCTGCCGAATACAAGGTAAATGCTGGCTGTGGCAGGTACAAAATTCAGGTCACCTGCCACCATGTAGTCAGGGATTAAGGTTACATGATATATTCCATATTTCTACTGTCTGGTACCACTGACTCAGTGTTTTACGATTCAAAAGCGTTCTACATAGATCTCAGAAGTGGCAGACATTCATTCAAAAGTTAAAAAATTAGTAGAAATGTTCAGTGACCTGCAACAGTGGCAGGTGAGGAAAAAACTTCATTTCAGAACTTGCTCACTAATAATATCAAAAACATATGATACACAAGAAACAGGTGGTCCCAAGGCTCTTTATACACAGTTTGCACTGAGGGGACAGAGGATGGCCACCCATAAGCAGGCTTGTCACACAAGGGGGAAAAAAACAAACTACACATCTTAAACAATGACATAAAAGACCTGTTGGTTCATGCACTGAGAGAACCCAACTGGCAAAGCAAAATAAGGTACACAGAAACAGAGTGAGGCAAAACAAGAGGCTAAATCCAGTAACTCGATAATAGCAAAACAAAGGAAGAAATCAGCAGCATGAGACGTACCAGAAAATAAACATTTATTAATATAGTTTCGCACCAACATGGCACAAAAACTCATTAACTGTATTGTATTGTATTGTGTCCGGCACCTTACTCACCTCCTTGTTATGACAAAAGCAAACAAAGAACAAGTCGGCCCCCCTCGCGAGGGAGACTGGTTGGGGTGATACAATGAACAGTTAAGACTTGACACACCCATTGTATGATTACAACACTTTGTACTGTACATCTAAAAGGCACCGAGGACAGAGCGGGAGCCATGTAACCGCAGGTGTCCTTCCTTTATAAACCCGCAGCACTGATTGAGGCTAACTGAGGGATTATTCGAGGTTCGTGCATAGACTGTTTATAAGAAGAGGACGTAGTCGTCCATCGGTTCGTGGGCCGCGGCTTCAGGCCCCCCCCCGATCACTACTGCGCAGACTCCGGCTCCAAGTGACGTCGAAATCTCAAGAAGGCAGCTCCCGTATCCGGGATATTTTTTGCTTCACTTTTTGTACAGTGGGACGAAGTGGAGACGCCACGTCATATATATATATAGCCTATGATCTGAATGAACTTGTCAGTGGTCACATTGCATTGTGGGTAATGTAGGCGCCAGGTTTTGACAAAGATGACGAATTTGTGAAATAAAGACAACATCTCTGGTTCTGCTGCGTCTATTTTTTTAATCAAGCTACGTGCTAGCTGTGTTCATAAATATGAGCCTAATAAATCATCTATTTTGAATGATTCTGACACATCCCGTCACTACCGCTAACTGTGGTCCGTCGTTTCATTACGGAAACTTGAATAAACCTACGACGGCACCGGAGTACCATCTCCTCCCCGCCCAACATCCTCCACCCGCCGCCCCCAAAAAAAGAAAGAGAAATGGGAGGTGTGATTGCACCCTCAGCCTCTGTGACTGGGACATCTGTTCCATGGCAGATACTCCTCCCTGTAGACCTGCACTCTTCCAGAGCTGGGCGTCACCCTCTTCAAACTGCAGACAGAAATGTTTCCTCTTCCCACCCCACACCCCCCCCACCCATCCACCCCTCCATCTCCTTGACTGGAGTCAATACACTGCTGCTCCTGGAGCTATTACCGATATGCTCCGGCCAAGTGTAAAACCTCTATCTGCCACTTATCGGCACACCAACTCTCCTCTATGAAAACTTCCCATTATGCCACACCACCACCTCTCCCCCACTTCCAGCACACGTCATATTTGAGCTATTTCGGTCCGTTTGAGGGCCTTTTGAGAGGAAGTTTGATCAGTTAGTAAAGTATCACCTATCACCACCATGCTTTTTTTTTTTTACACCTGTGAAAAGGCAAGAAACCACAATAACTCCAGCATTTATTTAATTAGCTTTATTAATAATTCTGCTACTAAACAATGCTGAATCTTTATTATGTTGGAAGATCGGGGAAGCGAGATAAATCACATTTAGTTAATTAAACTGTATGAACATTTCCACGTAAATAAAACATCCAATTCAATTGGAACAGGTTTTTCTTTGAAATAGCAAAGTTATGGAGATTCATGAGCTTTTTAAGAAAGCCGAATTTCATTACTTTACATCTCTATTAGGATCTTTATAAGCATACATAATAAAAGGGGCCTATTAAAGATTTAATAAATGAACTTCTGTGTGAAGTCAAATGGATTTGGCAAAGGCTTGGGGTAGAGGCTCGCTCTCTCTCTCTCTCCCTCTCTCTCTCTCTCACACACACACACACACACACACAGAGTGAGAGAGAAAGAAAGGGACTCGGGGTCCCATTATGCTGAAAGAATAAGCAGAGCCGTCAGAAATGGATTAGCCTTGTAAAACAAATTTGGTTTCAGTTTTGAAAGAATGGAGCCATGTTCTACTAGGGGTCTACTGGTAAAACAAAGCACAAAGGGCTTCAGTGAAAACAACCTGTGTGATGTGATAATTAAAGTCTGCGTGTGCAAAACATGTAAAAACACGAGGAAGTGTGAGGACAACTTCGGATAACACAAGCACCAATAAAATCACACCTTAAGAATACATAAAACAAAGGGGAAAATACACTTAATAACTAGGGCTGTCAATCAATTAAAATATTTAATCGCGATTAATCGCATGATTGTCCATAGTTAATCGTTATTAATCGCAAATTAATCATAAAGTGGGCATATCTGTAAAGGGGAGACTCGTGGGTACCCATAGAACCCATTTTCATTCACATACCTTGAGGTCAGAGGTCAAGGGACCCCTTTGAAAACGGCCATGCCAGTTTTTCCTCGCCAAAATGTAGCGTAAATTTGGAGCGTTATTTATCCTCCTTCGCGACAAGCTAGCTATGACATGGTTGGTACCGATGGATTTCTTAGGTTTTTCTAGTTTCATATGATGCCAGTATCTTCTCTCTAGCTTTAAGACTGAGCCCGCTACAACCTAAATATCGCAAGTTGCGTTAAAGAAATTAGTGGCGTTAAAACGAATTTGTGTTAATGCGTTATTATCGCGTTAACTTTGACAGCCCATAATTACCATGTTACATTCATAGTTTTCAAAGGAGGTATAAAAGCAGCTACCTCACCTGAGATCTTCCTACAAGCTATTCCAGAGCCTTGGGGCCCTGACTGCAAAAACACACTCATTCCAGGTCACATGTTTCCATGAAGGTACCACCAGCACCAGTATACCTGCAGAGTAAGCCTCGGCCTGGAGCAGATATTCCCACCAACAGGTGGAGACAGCCTTCTTTGCAAGCCGAGCAGACAAAACACAAATACACAATAATATTAATATTAACACAAGATTACAATTGTCACATGTGAATGAAATATATACAGTATTATTATAATGACATTTCAACCCACATTGTTTTCCCTCTCCAGGATTGTCTCTGTGTACGCTTGTTTATGGTTCTTCCATTTTCGTACTATTCTTCAGTAGTTCAGGAGTCACATTGTCTTTCAAATTAAATGCTAAAAAAAGAATAATGTATATTATAATATTGTATTATAATCATTGATGGGTGCAACGGTGGTGCAGTAGGGGGGATTAATTTATGCTAATATACTGTATCATATTTAACCGTGTGCAAAGTTGTGAAAAATGTGAAAAAGCGAACGGTTCTATCCAGAGCCAGTGTTTGGTTTGTCCTTCCTGGGCTACTGTAGAAACATGGCGGCCGGCTCCGTGAAGAGGACCCGCTCTGTATGTAGATATAAACAGCTCATTCTAAGGGTATCGAAAACACAACGATTCTTATTTTCAGGTGATTATACACTAAAGAAAACATACTTATTAATATTATATTCCATTTCAGCCAATAGATCCCCCGAAATGTTACACACAGGTCCTTTAAACAGGTTAAGAGCTACAAGATATATATAGAGAGGGGAAGTCCTGCCCCTTACGGTGGACCCAATGGGACCTTATTTTAGAAAAAAAATATGTACGGTAAGCAAAGACAAGAGACAAATATATTTTGATCCTGTTTGAATTGCGCCATGAATCACACATATGATGTTTGTCAATTTAAAAAAAAAAAATTCAAGTCAAGAAAGTCTCAGTTTGTCGTAGTATCACTTAGTTTTGTGTGAAACCGCTCAGAGAACTACGTCTCTCGTCTCGCACAATATTCGTCACCAACACTAGCTAGCTAGCTAACTTAGCTATGACCACGCAAAAATGTAACGTTATCTTACCCGATTTATTTTATCCAGCCAGTCCTGGTCTTTTTAATCAGCCGGGAAGAGAAAGAACGAGTTGCTAGTATGAGCACATCCCCGTATGAACACACAGGCATCGTAGCTTAGGCTAAAGAGACGTCACTTACGGGTTACTTTTAGGTGTGTAGTCTTTCTAATAACGTATTTTTTATACCTCAACAGTTTAACGACAAACTGCGACTTTCTTGACTTGCAAAACTATCTTTTAAATTGACAAAAATCATATGAAAATCGTTGACTACCCTTCATATTTTGTCCGAAAAAAGGTCCCATAGTGGTCCACCGGAAGGGGAGGGACTTCGCCTCTCTATTGAATCTCTGGGTCTCCTTGATCTCTCCACTATATTGCACAATATTTGCCCAGGGTTGTATGATTTACCTTTGGAAACAAACAACTGGCATCTTCCAAACATCTAAAACAAAAAACAAAAAAATCTGTACGCTCTCCTTTTAAAGACAAAGAGAGCGCAACAGCTCTCCTTTGTTTTATTCCATAAACATGTGTTAGCCCCCGGGGTGGCTAATTTTGAATGTAATAATCTATTTAATCACAACTTAACATTATTGATCCCCATGTTAAAAGCTATTTATGTGAGGGCCCGTGGGCTGGCAGAGTGACGGGGCCCGCTCCCCTCTGTGTCATTTATTTCCCCATTCCGCCATGCTAGCCAGAGGCCTGCAGCGTGCCGGGGAGATAACAAATTAAATATGTGTCTGCTGAGAAGGATCATGTGTAGCCGGGGCTCAGGAGGGACGAGAGAAGTCCTCACTCAGACCCTTCAGAAAAAACATACAGTACAGTATTTACTGTAGATTGTGTCAACATCATAATATTGTGTGTGTGTTGTGGCCATTTGACACCAAACATGCCTGCAATTTGTGATCGGAACTGTTCAGCAAAGAAAATATAAAGTATAAGTATAAGTATTTGCCAAATATGATGTTTATATGCAGTTTTTAGTCATGAACACAAAGTTTAGTTACTCCAAAGAGGTCAGATAAGGTTATAATATTTCTCTAAAATGATCCAGGCAGGATTTGTTCAGGTTATTTTTTTTTTCTCAAAGTCTCACAAAAGAGGACAGTCAATGCCTAAATCCATTTTAGTGTCTTATTTGTTTATTTATTTATTGATACGTTATATGCATCAGTATCGAAGGTCAGTATCCTCACACAGCTCCAACACTCTTGGCTGCCCCAGGATCAGCACCCTGGACAGCGGTCGTGACATACTTTGGTGCTGAGGTCAAGCAGGCCGAACTCCGTGTTCCAACAGAGGGGCTGCACGAAAATGTTCGACTCCTAAATGCCTTTCGCTGTCTGATTTTACACTGTAAAACTGACAAAGTTGTGAAAGTTCAAAATTTCAAAACAAACTTCAAACTAAAGTTGTGAAATGACCTTAAATTAAATAAACAAACTGCTTAATTCGTCCAATTTAGAACATCCCCTCATAACTTATTCAAAGTTGGAGTATAGGAGTATGTATGTATATATACAGGGTTGATTTTGCAGGTATTATTACAATTACTATTTTTTACATAGACATCATGGGGTCTGTGGGGCCCCAAAGAAGCATGTTGAAGTAAAGTAAATGTTAACAACAACACAAGAATTAACGTGGTTAGAAATTCAAAGTTGCAACAACGTTAAAATTATATATTACTATACCATACTGTATATACTATACTATACAAGGCCTCGGAATAACTTATGAGGGGATATTCTAAATTGGACAAATTAAACATTTTGTTTATTCAGTTTAAGGAAATTTCACAACTTTAGTCAAAGTTTGACTTGGAATTCGGAATTTTCACAACTTTGTCAGATTTACAGTGTAAAATCAGACAGTGAAATGCATTTAGAAGTTGAAATTTATGCAGTATAACATGACCTCAGCACCAACGTGTGTCACGACCGCTGTCCATGGTGCTGATCCTGGGGCGGCCGACAGTGCTGGAGCTGTGTGAGGATACTGACCTTCGATACTGATGCATATAATGTGTCAATAAATTAACAAACAAACAGACACTAAAATGGATTTAGGCATTGACTGTATATATATATACAATATATATATATATATATATATATATATATATATATATATATAAAAAAGGTTGGCTACATGTCTGCTCCTACACTCGGGTGGGTATATGTGACTTCCGGACACAAGTCCTAGCTTACTACACCAATTGTATGTACCATAGTCAAACATATTGATAACAGGCACACACATCCTTGAATGTACATACATACGCACACACTCAAACACTCACATTTTATGCATGCATTAGAGCCAGCTGCATGTGCCAAGTAATTAAAGCCCAAATCATGATATGTCAGAGCCCTTCCTCGTGCCCTGCAGCTCCTGGAAGGTGTCCTGGCTTATCAGGGCCATATTGATCTGAGCCGCAGGAGAAGCTGGTCTGAGGGAATTTGTGTTCATTTTGGAAGAGGACGCAGCTGTCAGCGGGCCAAAGATTAGTCCGTCTAAAGAGCTTTTCTGACAGCATCGCTAAATAGTGTCTGGCTGGATGCAGACGGGGGAGAATCAAACCTCAGTCTCCCCGTGTGTGTCAAATAAATCATATATGTAGCATTTGTCCAAAAGTACAGAGAGGTTTGAGACGGGGCTTTACCTACACTAGAAACATTAGGCTCATTAGGAATCCACACTGAAAGCCACCTAAATCACCAGCCTTCTGGCATTTGTAATGTGAGATTATGTGGCAACTGCTGTTTTTCTGCCACGAAACTGGTACGGACATTCAAGGTCCCTAGAGGATGAACCGTGATGGCATAATATCTCCACATCTACAGCATGGATAGGCCTAAATTCTGGTACAGATATTCACGGTACCCTAGAGGATAAATCCTACTGACATTTTCTCTAGCGCCACCTTCAGGTTGACATTTTATGGTTCGTGGAGTGTCATGTCTCAACTACTGTCGGATGGATCAGTATGCAGTTTGTGCAGGCCTTCGTGGTCTTTGTTAACTTTGGTAGCTTCCGACTTTTCAGGTCAAAATGTCAATCAGTCCAACGCTTGCCACTTAATCCGGGCATCACCAAATGGCGGGCCACAGTCCAAACCCGAGACTGAGTGACTGTTCTATCTGGACCCGTGAATAATCTCTGATAAATGACTGACAATAAATAATTATCTTCACGAAGTGTTGTTTTTTTTCTTCTGACGGTCGCGGTTACAGACTGCGGGCGCAGCTTATCCAGCTAATACGGCAATAGCTTCACTCAACTGAGCCAATGAAATCAATTGTTTACTGTGCGCTAGAGAGAACAACAGTGTAGGAGAGATGTGAGAGTGATGACAGCATGGAGCAACTGACCTTTTCCCTGGTCTAACCAAAAGTAGCACTACACACCTTGACCGTGGTTGGAGCGACTTAGAGCTGTGAGTCAGCTTTCTCTGCGATGAACATACCGTTCCAGGCTCACCAATGATGAGAGAATGGCACCAATGAGAATGGCACAAACTCCATTCAAACTGCTGGCAGTGTAATCACAGGCCCATTTCTCTCTCTAGGAAAGGAAGTAGAAAAAAAAGACAAAAGGGGGTTGCTCAAAGCTCCGTTTAGGCTTTTTGGGTGTAAACTGAAGGATTCTGTCTTGTTTTCTTTTACTTGAAATGTAGGCCTTAAAGGGATAGTTCGGGCGTTTTGAAGTGGGATTCTATGAGGTACTTATCCACAGTCAGTGTAGCCCCCAGTTTGGAGAAAGCAGACAGGAGTTACCACGTGGAAGCAAAATGGGCCCGGCAGAAAAAACATATTTTAGCCACCTAAAAAAAAAAACTATATCAGTTTAAGTGTACGTTATATTTAGAATATTTTCCGCAGGGGGGAATGAACTGAAAGTGAAACGTATCTATACTGTTTTTGTTAAGGGAGTCTGCTGGCTTTGGAGAGAGCATAGATAAGTTTCACTTTCAGTTCAGTTCCCCGTCGGAAAGGAGAAGAAAAGTGTTGTCTGACGGCGAGATAAAGCGGTGAAAATATTCTAACTACAGCGTACGCTTGAACGGATATTGATTTTTTTAGGTGAGCCTTTCTTTGACGTGGCTAAAATATATTTTGCTGCCGCCCCGTACGCAGCACTGTATTGCTTTGCTCCGGTGTCGGTGCTCCTGTCTACTTCTCCAAACTGGGGGGCGTGCCGACCGTCATCTACTGTTGGTAATACACTGACTATGGATAAGTACCTCATACAACCCCACTTCAGATATTATGAGGTTTAGACCTTTTTTAGTAACTGGACCTCTTTACATTTTAACTGAATAGCCTTAATACATCTAAGAGCTGTGGTATCATATCATTTTAGACCCAACTGCAGAGTATGTGTCAGTGCCTCAGAGGCTCACTTTCTACCTCTTAGTGGCCAGATATGGAGCACTTCTTACTACAAGATTTATGTTGTACTTGTACATTATACCACTTCTTTACACTGTGCATATTGATTATGTACAGTGCAATACATAAAAACCGAAAAGTGTGAAGAAATGAGAAAGCTTTACTTCGATGATTTATGGCTCGAGTGCGTGTCCATTTTTTAAACGTCGCATCAATATTGTTTCAGTGCCTTTTTTGAAGTTCTTTCGCTGCTGACGTGTGCAGCAAGCTCGGCGCTCCACCCACCATCTTTTCTCGTTTTCCAACCCACCCACCCCCCCCACCCCCCCGTCTGAACTCTGTCCCCTCTGATGGATCCCCCCGTGTTCATTTATTGAACCCAGGTAGGTGTATCCAATTAGTGTTCCTGTGTCTCCCGTGTCAGGCTATGCTAAATCTGCCTCCAAAAAGCTGGGGATCCTATTAGCTCGGAGTAACGCCTCTGTATTTTATACTATGGCTTTTTATGGGCTCTCCAATGTCACTGCATCAAAGGAGCCTTGTCTGTACATGAATCTCGCCATGCCAGAATCCTTCAACCCCATTATCCGGGTGAAGTGCCCTTCCTCAGCTATTTGTATCCTCCCGCGCCTCGCGCCATTACCTTCCACTGGGTAATAGCTCTTTAGGCTTCTTGTCTTTCCGTCCCTGCTTCTGCTACGAGGGAAAAAAGAGCTAAGCTAAACTTGTTTCTCTCTCCTTTATATGTTGTAATACTGCTATAATTGCTGCAATATAAAGACCACGATGCAGGAGATAACAGGTACATCTCCGTCTAACACTGATACAGAAGCGGTACTCGTAGAGTGATGGGTAAATACCACAACAGCAGGTCAGTGAAACATCTGAAAAATGATATGATATAATTTTACCTTAAGAAAAAACTCACACTTCCATCTTTTTACTGCTTTCCCATTAAACTCAAATTAGATGATTATTTACTCTGGATCTGCTCGGTCGTGCATAGCCGATCTCTCAAGTCCCCCTCCGCAGTGCCAAATGGATGTGTGAAAAAAAAAAAAAAAAAAAAAACCTCAAGGATAATGGAAAATTGATTTTTATCTCCCCCCCCCCATATCTGTTTAAATATGATTAACAGTGAGTTTGACACGGCACATCAAATTAATAATGACGTGCGGCGGTGGGAAAAAAGGCAATCAATAATTGACAAGATAAATATAGATAACGGTTCATAACGCGATAGCAAGTGGAGCATTAGCATGTGAATGATAATCAGGAGTCATTAGGCAGGTGTGAATGACAATACAATGGCGCGGCGGCGGCGGCGCGAGCACGTTTTTTTGACGTCACCTTTCCGGCGTTCCGAGGGGCAGCCTGGGAAATTAACTGTATCTCTCTGTTAATCTGCTCGGCAGCCTGATAAGGGAACCTAGAGGTCATTTGGCAGAGCAGCGTGTTATACTCCTCCAACGTTGACCCCCCCACCCACCACCACCACCTCCACTGTTCCCCCTGAATCAAAAGTGAAGTGGCGGCTAATGAAAACGAATAGCACATTTGTATGTCGTTAGGCCTCCGGAGGGGGGGGGAAGTGTTGGGCGCGTGAGCGTAGTTCAACAGTGATTACGCAGAGGTTAACGGCCGCCCCGACATAAGTGTTAGACTCCTCGTAATATGTCGATCCACTGAGCTGTTGAACCATTACCGCTCTCTTCCCCCCTCGCAGTCAGATAAAGGTGTTTGCCCACGGCGAGAGACACAGACGTACTTTGCATTTATGAGAGCATACATTATGTTTGACATCAAACATTTGCTTAACACTAGCCTTGGGATCTCATTTTCATTTTTGAGTCGGGTTGCAGTTTTTTAGCTACACTTTTGCAGCAGATCTCTGTTTCCCGTATGATACATGCATTCGTTTTTTCTCAATCGCCCTGGCTCGTTTTTCGAAACAGTCTCAACATTCTCTAAAGTGTAAGTAGTCACAACTGTTTGACGGGACATCACAACTCTATTGCGTGTTTGCAAAAGGTAGTAACTCACCCAAAACACTTCATTCATGCTTCAAAAAAACAGTTATTAAGCCAGTAAAGTGGCCAACGCAGCCAAAACTACTGGTCTTACTGGTACTGGTCAAAATGTTTACATGTTTTTTCGCCGTGACAGTCAACCCTGGACATGTTTCTTGTATACAAATCTCTGTTTTGTTCTACTTTTTTTGTTGACACTGACTGCTTACTGTGTTATACAAGAATGTTAGTTTTGTCTAGCTGAATGCTGTTGTGTATCGCACTGAGCTTTTTAGATTCCCATTTCAACAGCTGGTCAAATACTCTACAATACTGTTACAGTTTTTCTCATTAGCTTTGGCTCAATTCTCGAATGAGAATTATGCTTTTCAAAACAATGAGCTCAAATCTCTGAACACTTAGTTTGTTGTTCACAACAGGTTTGAATTTCTCATTAATTCGAGCAAACTGCGCGTGTTTTGACAAACGTGTGTGCAAAAGAGTAAGTACATTACAATTTGCACAATAACCACTTGCTGTTCAAAACTGATGAGTTACTACTAAACATTCTTTCATCGTTTGAGCCATCACATGCAAAATGATCTATTCAATTATCACAATCTATCAGACGTACATGTATATTCCATAAATATCTATGACGAGGAGGTATAATTTGTGGTTTCTGAACTGAACTACTGTACCACAGGTTGTTTTTTTTCTTCCATTGTTGCAGGGTTATTGTTGTTTTTTTTGCATAGATGTCATTATGTGGAACAAATTCTTTTCACTGTATATTATACTGTATACTTATGAAATACTGTATATGACTTATATGAAAGATCAAAAGTTAATTTTCTGTTTACATGTACAGTACATGTAACACATTGCTACACAAATAAATGTACTGTATACATACACATGTGCATATCCCTTTTCTGTGTAGCTACTACAGTATTGACTTTTCCGTGTAAACTTTTACCTACAGTTGAAATGGGAATCTAAAAAGCTCAGTGTGATACACAGCAGCATTCACCTAGACAGAACCGACATTCTTGTATAGTAGTAAAAAAGTAGATCAAAAGAGAGATTTGTATATCAGAAATATGTCCAGGGTTGACTGCCATGGTGAAAAAATATCCAAACATTTTGACCAGTACGGCTCACATGATGACAAAACAACTTTTCATTTTGGTGCCATTGGCCAACTTACTGACCAAATAACTAGGTTTTGATGCATGAATGAAGTGTTTCGGGTGAGTTACTACTGTTTGCAGACATGCAGTAGAGTTGTGATGTCCCGTCAAACAGTTGTGACAATTGCACTTACAGTTTAGAGAATGTTAAGACTGTTTCGAAACATGAGCCAAAGCGATTGAGAAAAACTGTAACAGAAAACTTACTATTGATCTTTCATGTAAAGTCATATACAGTGAACGGAAATTTTGCCACAAATAGACATCTATGCCAAAAAAAACAATAACAACCCTGCATCAATGAACAAAAAAATTGCAATAGTTCAGTTCAAAAACAACAAATTGTACCTCCTCGTCATAGATATTCATGGCAAATACATGTATGTATGACAGATTTTGATAATTGAATTGATCAGCAAGACACAATTTAATAGGCTACTCTATCAACTAGTAAGCACAACTACAAGCCAAGTATACCTTTCCGTAGGCCTATAAGGCAAGAATACTTAATTATACTTTTCTTAAGTATATCTCAATCAAAAGATGAAGTACAAGTAGGCCTATAAGCCAAGTATACTTAGACTTTTCTGTATACCTGTCAGTATAATCCAAGTATACTTAGACTTTTCTGTATACTTGTTAGTATGAGCCAAGTATACTTAGACTTGTCTGTATACTTGTTAGTATGAGCGAAGTATACTTAGACTTTTCTGTATACTTGTCAGTATGAGCCAAGTATACTTATGTATACTTTTCTTAAGTATATCTCTGATAAGTACGAAAAAAGTGAAAGTATACTCTTTTATTTTAAGTTTAAAAGAAGTATACTAATAGCACACTTGAATAAAAATATTTTTGGTAAGGGTGTGCAAGTGGTTATTGTACATACTCTTTTGCTTGTGCCAAAACACGTGCAATTTGCTTGAATGAATGAGAAATTCTAATCTGTTGTGAGCGACAAACTAATTGTTAAGAGAGTTGAGCTCATTGTTTTGAGAAAAAATTATTCTCGTTCGAGATTTGAGCCAAAGCGAATGAGAAAAAACTGAAAATAAACCCATGTGGGCCTGCAGAAGTGTAAGATCTGTGCAAAGTCCCCGGCCTTAACTTATCATCCGCCTGCTCAAAACTATAGGTTTTAGATGACAGGGCTCGTAAATGGGTTATCTAAAATCCAATATATATTGGAGGGGAGATCGCAGGGGGAGAGGCGCGCTTGACTGTATCATCCTGATCCATAACTTTCCCTCCAACCGGGGGCCCATTTATTGTCGATTCCATCCGAAAGATGGGTCTGTCAGTTGGGTGGGAGTCTCGCTGCTGTTTATTTTCAAATCAATACTCAATTACTATAAGGAAGATCCACTCCCTTGCCCATTTTCAAGATGAAATTATGGACTGCAGCAATAACACTTAGTCAAGGCGAAAGCTGGTGTCATTAACTCACAACTGGGCAGGATAAGTACACCAGGAGTTTTTAACAACTGGATTTCCAACCTTCCCCCCCTTCATCCTCCTTTTACCCTTTTAGTTTCTAATTAATCACGATGAAAAAGACCCGTCACGACAAGACGGATGGCCAGAGAAAACAATTTTCACCCTAAGAGCCTTTTAATTTTAAACTCCGAGAGCTCATTGACTGCAACTCCCAACAACCCATCAATGCTAGTTTTTAATGCACTTCCTCTTTTGTTATTGAGAAGAATGGAGAGGCAGCGAAGGGCCCCGGCTCCTCTCCATAACTCATGTCATTGATTTGCTAAATGCCAGACATTTGCCATAGGAGAGAGTCCTGTCAATGGCGTTTGGCAGGGTGTGTGTAAATTACTCCATTAGGGAGCGTTTTTGGGTTATTTATAGTGGAGAGAAATAGTGGTTAGGCTGCATAAATGAGCATGGATTGGGTGCTGCAAGTCAAACGCACTCCTTGTTTGGTCCCGTCACATGAAGAGGTCCTTTAAGTACGAGAAAAAAAAGAAAAGAAAAAAAAAGCTCCTCCGATATTGCAGCATAAAAAGCAGAAAAGCCATCATTCACCGTAACGCATTATGACAGACGGGCTGAGCTCTGGTGGAAGTAGGCTAGACAGGTCCGAGGGCGAAATCCAGCCCCTGACGGAAGCCGCGCCGAGCGGTTTTGTTGTGGTTATTGCGAGCGTCCACACCAGTTGGACGGGTCAGTCAAAACAGTCCTGTGACATTGCAACACGTTGGAGAAGATGCTGTCTTTTGTAGAATGCAAGCACAAAAAGAAAGTTTGGTGACAACAGACCCAGACATAAAGAGGTCATAGCTGTTCTCAGTTAGCACTTAAAGGGCGGGTCCATTTTTATTTTTCTTTAGGTTCTTATATCGTCCTGTAGCCTCACAGTGGTGATCCTAATGTATTCAAATCCGAACACTCAAATTTTGGTCAAAGTATGTATGTTTCAGCATCAAAATGCTATTTTCCCAAGCCTTCTAAAAACTTGGTAACACTTCATTTTACAGGTCCGCAAATTTCATGATAATTAGCAACTAACCTATTTGAAATTTCTTTGGAATTATTGCCAAATTACCCCAATATTTACCTCAAAATTGATCAAAAATTCCTTTATTATAAACATGATTTAATAATTATATTCCGCTATTTCCCAATAGCTTGTAATTTATTTAATACATTTCCAGGAAAAGAATACAAAGTTAATTGATATGCTTTATTTCCATGTCTGCTGATAAATAGATAATAATTAGCAAATAACTTCTTTGAAATTTCTTGAAAAAAACTCCCTGAATCATCAGGGACCAGGTTACATTTGTGTAGACAATAAGTCACACAATGGTGAGATTTGTGCCTGATCAATAGTGTCTTCTATTAGTTTTGGTTTTCCACCTCCGATGAAGAGCAGCGCACAGCCGCTTCTCCAGCCTAAGGTCCCTATTTTAACCATTTTATGCTATTTTAGAATATAATCATAAAAGGGACTATATGTAAGAATCAGAAATTGCTTGTTAACAGCGACACCTGTGGCCGCAGTGTCAACAAAAGTCAGCGTCCTGTTGCTCGCGCTCGAGCTCGCGCTCGCTCTACATAGACATGAACGAGCACCGATCTAAACAGTGAGGCGAAACACGTCAGCTAATACACAATATCACTCTGTATTTCACCTGCTTGGCAGTAATGTTATATGACCAGAGGAGGGTCTCTCCATGAATCAATGCTGATCCTAGTGTTGGCTTTTCCTGCTTCAGCCTGCCGACCGCGGAGGGAACGGGGGGGGGGGGGTAACGTAACTCACTGCGGAGCCCCGTCACTTCACAAGACACGGGAAACCTCTGTTGGTCTGGAGGAGCTGCAGCATTTATTTCTGCACAAACGTCCACTGCACATTCACTAGATATTCTCAGAGCTAAACTAACTCTCTGCAGTGTGTAGTGTCCGTGCGTGCACGTGGAGTTGGAGCGAGCAGAGCGGGTGAGAACGAGCGCGGTGTGCAAGCAGGCAGAAGCAGGCAGCAGGAGCAGAGCTGCTGCGCGCTCGCGTACCCACACGCGAGCGCGCATTGGACACCGACCCGGTATGATTTATGCGCGTAATAAGTTACATATAGTCCCTTTAAATAATCTTTATAATGAAATAATTTTCGATATATTTTGAAGTAAATATCAGTGTAATTTGGCAGCAATTCCAAAGAAAAGAAAAGAAAAAGTGGGCTACCTCTGGGTCTGAAAAGTGAAGCCAATGCGGAAGTGACTTAAACTTGCATTCTATCTAATAGCCAGCAGGGGGCGACTCCTCTGGCTGCAAAAAGAAGTGTATAGAAATCTATGAGAAAATGACCCTACTTCTCACTTAGTTTATTACCTCAGTAAACATTGTAAAAATGAGTTTGACACATACAGTAGTACGGTATAATTAGTGCTATAGTTTGAGTAACTCCACCACACCATTCAACATGAATGCTTCATGTTCTCTGCAAATAGATAACCTGCGTACATTCGTACTTCCCGGACTATTATTTTGACTGTTTTTTTCTGTCTTTCAACTTAAAAGACTACCAGGCACTTAAAAGAAAACATGTGACCTGTGTCGAGACCAACAATAAAGCCTCTTTTGGAACAGATACACTGAATAATAGCTCATTCAAAAATACATACTGTACATGTGAGCCCATTAAATTATGGGGTGAGTGATTGTGCATTCTTGTTGTGCAGAGTTCAAAGTTATCATCAATCACGGACAACAATTCAAAAAATCATATAGCTGTGCATGGAATGATATCTGAGAAAATCCACGAGCATTACCGAAAAAGAATATTTCCTTAGGAAGTTCGTGAGCGGCTACGGCCACAATCAGCAGGTTATTGTCTGAGCTTTCCTCTCTAATCACGACACTGTAGGTTGTAGATATTTTTTTTTTTGCATCTGGAATAAAATATTTCAACGTCACGGCCGCCTTTAAAATCATGTTTCTGGTTGAAAAAAAGTTTCCTGTTTTGAAGTGATTGCTGATGAGGCGGTATTCAACTGGATTCAAAGTGGTTCTCTGCACCGGTATCAAGACCTGCTATAGTCTTTAAGATGCCGGGGGGTGGCTTCCTATAGACCTCGCTTATTTGTTCATCTCTGTTTGTTTTCAATCACTGAAAAATTACATGGTACGAAATAAACAAAATAGCAAAGCTCCACGGGAAGCATGGCGCTTCAATATCACATCCTCGGGAGACTACCAGATGATTTTGTATATATTTTTTTTACTTTTTATAACTTGACTTTTTTGAACAATTGCAACTGTTTTAATTAAATGAGATGAATTAAATCACGCGGGGTTTTCAATTCGAAAACGTGTCCTGTGGATTCAGTTGAAATGTGATCCTCGTTGTGTTGTCGTTCTATTCTAATGCAGCGGGGCTTGTTTTTGTGCCACCATGTGTGTCGCCCGTGGATGTGGGCAAAGTGGTTACTCTTTCTACCCATTCGATCAGTGAAAGTAGTGCCGGCGCCACGGGACCGCATTTAACAGAATAAAAGGTAAATGGAGAGTAACAAAGTGCCCCTGAAGGCTAGTGATATTTTTTGCCTCGACTCCTCTATGACACCTTGATAAGGCAATTACGGAGTAATTACCTTAACAAGTGGCATTAGAGAAAATTATCCTCATTTTTTTTCCTGCTAAAATAACACCAAATCAGTAATGAGTGAATTTCAGAATCCCTAATCAGCATCTCATTAGGCGTTGCGACGGCCTGATTTAGTCAGCCTTCAATGACAAATGCAATTAGTGCAACGAAACAACAAGAAAGTGACAACATTGTGCCCGAACCAGGCGGATGAATCTGTCGCATCCTTCAGAGATTTCACACGTTCCTTCCATTCATAATGGCTAATTGTATTTGGAGAGCCTGTGCGCACGACTCCGGCGGCCCCCGAGATGCTATCCGTGGCCCCGTGGTAGAACGGAAAGGTTGAAAGTCAACGGGAGCCACGCTGGGAGTGAGAGTTGGTAGAGTCTCTCCTCTCCCAGCAAATGGGACGGATAAGCGGAAACGTTCTCCTCCTCTCCTCTCCCGAGTTAGCCGGTGCAGCAAGGTCAGGCGAATGTGATCAGCCACTGTGTCTAAGCGTATTATCAGGTGAGATCTGTGGAGTGACGTGAGCGAACCGGGCCAGTCAGCTGTCTGGAAAAATCATTACACAGAGCCGGACATTTTGGATAACTTTGGAGGCGATCGGCCGCTTGGGGATGCTGCTACGGATCTCTGCGTGACCAAAACGCCCTTGAATGAAACACTTCCCTCATCACACCGGGCAGGAGCCTAATAGAGGAGTCGACTGTTCTTAGGAGAACAGGCCAAGATGAGCTTAAGACTCCTCAGCACAACCCACTGTATAGCCATCGCTTTAAAGCTGCAGCAGCTACAGTGATAATAGACGGTGTGGAAGTGTCTTCACCAGGTATTTCACAACATTTGTTCACTGTGTATTAAAGACCAGGGGTGGAATGAAACTAAGGACATTTTATGAAGCCATGTACTTAAAGCTGCTCTAATAAATAGTTCTATATGAAAGGTGCTATTGATAACCTTGATAACATTCAGCCACTAGATGTCACATCCTCCCTCCCCCGTTCCATTGCATTTACTTCACAACAATTCGTTGCCAGGCACTTACTGTCAATCGCCATTAATCCGTTTGTTCCACACTAACTGACGACCCAGAGATACCACGTGATATCAACGTCGTTTTACTATTGGCTCACAAGCCTTGTTAGAAGTGGGAACCAAATGTCAGATATCTTCCACAGAGATAAACAAAACATTCATTTTGGACCCGCCAAAAATGATTAATTCCCAATCATAATAACTTTTTTCAGGAAAAACCATCCTTTGATTCGGCACCTTTCTAAAAGATCTTTAACAATGGATCAAGTGACTATGTGTAATGTAAAAGAGGTCACTTGTAGTGATTTCCATCAGCTCTAAAAAAATAAATAAAATAATAATAATCACAACTGGTATAAATGCAGTGTAAAAAACACTTACTCCAATGTTCCTCGTTATTTAAAGGGGATGTATCATGCTCATATCCAGGTTCAAACTTTTATTTTGGGTTTCTAATAGAACATGTTTACATGCTTTAATGTTCAAAAAATACATTATTTGTCTCATACTGTCTGTCTGAATATACCTGTATTCACCCTCTGCCTGAAACGCTCCCTTTTAATGCCTGTCTCTTTAAGACCCCCTCCCGAAAAAGCCCAGTCTGCTCCGATTGGCTTGTGAGAAAAATATGGTGCACCTTTGCTAAGGTAGTTCCAGGCGGCAACCGGTTCTGAAAAGTGAAGCCAATGCGGAAGTGACTTAAACTTGCATTCTATCTAATAGCCAGCAGGGGGCGACTCCTCTGGTTGCAAAAAGAAGTCAGATTGTATAGAAGTCTATGAGAAAATGACCCTACTTCTCACTTGATTTATTACCTCAGTAAACATTGTAAACAAGAGTTTATGGTCTCAATTGCTAGTTTCAAGTCTTCTTCAATACAGCATGATGTTCATTTAGTAAATTAAGGCCCCATTTAGAGTCAAATAGACCTTGAGGCAGGGTATTATTTAGGGCGTGGCTACCTTGTGATTGACAGGTCGCTACCACGGCGTTTTCCGGTCTGGGAGTTGTCTTTATTTTTGTCTTGGAACTTTAACCCTTTCACAGTGTGTTTTCAGTTCATGAAAGTTAATTATATCCTTTTGGTTGCCTAAAATGTCTTATTCAGCGTTCGGTTGTACTCAGCTCCACCCTCTTGTGTCACTTCTGGTTGCATAAAAACAAGATGGTGACGGCTAAAAACAAAGATGGCGACGGTCAAAACGCTGAACTCTAGGCTTCAAACCATAGTACACAAACCAACGGGTGACGTCACAGTGACTACGTTCACTTCTTATATACAGTCTATGGGTAGTGGGCGGTATATTCTAATAAGCTTACATGTGACATAGGAAGGGGAGCCAAATCTGAATGGCTTATTGAATCACATGTTTTCCGATCTCGTCAGCCCACAAAAACTAACTGGATGGTCTTTTTTCACAGTTTGTGGGTTGGTTGGCACTTCAGATACCCAAATGTAGGTGCACAAGTTTTTCATGATATGTCCCCTTTAATGTAACTTTTTCTATACAGTTTCAATATGATTTTTGTGCTTGCTTTTTGTGTTTATTCCAAATATTTTTTTACGCTTATTTCACATTTCTTTTGTAAATATGGAATGAGAAAGTTGGTGCCAAGGTAACAACTAATGGGGATCCAAAAACCCGGATGCAACGCGCATCACATGTAAAGCAAGCAAGTTCCATCAGCTCCCTCAAGGTTTAAGTCAAAACGTTGTTCAATCAATCAGCAGCAGACAGGAAACAGATGCGTTCCGTTCCTTTAAAAAGTCACCAAAGTCAACTTCTTTAATTTATTTCCTTAACGTTTTAACATCACGCAAACTTTAACGTGGAATTCATAATTAGCCCCGTAATCACAGCTCATTAATTATACGCTATAATTAGTCAGAGATCGGCCTAATGATAAGACACAATTATGTCTCCAGATGCATTGTTTCTAATCAGGCCCTAATATTCAAACACAGCCCAGTGAGTGTAAGATGTGAACTGTCTGTCATCATGAAGTAACTTCCTGCGTTTGTGACCCCCCTTTAAATACATTTCACCCTGTCTGCCTGTGTGCACGACGCATGTCTGTCACATTATGTGTGTGTGTGTGCGCGTGAAGCGTGATGAGGTATAGTTATTACCATACATAAACTGGACGTTTGAAGTAAAATAGCATTTAATGACTTATTTGAAGTATTTGAATTGCAAAGGGGATGAAACATCCCTTTGAGGGAGGAAATGCCATATTCCAATCAAACATTTCACTGTTGCGAAGGTTAATGAATGCCATTAGCCCAGCGCCAATAAATTCAGACTTGTACTTTCACGAGATGCATAAATTAGATAAGGACCCAGAATCCAAAGCTTCATACAGGGGCGAGGGAATGTATGACGGCAACACAATTACATGCCTGTGGAAGAAACGGCTGCTTAATCGAGACAATTTGACAAGCTTCAACAAATGGAAGTTTCCATCAGCTTTTACTTGTTTGTTTTTTTTGAGCACGCTTCCTTCTACACAAACATCACTAAGCTTGTTTTTCTTTTTTGTGCGCTAAAATATTTATCAATTAAAAATGTAGTTCATTAACATATATTTACAAAATGCATCCTTAATTGTAGCTCATCTCCATGCACATTAGCGGGATTCATTACCAAACTGGAAAAATGCCACACCGAAATGTTACCAATTGGTTTTGTTTGCATGACTGAATGGGCTACGATGTTTATTTTCAGAGATATTACAATAATTATTAACCAATTTGCACATTATGTTGCCTTTGCGATGCTAATCTGTTGTGCATTTAGTTGTAGCCTTTTGGCTAATGGCTCATCACTTCTAAAAGTGTCCCGCTTGGCACTAATAAGGTCCGACGTAGGCATTTTATATACTTCATTACTCCTTTCAAATGATCATTGGCCTCCTTAATTAGATGATAGTTGAGTTATAGCCCCATTGTAGACGGCGACCTTGAAAGGAAGTTGAGATCTGACAAATGACACCCCGCGCTTGAAAGCTAATGGCTGAGACGGAATGACACGTTGTTTTGGTAGGTGTTACTGGTCACTTTGAGGAGTTTTAACTTTCACTGTAAAAAAAAAAGTCACATTTCAGCTCCGTGTAAAAACCCCCGTTAGGATAACCTGCGAATCTTTAAATGTCAGTAACAAGAGATCTGCTCTCCGTACTTCAAGTCATACAAAGATAGCAGCGGAGATGAAGGAGGAGACTGGGTTAATGTTGACTTCACGCACAGCGGGGTGGGATATTAAAAAGCTCCGCTCTCAATTCTGCAGCCTCTCCAGGTTGAACAGTATTATCAAGAATTCACTTCCAAACATATTGCACTGATGACATAAATGATAAAAAAGTTTGATTATCTCCAAAATGCTTTAAAATGCGCCAACTTGCCAAATACTTAAAGTTTAGTTCGGTTAAAGTTGAGACCACCTTCGGAAATGTATTGCTGTGTATAACTGAAAAAAAGTCAAGAGATCACCAAAAAGTCAGAAGGCGTCATAATCTGGGCACCGTGGATACTGTATGCCAATCATAGACCGTAAATAACAAGTGGACGTAGTCACTGTGACGTCACCCGTTGGTTTGTGGACTGCCGTTTTGAAGCCTCAAGTTCAGCATTCTTTTATGTGTAAGGCAACATCAGGCTTTATTTAAACATCATTTTCCTAACTTTGTAAAAAAAAAAATGTAACAAATAAAATGCATAGATATAAATTTAGTGAATTGTTATTTATTATTAAAATAATAAATCGTGCACCAACAACTTGGCAAAAAAAATCTTCAGGAACAGAAAACCTAACAGGAATTACAATTCAGATGTAAACCTTTTTAATGCAGCAACAAATTGGTCAACACTTAAACAGGAATTAAAATTCCAGTATATAATGTATATAGTATATAAACATAGAATTGAATTGCATAGATCGGCCCCGTTGTCACCGATATCCGATCCAGCTATTTGAGTCAGTATCGGCCCGATATCCGATCCGTTATCGGTATCGGTGCATACCTAATTTTTAGGAGACCAAAATGTTACATTTAATCACAAGGTAGCCACGCCCTAAAGCGTACCCTGCTTTATGGTCTATTTGACTCTAAATGGGACCACAATTTACTAAATCAGTGGTTCACAAACTTATTACACCACTTACCACCTCAGAAAATATTTGACTCTCCAAGTACCACCATTATGACCAGGGGTGGGCAATTATTTTTCCTGGGGGGGGCCACATGAGAAACCCAGATTGTTGCCGGGGGGCCAAACAAATTCTGTCAGACGTACCCTCTATTTTATCTCTACATTAATTTATAGAAAACATACTGCGCACTTATTTTTCAGCATTTATTATACTGAAAGTCACTCCAAACAGCATGTTATTAAGAAAATTACATTATATGTAGGAGTTTTTGAACCGTACAGGACTGACTGTTTTGGGTAGTAACAATCTTAATTTATAGGGGGTGTTCCCCTTTAAGAAAGCAGGAGTTCAAACACCACTCAGGGCTTTAGGAGAGTTTGGTGCTCCTAGTTAACCGGACCTGCCGCGGCTCCCCGCTCCATCACTAAGGCACTCCTATCACTCTTGATGTACACCACCACATCACTCCAGTAAGCAAAATCCCCCGAGACGGGTCTTTTTTCAGTGCTAACATGTGAAATATTGCTTTGCTGGGTGTTCACTCAGGCGAGCAAAAATCATTGCCTCTCTCTAGGTAAGGTTGACAGATGGCCATCCACACTGTGAGAAAAACAAAGGCTTGGATGGCAGAGTGAACAACCAGGTCGGCCCATGTTTTATCTCCCTTCACTTTGTAAAACGGCCTCCAAGGTTAACCCCCGGCTGCCTTTCTTTGGTTTTATTTAAGGGGGAAAATTACAAAGGAAGCAGGTTCGGGGTGGACGTACTTTCAGCCTTTTGCCAGCGTGTTTCTTTCTTCCCTGTGGATAAAAAAATGATTTTGAACTTTCCTTCCACGTATTTCGATTTTGAAATCCACATTAATACCTGGCAGGATATCTCTGACATATTCTTACACTTAATCAACACGCTTAGAAATTAACAACTTCAAAACTGAAATGCAATTTGCATGTGTTTGCTTGTGCAGAATAATCAAATCATGCGGTATTAGGCCACGCATCAAGCACTGGAGACAGTGGTTTTGTTCAGCCGGAGGTAATTGAGCCCCTCTGCCATCTTTTTTTTTAGAACAGTGCCTGACATAACCACTGGTTGTCGGCAATCTGACGAGTATCAGATGAATCATTTTAATGTTAATTACATAGCAGCGGAAATACATTTAAAAAAAAAAAAAAAAAACCTTTCATGATGGGCAATGAAGGAAGTTATAAGATGTCGGTAAATGCGGTACCCTGGGATATTTTTAAAAGCAGAGGACACGAGAGAGCAAACGTGTTATATTTATAAGACATGCAGGCTGGGGTTAAACGAAACTTTATTCTTAATTAGTACGGTTTGAAGTTTGGTTAGTTTACAGTTTAACCCTGAAAGCCTTGAGGTCAGTAACTGTAATTTATGGCCGTGGAAGAATGATAAGATGTTGCTGGGAGAGCATAGGTCACATAGGAGGACGCTTTTTAAAGCTCATACATAGATGAGTCCGTTATTTTTTTTATTGTTTCCTGAAGTGCAATCCCGAAACGTGATCTTTTTCTAACGGCAGCATGATGCTGAGGCTCCGTTATTGTTTTTCATGGATGTGATTTACACTTAATTTCCAGAATAGAAGTTATCGATTTGCTAATCTACCTGCTGTGATCTCCTCAGAATGTCTACGTAACTGCTGATGATCTCATTTTGACATGCTGAATTGATTTTGGAGGATATGATGAAAATCTGGGGTTTGATCAGTGGAACATTTCTGCACATTTCTGTTCTGCCTATTTTCCTTTTTTTTCCAGGGAACACAGCGACATCAGTCATAAGTCATAATATATATTACTATATAGGCTACTGTGTTAAATATCTGGTGGATTTTATGGTTCTCTTAAATAAGCCTGATTTTTTTTTATATGATAGCATACGCAGTAGTATATTTCAAAACGCTCTTGCTAACCCACAAGTCTCTGATCGAGTTGGCATATGAGCTGTGCTGTTAGACCTTAAAGCTGAAGTAGGCGAGATTGGAGCAAATATGATTAAAAAAAGTTATTTTTATAAAACGGTCACTATATCGTGACAGTAGTACATGAAACAGGTAACCTGAAAAAAATCATGTGCCTCTGTGTCCTCCGGTGTCCTCCGGTGTCCTCCGGTGTCCTCCGGTGCTCCTAACGGCATCTGCAAGATTTCATAGACCGGAGGAAAACAAGCAGTAGGAGCTGATCTGAGGTCTGCTGTCCAGCTGCTGTCCAGCTGCTGTCCATGAGAGCCGGCTGTCAGTCACTCGCGAACTCCGACCAAACTCCGACCAAACAAACTCAGCAGCGCTGATCAAATATGAACCAATATTATGTTACGTTAATGCCTATTTCTTGCCTCAAATGTTTTCAGAATCATCTTGTAGTGCACGGTTTAGCTGTAAAATGAGAAAGTTTTTGTTCTGTTGAAGGAACGCCAAGTTCCGGGCACATGACCAGAGCACAGCTAATAGGAACGCTCTCTCAATGAAATGACCTGTGATTGGTCAAAGTCTCCCGTCACGGGCTAGATTTTCTAAAGCCTGAAAACAGAGCCATGAGGAGCAGCAGAAGTCTAGTTATCTCTCACAACACTTGAATTACAATATGCTGAAAGGTTATTGTGGAATTTTTGCCCGGTAATGCCAAAAATATACTGCCTACTGCCACTTTAAGGCAAAATCATACACAGTTTGATCGAGAGACCATGACAGCTCCGTACAACCAACACAATTATGGCTAATGCAGCAGAGTGATACAAACAAAAATACTGAGTAGAGCAGCTTTGAAGTAGCACTTTTTTTGAAAAGTAGATAAATTGATCAAAAAATTCTGTAATGCGATAACACAATGTTTTGTGTTTGCTAGTGTTGCATCTTTAATTTTGAGAACTTCCCTTCACCTTGGTGCAACAGCACCAGCTATCTATCAGCGAAAGACGGATGCTGAAGTCTGGTGGTGGGTGACATAAAGATGCCCAGCTCATGGCTCGGCAGCGACGGAGACGCTCCGTCGCTTTGATGCGTCAGCCAGCCTGCAAATACGGCGTAAGCAAAATGGACTGGATGGCTGTAAACGGACGTGTCGAGCTGTAAGTCTGCATATAGACAGGGTCACTTCACCTGGTTACCGAGGGCGAGGAGCTGCTCGGTCAACCCTGAAAGCATGTGTGCGGGATGATTCGATCTGCTGAGGGGAGCATAGTGGAGAAAAAACTCACATGGAGGAAGAGTTGCAGTTGAAACTTGGGAGACTTGGAGGTGCTTGAAACTCATTCAGGATTAAAAATAACACTGAGGGCTGCAGCAGTATCATGTCATGCTGGGAGCTCACATTCACTGTTAACCTCCCGTGTATCTTCTATTCTCACCACTGTGCCTCGCTGTCCATCACTCTCAGCATTTTCTTCTGGGTGGTCATAAGTCATGCAGAGTTTCGTGGAAGAAGAAGCCTCCTGTCCTCCGGGATCAACTCCGCGCTATCCCCCTCAGCATTGATTAGCACGCTGCTCCACTGACACGGACAGAGACAGATAGAGTCTCCCGGATCTGTCCGCCTGATAATCCCCACTGCCAAAAGAGGGGGAGGACGTTAAACCAAGCAGGCAACGATGTGTTCCGACGTCTCCGCGGCTAATGTCCGGAGGAGGCGTCTCGACGACGAGGAAATGAGGAGGTGACCCGGCGAGGCCCGCGATGCATATTGCTTTGACCCTCCCACTTGGCCCCGCCATTGTTTTTCAATTAATCGCAGCCACTTTGCGGCGAGCGACACTGACAGATGGCAAGGTCTTTGTCGGGGGTTCACGGGGGGTGCGAGGCAGATAGTGCTTACTGGTGGGGAAAAGTGAATTTTGGGGGCCAAATGATACACGCCCCCGAGCGGAGCCGCTGAGGCAGATTCTCTAAGTGCTGATCTATTCAAAGTGCAAGGAACCAGGAAATAAGGTGGAGGTGTCTCTACAGGTCTGGAGGATATTACACCGCCACGTCAAAGGGGGAGCTTTGCATGATGAAGGGACGTAATTTAAGTCAATTAGTCTTTTGAACTTTTATTGGAGCTACCGGCTCTTTGTCAGTGCTTGAGATCATCAAAAACATGTACTTAATTCAAGTGCTTTAAGTTGACATCAAAATAATAACCACAGCTTTTAGACATTGTTATAATTAGTCCAAACAAATGACACCAATGCGACGGCATTGCTGCTTCGATCGGCATCTGAATTTGGCGTTGCTAGTACAAACCAGAATTCTCGGGAAATCTGCTATATCGCTTTACATTGTTGGCTTGTAACTCTGTGTAGCCAAGCAGTGCCTACCCACAACCCCTCATCTCATACATCTAGTCTGTTAAAACGAAAACTTATATTATTTGGCATAAATAAGGATAACAAGTTGTTCAGACTTTGGTTAGGTTTAGGAAAAGATCATGGCTTGGGTTAAAATAAGTATGTTTGTTACGTAACTTGGGTTACGTGACGTAAGTTAAGTACGTGACGTAAGTTGACGATGTTGGAAAGCTAGCATAATTTGAATGTAGCATCGCCTCAGGAGCTCCGTCTAAACCCACCCACTCCCCTCGGGGCTCCTTCCAAGGCAACGTCCCCCCCACACACACATGCACGAGCACCGCCGCATCGTAACTACTTCACAGACACAGAGCGGAGAGAGGACTGATCTCAACATAAACAAAAATACACATGGATGATGGCGCTAGCTGAACAGAGAGGGGGGACAATCGTAATCGGGCAGCTTGGCGGAGGTCTGCGCTCTCCGAGTGCTATTCTAGTTAATGGAAGGATGGCCTCTGAGCTAGGCGAATGGCGTTACCACGGTTATTAACTCTGCGGCTCATGTTACCGCAGTCTTGGAAAGGGAGGAGTAAGCGGAGGGGTACCCAGTTGGTTGCAATCTGCAACCACACCACTAGATGTCGCCAAATCCTACACAATGTACCTTTAACTTACGTAGTAAATCAAAATAAGTCAACATGGACTTTTGGTTACACACAGGACACTAACAGTAGTTTACTAGGTAAAAAGTCCTCTGTTTGTTTGACCCATCCACCACCCCGACCTCCTCCCTACGTGGACTTAGTCGCTCTTCATACTACGTCCCCTGACCTTCTTCTAACAATAAACGCAAATATGGGTCATAATAAGCTGCTTGTACAGACGACCTATTTCGCCGTTTGTTTTTTTTCCGGAGAGGATGGTCTGGATATATTACAAAGTGACAAAGTTCTGTTGAGTTGTGTTGTTTGGAACTATTTCAGAACGTATACAGTCGACTAAATGTTCAGCAAATCGTTCACTCAACTGATCAAATCAAGTGTGATTAGACGGTGTGAATCCTCAAAACCATCAAACCTGAGACTGCTTTACAAGGTAAAAATAAATACAGCTTTAACAACTTACAAAAAAATTCAAGTTATCTAAACAAAAACTCATCAGTTGACCACTACAAAATTGAAGTTTGACAAACCAAACGTAGAGCTTTGATTAAACTAAACGATGTAACTTCAACCAAAGAGTGATGTTCCCGTGTAAGACTTTTATGTTATTAGTTTTTAGATATCTAAAAAAGTCAAATCTCTGGCACAAAACACTAAAAGCAAAGTCGCGAAAAAAAATCAGTTATTGCTGGTTTAAGTATTGTTAAGTATTGTGAGATATAAAGGGAAATACAGAGATGAATGCAGCCCACTGACTGTGGACGCCAGACTCCAGTGCTGTTGAGGGCCAGTCCACGGCGATCCCTCTCCTTTATGGCCCACTGCAGCGCTGGCAGATGTGCTGTTAAGTAGCTCTCAACGATTGTTAGTGGAGCCCTAACTTCTCCCTGGTGCTGAGCTATTGATTTTGCATTAGATAAACATGAATCTTGTAAATAAGAGGTGAGCGAGGATCCATTGACCCTCCCCATTGTGCTCTGAGAGAGAGAGAGAGAGAGGGACGGGGACGGAGAGAGAGAGAGAGAGAGAGAGCTTTAAACATTAGCCGACACAATGAACGGAGCTTCATTTGAAGCGTAATTATCTTTCCCACTGAAGTGCAGTGAGGGGACAAATGGGAGCGCCAGAGGTGACATAGATTCTCTGCTGGTGGACTACAAAGGTCAAACCTCTGAGCTAAAAGACTAGCGGGGGGGGGGGAAATAGACTGTTATGATGACCAACAAATACAATTTTGGCTGAAATTAAAGCTGCCTGCGAGAGGGAAATATTGATGAATGCTTTTGGCGAGAAAAAAAAATTGAGGTCAGAGTAGTTTTTATCTATTCCCCTGAGACCTGCAATCAGTTTTAGAGCTAGAGTGAATCTACTGTATATTATATGAATCTAGAAAACCTAAGGAATCCATTCGTGCTAGCCATGTCGTGCTAGCTTGTCGGTAAGGAAGCTAAATAACGCTCCAACTTGAGCTATAACTGCCATGGCCGTTTTCAAAGGGGTCCCTTGACCTCTGACCTCCAGAGATGTGAATGAAAATGGGTTCTATGGGTACACACGAGTCTCCCCTTTACAGACATGCCCACTTTATGATAATCACATCCATTTTTTGAAACTTGACATCACAGTATAAAATGACCTGTGGTGACCTCTTGGATAATCACAGCCTCATGAAACTTTACAACCACAAACTAGAGACTTGGAGCATTCAGAGGATGGATGGCTTTCCTAGCTAGATTGACAATAAGGGGGTTTCTGAGCAATTTTCCAGAACAAAAGCGCTCGCCATCCAAACGCCAAAAAATGCAATTCTTGCAGAAATCTCAAAATATCAAAGGTTTTTGAGACCAAATCACAGCATGGCTTTTTCTGCGGCGTTCATCAAGGTCTTCGTGTCTTAATGTGATATTTTGGAGGGATTATTGATCATATTGATCAATTCTCGAGTGGTAAAAAATGGTTAAATTTAGCACCAAATCTGTTTTACAAATGGTATCAACCCAAAAATTGCTGCAACAACTTATGAGACATAATTGAGCATCACATACTTCTATCATAATGTTTAACCCCTCATACAATTTTATACAATTTATTCAAAATGATCAATTAATTCATGTTTATTTCTGATTTATGACTACAACTTGACACACAGTGCTGAGCTGCATCTCAAATTAATCTTCAGGTTCCCAGCTTTCAGATGATGTACACCACTTTTTATATGTGACATCTACTGTTGACTTTTTATCTCCTCCTAAAGACCCCCTGTACCCCCCTAAAAAAGACAAAAACGGGTCTATTGTGGGTCTTTAAGTGCAGTTCAAGCAACAGGAGTCAGCATCGCAGGTGAAGATTTTCAATGCATGACAGGACAGCTGTGTTTACCGTTTGCCATCCTCCATAAGCAGATAAATAGAGGATAGAGAATAGGCCTTCTGGGCTTTGTCGTATGAATTATAAGTCAACGTCTTCCAGGGGCTCCAGGAGTCTCACCAGCGTGTCAATATATACGAGTTATGGTCCTGATCTGATCCAATAATCTAAATCTACTGTATGCGATATGGACATAAAACAATAGCTTGGTGCTATGACTCCTGGCTTACTACCACGGATTTTTATCAAGGCTTTAATGATACCAATAATGTTCTGAACAGCGCGAGGACAGAAATTCATTTTCGAAAAGAGTAAAAAAAAAAAAAAGCCCTGGCGGTGTTTCATCCATCTGTTGAAGCGGCTTTTTTTTTTTCTGCTAGCAAAGAATTTATGAAAAAGTCTCTAACAAGTCTGATTTATGTTTATAGGCCTCTAAACAGACAGGTAGTCAGTGGAGCTCGGGGGAGCGCTAAACAGAAGTACATAAAAACAATGGAGAAGGGATTGGATCAGCTCAGCTGAAACACATTTGTCCTGGGGGGAAAAAGCCTCTTCGGCAGCAAAAAAAAAAAAGGGAGCAGCGGCGGGCAAGAGACAGTATATCTGGGAAATGGAATCCCTTTGACCGTTTATTAATCAATAAACACATTGGGTTGCATCAAAGCGTGACGCATTCCTGGTCTGTTTTTTAATGTCACTGATTAATTTTACCGGGGTCCTTCGCTGCTGCAGAGGGGCTGACAGCTAACAAATTGTGTGCAAAGCCTGTGTGTGGTTGAATCTGACGTTGTAAATACTTCACTGCTGTAAAAGAACAAGGATCGGAATGAGCAGCTTTCACATTCCTAATTTTAAAAAATACGGTTATAATTTGAATTTGAGCCGCGTGCGCGAAACGACCGATGTTTAGTTGGCACCGTTTTTTTACGGATGCACGGCACAGAATGAAATGCCCATATATGTCGTCTCCGCGTGTTGACATCCAAAGCCCCCTCTATCTCCCGAATCTCTCGGTCGAGGCATGTAAGTTGGAGGCTGGATGAGATTGAAAGTGAAAGCCTTCCAGTTTTATTTAACGCTGTCCCCCTGATTCAATATGAAGCCTGCCTGTGTGCAGATGATAACTGAGAACAAAAAGGTTGACATCAATAGGACTGACTGACTGTCCCTGCTTGTGTGTGTGTACCAGTCTGTCTACATGCATACATGCATGTTCAGGGGGGGGTGTGTGCGTGTGTGACTGTGATTACACATGAGCGTTCGAGTTATGCGTGTGTGTGTGTGTGTGTGTGACAGCAACACCCCAGACAAATAGACAGGGCTGCCGGCAACCGAGCCGGTCTGTCAGTGAGTGATTAGTGAAACCTGCTACACTAATAATCCTCCTGTAATAGTTTTCTCAGAAGATGGCCTATTTGATTATTGGAATTCATTGGGGCCTTTAATTACATGCGCCAGGCATTTTCCAGGCTAATTTGTACCTCCGTCCCGTTTAGCATTTCAAAGTGGCAAATCGTTCTCGGCACCTTATTAGACATCTCCGATTCCGATTCTCTGCGGCCTCAGCAGCATCAATAAGGAAGTATTTTAAAGAAAGTTTGAAATAAAATATCTGATCGGTTGCACACGGACGTCGAGAGAACACAATCCGGGTGCATCAGCAAATATAAATTGGTCTTATTAAAGAGGACATGCTATGTTTATTTTCAGGTTCATACTTGTATTTTAGCATGTTTAAAAACATGTTAAAGCATCCCCCCCCATCCTCTCTTGAAAAGCACAGTCTGCTCTGATTGGACAGCTGGCTCACTCTGTTGTGATTGGTCAACCGAACCAAACTCTTCGGACTCCGCTCCAGCTCCGCTCTAACTAGCTTTGTTTGAGGGCCGTTAGGCAGGTATTTTGCAAATGTGTTACTTGGTGACATCACCACGTTACGGAAGAAAAGGCGGGACTTCAAGCAAGGCGTTTCAAGCCGTTCAGGAGCAGTGTTTCTTGTACATGCACAAAAATATATATGATATATAACACACTAAAGGAAAGGGAAAAAGCACAAAAGCATAATAGGTCCCCTTTAAATAACAACCTCAATAAGGCACTGAATGAATTGGTGGATTATTTTTTTTAACCCTTAGAAGCATAGAGGGGTTAAAAATGACCTGGCTATAGTATTATATATCTGCATGTTATATTCCTGGTATTCCTCAAAAATCTTGTCCTTGATACCCCCCCAAGCTAGACCTCTTCATCTCAAATAGGCTAAAGATAATAACGCCACAGCAAGACAATGTCACAGAGGTTCAAGTTTATGCTAATTGATGTGATATTAATGCAAACACTATATAACATAGTCTTTTTTTTTCCAGCTGTACTGCTTTTGTTGCCAGATGAAAGGAACTCCCACTCTCATGAAAATCTAATAACATTCATCTCAAAGGGAGTTATTGAATTTTGAGGTTCTCCCTATGAGCGCCATTTATATAACTTAGCAGGAAATCAAAAGCCGTTTGACAATCCCAGGAATCAAGCAGCGCTACACGGGCTTATCGCCCTCATCTGCTCTTGAAATTTTATAAAAGTTTGCGATTGTTTCTTCATTTCCTCTTCCTTCTTTTTTTCCCCAATCACGAAAGCCCCCAAGGCGTACTTTTCTTATGTTTTTTTTTTCCCCCGTCCTGTTTCTTAGACTTTTTCTCTAATTGTTGAACCACTGCTATTACAGACATGAATTACTCCTTTTCCTCCCTTCTGGCCGTAGATGCTTGAAATGATTCCTCTGCCTGCCTACGCTGATAAGGTGAGGGAGCCTATCTGATGGTGCTTGCTGAGGAAGCGCGATTAGATCTTAGCTATAAAGTCACTTTAGTCTTTTTCTAAAATAGCCTCGAGGCAAAAAGTTCTCACTGTAGAAAAATGTAATCTACAGGACAAAACGGTCAAACAATCCTCTATACATTGTCGAGTCTTCCATGATCTCTGAAACATGGTGATATTTTTCCAAGCAATACGGCTTTTGTTATTTGAAAGGACCAATTACATCAAGCAAAAATGTCAGCTTTTTTTTCTACAGACGCATTCCAAGACAGACCTGTTTTGGTGGGAGGTAAACATAGAAACTATTCCTCTTATTATCTGCAGAAAAACAAATCTATTTTTGACTCCTCCTCTAATGGAATTAGAAGACCAGCCCCACATGGCAGACAGATGAAGTTAGCTACTAGCTAGTTAAACATTTAGCTGCTAAAGAGCCAGATATTCCTACTACCAAACTACCACAAAAGCAGTTTTGAGAACAGATATTGTCAATGCAATAGCATCACAACCGTGAAAGATGCAGTCACAAAACTTTACAGGTGGGTAGTTGAGATCAATATGAAGGCCATGATCAAAGATGGGTGAAGGGCGCCGAAAGTAGGGGGGTAGGAAGTAGTACTTTACACCCCTGGCGCGATTTGGCGTCACAGCTGGTATGATCCCATTGCAAGATGGGTCTCTAGTTTTTTCTGGAGTTGGTTGAGACCAAATGGAGAGGGATTTTTTTAGCAATATTATGTGAAATGAGTGTGTGAAAAAAAAAATCAAGGTATCTTTATGAAAATGTACTTCAACTGCACAATGAACGAACCATTTAGAAAAAGTCAAAATAATGACACTTCTAAGTAGTCGGACATGATGATACAGCCACTTACTGTACGCCAGCAACTAGGATTTGCCAAGTGACAAGATTGTGAAAACAGGCTCCTCTGTTTAACATCTTCCTGAACACAATTGTGTTCCACCAGCAGCACAGGGCTTCGCTTTAACTCTGGCTAAGCTCCAGCTCGTATTTCTGCGAGTGGACACGACGGTGGTCTATCTTGCGGGCCGTGGGGGTAGAGCAGCCAGACTTTGACTTCTGGTTCAAGGTTAATGCCTGTTGGCTCACCTCTGGACACACACGGCTGTGATTGATGCATGCTCGGTCGCTATGCCCGGGGGATTAACACTACCCGAATAACAGCACGCGTTTACATTCGGTGACCTCTTGCATCACCTTCCCGCTCCGGCGTTGGATTACTGTCACAAACGTTGCCGTTCGTGTTCCTCGTCTACCTTTGTTTTCCAACCGGAATACAAATCTCTGAAGGAGATGAGGATTGAGAGTGAACCAGGGACTGTTTTGAGGACAAAAACGTACACTTAAGTGCCTCCTACCTCCTAAACAAAACATGTTGTACGAGTTAAACTGTAAAACTGTAGATATCACAGTTAGTAGTAAGAGAAAATTATGACAGACAGCCTGTTTTCTCACTCACTGATCTGTAAAACAAATAATATGTCCCAGAAAGAGTCATCCGTGTGATGCTGCACGTCTTCCACCTTATATAAACGCATGTGAAAAGTAAACTGGGCCCTTTAGGCGATGGACGCGCCGCGTGTGTACGGCACCACGCGAGAGTCGATCACAGGCCATCTGGTCAGGCTCCGGCAACAGCTCCGCCCGAGGCAAACTGTACAAGCAAGTCATTTATAAGTGTCGCAGGTGGTCCCCCGCGTCCTCAAACACTGTAATGAGTAATGAGGGTCGGTCCGTCGAGGATCTGTCTTCCAGCAGGGGCTGCGAATGCAAGGACACCGCATTTAGCAATCATAAGGCACTGAATGAATTGGTGGATTATTTTTTTTAACCCTTAGAAGCATAGAGGGGTTAAAAATGACCTGGCTATAGTATTATATATCTGCATGTTATATTCCTGGTATTCCTCAAAAATCTTGTCCTTGATACCCCCCCAAGCTAGACCTCTTCATCTCAAATAGGCTAAAGATAATAACGCCACAGCAAGACAATGTCACAGAGGTTCAAGTTTATGCTAATTGATGTGATATTAATGCAAACACTATATAACATAGTCTTTTTTTTCCCAGCTGTACTGCTTTTGTTGCCAGATGAAAGGAACTCCCACTCTCATGAAAATCTAATAACATTCATCTCAAAGGGAGTTATTGAATTTTGATGTTCTCCCTATGAGTGCCATTTATATAACTTAGCAGGAAATCAAAAGCCGTTTGACAATCCCAGGAATCAAGCAGCGCTACACGGGCTTATCGCCCTCATCTGCTCTTGAAATTTTATAAAAGTCTGCGATTGTTTCTTCATTTCCTCTTCCTTCTTTTTTTCCCCAATCACGAAAGCCCCCAAGGCGTACTTTTCTTATGTTTTTTTTTTTTTTTTTTCCCCGTCCTGTTTCTTAGACTTTTTCTCTAATTGTTGAACCACTGCTATTACAGACATGAATTACTCCTTTTCCTCCCTTCTGGCCGTAGATGCTTGAAATGATTCCTCTGCCTGCCTACGCTGATAAGGTGAGGGAGCCTATCTGATGGTGCTTGCTGAGGAAGCGCGATTAGATCTTAGCTATAAAGTCACTTTAGTCTTTTTCTAAAATAGCCTCGAGGCAAAAAGTTCTCACTGTAGAAAAATGTAATCTACAGGACAAAACGGTCAAACAATCCTCTATACATTGTCGAGTCTTCCATGATCTCTGAAACATGGTGATATTTTTCCAAGCAATACGGCTTTTGTTATTTGAAAGGACCAATTACATCAAGCAAAAATGTCAGCTTTTTTTTCTACAGACGCATTCCAAGACAGACCTGTTTTGGTGGGAGGTAAACATAGAAACTATTCCTCTTATTATCTGCAGAAAAACAAATCTATTTCTGACTCCTCCTCTAATGGAATTAGAAGACCAGCCCCACATGGCAGACAGATGAAGTTAGCTACTAGCTAGTTAAACATTTAGCTGCTAAAGCAGCCAGATATTCCTACTACCAAACTACCACAAAAGCAGTTTTGAGAACAGATATTGTCAATGCAATAGCATCACAACCGTGAAAGATGCAGTCACAAAACTTTACAGGTGGGTAGTTGAGATCAAAATGAAGGCCGTGATCGAAGACGGGTGAAGGGCGCCGAAAGTAGGGGGGGTAGGAAGTAGTACTTTACACCCCTGGCGCGATTTGGCGTCACAGCTGGTATGATCCCATTGCAAGATGGGTCTCTATTTTTTTCTGGAGTTGGTTGAGACCAAATGGAGAGGGATTTTTTTAGCAATATTATGTGAAATGAGTGTGTGAAAAAAAGATCAAGGTATCTTTATGAAAATGTACTTCAACTGCACAATGAACGAACCGTTTAGAAAAAGGAAAAAGTCAAAATAATGACACTTCTAAGTAGTCGGACATGATGATACAGCCACTTACTGTACGCCAGCAACTAGGATTTGCCAAGTGACAAGATTGTCAAAACAGGCTCCTCTGTTTAACATCTTCCTGAACACAATTGTGTTCCACCAGCAGCACAGGGCTTCGCTTTAACTCTGGCTAAGCTCCAGCTCGTATTTCTGCGAGTGGACACGACGGTGGTCTATCTTGCGGGCCGTGGGGGTAGAGCAGCCAGACTTTGACTTCTGGTTCAAGGTTAATGCCTGTTGGCTCACCTCTGGACACACACGGCTGTGATTGATGCATGCTCGGTCGCTATGCCCGGGGGATTAACACTACCCGAATAACAGCACGCGTTTACATTCGGTGACCTCTTGCATCACCTTCCCGCTCCGGCGTTGGATTACTGTCACAGACGTTGCCGTTCGTGTTCCTCGTCTACCTTTGTTTTCCAACCGGAATACAAATCTCTGAAGGAGATGAGGATTGAGAGTGAACCAGGGACTGTTTTGAGGACAAAAACGTACACTTAAGTGCCTCCTACCTCCTAAACAAAACATGTTGTATGAGTTAAACTGTAAAACTGTAGATATCACAGTTAGTAGTAAGAGAAAATTATGACAGACAGCCTGTTTTCTCACTCACTGATCTGTAAAACAAATAATATGTCCCAGAAAGAGTCATCCGTGTGATGCTGCACGTCTTCCACCTTATATAAACGCATGTGAAGAGTAAACTGGGCCCTTTAGGCGATGGACGCGCCGCGTGTGTACGGCACCACGCGAGAGTCGATCACAGGCCATCTGGTCAGGCTCCGGCAACAGCTCCGCCCGAGGCAAACTGTACAAGCAAGTCATTTATAAGTGTCGCAGGTGGTCCCCCGCGTCCTCAAACACTGTAATGAGTAATGAGGGTCGGTCCGTCGAGGATCTGTCTTCCAGCAGGGGCTGCGAATGCAAGGACACCGCATTCACACGGAAGGTAGCGGTTTGATAATGCAATATGTGAATATGACCAGCAGGCTATGCATTAATGGAGACCGTGACCTTCATTTACGTGATTTATAATGCGTGTCCCTACAGACGGGTTTTTTTTACGTTATTGACGATGAAAAGCTGATAAGTTATCATCTGCGGAATTTCCATATAAATCAATGTTTGTCTTGCCAAATTAGAAACTTTGTTGTTGCGTAATGGGCCACATTCTGGGATGACCGGGGTGTCATGAATTTTAAATTTTTCACTTTCAGTCTATTGAATGTATTTGGTAATATTCTGTACATTACGTTTTGTGCTTCTGCTTGTCCAATATAAAGATGTCTTACACCAGTTTGACACCAAACATGTGAAACATACACTACAATCTATCTATAATTTTGTCATCCTGACTGTTGTAGTGCCACCGCTCCATATAAAGGGCAGATGAGGTGGTTTGACGCTGGAAAACTTTAAAAAGGGATGTTGAAGAACTAGGTTGATAAGCAGAATTAGTGCAAAAAAAAAAGTGGCATTTATTAACTAAAAGTTAAAGGCAAAAAATGAATCCTGGGAATTTCAATAAAACTAAATTAAACTGAAGAAAACCAAACAAAAGAAAGCTGCAGCCTCACAGCAAGCTGCCAACTCCTCTCTACCTCTTAATCTACTGACTTGGATTTTACCATCTCAGCCTCACCTAACTAGAACCTACCAACTGACCAGGTAAGTATAGGGGGAGCTAAACCGAGCAAGCGTCCAAATCACACAGAATAATGAAGATACCATTAATACAAGATCTCTAAGTTACTGCTGATCTGCTGATCTGCTGATCTCAATCTATCTGTGGGCACCGTCACTATACCAATGAGCACACCAAATATTACAGAATGTCATTTACTGCAGAACTATCTCACCTATCTTCCGACATCTTGACAGAGCCCGGTCCCTCCCTTCTAAGAGGACATAATGAGGCAAACCTGTTTGCACTCCCCTTGACTGAGCTGCTGAGCAGCTGATCTACCCCGACATCACAGGGAGAACAGCAACTAAAATCCTATGAACCAATAAACCAAACAAACTAAACAAGCTAGTGTCATTTATACACCTTAATTGATAATATAGTATCAAATAAACTGAAACATTGGATTGAAATTCATAATTAAAGTGGCAGTAGGCAGTATGTTTTTGGCATCATTGGGCAAAAATTCCATAATAACCTTTCAGCATATTGTAATTCAAGTGTTCTGAGAGATAACTAGACTTCTGCATCTCCTCATGGCTCTGTTTTCAGGCTTTAGAAAGTCTAGCCCATGACGGGATACTTTGACCAATCGCAGGTCATTTCATTGAGAGAGCGTTCCTATTGGCTGTGCTCCAGTCACATGTGAACAGAACTTGGCGTTCCATCACCAGATTTGACAATGTCGGCGGCGTCACAAACTTTCTCATTTTACAGCTAAACCGTACACTACAAGATGATTCTGAAAACATTTGAGGCGAGAAATAGGCATTAACGTAACATAATATTGATTCATATATGATCAGCGCTGCCTAGTTTGACCATTTGGTCGGAGTTCGCGAGTGATTGACAGCCGGCTCTCATGGACAGCAGACCTCAGATCAGCTCTTACTGCTTGTTTTCCTCCGGTCTGTGAAATCTTGCAGATGCCGTTAGGAGCACCAGAGGACACAGAGGTCAACCAGAAGTCAACGTTGATTTATTTGTCACGTAACTTCCACACTTAAGTTACGGCAGTTATACAGTTATTTTAACCCAAACCATGATCTTTTCCTAAACCTAACTAAGTAGTTTTGTTGCCTAAACCTAACTAAGTCGATATTTTCCTAATCCTAACCAAGTAGTTCCCTGTGAAGATGGAAGTTTATTTTGAAAAGATGTAACGAGCGGATATTGACACGCGTTGCTGGAAATTCGTAGGAAAACGAAAACGAAAAATGAGGAATAACTAGTCTTAACATATCATACGAACCGTTGTATGAGGATACGTTGCAGGTAATCATAATGCCATGTCATCTAGCGACTTCTTGCTATACTGCAGTTTACAGAGCTGGAAACACTTTTGGAATAAATGGGTGAAGAAATGCTGCCAGTGTGAGCTGTGAAAGCACCACGGATAAACAGACAACGAGACAAATTACAGAAACTCTGGTGCGATCAAGAGAAAATCCAAGGAAAAAGAGGTGACAGTGCCACCCACACTGTTTGACTGACAGCTGATCTCTGGCAAGTTCAGTGCAGACAGACACACCACGGCGCCTTTGGCTGCTTTAGCTCCAAAGATCCAGAGCCAGAAGAAGAGAGAAACGTACACAAACAGAATTTGAACAGATATTGTGGATTACTACTTCAACTGCTACACAACCACTCAAAAAACCCATTGATAAAAGAAAAACCCCCTCAGCGGCCCAAACGCTGCTGCCACACGGTGCAGAAAGTTCTGCAGCACACAGTGGATGAGAGCAGCGTATATAACGGGATCACGGTGTCCTTCCCTCCTCTTGCCACAGTCTCCCACTCTTCTGTATCTGAGGACCTAAAGACTGCTGTCCCTGGCTAATAATTGCTGACACACCAAAGCCAACATAGCCCAGCGAGCCTTTAATAGTTTTCATTTTTCTTCCTTACAGGATGGCCTCTAAGGTGCCATCATGAATGATCAGCGCACGGCACTGCAGCTCCCCGTGCAGGCTGCAGCGCACACACACACACACACACTACACACTCTCTCTCTCTGATCCTATAGCCATTCCAGAGATCTCTCAGCTCTCTGGCCATTACTCCCTCTGTGTCTTCCTCACCTCTCATCTCCACTCCATACCGACAATTTATAGAAAAGATTTTCCTGCCCACACCTTTCATCACAGGGCCTATTTTCATCACAAGGCCTATTTCACAGCATTAATACTCTCTCTCTCTTACTGTACCAAAAACCACCAAAACATTAATACATAAACTATTTCCGGGGTACGATTTATCAGGTCCTGACGGAGGATTTTGCACAAACATAAAGACAAGATGGTGGCTGGACCTATAAGCTACTGGAGCTCCTCGGCACTGGTTACTAACTGACCGTTATTTAGTCCAAGAGACCTAAAATCGTGACAAGCGACGAATAGGATGAATCACTATGGTAAACTAAGGCCGAAATAATCCACCCGAGCGGAAGTGTCTGTGAGGAATTGTTCGGCCTTGCGACTCGTTGGTATGCATGGGTGGAGAAGAAGCAGAGCGCGGCGTCTCAGCAGAAGCACATATTATTTCCCACATCGCTACTTGGTGCCCAGTGTGGAGGCGACCTGCAACATTTCGCCATCTGATGTTAGTCCTATTATTACTCTAGCTCTCATCATAGTGAGTTATTTGGATCATATGTATCCATATTGTGAGATGTATGCTGAAAAAAACAGTACAATAAAGGTGCTAAATCTGAAATCCAGAGCGTTAATATAGCAGCAAACAACTATTTGCTATACATAGATATAGAGGAGTAATGTCTACCTGAGCAGAGAATGAAGTCGCTCTCCCTCTGTGTTTGTTGTAATCCGAACTTCGCTGTGCTTTGTTGACATAGCCGGGCCAGCCGCGCTTGCATTTAGTGCATGTTGTCGCGGGAGCATAGCACCCATCCTCCGGTTCCCCCTCAGGTTAACACTGTTAGCTCTGTCAGCACTTTCGCCCGTTGTTAGTGCCGTTAGCACCGTTAGCTGCGAGCCGCTGGTTCGTCGTCGCCATGTTGAGAGCCGTTGAGAGGCAATCCCGTATTTAACACCTTTAGAAAAACACATTTATTTTGACAGAAACTTCCCATTTTGAGTCCGAAGCTAAGATCTCTCACAAGAAAGACAAATTCAGTTTTTGTCTTACATTCGCCCCTTTAATTTTAAATGTTCAAAGTTTGTAGAGCAGTCCCAGAGCGCAAATCCTTTGATAACCGAATAGATACAGATTTTTGTACTACAGCCCATACACTTTATTCTCCAATGTTTTCCCATCACTGGGACATTTTGGCACTTCCATGTTGGCTTCATTTTTCAGCCTAGGAGTTTGCTGCTTGATTTCACTTCTTCTAACGTGTGTCTTGTGTTGGTTTTGGAAGTTATTAGTCAGTTAAGAGGATATTTAGACTTAAAGAGGGGTATTTTTGCCTGACTGACAGACTGACAGCTGTCTCAACCTGTCAAACTGAGTTGTTGCTGTTGTTGCCGCATCTCAGCTCCACCCAACCTCTACCACCCAAATTTGTATTTTCAAATCTAATCTTCAGGCTACTAGACTTTTAGAGGGTGATGAATGAGGTAACAGACGCTAAATACATCTGTTTCTGTATGATCTCACCCTCTTCTTGCTCTCTAAATTCCTGCCCCTTACAGCCATAGAGGAAGAAGTAGATGTAAAGAAGAAGTAAATGTGAACATGAAAAATAAAATGCTAAACAAAAACAAAAAAAGCAATGTTCATGTGGTCTTTGCATAGACTATACCTGGATATAAGAAGTGGACGTAGTCACCGTGACACCCATCGGTTTGTGGACTGCCGTTTTGAAGCCTCGAGTTCGGTGTTTCGTCTGTCGCCATCTAGGTGACAAAAAAGGTACGAATTTTTCATGAACTGAAAACACACTGTGAAAGGGTTAAAGTGCTAAGACGAACACACGGACAACTCTCAGACCGGACAATGCCGTGGTAGAGACCTGTCAATCACAAGGTAGCGACGCCCTAAAGCATACCCTGCTTTATGGTCTATTTGACTATAAATGGGACCATAATTTACTAATTTACTTGAAACTAGCGATTGAGACTATAAATTCATGTTTACAATGTTTACTGAGGTAATAAATCAAGTGAGAAATACAGTAGGCTCATTTTCTCATAGACTTCTATACAATCTGACTTCTTTGTGCAACCAGAGGAGTCGCCCCCTGCTGGCTATTAGAAAGAATGCAAGTTTAAGCCACTTCCACATTGGCTTCACTTTTCGAAACCCCAGAGTTGCCCACTTGGTCTTTATCTACTTTCTGTTTAGCTTCATTTTTTGTTTGCCTCCCTCCACCGTTGTTGTTGTTGTCTCCGATCTGCGTCAATCAAAAAAGTTTCATGTCGCAGCTTTAAACTCGAACAATTCCGCTCTAATCCGTCCGCCTCGCTCTCACTATCAATCACACATCTCCGACTGTCAGCCATGAGAAACGTTTGATTGTTTATGATGACAATTTGCATCTTGTTTGTCATGATTGCTTTACATCAGTATTCTACCCCTCCAACCCCTCCCAGAGCTCCGCGCTGTGGCTGACATATCCCCCCCCCACCCCCCATCAGCCCCGGTTCTACTTCTCCTTTCGGGGCTTCCTGATCTCGTACTGCCGCCGCCGCTGGCCCCGTCTGCTCGTGTGCTGGGGCTCCAGCTGTCAAACAAAAGGGGGAGGCCGGGAGACAAAACGCCACTCTTTTTTGACACTGGATGTTGGGGCTTGTTTGGCTGTTTGTTCGCCGGTAGGCTTCACGTCTGGCTGGACACGACAGGAATCAACAAAAATGTCGCTTTTTGGGGACATAATGTGATGTATATCACAGAGATGACTTTGGGTTTATGACATATTGTGTTTGTCTCCAGACCAACACATACCTGCTGGTGTCGGTGCTTAAAAATAACCACAGTGGCAGCTCATTTAAGCCTCCATTTCCTCCGTCATGTGACATGAAAAGTCGGGTACATGCTCCGTCAGGCATGGTCGAGCTAATGGGACAGGCAGCGATGCACCTATGATAATTGCTCAGATGAAGTTTGACGTCACTCTACATTCTCTCTGCAAACCCATCTCGGAGAATACTGGGGCGTTTCACGCCGGCGCACACGCTCGCCCATGATTGATCACTCTGCTTATAATTTCCTAATTTCCAATCCACTGGGGGACTTAACTGGAAGTAGCCATTTTTCCTGAGCACCGACCAGCTTCCTTTTATTTCCGCACAGGGCTAAATGGGAAGAATCTTCCAGCCCATTAAGCAGACTTTCTGTGTCATAAAAGTTTGGTGGCAGAGTCTCTCTCTCTCTCTCCCTCCCTCTCTCTCAGCAGCAGCAGCAGCAGCAGCAGCAGCAGCAGCAGCAGCAGCAGCATGGAAAAGTCTGTTTGATCTGCAGGCTGCAGGTTAATAGAAATCAGCCTGCTCATCAGCAGTAGTGGATTGAACTTAACCACCCACCTCCGCCCTGTCAATTCAGATTTGGAAAAAACCCACTAACACTGGCCGTAGTCTCATTTCCCTCTGTCAGGTAATCAGTATTTCACTATAATCCTTTCCAGGAGTAAAATTACAATGACCTATCCCAGGTTCCTGAGTCAGGACGGGGAACGCCAGCCACAGTGTGGCAACCCTAAAGACCCCGAAGAAATGTGCTATGATGCTGATATACAGATATTAGCCAATCACCATTTCACTGTGAAAACCTAACGTTGTGTCTTATTAAACAAATGCAGCAGAAGAAAAGATGTAATGCGTGGCATACATGGCACAGCACAGTCATGGCTCTAGATGGTAAATGCAGCATTTTATTTAATTCTCTGGTAAAGTCACTGATGTTCATGTTGTTAAGTCTGATTTGCGGTTTCCACGCAAGTGACAAATAGGCCTCTCTCACAGCAGACATTTTGACTTGTCATCATAGACTGTATATAAGAAGTGGACGTAGTCACCCATTGGTTTGTGGACTGCCGTTTTGAAGCCTTGAGTTCGGCATTTTGGCCGTCGCCATGTTGGTTTTTGGCCGTCATCATGTTGGTTTTTGGCCGTTGCCTTCTTGGTTTTTGGCCGCTACCATGTTGGTTTTTGGCCGTCACCATGTTGGTTTTTGGCCGTTGCCTTCTTGGTTTTTGGCCGTCACCATGTTGGTTTTTGGCCGTTGCCTTCTTGGTTTTTGGCCTTCACCATGTTGGTTTTTGGCCGTCGCCATGTTGGTTTTTGGCCGTTGCCTTCTTGGTTTTTGGCCTTCACCATGTTGGTTTTTGGCCTTCACCATGTTGGTTTTTGGCCGTCACCATGTTGGATTTGGCCGTCACCATGTTGGTTTTTGGCCGTTGCCTTCTTGGTTTTTGGCCGTCACCATGTTGGTTTTTGGCCGTCGACATCTTGGGTTTTTGCTGTCGCCATCCTGGGTTTTGGCTGTTGGCTGTCACCATGTTGGTTTTTGGCCGTCGCCATGTTGGTTTTTGGCCATCGCCATGTTGGTTTTTGGCCGTCATCATCTTGTTTTTTTCCAACCAGAATTGACAAGAGAGGGAGAACAAATATCTTCTGTGGAAAAAGGACTGGCTAAACTTTTACTGTCAATCCTGCATTGACACTCACAGTGCATGTACTTATGAGTAAAACTTTGTCCATGTATGTTAAAGTCAAAAATCTGCAAGTGTGATTTTTGCTGCAGAATGGCAGTAATGTCATTAAGCTGCAGGTCGGGGGTTTTGGCTTGTTGGGTTTTTAATGCAATGTGCTGCTTTGCCTGGCAATGGTTGTTATGTGAATTTGGTTTAGCAAGAACGATTCAAAAAATATTCTAAATCTTAAGCATCATAGATGCAACAAGTGCAGCAGCCCCTCACAAATCTAAACGAACTAACAACAGTGTTAACACAGTGTTGTTAAAATATCATATTTAATGAATCATGAATGCTTAAAGAAAAGGGTCCAATTTCTTTTCCTCTGGCGACAGGTCTGGAGTGAACAGGCAATTAGCTTAGCTTAGCATAAAGCCTGGAAGCAGGGGAAATCTGCTAGCCTGGCTGCCAACCAGCAACTCCAAATTTTACAAATTAAAATTTCAGCTCGTGTACGGTTTAAACAAAGGACATGTAACGTGTTAATTAGTGAGCTTTGTTACACAGCCAGGCTAGCTGTTACCCCCTTCTTTTAGTCTTCATGCTAAGCCAAACTAATCCCCTCCTGGCTCAGGCTTCATTCTTAACGTGCAGAGCTTCTAAGAGTGGTATTGATCTTCTCATCTAACCCTCGGCAACAAAATGAATAAGCGTATGTCCCAAAATGTCAAACTATTTCTCCACGCTGTATTCAATGGGATGTAATTAAGGCTGTTTTCACACTGTGCGCATCCTGTCATGCTTCAAGTCAGAACTCCTGCTCATAACTGGTTTCTTTTGCTGCTCGTATAAGATAGAAACCATTCTTTGTAACCAATATGAACAGACACCATTGTCAAAATGTACACAGAGCCATTTACAAAAGGTGTCACATTCCTTTTTGTACCTACGCTTCTCCAGCTCGTTTGAGGACTTTTCAATCACGCTTTTGCTCTCTCAACTTTTGACTGGATTTAGGCGCCTTTCCCAAATACCAGTCAAGTCCTCTGTTTGTCTTTCTGTCTTCTGGGATTACACACAAATCTGATGTCGCTCATTTGCATGTCCCAGAATCAGATCTTGTGGCACATATTCATAGATTCAGGAGTTGCTTCGCCGTGTGCAGCTTTTGGTTGTTCGCAGCGATAAGGAAACATCAGATCTGCGTCAAATGCGAGGGGAAAAATTGGGACAGACTTGGCTGTGGTGTCAGTTTATCTGAGACCTTGGCAGCCTCCCCGCTCTCCGACTGGCCGATCAATCACCGAGAAAACATGAAGCTTATCAACTAAGATTATCAGTCCCTAACTTGGTTTAATGTGCTGGTTGATGGAGTGATGGAGCGACGCTGGGTTGGTCAAGAAAAAGGGACAGTCTAAACAAAGAGGGGAGCAAATTTTCTGACCTTAACACCATTAACTGATTAATTGAAATAAATGGAGAGATGATTTTAGGATGGGGAAGGGGGCCACTGTATGTTTGCATGTCATAATCAGGTGTTGATTACAGACCAAGCTGCTGATTGAGAGACTTCAATCAGCACACTAAATACATCTCCATAAGCAGTCAGGTGAGGGAACTTTCAATCATCATTTAATCATTAATTAATAGTGATGAGGGAGAGATGCGACTCCACGGTACCCCACTTTAGATACTGGGTGAAAAACAAAAAAAGAGAATGCAAAGCAACAGGAATTGTGAACAGGTTAAAAATATCTATAGAGAGCTTGGAATCAGGTTATTCAGAGAAGCCGAAGCCAAAAGTGGAGCGGAAGAATATGACTTTTCTTTTCCAGTTTAAGGTGTTTGGATACGTCTCCGAGCTTGGCCGAAATTGGCAAAGAGGAAACGAACATGTTTGCTTAACAGTGTAAATTCACTTTGAAGGGAAGCGGGAAGCCTGAAGGGGCCCTGGCTGCACAGAATGGATTGCTGCGTGGGAATCTCTTACCTCAGATCTTTTCTTTTCTTATTTATCGCCTTTTTTTCCATGTCAATGTTTCAAACCAGCCTATCTGAACAGAATTGTGGTTTCATGGAGGTAAGCCTCCTGTACAATAAAAATAATCAATAATTAAAAATCTAAATATTTAATTGCAGTCAGATATCGCACTGTCAGGCTATTACATAGGCGTTATCAGTCACTATAAGCCCCATAGATGTGGGTCAATAGGGGCCTACTACACCCACTAGTAGGTGCTCATCTATTCTATCATCTATTCACATGGTAGATCACCAAAAGAAAGTATAAAAGAACACAACAGCGACCTCTGGCGACAGTAGAAATTATGACAGGAGCAGAAGCGGATGTCAGGCGCTGTAGTATTGACAACGTGAAACTCCATAACGGGTCAAGGTCGGGGACGATGGATGTGACACAAAACGCAGGACTTTCACCCAGTAGACTGGAGTTTGCATCCGTGTGAAACCAACAACATGTAGCTGTCTTTGTGTTCGTAGTTATTTTAACCCAAAACACAATGTTTTTCCCTAAACTAAGGTTTTTTTGTTGCCTAAACCTAAAGAAGTTGTAGTTTTGTTGCCTAAACCTAAAGAAGCCTTTTTGTTTGTGTTAAAAACGTGACGTTTCATTCAGTTTTACAACACGTTAAAACGTGTTTCTTTTAAGTTTCACTTTCACTTTTACAATGTAGTGGGCGTAGTAGGCCCCTAATGACCCACATCTATGGTGCTTATAGCGACTGCTAAGACCTATTTAATGGCCTGATAACAGTCGAATCGGGTGCCTCGCCTCTTACCTCGGATCTTTTCTTTTATTTATCGCCTTTTCTTCCACGTCAATGTTTCAAACCAGCTTAATTGTGAGATATCTCACTCATTCCTGTTTTTTATGTTAATAGCACTTATAGGGGTGCCTTTTTGCACAATGCTCACACACTTTACTTAACATGTTTAACAATAAACCTTTTCACAGCAGATATTTTGACAGGAAAAGCACAGGTGTAATTAATAATAATCCCAAACTGACACAGTTTCTTATGAGTGAAGGTTTGCATGTATATACACTGCATCTATAATGAGGTTTTGCACTAATGTAACACATCTGGCATATAGTGTCTAGTATATTTTGATGGAACACTGCAGATTTTTCCATACATGCTAACATTATTAATATAATACTATAATTGTGTAGCAGGCAAACAGCAGGAATTTAATATCATCACATTTAAAGGGGACCTATTATGCTTCTGTGCTTTTTCCCTTTCCTTTAGTGTGTTATATAGCTTTTTGTCCGCCAAAGGGAGTTACTCTACCCCACAGAAACACTGCTCCTGAACTGCCTGTAACGCCTTGCTTGAAGTCCTGCCTTTTCTTCAGTAACGTGGTGATGTCACCAAGTAACACATTTGCATAATACCTGCCTAGAGGCTAGTTTGGCACCCCCTCAAACAAAGCTAGTTAGAGCGGAGCTGGAGTGGAGTCTGAAGAGTTGGGTCAATTGACAAATCGGGGGGGGAGGGATAAGCAATAGGAAAATAAGCAATAGGTCCTCTTTAACAGTATTAGTTCCACCTGTGCTTTTTCAGTCAAAATGTTTGCTGTGGAAAAGGCCTGGTTACAAGTTGTAGTAGTAGTAGTAGTAGTACAAGTTACAAGTAACACCACCTAAATTTAAAGTTCCAAGATATTATTCCCATGGCCTAGGAAAGTTCAATATCAATATTTGTGAAGATGAGCTGCTCTCTCTCAAAGCCAAAAACCAGAGAAGTAAGTCTCAAACTTGTGATGTCATAGGGTATAAAGTCTGGAGCTGCCCCATAGACAATGAATGGGAGACTGATTTTGTTTGTTTTCTTTTTTTTTTTATACCCAAATGAGCTTTATTCTATTGTAGTGTTGTCAGTTGTGAAACAGAAAATTGTTCATGTTTAGTAATATTTTTTGGACTATCTTCGACGATGGAAATAACATGTATAAATTTTGAAAATGGGCGCAGTTCCCCTTTAACTTCAACTTTTACTGCATTTGACACACAATACATATACATTTTCTAACCCAATGACTGCACTTAGCTACTGCTGAAACTGTGTCACTAAATCTAAAACTGTACATATCATTTTCCAAACTGTAGATACTGGGAACAGAAGTGTTTTTATGGACAAACCTAATAAAAAAAACCCATAAAAATACAATTATGATACAAACAATGACCCATTATGCGGTGCTTTAAATTCATTGCTATTACAGCTGAGTACATGACATCAACAATACCTGGGAGCCTCTACTGCTTACTGTACAACAAACCCTTTATACACAGCTGCTGGGGGAAATAATTCTAATGCTACAGTATCAAATCTATTGTAATGTTTTGTTTCCTGTGATATTGAGAATTGTGCAACAATGTAGCTTAATTGTCCTCCACATTATAAAGCAGTAAAAAGCGAAAACACTAAGCAGTCTTCTATTGTGTATGACTTTTTCTTTTCTTCATTCTCATGCAGCATCAGTAGAAAGTCCATGTAAGCAAAAATAAAAGGAGCTTAGTTTCTATATATATATTTTATTTAATCAACCACATAAACACAAAAGGCTCACTGCAGTATTGATAAATGTTCTCAGCGTTTTCTGGGTCAGTGTTTAACCCCCAAAGCAGATGGCTCTATCTACTGTTTTGGATATATTTGAGAGTTGGATTTTAGGAAAGAAATTAACCAGCTGTTTTTGATTCTGGAATATAAGTAGTTAAATGTGTGTGTTTAGACGTATGAGAGAGAGAGAGAGAGAGAGAGAGAGAGAGAGAGTGACATGTTGTGGGGAAGCAGACGGGAACATATCTGTGGGAACACCAGGTGCTGACAAGCAGAGAACTGTGATTGTTCCAGAAGCTTCTCCAACAAGAAGTCACGGCAGATGCTGGAGATGACAGAGCGGTCTGGGAGCGCGGTGACAGACTTCAGCGCACGTCAAGACCCAGCTGCAGCACACTGCGCCCGACGTCGTGTCTGCAAGCTGTGCTGCTCAGCGCCACGAGAGCACAAATCTGTACTGACCGCCCTGCAGAGTCGACAGAGACGACTTCTTATACTTAAAGACCCCCTCCGGAAATGTTTTAAGACACATAAAAATACTCAACTTTGAAGAATATTTCTGTCTGTTGAAGTTTTTCCATGAAAAAAAAGATCAATTATTGTTGAAACTATTAAAATCACATCCAGAATCTATAAATAAAAACTATTGTGTACTTGAGATCGATCGTCAATCGATTCAAATATTTAATCGCGATTAATCGCATGATTTTCCATAGTTAAACGCAAACTAATCACCACATTTTTTATCTGTTCAAAATACCTTAAAGGGAGATTTGTTAAAGATGGGGTCTGCGATTTATCCAGTATACACTTTTTGTTATATTGGTTGAAATGGTCTTTACACCCCGACAGCAATCCGTTTCTTTTGAGCACTGAAAAAAGACCGGAAAAGATCCGTTATCTGTAGCTGCTGTAATCCTGTAAAAACGTCTACCAGTCAGTAAAAATAGTCCCGGTTGTAAGGAACCAATCAGAAGCCTCCCTGCCTCCCTGCTCGTACTCTAGCCTCAGCGTGCACCAGCGTGAACTCAAAGCGCGTGTCCGCCGCACGTTCACTGGAGAGTGGAAGAGAAAACTCAGCTCTTAAAACACCGGACAACGAGAACGAACTCATACCACTATTACCATATTATCGAAAAATACAACTTTGATTTAGTTGTTTATGTTCTGTTAGTTTACTTTATAAAATACTGCAGATTTAAACTATTTATTCTAACAGCTCAAAGTGAAGTCAGACAAACAGGATTATCAACGAGGGGAGACGGCGGATAGAAAACATTGCCGAACAAAATTTACGTTACTCAAACTGCTTTTTCAGTTACAGAAACAAACGAGTGGACTGATCTCCCTCCAGATATTAGAGTAATGTTAAAAAGGGTCGTGTTGTCTCAGCAGGTATCTCTCTCTTTCCCTCCCCTCTCTGCTGCTCTGTGGCCGGCTCTCCAGCGAGCTGCTGCCCCCCCCCTCCCCTCTCCGTCAACCAGGAAATAAAAGCCCCTCGTCTACGAGACCGGTCTCTTGAGAGAGCTCCAGCTCATAGCGGGGTCTGTGTGAGTGAATGCCCGGGTGGAGAGGTGGCGATCCCGGCAGGAGCTAGCTAGCTGTGCCGGCAGTTTGTGGAGCTTCTAAACTCCGACAACAGTTGAGAAAATGTTTGATTCGCCATCTAACATCGTAAAACTGTCAATATTCTAAATCTACACCGTTGATTTCTCGCCTCAACATTTTTCAGAAGTGAATTTAGTGATGAAATAGCTACGAAAAATGTGAAGTAGTTAAGATGCGGCGGTGCTCGTGCATGTGTGTGGGGGGCGTTGCCTTATAAGGAGTTTCGAGGGGAGGGGGGGTTTAGACGGAGCTCCTGAGGCGATGCGACTTTCAAATTATGCTAGTTTTCCAAGATCGCAGACCCCAGCTTTAAGTATTAAATACTCTTATCAACATGGGAGTGGGCAAATATGCTTGCTTTATGCAAATGTATGTATATATTTATTATTGGAAAGCAATTAACAACACAAAACAATGACAAATATTGTGCAGAAACCCTCACAGGTACTGCATTTAGCATAAAACATATGCTCAAATCATAACATGACAAACTCAAGCCCAACAGGCAACAACAGCTGTCAGTGTGTCAGTGTGCTGACTTAAGATAAGATAAGATGAACCTTTATTAATCCCCAGAGGGAAATTCGGGACTATGACTATGACTTGCCCCAAACTGCATGTGATTATCATACAGTGGGCATGTCTGTAAAGGGGAGACTCGTGGGTACCAATAGAACCCATTTTCATTCACATATGTTGAGGTCAGAGGTCAAGGGATCCCTTTGAAAATGGCTATGACAGGTTTTCCTCTCCAAAATTTAGTGTAAGTTTGGTTTTATTTAGCCTTCTTTGTGACAAGCTAGTATGACATGGTTGGTACCAATGGTTTTCTAGATTCATATGATGCCAGTATCTTCACTCTAGCTTTAAACTACAACCTCCGAAAGATTGATTGCGTTAATGCGTTAAAGGAATTAGTGGCGTTAAAAGGAATTTGTGTTAACGCGTTATTATCGCGTAACCTTTGACAGCCCTACTTAAGAAGTTTAACTGCTGGACACATAGTGTATCCTACTTCACTGAAAAGTCGAGTCTCAGTGTTTTTGGACTGGAGGTACCAAGTTTTCACTTCACACTTGTATAAGTTACCTACTGGAATACGATTGGCTTCCAAACTTGTGATGTCACAAAACCCTGGTTGGATGTACACATGTTAAACTCAGATTTTCCTGTGAAAACAGCCTTTTAGTGTCAAACTCTGCACATACATCATTGTGCACATGTCAAACGTCCAAGTAAAGTAACAATATGAAAAAATATTTTTGAGTGGGAAGGAGCTTTAAAAAAAAAAAAAAAAAGCATTTAATGTTTCCATGCAAACCTTTAGAGATAACCGGAAGAACTGACAGATAATTTTATTCTCTTTTTCATTCTCATCCATCTAATAAAATGTTTACTCATGTTTTACACAGAAGAAAATATAGAATAAATAGATTATTATATATGTAAACGCCTCCAAAACGCCTGTCAAAAACATAACGTTTTGTTTCTTTTAAGACCAAAAGAACTCTTATTAGGATGAACCAGTGCCATCTGTTACCTTTCAATGAGGTTATACTACTCTCTAGTGGTTACCTGGCACTATTGCAGCAATACAGAAGTGAAGGTATAAAATTAACTCAAAAGCCTCTATGCCTTTTCACATACTGTCCTCCATATATTCCCCAAAATTAAACGTCTAGCTGCCAAACCATTACATTTTCATATATAATTGAGTTCCACAGACAACCGCGACTGCCCTAAAATGTAATTTTCTTAGCCGTGTAATGAAAACATCGTCGATATTGTACAAATAAAGATTTTTTTCTGTGTGTCTCAGTGTTTTCCTTCAGCCGGAGTTGTGCAAAACCTTGAAGGAAACGAGGCTGCATCCAGCATCCGGCAGCTTCGCCCATTATCATGTCCCTAATAGCTTGCTCAATGGTGCAGTGTGTTATGTGGGTTCACTGGTCAACCAAGACACACGCCATTAGCCCGAGCAAACGTTGCCTTGCAATGCTACACAAAGCACACCTTATTTGTATCACATTAGCTCTTTGATGTGGCATGGCATATTATATCAACAGCCGCAATTTATCAAACAATTTTGGCACTGATTTGCTTCACTAGCAGCACCCCCAGCAGCAGCAGCAGCAGCATCAGCGCCGCCGCCGTCACCCATCTTCAATTCTTTCCTCTGTTCCTCCACGAGGAGCTGCAGCAGCAGCAGCAAATAAATTAAACATGTGTCATTGAGCATGCTAAATGGCTTGCAACACATAATCATCTAAATAATTATGAGGCTGCCATTAAAGTGAGCTAGATGGATGACACATGAGGCGTTATGGAGAAACTGGAGGTAATGGTGCAAGATTAGATACGGGAGAAAGGGGAGATGGTGGAGGGGATAAAAAAAAAAATAAAAAAATAGGAAATGCGGCTTTCTGTGCGATTCCTTTCCGTCGGTTTTCTCGTCTTTGCCGGTAAAATCCCGGACTCAAAGTGCTGAGGGACAATGGGGTGATTAGCCCAATCAGAAAAAGCAGCGAGGGATTGTGGGTAGGCTCACAGCCGTCTTTTTGTCCTCCCACATTTCATTAATCAGCAACCTGAGGCCCCCCGAAATCAGCTCGCCAGATTGGCAGCTCGCTCATTTGTTCCCGTGTGGCAATCAGAGAGGGAAAAAGAAAATCAGTTCACAACCTTTATGCTGTTACCTGACATTATAAACCATCTCTTTGTATTCTCTTTGTTACTTTTCTCTTTTCTCCACCGTGATTTGCTGCCGAAAATATATGTTCCTGACACCAAATGTGACCTCTATTAACCCTCAGACGAAGGTTTGTATTTTGTGCCTGTTGGTAACAATACCGCCAATTTAATCTGCCAGTTAAAGATAAAAAGAAATAAAACGTAAGTAATGCTTATTTTTTTTTAATAATCAGCGCGGTTAAATACAGCATGTTCCCTGCATTTAAAATCAGCTGTAAAATAGTGTCTGCCGTCGAGCATCTCCGAGTACACTATTTTAATGAGCCTCATGTATCAGCCTAAATGATGCAGCGCGTCACCAGACATGCATGACAGCCACAATGATATTCTGCTCGTGGAGGAGATTGTTCACGGCTCCCCACTTTCCACACACCATTAGCTCGCAATGTCTGTCCAGCGTGTGCTTTACATGATCCCACTTTAATGTAGAAGATAGAAATAAACTGTAAGTAATCTAAACTGCACTTTAAACAAAGAGTATGAGACACACAAACACAGTGTGCAAATGAGGGTAAGGGTTACAGAAATGCTTTATATAAGGTGCAATAATTGTATTTTATTAGAAGTAGAATTGTTTTAGGTAACGCTTTAGATTATAGCCTGCATATTAGAGTTTAATTATTTACTACATTATAGGATATCATTAACCACTTAACAATCCAACTTCTTTTTTTTTGGTATCATATGAAACTAGAAAACCTAGAATCCATTGGTACCAACCATGCCATGCTAGCTTGTCGGGAAGAACCCTAAATAACACTATGAATTTATGCTAAAGTTTGGCGAGGAAAAACTGGCATGGCAATTTCTCTGAATCCTGACCTCAAGATATGTAAATGAAAATGGGTTCTATGGTTACCCACGAGTCTCCCCTTTACAGACATGCCCACTTTATGATATTCACATGCAGTATAATGTGTTATTTTGGCCTTTTCTAAAAATTATGTGTTTGAATATTTCTGCATACTGGGGTCCCTAAACAGTTTGAGAATTGCATAAATTGGGTATCACTGTAAAGCTGAGTTTTGTGGATCCAACGAGCCCAGTTGTATTCATGTGTGATGATGTTAGTCTCCATAGTAGCCATTTCATTGCAGTGAGACCAATTTTTTGAAACTTCATTTCACTGTATAAAATGACCTGTGATGACCTCTAGGATAATCACAGCCTCATGAAACTTTACAGCCACAAACTAGAGACCTAGAGCATTCAGAAGATGGATGGCTTTCCTAGGTAGATTGACAATAAGGGGGTTTCTGAGCAGTTTCCACAACAGAAGTGCTCGCCATTCCAATCGTCGAAAAATGCAATTCTTGCAAAACCTCCAAACGTCAAAAGTTTTGATACCAAATCACAGCATGGCTTTTTCTACGGTGTGTGGACTGCGGAACAGTCGTGTAGTTTTGAGCTCCAATGTCGAATCCAAGTGACGGTCAAAACTTATGTTAGAGAACAATCTTGAAAAATGTACTTGCACTCAGAAACAAACAAAAACGAATTCTTTCATAAACCACAATAGTTTCTCATTCATACTATGTGATTCTTTCATTGATGAGCAGTTCCACTTTGCAAAACTCGTGTGCTTGACATTAACTTGCTCCATGCGGTTCAGCCACGAGGCAGCAGTACTTCTCCTGGGATGAATAAACATTGAGCTCCCTCCCTTTAGGACACAACATCTGCTAAAAAAAACTTATCCCAACAAAAAAGGGCCAATCTGAGTGACAACCTCCAGCCAATAAACAAACAATCAATGTGAGCCTATATTGCACAAACCTGCTCAAATGGGGACCTGATTTCCCCTGGGGACACAGCTAGCAACTGAGCAATGCAATAAGGGACGAGGTTTTTTTTGGTGTCAAATTGCAAGCAGGAAATGTAATTTGACAGAGATGAGGTCCACCTTAAGGGACGGAAGACCGCTGGGAATTGAGACGGTGTCGTGAGTGACCTCTGCTGGGAAGGAACGGTTACAATCAGCCTCCATAGGTTTCACTAATGCCTGATAATGGATTAGGATGTTCAGTTGTTGATGTGTTAGATATCACCTATCAGCTGATTAGTATTGTTCAGTTTTGATACAGTATAATGGAAGGTCTTCTCTGCCCTGTACTCTATGGTTGGCAATGTAGGTCGATCAGTTCACTACTTTGGTCCTGACTGAAAATATAGTCAACAACTATTGGATGGATTGCCATGAAAATGAAATTTTAGTACAGACATTCATGGTCCTCAGAGGATAAAGTCTGTTGACTCTGGTGAACTCCTGACTTGTTTCCTCCAGCTCTCCATCTCTGTGGTTGAGTCTGAAATATCTCGACAACTATTGGATGGATTGTGTCATGACTTTGGTGATCCCCTGACTTTTCATCAAGTCAAACATTTAAGGGATAATACCCGAGGTGTCCATTATCGGGATTTATAGGACGACGGGGAGGACAGAGGCCCCAACCCTTGCCAATGTGAATTCCATTAATTCCTGGTTATGGACACCTCAAAGGGCATTATCCCACTTATATCCTGGTCACTTGCCAAAGGAAAAAAAAAAAGAAAAAGATAATTAATTTATATTTTCATGCATTTTGCAACCAAAGCTATTCACAAGTCGTAACTCTGCTTCCCTGGTAACACCTGAGGGTTTGCTAATAACTGGGAAAATCATTACCATCCCATAAAGTTCTTATGCAATGGAAACGCTGTTCACTGCTCCAGTAAATAGCACGAACCTCAGCTACGACTTGGCAACAGGAGCTATTTCTAGTCCGCTCAGCCTATAGAACCCTTTGGCTCAGCTACCAGAGTTTCACGAAGAAAGCCAAAGGCCATGTGTACTGTCGGCTGCAGTCTGTAGCCAGACAATTAATTTAGAACGGTGAACAGACAGTTTCCACTGGAACTACCTAGTAGGTGTACATTATCAAGAATTAATGGACACCCTGCAACCAATCAGAATCGAGTATTCACCCAGACAGTGGTAGACTATAAGCTGTCGTTTATGACCAAATGCTTCCAAATAACTCCCATCAGCCTCGCTGTGCTTTGTGTTTCATCCTAATTAGCAAATGTTAGCATGCTAACATGCTAAGACGGTGAACATGGTAAACATTGCTAAACATCAGAATGTTAGCTTTGTCACTGTGGATATGTAAGCATGCTGACGTTAGCATCTAGCTCAAAGCATCTATCTGCTACCGTAGCATGGCTGTAGACTCTTACCCTTGCTATTTGATTGACACGTCAATAATATCACACATTTAATTAAATAATTTACTGCTTAATCCTCCCAACCACTGAATGGGTGCAGCGATTGATAGGCTTCTTAAATTCAACAATAACTTTTTCTGAATGAAAAAAAAGTCAATTTTGAAGATGAATATCGGCAGAAAACATTAGCAAAATTAGTGTACAAGTATTATTTTGAATCTCATATCGGTTGAGGTTAATAAATTCAAAACTCATTATCTGCTGTCCCATGCTTGATATCGCACATTTGCGCAAATACATTTTATCATTTTGTAATCGTCACTTCACAGTAAAGAATGTGAGGTTCTGCGGAAGTGCTCCTTTTAAAAAATGATGTTTATGTTCAACGCGCATTTTACACTGTCACCGACTGATACAGCGACACTGAATTCAATATGTGCAGTTGATGAAAACTTTCCATTTGCTCTTATTAATAACCCAGTGTCGGGCAGGAAATATGAAATGGCATAAAAGAAGTACTCTGCTAGAATAATAAAATAGTTTAAAATAAAAAAAAAGCAAAGTGCATCCTACTCACATTCCATCTACAGATACCCCAAGGATTTACACTTCACCTCAGCAATGGCTGCTTAGCAACAACGACGGAGACACACAAAAAAAAAACGCTTTCCACTAAAGACGGCCACATATAGATGTAATAAGTCAAACTCGAGACTTCCATGCAAGTGTGCAGAAGTGCGCTGACTTAGTCTAGAGGCTCTACCTGCAGGCTATAACCACAGCATGTCAACGCAGATGTCACATTTGCACCCTTTGCTCCTGGTAGTCTCTCAACGCACCATTAAATCTCACCAACACCAGACCCACAGACATGAACACATTCATTTCCCTTCAATGCAGCTTATTCAACCATTCTCTTCCCAATTCAGTATCATATCCGCGGCAGGCCTCTAGGATGAAGCTGACAGAGTGTAACAGGCAGAGACAGACCTCTCGTGTGAGCCAGCTCTACACAGGTCTATTTACTGTACAGGTACACCGTGAAAACAACGCTCGCCAGCCAGCAGAGCTGGCAGTCTGGGCTGTTTACATCTCTGTACATGAGAGATAATACTGGTGTTTCTCACACTTTTCAGAGGATAGTTTAATTGGAAGCTCAGAATTCACTTAATGCTGTAATGGATGTTTACAGTGGGCTGTAATCATGTAAACTTGCATGCAAAATGTTGCCGCTGCATAAATATAAATGATTAAAGTTGCATTAATTTGTCACGTGGATTAAAATTTCCTCAGCATACCACTTAGATACTGTTCTCAGATGGCATACTGTACTGTAGCGGATGACATCATTTAACAGCTTTCATGTTATGTGAAGCGAAAAGCTGAAGGCGGAGAAAAAAAAAATTTGTCGAGCGCAGATGAAATACAAAGTGAAGAGGCTCTACTCGAGTTTCCAGCTGGCAGCGTCATTTCTGAAGTTTCCAGCAAAGCCATCCTCTCAGCAGCCCCATGGAGTGAAACCATATGATTGCTGCGAACGCCGGAGGCGAAGGAAGGCTCGCTAATGTAAAGGAAGCAATTCCCTCCCCCCCGAGAAGTAGGAGATAAAAAAAGAAGCACAAGCAAAGAGTGAAGTTGCATTTGAAGATAATGTGGGAACTTTACCAATCTTTTACCAGATTGATTTTTACTACAGTATGACAATGCACACATGTTTGACACATATAAATTAGATTTGGTGATTATGCAATGATTACACCATATAGAAATTACTTCTCGGATACAGAATTGGCATTTACAGCATGGGCTTTGAACCTTCATTAATCTGAAATACTTTGATCTGCAACATGTGTTTGCAACAATCCTGATATTCAAGATCACTGTCGCTGCAGAGCTGAAAGACTCTGATGTGACTCTATGAATGATATCCAGTGATGATTCAGGTAGATATACTTTATAGTAGCATATGAAATTTCAGTCTACACAATAAGGTTGTGTATCCAAGCCTCACCATCAGTATATAGGTATACTTACTAGGGCAGTCAATCGATAACAATTGAATCGTGATTAATCACGATTGTCCATAGTTAATCGCGATCAATCTTAAATTAATCTCACGTTTTTTAATCTGTTCAAAATTTACCTTAAAGGGAGATTCGTCATGTATTTAATACTCTTACCAACATGGGAGTGGACAAATATGCTGCTTTATGCAAATGTATGTATATATTTATTATTGGAAAGCAATTAACAACACAAAACAATGACAAATGTTCTCCAGAAACCCTCACAGGTACTGCATTTAGCATAAGAAATATGCTCAAATCATAACATGGCAAACTCAAGCCCAACAGGCAACAACAGCTGTCAGTGTGTCAGTGTGCTGACTTGACTATGACTTGCTCCAAACTGCATGTGATTATCCTAAAGTGGGCATGTCTGTAAAGGGGAGACTCGTGGGTACCCATAGAACCCATTTTCATTCACGTATCTTGAGGTCAGAGGTCAAGGGACCCCTTTGAAAATGGATTCCTTAGGCTCTAGTTTCATATGGTGCCAGTATCTTCACTCTAGCTTTGAAACTGAGCCCACTGCAACCTCCGAAAGATCGATTGCGTTAATGCGTTAAAGAAGTTAGTGGCGTTAAAACGATATTGCGTTAACGCGTTAACTTTGACAGCCCTAATACTGACTATGACCACAACCACTGCCAATCCCCTTACTTTCTTGCCCTGTGTATCCATGTATGAGTTAGACTTCCTCTAGATATTCCAAATGATTAAAAAAGCCAGATATATTTCACCGCGGTTGGTCCTCTGTCTAATCAAGACATGCCGGACAAACCGTCCCCAGCTCATCAGACGATGAAAAGCAGCCAGAATTATAAACGAAAGGTTGACTTTGAAATGACTCGATTTTCAAATTATGATTATACCCAAGGTCCCTTTTCAGAATTTCAGTCTGAGGAAAACATCAATAATTATACCACTAATTTAATTGATTAAAAAAATTTAAAAAAAAAGCTATGTCGTGTCTTCATGCCTCTATGAACTTCAAACACCATGAAAGTTATTGAAACTTTTTTGTCATCCAAGTGAATGTGAACTGTATTTTCTTCTGTATTTTTTAACCTGGACCCTATTTTCCCATGTTTCTGTGTTTGATTGACTAATGGGGACAACAAGTTTTGAAATTGGTCCAGTATTGAAAGATAACGCAAAATGTGCCGCGTGGGTAAGTGAGCAGCGGTCAATGTATCATTACGTCCACTAAAAGTGTTTGTTTTTGCCACTGACAGGCTCAAATTGTTATTATAAGTGTCATAATCAACATTATGGAAAGGACCCAGAGGAATAAAACAGTTTTCTTTACCTTTTGCTTGATCCGGTCTGTTTGTTTTTGTGTCCAAGAAGTCCCGCTCAAGGAGGAGTCTGAGCAGCAACAGGTCCCACTCTGTACAGCCTTCTTCCTCTGTGGGCATACTGTAGATAGGGGTCACAGCACCCACAACAGGAACACCACCAGTCTCCAGAGCTTCGAGGCCTAGCAGCAGCTGGTTCACCCTCCTCTTGCCTGTTGCTCCTCTCTTTCTCTCCTCGTCCACTCTTCAATTTGTAGGAGCTCTTCATCCACATTGTCGAAAGCGTCTAATTAATCAGCCATGACACCGAAAATATTGTAGCTAACACTAAGCTTTCTGTAGGCTACTCCAACACAACAAACTCTGCCCAGTCGGTGTTGTGTCCAGTACTGTTTCCCGTCAATATTTGTTTCCCCCAACCTAACCCTGAACATGCCCTTATCCCTATAAGCCTAACTACCGAGGGGCACTATCATTTTAACAGGAGGAAAACACTATTCAACTGGGGAGCAGACTTCAAAATAACACCTCGTTTCGCCGCGTTTCCACCGTCTTCCGGGAACACATCACCTCGCGAGATTTCAGAACGAGACTTCTCCTTGAGCGAGAGTCTTTCCATTATTCTTCTTCTTTGGATTCGGCCGGGTTGTGTCTAGAAGGTAACCCCCAAGTTACGAAAACGGGCGATAGCTCGAAACCTCGTGACGTGAAATCTCGCGAGAGTTCTGCAACTTGGGGGTTACCTTCTAGACATGACCATTTGGCAGACTAGACGGTGCAGTGTTGTATTGTTGCCCTTCACTGATTATCAAATGATCCTCTTAACAGTTACCCTATTTAGATCAGTCTCAATATTAATGAATAGAGTAATTCTTGCACTAGATGAGGACGTGTCTGGACATTTTCCATAATGTTGTCAGAGACTTATAATAACCTGAATTGAAACCTGTTTGAAACAGGTATGGTGATGTTGACTCACTTTTTGATGAGAACTACTATAGGCTTCCACATCTGTCAATACATACTCACATTGTGTTTGAATAAAATATCTTGGGTAAGGTAAAAAGCTCTTGAACATACTATCTCAGTTTAATACTAGAAGACAATGGTGTATTTTGCCTTTGGTTGATGAAGTTTAATGTATCTGTGCCTGCAATTTGTTCTTCATGCCACTGGATGGAGACATAGAAACAAAATCTAAACTGAATACTGATATCCAAGTTTGCATGTTTGCATTGCATGTTCCATGTTTGTCAGGAGGGATTATGAGCAAATTCACTGTATAATAAGGCATTAAGGCCAAACCTAAAACCACAACAGATTTTGTGCATGCACCAGCAAGAATCAGTGACTGGCTCTCTGAATATCAGCTTTTGGGAAAATCAAAGTCATATTCAGCCAAAGGCTTTTAGGCCTAATTGTAATGAGACCACTTCCTCATCACTCATAGTGAAGGTGGGTAGTTTCAGTTATGCAGTTCTAAGTAGAGGTTGGTGAATTGTGACCCTCGGGCAAAAATCATCATAAGGAAATCAACAAAAAGTCTGTTTTAATTTCAGAAAAGTGTCAAGCTGTCTTTTCATATTACAGTACATACAGGTATGGTGCAGACTGGGATATTTTCTGATACTCGTGGGCAAACTGCATCAGCAGACTGTTCAAGATTAGAAAAAAAAAAAGAAAAGAAAAAGAGAATAAAAATCACACAGTCAAAACACATGAATACAGCAAAACAAACACAACTACTCCTACTCAACATGCCCAAGGTAAATTACACTGAGTAATTATAACAGCTCTAATAAGAATAATCATCATCATCTTTTCTATAGAGCGCTTTTTTTTTACATGGATCAATGGATAAAGGTTTAGGCAGGCTGTGATAATTAGTCAATTGTAAAAAAGACCAGGGGAAATAATTGATAACAATGTGCATATTTATTTATTTTGTTGCCACTTATTTGCTACATTACAATACTGTGTCATTCCAAGGATGTAACACTGCAACACTGTAACAAAGTTTCATCACTGACAGCATATTTGGGTTGGTATTACAATATTTTCAATGTGTTTCAATGCGCAAAACTTAAGCCAAACTGACGACTTTTAAACACAAAGTGCTGATTTTATTAGTCTACAATGTGGCCTGCTTCCATATGCTTCCAGTAGACATATTTATATTAGTTTAGGTGGGTTTACCGGTTTAGCCCTCAACAACATCCCTGAGAACTGGGATCCACACAGGCATCCTCCTGCTGTCTGCTCCGCCCACTTATACTTTACCTTTCTTCCCATTGGTTTAAAATCAAAGGGAAGACTTCTTAAGCCGAGACCTGGTTGGCTCACGGCCATGTCAATCACTCTTCCCCACGGTCAGTCTATGCAAATCGACGAATAGATGCGGAACAGGGAGAAAGGAGAGCATAAGCGGTGCACGAATAGGTAGAGAGGCAGGGGGCGGACGAGTGCCCTTCATCATCATTTTTTAAGCACGATTTTATACTGTTGCCGGTCCCCGTTGTATTATTATTATTTTATCGAATTGTGGACTGGGGATATATACAACTGAACCCGCTGTGGAAAAATGGCGCAGCCAGACAGTAAGAAGATCTTCTTTGAGAACCTGTCGGGAGCGGGGAAAGCCATCGCGGTGCTGACGAGCGGAGGGGATGCTCAAGGTAAAACTGGACAGTTTCACAGATATGTAATTATTGTGTTGTCAGTGTGGACAAGGCCCGTAAGAGGGCGAAAATACATCTCTTCAACTGCGTGATGCTGTACTGCTAAGTGAAGCGGCGAGGCTTTTACCTAATATAAGCATTTTACGGCACTTAAATGTATAACAGTGATACAGTGACGTTACGACCATTCATTTCAGGAAGCCCGCCAGTAAGCATGCTAACATGACATATCCGGCTAACTCGCTAACAGCATCCCCCCTGCCATTGATTTTGGTGGCATGTTCGTCGCTAAGCAGCAGTGACAGCAGTTCAGAAAGCCGACAAGGTCGAGCCCGTGTCGTGTTTTTTCCTATTCACACACCGTGTATAAGTGCGACACGACTGACGAGTTTACGTTACCCCCTATTTAAATACCTCAGACTAATTAACTAGGATGAAGCAGTGACCGCCATAGAAGAAGTGCAAGGCCACTGCATTGCGGGTTGTTCTGGTACCGACGAGCAAGAACTGACTAAAGGGGGGATAGAAGCTGCGACATAGCATCCTCAACATGGACATTATTATGAATGGGATGACATTTTTGAGGTTGTGGTTAGTTAGCAGCCACTAAGGGTCAATGATGACGGGATGCCCTGTATCCTGTGTACGTGATGAGCTGCATACAGTAATGCATCTCTCCCAGCGGGGCTTGAGTCACACAGGAAACCCTGGTCACATGCTCAACGGCTTGTCTCCTCATTGGTCTGAAACACTAACAAACACACCTACCACCACAACGTTGTCATAGTAATTAAGTGCTATTAGTTTAGCATAAAAACAGTAGTTTATTGTACACAGATTTGCTACTGCAACTTAATGCTGGAAACCAATATGGCTTTTGTAACATGTAGCAGTAACATGTTGAAGCATTGAAGATGTTATGGCATATGTTTTTGGGTTAAGGGTGTTGCACTGTACCTGTCCTGTATAATAAATGAGGCAAATATGTGACAGAAAACACACAAAACTTAATTGTTAAAAAACATAAAATATGTTAAAACATGTTTTTTAATTCAAAGATATATTCACAAAACTCTAAAAGAAAAGTAAAAGATAGGTGCAGTGGGGTCACATTTTCTGACGACAGCCGTCAGAAATCGGTGACCTTATGTGTCGCTGGCACTCTGCGGTCACTCACAGATTTTGGTGTAACAAGTGCTTCCCCTAGACAGCCATTGCCATTTTGATCAGTTATACGATGATTATATAATGGAACAAACTTGATTAAATCCATCATAAGACTGACTATTTAATATCTAACATAGTAAAACTCCATTCAACCTAATATCTAACATAGTAAAACTCCATTCAACCTAATATCTAACATAGTAAAACTCCATTCAATCTAAGATATAGACATATATAAGTCTAAGCGGGTTGTCTAAAATGGAAAAGAATACATATGTTAACAACCAGATGTTCCTGTACTGATGCACAGGTATATATATGTGTTAAACTATGGAAAATCACATGTTATGTTGTATAGATGATGTACGACCGTTCAAGTGGTTAAGTCGTGAGAACACCGCTGCTAAGCAACGGCAATATTAACATTACTGTCGGTGTCTAGAAGCCACATAGGCTAACAATTTAGCAAGTTAGCAAGTGGGTAACATAATGCAGTAAATGCAAAGGCATAATGACAGAGGAAAAAGATGAGGCAAAAAAGACTGGGAATATCAACATTTTCCTCAGACATATCATAAAATTATGAAGAAAAACAATATACGACTAAAATTACAATATATTAACTTATTATGCACCGAAAAATGAACTTCCTTGGCCTCCGCCATTTCTGACAACGTCAACAAACGCGTCGCAACACGGAAACTCGGAGCTTTCAGAAACTTTCCACTTACGCATGAGGGGGGGCGTTCATATGGACTCTTCTCGTAAACACGGTAAACACGACCCTATTTGAAGGCACCTTTATAATACTCCCTTTTCTGTAGGAAAAGCACAGGGGTTGCTAATAACTTTAAAGATGGCTCTGTTCTATTCAAGTGTCCCAGTGAGTCAACTTGCACAATAAAAACCGAAGCAGCTGAATGGAATTCAGCCATCATACATTTTATTGTTTACACCTGTGCTTTGCCTACTGTGACGTGTCTAAAGGTCTTCCGTGAAAAAGGCATGTGGGGGAGGTCAACCTGGAGATGTTGAAGCAGCACTGCAGTTTTCTGCACTTTACTGTAATTTGCTCAGCCACGTTACAGTATGGACATTATGGCTCTCTTTGGCTCAGGAGAAATGTATCGATCTTTGGTGGGTGGCTTTGGAATTAGATTTCAGCACACACATGAACACATACACACAGGAAAAAAAAAAAAAAGCACGTGGAGTTGGCCCCTGTGCAAACCAATGAGGCAGTGGCATGCATGACAGGAACTGAATGTCAGTGTCAGAGGGCATTGTGTGGCCTTGGCTCGGTCCGTTCACTCGCTCTGCATGAGAAAGTGTCAGTTATGCAGAATGAGAGGGACAAACTTGGGCTTCGATAAAGACCTCAAAGCTCCACAAGAAACATGAAAGATACATTTCTTGGATAATATTTAAATTTGATCTCTGTTCTTTCATCACCCGCATTCTTTCTCTTCGGTTTCCTCGGTCTCTAAACCTTTCTGTCATCTCTGACTGTGATTAAACAACGCTGTTCATTTGAACATAGTTATGTAATGAGACGGGAGGTCACGGGCTGTTACACTGGACAGTGTGGCGAATAGTTGGTCCCTAATGGTTATGGGTGGTATTTACATCCCAGTATACTGTAGTTTCCCATATACATTTCACTGTCTTTTCACTTTCAGTGCTGTCTTCTCCACTGTCCCACTGGCCTAGACCTTTGCGTTGCTTAGTAACAGCTCTGCTTGGCTGCCATTAGATCTGCAGTGTTCGTGGAGAGAAAGGAAACTCAGCCCTTTCTTCTCTTGTTTATACCTCCCCACAGTCAGCCAAGTTCCCGTCCGCCTGCTGTGGGTAAAGCATTATTCCACACTGTCAGTGTTTAAGCTAACCTATCATTGACATTCAAGACACAGAGCGGCGCCTTATTGGTGACTGAGTTCACTTGGACTAACCACAAATAACTGGAAGGCTGTAGGAGGAGCTGGGAAACAGTCTGACCAAAAATGGCAGTGTGCTGTGGTGAGAAAAAAAATGTGGCCCAAGCCACAGATAGCAGTGTAAACACAGATAGGCTGCACTTAAAACACACATTATCTTTCACTCAAAGACGCATAAAGACTTAAAAGAGAGGGAAGTAAAGTTTTTACTGCTTCAGTTCTTTGCGACAGAGATGAAATAAATATCCACGCAGCAACTGTGAAACAGCCACGCAAATAAGGATTTTACAATGATTTTACAGTTGAAAAACGCATGTTTTCCCTCCTTAAAACGTAACTATTTACTCTGCTCATCACTGCAGTGTTGCACAAAGATGTTGTTTTATTGACAGGCAACTTTTTGGTATTCTTTATTCTTTTTTTTCAGGGATGAATGCTGCTGTACGTGCCGTGGTTCGAATGGGGTTATATGTGGGAGCAAAAGTTTATTTCATCCATGAGGTGAGCCCATACTTTGTGATGATCATTGTTAAGGCCTTTTTTTTCCCACTGCTCGTAGTTTATTTTATGCTATAGAAGTGGGAAAATGTGAGCAGCAGCAGCCGCATCTCCTCTACATACCAATACTTGTACATTTTAAAATAAATTTGAGCATATCTTTTATGCGTTAAAAACATGGTAAAATGTGTAATTATGACATTTTTTTTGGAGGTAGAGCTGAACGAGCTGCAAGGCACACAAGGCATCTTTACCCTCTGTTTTTACAGAACAATATAGTTGCTTTTAACAAATATCATTAATATGCCTTGATTATTTTAGCTTCTAATTCCTGTATTTTTTTGTGCCTGTTGTTGTGTTTTGATATGTTTTTCATTGTAATGTCATCTCTCCTCCTTGGTACTCGTTTTTTTCTTTGCGATGTCATCTCTCCTCGTTTGTGCTCGTTTTTTTCTTTGCGATGTCATCTGTCCCTGTTTGTGCTTGTGTTTTTCTTTGTGATGTTATCTGTCCTTTTTTGTACTTGGCAGAAGAGATATTGTATCTCAATGGGATCTTTCTGGTTAAATGAAGGATGAATAAATAAAATAAAAGAAGGACGGCCGCACTTCAGTTGCATATCCCCGTCTACATCTATGGACACACGGGGATGTTTATTTTCCCGTACAGTAGCAGATGTTAGAAGAGCTTTGGCGAGGGCCCGTGCTCTGCCCTGCCCTGCCCTGCTCTGCTCTGCTTGCTCATCCTGTGTGATCCCCGCACATCTGTGTATGTCATGGACCCCCCCGCTCAGAGCGTTGTTACATAACTGACTCGAGGCTTTAGCAGATGCCTCGTACTGTACGAAACTCCCCTCCCACTCAGGTACCACAGTACTCTGTGTTCTCCTGCACGCTTCTGCAGAACACTGTATGAGGAAGGACAAACTTTAAAACCATGCATGTTACATTCTGGAGTTTCACAATTACACATTTGTACTTTTCTTTGGTATTGCATAAGGTTGTAACGATACATTTATCTTGATTTGATATATTGATTCAATGATCGATGATCCAGTATCATCGAAATGCAAAGCGAAAGCATAGATGCAGATCATCATCTTCAAGCTACACCTTTATTTTGAAATTCCTATTTCTGTCCCAAGCACATCTCCTTCCCCACAGAGCCCTGTAAACTGACTGTGTTAAATAGGCACATGATATTGTCTCACATCGATCTCAGGCCCCTGAATTGAATCAAATCAAGACTTTGTGATATCAGCAAATATCATATTTAAGTATCTGTTTTGGTAATCACTTGTATTTATTTACCAAAAAAGCTTCCTTTTTTTATCAGGGATATCAGGGCATGGTGGACGGTGGAGAGAACATAATGGAAGCCACATGGGAAAGTGTCTCCAGCATGCTACAAGTGGTGAGTGATTATCACGGGCAGCATTCCACTCATCTAATGCAATTACTGTACGGTCGGGCTCATCTGTGGATTTCTGTTAGAGGTCTAAACAGTCTAAAATACAAAATACAAAGACTTTTATAGTTCTCAAACTTTTTCATATTACAGTACTTTTAAATGAAAACTTTATCAAAGTTAGTATTAGCTTACAGAGATCAGGGCCTTCAAGAGGAAAAGGCAAGTCATGTAGCTAAAAGATCAGAATGTTTTGTGGAGGTCAGAGAGGTCATCACCTGAACATGCCAGCAGCCAGTGTGTGTTCATCAGCTGTGTTTACTCTTAAATGTCCTCAAGCAAGACACACTGAACACAGTACTGCACCGAGTACACAGAACCGAGTAGTAAAAAGGAAGTTGAGTGACTTAAAGTCACAGGAAAAAAGAGAGTGTATTAGGCCGAATAAGTTCTCACACTCGTCGCCATCAGGGTGGGACCGTTATCGGCAGCGCCCGCTGTAAAGAGTTTCGCAGCCACGAGGGGCGCCTGAAGGCAGCTCACAACCTGGTGCGGCAGGGCATCACCAACCTGTGTGTGATCGGTGGGGACGGCAGTCTGACGGGAGCCAACCTCTTCAGGGAGGAATGGAGCGGGCTGCTGGCGGAGCTGGTGGAGCAAGGTAGGAGGAGAAAGATGAGCCTCCTCTTTATGCTTTTGTGCTTTTTTCCCTTTTCCTTTAGTGTGTTATATGTATTTTTGTGCATGTAAAAGTTCTGCAAAGTTACAAAGTCCACTCCAAAAAGGAGTTACTCTGCCCCACAGAAACACTGCTCCTGAACTGCCTGAAACGCCTCGCTTGAAGTCCCGCCTTTGCTTTCATAATGTGATGATGTCACTAAGTGCTGTTACACATTTGCTTAATACCTGGCTAGCGGCTAGTTTGGCACGCCCTCAAACAAAAGCTAGTTAGAGCGGAGCTGAGGCCTGTACTACGAAGCGAGTTCAACACAACCAGGATATCTTCTCGTTATCTGGCTTCACTAACCCTAACAAACGAGATCCCGCCAAGCGGTCCTACAGTACGAAGGTGGTTATCAACTCGGTAAATCAACCCAGGGCTTCTCCATCTGGCTACGAGCGCGTTCACACGAAAGGGGAGGTGTTTGCAAAGGAAGAGCAAACTATAATATTAGACAAATACTATATTATAAATAGCTTTTAGAAGAGTAATGGATTAATAGACTACACTTCTTTATGCCCTTTGACAAGGTTGTGGCCTGTGTGACTATTTCAGCCTTCTTTCAGCTGCGTCCCTGCCTCCGGCGGTGTGAAACAGACTTGAGAGGAAGTATAAATAAATAAATATAAAAACATAATTCAAAGCGGTAAGCAACCACAGCATACAGCCAGCTGTCCTTCCTGCATTTGTCAGTTTAAACTGTTGATTTCAATCTGGATCATGACTGTAACTTCTTCGTATTTGTGTAATATTAATATACGATCCCCGCACCGAGCTCTGATTGGTCAGTAGGCGGTGCTTTTATACAAGTTGATCTCTTATCTGGATCACAACCTGCTCCGGAGCAGGTTAGGTGTTCAGCATAAGTTACCGTGGTGATCTACCCCGGTAGGAAGAAGTGATCCACCTTCGTAGGACGGAGAACCCAGAGTTAACCCTGAAGTTACCTCGCTAACCGCAAATCCTGCTTCGTACTGTAGTACAGGCCTCTGGAGCGGAGTCCAAAGAGTTTGGTTCGGTTGACCAATCACAACAGTGAGCATGCTGACCAATCAGAGCAGACTGGGCTTTTTTGGGAGGGGAGGGAGGTGAAACCGAGCGTTTCAGACAGAAAAGAGGTGCAGCACAGCCGGTATGAGAAAAGTAAAGCGTTTTTGAACATGAAAGCATGTAAACATGTTCTAGTAGAAACCCAGAATACAAATATGCACCTGCAAATAAACACAATAGGTCCTCTTTAATTTAGGGTGTCCTCAAAACCCTAAAGTAACTGCATGTGGTGCTGTTAGTAACCACATTGGTCTCATACAGACTTTGTTTTCATACTGACTCTCTGCAACACCTGCAGACATTTTTGTTTGTAGGTTAGATATTTCGCACATCCCACATCCTCCCATACTCTCTTTATTAGATCACCGTCTATTAGATTTCCTGTACTGTTTTTTTCTCCATTGTAATGGTGGCTTAAAACTGTCTGCTTTCTATACGAAACCCTGCCTCTTCGTTCTGTTTGCACACAAACATCGGTCCATGTCATGTTATCTTAAAAGTCAAAGTTTAACTGTTAATAAACTTTAGATCGTGCTCTGCTGTAAGTCGAAATATGTGATGTCTTTTCTCTCTTACTGACTGGCAGATGCTCCTCATTAACATTTATTTTTAATAAAAACACGCTCACTTTTGCTTAAAGTGGAGTTGCTAAAATACAACCTTTTTTTACCATCTTAAAATCTTGACAGTGGAAATAATCTCCAGCATGCAAAAACAGGATGAAGTCACTCAAAACACAAATCTTATAATCTGAAGGGGTTTGTATCTTACAGCAAATAACTGTTTAGGTTTTTCCCTGAGCTCAGCGGTTTCCATTGCTGCTCATGCTGTTATATTTTGACAACAAGCTGTGAGAGTAACCTGCCTGAATCGCTGTAGAAATGCACTGTAAAACACAGAGGGGGGGCACCAGGTTCAAATCCAAACCTCCCGATCCTTTTCAGGCCTGATCGAAGCCGACGCCGTCCAGAAGTATTCGGCCCTCCACATCGTGGGGATGGTCGGCTCCATCGATAACGACTTCTGCGGAACCGACATGACGATCGGCACCGACTCGGCCCTGCACAGAATCATCGAAGTGGTGGACGCAATCATGACAACTGCGCAGAGGTAGAGAGATAGAACAAGTCTTCTTCTTCAGTCCGGTGCTGTGTTACCCAAATGCGCTGCTGAGTCATATTTTCTGTTCTGATCTTTTCAGTCACCAGAGAACATTTGTGTTAGAGGTCATGGGCAGGCATTGTGGGTAAGAATGCGTTTGATAAATACTCAACAGCAGATCCAAAAACGTAATTCCTGCGGCAGAGACAGGTTATCACCTCTGTTTATATATATACACAGTGTTGTGTCTGTGTGTTTTATCCTAGCTACCTGGCCTTGGTGAGCGCCCTGGCTTGCGGAGCGGACTGGGTGCTGATCCCCGAGATGCCCCCGGAGGACGGCTGGGAGGACAAGATGTGTCAGAAACTGTCTGCGGTAACGCGATCCTATTTGTTCCCCCTACAGTGAACGATATCGTACCAGTATCGGTGCTATATAAAACTCCCTAGCTGTCTTGTTTTAACGTGACAGTGCTATTATTATTCTGTTTTTCTACAAGGACTTTTTTTTTTAATCAGAAAAGACTGAAAGTGTTTAGTCTTATTGTGGGTTTTTTTTCCCTGCTTTGGAAACATGCCATTGTTCTATGATTCAGACTCGTTCCAGGGGCACAAGGCTGAACATAATCATAGTTGCGGAGGGAGCCATTGACAGGCACGGGACGCCTATAACCTCTGGTTTAGTCAAGGATGTGAGTACCTGAGTGCAAAGAAAGGGGAAGCCAGAAGCACGGAGGCCCGACTGATGGAAATCGGCCTTCGGAGCCACAAATAGCCTACAGTTATAATTGGGCACCAGAATATCTAACAGGATGTGAGTTGGGGGTAAAAAAAGATCCATCCTGCTTCTGATAAGAAAACCACGACGCTGCATGCTAAGTCCACAATAATGCAGCGATGACAAGCAATAAGGCTGGGCGGGATATTGCTGAAGTGCAAACACAAACCCGAAAGAATATCTTGTCAGCTCCCCCCGGCCGTCAGCATCGCCCGGTCCCCCCCGTGCTTCTGAAAGCCCACGTCGCAGCCACAGTCTCAGTTTTTCTGTCATGTCGTCTCTCCACCACCCCCCCTCCCTGTAGAACCGAGCAGGGATGAAACGGCTGAATATCATAATTGTAGCCGAAGGCGCGATTGATCGTAGCAACACGCCCATTACCACTGACTATATCAAGAATGTAAGTACAGAGCTTTGGTGTAAACAAGTGTTGGCAAGTGGACCGCCCTCCTGTATGACCTCTACTACTGTACTGCTGCCCTGATGTGGCTTTGACCTTCTGTTGCTGTGTTTCTGGAGTGCTCTATCAGACACACTCTGTAGTTTGGTAAGATGGCTGTCACGATACTACTACTACTACTACTACTGCTGCAACACCCTGAGCGGACACACCCTCGCTAAACCTCACACACCCCAAATGTCATTTATTTTCTAACTGCACTCACACATAGTTGTATTGAATCTGTTTTTTGCCACGGCCCTGTGCACTAACTGTGTTGCATTTCGAAGGCAAACATTTCAAGCATTTTTGTTTTTTCTCAGTACAGTACTCGAGAGTTCATTCAGCCCTTACCCCACTTGTGGGATCCTCTGTGATGTTCAGTATGAGAGCCCCCCCCCACCCCCCACCCCCCGCTAACATGACTGAAAAATTAGAATGGCTTGCTTGTGCTTTGCTGTTTCCCCTTCTCTTCAGCTTTTCTACCGTGTTTCAGTGTGTGATGTGCCCGTTCGTGTATGTACTGTATGTGTGTTTCACATTTGTTTCACAGTGTAGTTGTATTCCAGACAGGATGTCACATTTAGCTGTGTTTACTAATATGCATGAGATGCATTTGTATCATTTCACATGAAGGATCCATTAGTTCAATTTACAGTAGTATATCTTTATTAGAGGAATAACAATATTTGCTAAGAGCTGCACGTTTTATCCTCCTTCCTAGCTTGTTGTCAAATGCTTGGGTTTCGACACGCGAGTGACTATCCTGGGGCATGTGCAGAGAGGAGGGACCCCTTCTGCTTTTGACCGCATCCTGGTAGGTCCACCACTTTTTTGATAATCTATTAATAATCTTAGTAGGGCTGTATCAAATGTTTTTTGTTTTTTTTTTACATTTGAAGCTTCTATCGAGGTTTCCGAATGAAGCTTTGAATGTCTGTTGTCATTTTTTTTATGCATCACCACCCTAATAAAAAGGGGATTTTTTTGTGTTATTGTGGATATGTAAATGAAATTTATGGTGGTGTTAGTTTCAGAATCAGAAATACTTTATTGATCCCTTGGGGGACAGTTGCTCTCATATAAACATATGGAAATGTTAGAAAATTGAAATAAAGCAGTATGTAAATTATGTACATAATGCTACAATATTGTATATAATGCTACAGTATAAACACAATAGATGTTAAGGAATATAAGTAAGTAATAAAATAAAAAAAATAAGAAATGAGATTATATGAAATATATACAAATATTCGCATTAAGACGTGCATAATATAGTATATAACCACAGTGCAAGTAAGTAAATTAAAAATGCTTATAAGTAAATAAAAATGCTGAAAAGTTGGATCTATTAAGTTTGTTAAATATAAATGCCAGAAGGGTTTAAATAAGAACATTTCTTAAAAATGACAGTATTGCACAGTTGAATTATTGCACAAATTATTGTACAGTTTGCTGCTAAAACTTAATAAAATACAGGTGTGTGCGGCAAGCGGGAGAGCAAACAGTTTTTTGACCGCATATTGTTTATGAGAGGCTAATTGCCAACAAATATGGATTGAAACTGAATATTTCGTTAGATTAAAAACATGTGAATTTTGAAATTATTAAATCTATCTTTAATCAATACATTTTGCGTTTTGGAAACAACGCAGCCACCACTGGAATCTAATTTTACAAATAGTATAATATTAGTGTAGTAGCCTGATCTTTATCTGCAACTGTGCAGAAATACCAGGTTTAAACAGAATGAATAGACATGCAAAAAATAAATAAATAAAATTGAATATTAATTTAGAATTGAATGTCAACGTTATGAATAACGCTTCAAAGCTTCAAACTATTCGGTACAGCCCTAGAAATTAGTCATTTTTCAAGCAAAAATACCAAACACTTGCTGGTTGCAGCTTCTGAAATATCAGGATTTTATGCTTTTCTTTGTCATATATGATAGCAAACATTGGGTTTTGGACTGTTGGTGCAATAAAACATGCTATCTAAATAGATCACCTTGGGTTTTTGGAAGTTTTAATGGGCATTTGTCACTATTTTCTGATATTTTATAAACAAATCAATCATTGAGAAAATAATCATTAATAGAAACTTGATTATACTCTGATTTTAGAACCACAACATTGTCAGATACGATTTATCTGCTTTTCTTTGACTACAATTTACACGCTTGACCTTTTTACAAGTTGTAGCATTTTATAATAGAAAATTCTCTATATATATGTGCACACTTTTAAACCGTTGTACACATTAGCTGTGCGTTCTATTTGAGGTGTTTTGGTAGGAATGGTCCAGTTGTCCAGAGCATTTCCTGTTTAATCCTGTGTGTGTCTGAGGAGAAACGGCTCCAGGTTTTAGGTTAAGCACATTAACAGATTTATGGCTCAGCGCATGAAGCTGAGCATCACAAACAGCAAGTGACAAATCTCTTCATGTTTACCACAAACCAACTAAAAAAATTGAGGCAGAGAAAAAAATATATTTGTTCTCTGTGTCCAGTGTGGAAAGGAAATCACTGGATTTGGGGGGGAAGAATGTATTGGTAAAGCAAACATTACATGTGTACAGGTGAAACAAAGGAGGTCGTGATAGTGAGGATGATGCTGTGTTTATCTGCTCACACAGGCCAGTCGTATGGGTGTGGAAGCCGTTCTCGCTCTTCTGGAGACCACAGCTAACACGCCGGCCTGCGTGGTCTCTCTGTGCGGTAACCAATCGGTGCGGCTGCCTCTGATGGAGTGTGTGCAGATGGTAGGCAACCGGGCTGGGGCTGGAAACAGGCCACACATTCACACACACACACAACAAGTATTTACAAAATTACGGAAGCTGAGGAGAGAGGGGAAACTGCAAAGCAAACACAAACACTAGGAAATGACTCAGCTCGACTCAGAGAGGAAGTGTCAATGGGGACGGGTTGGAGGAGCATCAGATAATGATGACAGCCCATCGGGCCTCGAGTGGCACTAATGTTCACATGAGAGTTATATTGTTTTGAGAGAGGCAGTTACGTCTGGTTAATGATTATCTGAAGCATTTGGCAGCATTGGCAACGACTGCCTGCTGGCTGGTGATGTAATCGCAACCCATCTCCATAGAAACGCACAAAGAGGCTTTATTGTTGTACTGGCACACCGTGTTCGGATTTTGGCAGAACTCGAGGCAACAGTTTTCCATTATTTTGAGATTTTGTGAAGAAATTAGGGGCTGTCAATCGATTCAAATATTTGATTGCGATTAATCGCAAATGAATCAAATATTTTTTATCTGTTCAGAATGTACCTTAAAGGGAGATTGGTCAAGTATTTAATACTCTTATCAACATGGGAGTGGGCAAATATGCTTGCTTTATGCAAATGTATGTATATATTTATTATTGGAAATCAATTAACAACACAAAACAATGACAAATATTGTCCAGACACCCTCACAGGTACTGCATAAAAAATATGCTCAAATCATAACATGGCAAACTCAAGCCCAACAGGCAACAACAGCTGTCAGTGTGCTGACTTGACTATGACTTGCCCCAAAACTGCATGTGATTATCATAAAGTGGTCATGTCTGTAAAGGGGAGACTCGTGGGTACCCATAGAACCCATTGTCATTCACATATATTAGAGGTCAAGGGACCCCGTTAAAAATGGCCATGCCAGTGTTTCCTCGCCAAAATTTAGCTCAAATTTGGAACGTACGTAAACAAATTTGCATTATTATCGCGTTAACTTTGACAGCCCTGGAAGAAATAGAATGGAATTCTATCACAGGTCAAAACAAGGTTACACGTTAGCTCTGTTTTGAGCTGGAACAGACGCATTGTTATGTCTCTTTAAACTTGAAAGGCGGTGGTTAGTCCAACCGTATATTCAGCAATTGTTACGCTCATAATAGACACTTCAAAGATCACAGTGTGAATGCCGACAGAGCTGACATAAATTAAAACAAAGTGCCTCTGCTTTTGTTACATACAGGAAGTACAGTGTGTGTGTGAAATAATGCTGAATTCAAGCAGTGAAAATACTCCTCTCTTTTCCTCAGACTCAAGAGGTCCAGAGGGCCATGGACGGGAAGCGGTTTGAGGAGGCTGTTAAGCTTCGGGGCAGGTATGACTGACGGCCCGCTGGGAACCAATCAGATATACCAAAGCCAGCACTTCACTCCAGATCAAGGCATCAGTTTGATGTTGCTTACTGTAGACAGGTGTAGTACGGAAAGTGGATCACCGTGCTATTTAGAACACCACCAGTGTGTTGTTTACAGGATATAGTCAGTTGGAAAGAATAACGATGAAGATAATTCAAATTACAACCCTCAGTTTTGACTCTATATGTGCCTTTTCTTACGCTTAAGATGCCCCACGCTGTTATTTTAACAATATTGCACGTGCCGTGTTTCACTGCAGGAGTTTTGAAAACAACCTGAGGACGTACAAACTGCTGGCTCATCGTAAACCGGAGTCCGAGCTGCCGATTGTAAGTCACCTCGCAACATCCGGGCTGCGACAGTGTTGTCGAGCCGGAAATATACACACACACACACACAGACACACACCAAGCAGGAGTTGTTGTTTTCACACATATACAGTAGCATTTCCCAGCATGCCTGGAGTGCAGGGTTGTTTTTAGGGAATTGAATTGGCCCTCCCCGAGCCACTAAGATGTTTAATTTTTTATTACTCTGGCCTAAGGATCTGTTCTGCAAATAATGACTCAGCCACTGCAGCTAATGCACTGTGCTGCTGCTATTTTCAGAGGTGTCCTTGGCAAAACAAGGCTCATGTACTGAGCAAAGTATTTCTGTAAATGTGCTGTTTGGCCATATAGAGTAATGTGAGTATTTCTCTGAAAACAAGTGCATTACCCTGCACTATATTCATTTTTAACAGTTTCTTCTGCATCTCAGTTGTTACCCTGCATATTAATTTTTAACAGTTTCTTCTTCTTCTGCACTATATTAATTTTTAATAGTTTCTCCTGTATCTCAGTTGTTACCACCCTGCACTATATTCACTTTTAACAGTTTCTTCTGCACTATATTCACATTTTTATCAGTCCCGTATCTCAGTTGTTACCCTGCACTATATTCATTTTTAACAGTTTCTTCATCTCCTGTTATTTTTTTATCTGGTATATTTTTTTATACTCTGTATTACTTACTTGTGCCGTTTTTACTAATATGTTTGCACTATGGAACTGTGATGCTGGAAACTTGAATTTCCCTCGGGATCAATAAAGTTACTATCTATCTATTAAAGCATGCTAGTTTTGCTGGCATTAGGGCTGTGTATTGGCGAGAATCTGGCGATACGATAGGTATCATGATACAGGGGTAACGGTTCAATATATTGCGATACTGTAAGTAAGGGGATATATATTTTGATTTTTTTTAAATCTAATTTTAGGAAAACTATCATAGTATAAAGAACACACCACCAAATGTATAAAGTCAATACAATGTTTTTAAGAATTGATACAGTATCACAAAACATAATATCGCAATACTCAATATTTTTTTCTTACACCCCTAGCTGGCATCCATCATATATGGTGTCATCAGTTGTTTCCTGCTGTTAAGTGGAGAATAAGGTGACCTGTAATAAAGGCGCCCAGTTAATAATAAACTGTGTCTTGCTGCGTAGCCTATAGCTGCAGCGAGATGCTTCACATGAGGCCCCAGGTTGGCTCGGTGTCGGTCTGCAGTGCGGCGATATCGGATGACACCTGGCTCCCCCGCTAAGGGATGACTTGTTCAACCCTGCCAGGAGCTGTGGCAGCCTGCTGCTGTAGCTCCAAAGGAAGACAGCTCAGACTGAAGATCAGTGAAGTGTAGAGGCAGCATGGCGGACTCCACGCTGTGGAGCTCGCCTCAGGGTTTGGGCTCCCCCCCGCACTCTGTGATAATGACCACTGTAGGCCCAGCGTGTGGCGCTGAGAGCAGAGCAGAAACCAGTTATCGATTCACTGTGCAGAGCTTCATCAACTGTCCTCCCAACAACTGCAACATACAGTACTCTCTTTATTTAGTGTGATGATTTAACATTTTAAGTCACATTTGATGTCCGGTTTTTTGTTTCTTTTTGCCCTCAGAGCAACTTCAACGTGGCGGTGTTGAACGTCGGCGCCCCCGCAGCGGGCATGAATGCTGCCGTCCGTTCGGCCGTCAGGGTGGGCATCTCTGAGGGGCACAAGATGTTTGCCGTCAGCGATGGGTTCGAGGGATTCGCCCATGGACAGGTGGGTACTATAATATCCCTGATTTACTGGTACATGTAAGGGATAATGTACAGCGAGCCGGTCATTGTTGTTAAATAAACCCCGGCAGGGCGATGCAAGGGTTCCCAAATTGACCCGCTAGCTGTACATTATCCCGCTTATTACACGGTCAACCTGGGATTTGTAGCCTGCTGCTGTAAATCCAAAGGGGAACCCAAATGAAGCGTGAGTGTAGGGTCGCATGGCGGACTCCTCGCTGCGGGCTGCCTCAGGGTTTGGCACCCCCCCCCCCGCTCTCTGTGCTAATACCACTGTGGGCCCGCGTGTGGCGCTAGACAGCAGAAAAGTTAGATTCACTGTGAGAGCTTCATCAACTGCTTTTAAAAGCAAAAATACTGTACTCTCTTTATTTAGGGGATGATTTAACATTTTAAGTCACATTTGATGTCCGTTTGAGTTCTTTTTCCCTCAGAGCAACTTCACCGTGGCGGTGTTGAACGCCCGGCGCCCGTATCGGCTGAAGCTGCCGCCGTTCGGCCGTCAGGTGGCATCTCTGAGGGACAAGATGTTTGCCGTCAGCATTGTTCGAGGGATTCGCCCATGGAGGTGGGTATATAATATCCCTGTTTACTGGTACATGAAAGGGGATAATGTGCTCGTCGGTAAATTCTACGTACTTAAGAAATCGATAATTTGACACAAAAACGGTCCGCCGGAGTCCAAGATCAGAACTGCGCCCATAGCAACGGTCCGTTATACATAGCAACGGTCTGCTATAAAGAAATAACAGCCCGTAGAACGCCGTGATTGACCAATCGGAACAGAGTATTCAACAAAGCCTTGCAATAAAGGGGCGCAAAGCACAAGTTTCATTACGATACATATATCGATTCCAATCAATTCAAGGGATTGCGATCAATATGAGACGATATCACATTTCACATTTTTCACATTTCATGTTTATTTAAAAGAGTTATATTAATCACAAAAAGCAACTAAATTATGATTTGACAATTTTATCACTGGGGTCTTCCAGACATTTAAATGAAAAACGAATCTATACTTTTTAATAAAAATAGACATCCTGTTTTTCACAATAAAGTGCCAAATTTCTCATGTTTAAGTGCAAATGTTTTTTATCCGGTCAGAATTTCAAAATAAAGGCGTATCTTAAAGATGACAATATGTATCGATGTTTTCACTTTGCATCGATGATATTGGATCGTTGATCATTGAATCGATATATCGATCCAGATCGATGTATCGTTACACCCCTACATGTACACGTATTGTACCGTTGCATGTATACATCACTTTGTAATCTCACTCCTTTAAATTAAAAATCTCGTAGGGACGTCATCACACTAAGGACATTTAATGTTATAATCGAAATGCATTCATCAAATAATCTACCCTAACAGTTTAATAGAATACTGTGTGTACTACTTAAATATTTTAATCAATAACTCAAAGAGATATGGGCGAAGAAAGCACACATTCACAGTTCTGGTCTCTTATTGAAGAATAATCAGAGAGACCCAGGGAATATAATCTGTCCAGATTAATGTAAACCAATTTCACCCTCCTCTGCCCTGCTGAGCCAAAGTCGATGCAGAACCACATTAAACCGATAGAGGGCAGCAGAACATACAGACTGTAAAACACAGTTTTGGAATAATCAGTAGAGTCTTTAAGTGGAACCTGTTCTCTGTGAGACTGAGCTGTAATTAGACACGCTGCCATTTCCCCGCTCCGTTACTGGTAGAACTAGTTTCACTCTCCTTTCCCTTATCCTCCTTTGACCTTTTTTTCCAGTGAAAAACAACTCAAATCCCCTCGGTCCATAGTCGGCTCATTCAAATAACTGCACTTAACAAACGACCTGGTCATTTATCTTCATCGAAATGTCCCCAATAACAGCGGTTAGTTAAACATCCCGTGTGTGTGCCCTGGCCAGCTGAAATCAGACTGCGCCAACTGACCCTGAGAAGATTAGAGCAGCGGGGAGTAATGGATTTCAATACTTCAGCGCTCTGGGACTCTCTGCTACACACCTCTGTGTTTTCACCGGTCCACTTCCTCCTGTTTTATATAAGAGAGTTTGGCCAGAAAAAAAATGAACTCTCCTCCTAACAATATCTGCATTGAGACCCCCCAGGAAGACGTGTCAGATAATAAAGAACTGTAACTAACACAGGAGGTTGTGGGGTGTATTACGGTGTGTGGTAAATGGACCAACAACAATATAGAAGATATTATCCTAAGCATAGGATTCATACATTTGAATGCTAAAGGGAGGGAGTATTTAAAACGCGACGGAGTAAGATTGCATGTGTTGCTGTTGTCTTTTCCTCAGATTAAGGAGATTAAATGGGCTGATGTTGGAGGATGGACGGGGCAAGGTGGATCTCTTTTGGGAACCAAAAGGTAAAGTCTTGATCTGTTATCTCTGATTGAACAGCAACTGTTGAACAGCATTACAAATGAGATCCATCCCTTAGGGCCTGTGTCCATATAGGGTTTTTTTTTTCTGAGCGCCAGTGTCTTTTTTTCAGTTGTTCCCAATGAGGAGAGACCGTAATTGGCAACCTAGAGATAAAGCGCTGCACCCAGCGTCTTTTTTTGAGCACTTCTGGTTGAAAATCTCTGAACTTTTCAGAAAAGCGCCGGTGACGTCACTGTAGAAAATGGAGGAGAAGCTTGTTTTGGCAGTGTCGGTCTATCCTGACCTTTATATATCAGACAGACACTATCATAAAAAAAGCTATGCAGGCGCTTTTCTGCGCCTGAGGGGGTTCCGAAAAGGACGCTACTTGGACACATATCATCACTGCTGTAGAATCTGGACTCAGATACAGCTTTTCAGCTATAAGGACCACATTCACTGCTCTATACTGATGTTTTTACATGCACTGAAACTCTTCATATATCTCATAAATAAATAACAATGTTGTCCTTTTCCCTTTCCCTCAGAACACTTCCTGCAAAGCATGTTGACAAAATTGCTGAGCAGATGCGAAAGCACAACATTAATGCGCTGCTAATTGTTGGTGGATTTGAGGTACGTTTAAAACTTGTTTTTGTCCCTGCCAGCTAATTGTGCTAAAATGACACTACATTCTCATGTATATTTTCCATGAGCTTTTTAGCTCTTGACTTTTGAAAATTCACGACAGCAGCGCTAATGCCATATTTCATATTCAGAAACATTGTGAGAAGGCTCATAAGCTCGAAAGCAACTGTTGAAGCATTTACTAATTATATTGTCAGATGTCCATATGTACAGCGAACACTGCAATGTTGATCCTTTCCATCAGTCTTATCCCATTTTATGTCAGCACACCACCATATGGCTCCTTCCATATTCGTGTACATAATCATGCTTCAAATCATTTCTCTGTCAAAAGCCAAGAACATTATGAATTGTAGCTTAAAGTCGATTCAATGTTGATTTTCAGTACTTTGAATGTATTACTAGAGAGAAATTAGGATTCTTAATTTGAGGCATTTGAGTTATTGAAATGAAAAGTGAAGCAACGCTGTAACTGAATGATGATGATTTCATTTCACGCACTCCCATTTAGACGCTCACCAGCTTTATTTTCCTGTGATCTAAGACAGTAAATGAGTTTCATGTGTGTGTACGGATGTGTGTGTATGTGAGATAATGTTTATTGTAAGTGGAGTGGAACCTGTCTGTTTCGCCGCTGTCCGTTGTGATAGACCTGGCTCCTCCCCTTGGCACCCTCCACTTTTTGTCTTTCCCCTTCCTTTGTCGCAAGTAGCACCTCTCAACCAAACCAACCCTGCTAAAGCTTCCACCCCTCGCACACACACACACACACACACACACACACACACACACACACACACTAAAAGCCCTTGGCTCCCGCCCTGCAGGCCTTCCTGTCGCTGCTGGAATTGTCAGCGGCGCGCGGGAAATACGACGAGTTCTGCGTGCCCATGGTCATGGTCCCAGCCACTGTCTCCAACAATGTGCCGGGCTCAGACCTCAGCATCGGCGCTGACACGGCTCTGAACGCCATCACTGCTGTAAGTGATGGGGGGGGCTGACAACCAGTAGTAGTTGATCTCAGCGACACACCGACATAACGCATTCAACACAAACTTTATGCCAGCCAGCCTATCGTGTTTCAAGAAGGGAGAAATCGCTCACTCAGTCTGTCAGTGAAGTATTTGGATGAAAATTTTGGGATTTATTATCCACATCTGGAATAAAACAAAAAAAACATCTCGGCCAAATTGAGTCACGTCCGCACTGTGAGGCATGACTCGTAAAGGTGAAAGTTACAGAGTTAGCGTCCCTCCCTTCCCCATCAGGTGAGTAAGCGAGTGACTACATGGAGGCATGCTGTGAGGTGCCCGAGTGTCGTGACCGGCCATGTGTGCTCTGCCTGCCCTTCTCCCTGTCTGTGTGTTTGCGTCGTCCCTCCCCGCCCACATCATTAACATCGAGATGAGTGGTTAACAGTATGCAGGTTTGATGTTGTTGTCTAGTTAGCTCACACATAGTGTACGGCTACAGAGCACAAACTAACACATCGTAGTGCAGTACAACATGTACGTATCGCGTGCATCTGCTTGAATTAATAATGAAGCTCATGCACTAACTTTATTGTACAATGTGAAGAACAGAATGCTCTAGGGAGGACGTATTTTTTGTAGGCCCAACCCGGAGGTTAAATCGCCCTGGTTCCCCTCGGCAAAAAGCCGATGAGATTTTTCCACTGGGTTTTGGATTATTGCAGAAAATAAGCTCTGTGGCGAACACACGTTTATGATTCTCGCATGTTTCGTTCAGCAAGATAATCTCCACAAATGAACACCACTTTTGTGATTTTTGAAGTGTGAATGCAGTCGCCAGAAGTAAAAAGCTAACGTTAGGCTAAGCTACACCACGGAGTATACACAAGGCTGTAAAGGAGGACGAGTCGGCATGACGATGTATCATTTAGCAACCACCTTTTTTAAGACATATAAAGGCTTCAAAATTCAGGAGTGGGCTGTTTATTGATGTATTTTCTGTCGTAGAACAAAAAATCTCTTCAGCTTGTGTTAACCACAGACCTTTTTTCAGGCGTCTAACTAAAAACCCATTGACTTCCGGACGAGGGAACCGGAAGTGCTAAAATGCGAACTCACTTCCGGGTTTTAGGACTCATTCCTGTAGCGCTCTAAATATTTAAAAAAAGTAATACATATAACATTGCTGTTTTGTTTAAAGCATCATAATGACTGAAATGACCTTAACCCTATGTAAGCCTAAAGCGCAAAGATAAACAGAATAACATCCCGGAGCCTGAATCTGTGCCACCATCTTCTTCATTCTTCATCCTGTGTATGCAGACTCGATCGGTGCTCGTCTTGCATATAACCTTCCACAGCAGATACGGTTGTCTTGTGCAGCGTCGCTGCGTTGAGCTGCTGAGGCTCACAAACACACAGACACCTCTCTCCCATCTTTTCATGCAGTCTCTCTTCCCTCTTTTCTATCTGTTCCACCGCCTTCCTTCTGCATCTTGTGTGTCCCCCCTACCTTTTCGTGGCTCTTCTCCACGCCACTTTTTCAATGTCCTCTCCTTTCCTTCCATTCTCTTTATTTTCCCTCCTTCACTTTCTTCTCCATCTCTTTATCCGCCCTCCCGTCCTTTCTGCCAAAGGGAAGCCACTGTCGCTATCACACGGAAATAGCCGGAATGGCAGGATACACTCCGGCAACCTGAGAGAGAGAGATTCACCTCTCTCTCTGTCATTCTGTGGCTCTAACGCGGTTTTCATATACTGCCGCTTCAGGCCTTTGAGAGTCTGCTGCAGCTGTATGAGGCTCGCGCTACCCACGAGGAGTTTTGCATCCCGATGTGTATGCTGCCCGCCACCATAAGTAACAATGTACCGGGCACAGATCTAAGTATCGGGGCAGACACGGCCCTCAATGCCATCGTGGAGGTAAGGCAGTCAAACCACCGCCGCTGGCACAACTTTGTGCATTAGCAATCTTGAACAAAGGAGTTAATGGTCCAGTGCTTATACTCGACAAACTGTCAGGTTCCAAGAGCAGCTGTGCAGTCAAGTGATGCATGAGTATTTACTGCAGCTCAATAGATTTCTGTAGTCATTAACATGACCTTAACTAGGGATGTCACGATACCAGACATTTAGTAGTGGATACCAATGCCTGCGAAATTCCATGATTCTTGATTCCCAATTCGATACGGCAATAAAAAAACAAATACAATAAATCACATTTACTTCAACATACACACCTTTATTACCATTTGCATTCTGGTTTTTGCAAATGTATTATTATTCCCGATGATGTCTCGCCAAAAACTAAATTTTACAAGATTACACTTGAACACATCATGATAATATTATAATTTAACCTTCACCCACTACTCATTTTTACTGAATGGAGCTTGAACACATCATAATACAACCTCTGTTGACATTAGCGGTTAGCTCCGTTATTTAGCCGAGCAGCACTGTGCTGCCCCACCGGCTGCTAACAGCTAACGTTAACTAAGTCTATTCTACATGGTGTTCACACGGCTTTGTTGTTCAAAATGTAGCACTATCATGGACATTTTCAATTGTCCGCGATTAGTCTCGAGCCCTGAACCCCGGTAGCTACGGTACTTTTTCTTACCTTTTCAGAATTTTGACATTACTTGGTACCTAAGTGACGGTTCTTGTGACATCCCTAATCTTAACCTTATTTTAATCCCAACTCAAAATTTACCCTGACTGTAGTTCTAACATTAACCTCAGGTATAAGATTAACTTTAACCCAAACACTTGAATATCATTTAAATTTTAAAGGGGCATTCCACCGATTTTAGACATTAATTTCAGTTGTACTCATCACGAGGAAAGCTACTCAGCCTGTGATTTTCTTTTAACAGAAAGACTGCATTACCACCTACAGGGGTGAGGTTTTAGAGACGTGGGCATTTAGAAGGCAAGATGCTATCAAGTTGCATTATGGGAAATGTAGGATCCAATACTAGGGGGATTACAAATCAGAATATCTCAGCCTCTGCTGCCTCAATTTTGACCATTCTTTCTTTAATCTGTCCCCCAGCTTGATGGACGTGCAATACTAAATCCCCGGAATGCCCCTTTAACACTGTTGTAACTTTACTGGACTTTTTTTTACTGACATCACAGTCACCTGATATCAAACTGATTATCAGCATTGGACTATCAAAATAACGTTTCACTGTCAGATTAAGTAGAAAGATAGTTTTTCCTCTCTAAATATCATTCTAACTTTTGAATTTGTAAATCATATGTGAAGTTTACCAGTTGATGTGCTCTCTCATCCTTGTGTATGTAGGACTCCATGTCTAACTGGTGAAAGCAAACATTTTAGCCTGAATCTGCCTGAATTGTTTAAATGTAGCAAGTTGTTTTGCAGATTGAGAAATAAGCATGCTGGCCTTGAAACTAGTGTCTTGCTGTTATGTGGAATGTGTTACTGTAACAGTACATGACCTCCAATCGTCACACTTCAAACGTCTCTGGTTTGATCTTTTGACACTTTGATATGTTAAACGTGACATTAACTGGAGGTATCTCACATATACCGTTTCATAATGCTTAGCTTGTATATATAATCTCTTAGTGCATACTGACGTTGTGAGTTTATATGCACGTGTCAGACTTGTGACCGCATCAAGCAGTCGGCCAGCGGGACCAAGAGACGCGTGTTCATCATCGAGACCATGGGAGGCTACTGCGGCTACCTGGCCAGTGTCGGAGGCCTGGCCGCCGGAGCCGACGCTGCCTACATATACGAGGAGCCGTTTGACATCAGAGACCTGCAGGTAACTCATCACCTCTTAGTAACATATTGACTGCCTCTGCTGTGTGTCTCCTCTTTGATTTCCTCAACTCTCCGTTAAGGCGATTCAGTCCCTGGCCTCAATCCAAATGTCCCCCCCCCCTAAGGCCTTAAGCCCTGAACCCTCAGGGACTTGCATTCCTCTGATTTCATGTTTTTTTTATATACCATCTTAAGTCCTTAATGTTAATGTTTCTGTGTAAATTTAAATATGCCTGGCCGAACACCCGTGTGCCGTCCTCTTTGTTTACCTTTTTTTTTTTTAACGCCTCCGGGCTTCCCCTGGTAACCGTGGTAACCCTGCGTTTAACGCAAAGCTATGACTTGTGGGTAATTCCCTCAGGCAAACTCTGCAGAAATGCAGACTTACGGAAAGTGTTCATAAAAGGGCTCAAAATGTCTTGCTAGAGAGCCCCTCAAGGACTTGACGATTTGACAGTGGGACAGCCCTAAACCCTCGCAGACTTTGCTGGGAACGCGCCCTCAAAGTCTTGAAGAGGTTGGACATTGGGATCGGGGCCCCCTAACACTCACTTCATCCACAAGAGGGGATGATTCAGACGGCCTCTACATGTACAACGCCATCTGCTGGTCAACATCACTCACATGTCCTCTTTATTCCCCACAGGCCAACGTTGAGCACTTGACAGAGAAAATGAAGACCAGCATTCAAAGAGGGCTCGTCCTCAGGTAACGTAACGACTGCTTTTTTAATTACACCAGTCCAGACGGTCACGGTACATTTTAAGGCTACGTTCCATAGTGGGGAAAAACAAGCACACATTCTGGTGCACTGCTTCTGGTGCACTGCTTCTGCTGCGTGTTTGAAGTAGTGCTTAGGATCCAGTATTTCCAGCCCTCACCACTTCAGTTTTAAGCTGCTTGTATAGTAAACACATCCGATGTTGATGTCATCAGTTTAACAGCTGACATTTCGCAGCGTTGCTCTCGCAAAGAGGCAGACGGTCGCCCACCCAGAGCCTGGTTCTTGCCCAAGGTTTCTACCCGTTAAAAGGGAAGTTTTTTCCCATAGTGCTTGCTCACGGGGAGCTCTTGTTGGGTCTCTAAATTATAGTCTAGACCTGCTCTATATGAAAAGCGTCTCGAGATAACTTCTATTATGATTTGACGCTATTTAAAAATAAATTGAATCGACACTATAGCGTGAAATCAGCGAGGAAAGAAGCCGATATTGCAGCAGATGTCTCTAGTTGCACTATATGTAGACTCAGACGTGTAATTCTTTCACTGTGTGTGTAGGAATGAGAACTGCAATGAAAACTACACCACAGACTTTATCTACCAGCTGTACTCTGAAGAAGGGAGGGGAGTGTTTGACTCCAGGAAGAATGTGCTGGGACACATGCAGCAGGTAGGCACAGCCGCACCGGTTCCCACTTTATACTGACTAATAAAAGGGGGACTGGGGAGTATTCCCTCCTGCAGCAGCAGTGTCAGGGGTAACAATTCATCCAGGCTAAGGAAGATTTAATAAACAATTTTCTATATTTGTATCATGAATATTCATATCCCCCCCCGTTTTACATGGATGGGCTTTGTTGTATTTTGGCTCCGTGTGTCTTGAGATTAGCGCAGATAAAACTGGAGCAAACATAACTTTGATGATCCTCGAGGGGGGGATTGGGTTGTGCCTGCAGCAAGTAATGGGATACAGAACAAAATGAAAGATTTGGTTTTAAACATAGCACAACTAACAAATCTTTTTAATATTAAAAAAATAGAAGAAGTTTGGTGGGTGTCCTGGGTTTTGAATCTGCTCTCAGTCTTTTGATTCATCTTTTTTATCATCATTTCCTGTTTCTTAACTGTAGATGTGATATCTACATAACATGAAAAGTTAAAAAGAAATGTACATATACTTACAGAAGATTGAGACTACAGGCTACGGTGTACAAAACAACAGAAAAAGAAATGTAATGTCTAATTTATATGGGTGGAAATCACCAGAGGCCCCACGATACGATACTTGAGTCATTATAAGATCTTATTGCGATTTTAAACATTGTTTTTTGTGATAAGATATATTGAGATTTATTACCGTTATCAACTGCAAATTATGAAGTTTCTCAACATCTGTTTTATCTAATAAGATTAGGGCTGTCAAAGTTAACGCGTTTTAACGCCACACTCATTTCTTTAACACATTGATGCAACTTGCAATTTTTTTAGGTTGTAGCGTGCTCAGTTTTGAAGCCAGGCTAAATAAAGCTCCAAACTTGGGCTAAATCTTAGCGAGGAGAAACTGGCACGGCCATTTTCAAAGGGGTCCCTTGACCTCTGACCTTAAGATATGTGAATGAAAGTAGGTTCTATGGGTACCCACGAGTCTCCCCTTTACAGACATGCCCACTTTATGATAATCACATGAGGTTTGGGGCAAGTCATAGTCAAGTCTGTTGGGCTTGAGTTTGTCAGGTTACGATTTGAGCATATTTTTTATGCTAAATGCAGTACCTGTGAGGGTTTCTGGACAATATTTGTCATTGTTTTGTGTTGTTAATTGATTTCCAATAATAAATATATACATACATTTGCATAAAGCAAGCATATTTGCCCACTCCCATGTTGATAAGAGTATTAAATACTTGACAAATCTCCCTTTAAGGTACATTTTGAACAGATAATAAATGTGCAATTAATCACAATTAAATATTTGAATCGACTGACAGCTCTAAATAAGTGTTCATCTCAGAGTATTTATTCTCATATCTTTAGGTCAAAGGTCAAGGGACCGCTTTGAAACTGGCCATGCCAGTTCTTCCTCACCAAAATGTTTGCGTAACTTTGGAGCGTTATTTAGCCCCCTCCCGACAAGATACCACGACGTTGTTTGGTGCCAATCGATTCCTAGACTTTCTAGTTTTATGTGACACTAGTATCACTCTAGCTTTAAGACTGAGCCCGCTACGACCTCTGAAACGGCCGAGCTGGGCCCGCCGACAAGCCGTCGGATTGTTAAGAGGTTAACAGTTCATAAAATAAAAGATCTTGACGTTTGTGTATTGATGCAATATCACCATGCAAAATATGGCAATACTATGCTGTATCGTTTTCCCCCCCCCCACCCTTAGTTATTATGATTGTTACGAACACACATGAACAAATTGTTAATGCAACACTAAAAAATGAGATCGAGTCAGGCCACAGCAAAACTGAGAGAAGTGCCAAGTTTTTCAATGTATGGAAAACATGCCAAACATCCTCGTGTTGTTTTGCGTTTCTTCTGAAAAGGGAGGAGCGCCGTCTCCATTCGACCGCAACTTCGGGACCAAGATCTCCGCCAAGGCGATGCAGTGGGTCACCAAAAAGCTGTTGGAGACCTTCAGACAGGGTAAGGTTAATGTTCCACGTCCAGTATTAGTGAAAGGACCTTGTGGTAGCCGAACCTCCCTCCCTACAGAGGCGTGACCGTTGTGAAGCAGATCTGTCATGGAGTCACTGTCTTGATTATTCTGATGCATTTCAGTCCTCTCAAAGGAAATTATTTATCGATCATTTACGTCCATCGGCACAACTATTTAATGAGAAATTGACTTGAATGTACTTACGGATGGGTAACACTAACAACTGTGTGATACTTATAGTTTGTCTTAAAAGCACAGTGCATGTGTATAAAAGCCACAATTAAAGTTAAAACTCCTCTTTGTTTTTTTATGTCTATTTCCCATACACATGGATGACATAAGATGAAGGTAAATCTTTTTTTTTTTTTCACTGCTGGCTCCATGACCATCTCCATCTTTATATTTAGCTCCACATCCCTGTCTGTCTTTTCCATTATTCCTGTAGATCCACTGCTAGGATTTGTTAGCATCGCTACCAGTCTGTGTCTCACAAATTTAGCATTAGCCACCATGCTACACTACTTCCAGTTATTTCCAGTCACCTGCAATTGTAAGACTGGAAACTAATGGACACGTTTTCCTGCTTTGCCCCACATTTTCTTGTCCGTCTATGACGATTTAAGCTTTTTGTGTTTCCACTTTCAGTTGCACCCCATTTTAGTCCTCCTGTAGATCCACACAGAACTGTTTTAGTTACCGTTTTGTTAACGATAGCTACTAGCTAGAAGAAGAAATTCATCCTCACTCTATATATCCCCTCGCACCCACTGCCAAATGCTTATTTATTTGCAACCAGCTTACGCACGTTCCCGCGTTTCCACCTCTGACTGCTGCGGTGTTTCCCTGCAGGCCGAGTGTTCGCCAACACCGAGGACTCCTGCTGTCTGCTGGGGATGCGTCGCAGGGCTCTGGTCTTCCAGCCCGTTGTGCAACTCAAGGGCGAGACTGACTTTGTGTACGTATCACACTGCTTGAACTTAAAGCTGGAGTAGGCGAGAATTGGAGCAAATATGATTTAAAAAAGTTATTTTTATAAAACGGTCGCTATATCGTGACAGTAGTACATGAAACAGGTAACCTGAAGAAAATCATATTCGTCTGTGTCCTCCGGTGCTCCTAACGGCATCTGCAAGATTTCACAGACTGGAGGAAAACAAGCAGTAAGAGCTGATCTGAGGTCTGCTGTTCATCTGCTGTCTATGAGAAACTAGGCAGCGCTGATCAAATATGAATCAATATTCTGTTACGTTAATGCCTATTCCTCGCCTCAAATCAGAATCATCTTGTAGTGTACTGTTTAGCTGTAAAATGAAAAAGTTTGTGACGCCGCCGCCATTGTAAAATCTGGTGAAGGAACGCCAAGTTCCGGTCACATGACCGGAGCACAGCCAATAGGAACGCTCTCTCAATGAAATGACCTGTGATTGGTCAAAGTCTCCCGTCACGGGCTAGATATTTTTAAAGCCTCAAAACAGAGCCATGAGGAGGTGCAGAAGTCTAGTTTTCTCTCAGAACACTTGAATTACAATATGATGAAAGGTTATTATGGCATTTTTGCCCAATGATGCCAAAAATATACTGCCTACTGACACTTTAAAGCCACTATCGTATCACATATCCATGTGGTCCAGATGGGAATTGATCTTTTTTACTGCTCCCCATTCATTAGAAGATATTAGATTTGAGCCACATGTCACCATCACCATCAGAAGTGAACATTAGAACATTTTTGCTATAGTGTAAAAAAAAAACACCCCCATAACCACAGTGCTGAGATCTGCTCGTCTGTCTGCAGTCACAGGATCCCCAAGGAGCAGTGGTGGCTGAAGCTGCGTCCCCTGATGAAGATCCTGGCCAAGTACAAGACGAGCTACGACGTGTCGGACTCCGGACAGCTGGAGCACGTCGTACGCAACCGGCCCAAGGAGTCGGACGCTTCGGTCGCCATGTGAAGGCCCGGCGCATTGACGGTGGTGTGTAAGACTGAAGGTCTGCGAGGCGTGTGTCGTACGTAAAAGAGCTCCAGTAACAACGTCAACCAACGTCTCTCGTTCGTGTTCATGTCCCTCGATGTCACTCCGTCACCTCTGTTTTGTCTCGACGACCTCATGAACTGTAACCTAGCCTCCGCAGTGTTCCTAATATCAAAACACACACACACACAAACGCTCTCGCACACATCCCACACAGCTTGTCCTGCCATGCATCTGTGTGTCCCTTTGTTGCCCCCGGAATGTTTTAGTGTCACCGGCGTTTTTAAAAATTGCACTTTCTCTGTCTCCAGTTGCATAGGCAGGCTCTGATCCCAGAGCTGCACGACGACAGAATAGACACCGTACCCTCTGTGTGTGTGTGTTTGTATCTGCCTAGACCCCCAGTGTGAGGTTCAGCATATTTATGTGAGACTGATGCAATACAGTTCTACCGCTGAACTGCGTGCTGTGCTTTACACTGAAACTAATATTTATCTTTTTAACATGGTTTATTATTTTTGCTCGTAAAAAACATGGATATGTTATTAACTGTAGGCGCTGCTGTACCGAGTAACTGTCTGTCATATTGCACCAACAAGTTACTGTAGAAGTGTACTGTAAGAGACTTAAAGTTTCCCACAGAATAAAAAACGACGTGTACCCTGTTGATTAGTGTCACTGGATTTATTTATTTAACCCCTGAACGTCCAGTTTCCCCCTTTTTGTTTCAGTTTAAGTAGGACAAAGTTGGAAAAATCGATGTATTCCGCTCTAACAGTATTATATATATATATTCTTTATCGCGTTGTTTCAGCTCTTCACTTAAGTGATAATATTCAAACACAAGACTCAAGATGTTTTTATGAATATTTGACTATTTGAATAGATTCCTAAATTATTTGGGTTTCACCAAAGCTTTGAGAACAAAAAATAGGTTTGTAATGACTAACCAGCAGCAGGTTAGTGGCCGTGGAAGGATTACATAACGGGCCTAGCGAGCACAGGCCCCAGGGGCCCTACAGGGTCAGGGGGGCCACTGGACCAGAGCCTCTGTTTAACATTTGTAGTCGGAAAGACGATCAGACGGCTACAGAGACAAAATTACCCGCAAAGAGACACAAAAGGACGTCATTGTTTGTGGTGATTTAGTGTCTCTTTCGGTCTCTGGGTTTCTTACTGTTATATACTAGGGCTGTGTATTGGCAAGAATCTTGCGATACAATACGTATCATGATACAGGGGTAACGATTCAAAATATTTATGCAATTAAGACTCTTTACGGACCCCATGTAGAAATATTACACCATTTTATAGGTGAAAGTAACACATTTGTACTGTGTGCATAAAACGTGTGCCAAAAACTGCATGTGATTATCATAAAGTGGGCATGTCTGTAAAGGGGAGACTCGTGGGTACCCATAGAACACCATTTTCATTCACATATCTTGAGGTCAGAGGTCAAGGGATCCCTTTGAAAATGGCCATGCCAGTTTTTCCTCGCCAAAATGTAGCGCAACTTTGGAGCGTTATTTAACCTCGTTTATGACATGCAAGTATGACACGGTACCTTAAATTCCTCAAGTTTTCTCGTTTAATATGATGCCAGTACCTTCACTCTAGCTTTAAGACTGAGCCCGCTACAACCCCCCGAAAGACAGAATAGCAGCCGGGTCCGCTGGCGGGCCGTGAGATTTTTTAGAAGGTTAATTAAAAATCGATACAGCGTTTTGGAGAATCGATACAGTATCGCAAAACATAATTTTGTCATGTTTATCGATATTTTCTTCCACCCCTATTATTTAGGGGGGCTGGGAGGTCCTTTGCATGCTAGTTGTCTCATAATCGGTGCATGTTGATGTGTTTTTTTTTTTTTAAAATGCTCCTTGATGGTGGGCTGTTGGCATACAATTTGGTAATAGAGAAATACATAAAGGCAGCAAATGAAAATAAATACATAAATATTATATAATACAATTCCAATTAGTATAAAGAGCTTTAAAAAAAAAAAAAAAAAGAGAAATTGCTGAATTTGTCTTGCAAAACAGGGTGCTGTTCTTATAGAAAACCTGTAGACAACCAGATCCTGAGGGACTGAAATACTACTAATAAAAAATAATTTCCAATACCTTTTATGGAATATACAGAAGCATCTTGTGATACATGTGGTCTTTTGATTTGATTAAGAAACAGCCTATAGCAGCACCTCTATACCATGACACAGAGTTGACCAATAATTTAAAACAACCTTCTAAAAAGACTCCCAGACTGCACCGGTGCTGGTGTTTTTAATGTTCTACCTAACAGCCAGCAGGTGGCGGCAGAGCACCGTCACATCCCCCCGGTACCTGGGTTCACCGGGTGCATTATGACACGGATTCCCTCCATCAGTTGCTGTCCACTTTCTGCTCCCCCCCACAATTCCACTATATGGTGGCTTATTATTACTAAAGCAGATTAAGCGCGCGAGAGGCCTTGTGCGAATGTGCACGTGTCTGCGGCCATAATTAGGAATTAATCTTATCATTTGAAAGAAAAATTTCAATTTCCCATGAGTGTATTAATTGTGTATACATGTAATTGGGCTGCCTTTTTTCCCGCCTAAATGGATCTTTTTTTTTTCCCCCCCCCCTGTCTTAACTGCCAGTAATTACACGCGTATGTCCGGGCCGAGGCCATCGCTTAGCGACAGCGTAGGTGACGTGAAATGTAATTTGAAAGAAAAAGCTGCGCGAATCACCTTTACTCCCCACAGACCCCCTTCCTGGAATAATTATCATCCTTAACTTTAAGCCAGTGCGGTTAACTCACACCTCACAACCCACGCACACATACTGCACAAAAAGATGCCCGCCTTCCCCGTCACTGTAATTTCCTCGGACCCCGGTGGGCACGCGGTTCATTGTGGAGGCATTCTCATGTCGCCGGCTACTTCTTTCTCTAGGCATGAAATTAGCAAATCCAATAATTTGGGGTTGATTTAAGAATGCAGGAGGAGAGCGCGGGGGCCATATGCCTCATAGGTAATCAATACTAATTACCATTTCATTTCTCCCCCCGCTTATTTCTCCTCTGGAATCACACGCGAATCTGATCTCATTGGTCTGATTAAAGGTTGCAAATGAAGGGTCCTCACTCCCCGATTCTCATCAAAGGCCAGCCGCGCTCGGTAACTTTGTCTTCATTTAATTCCACGTTGTCTTCAGACAAGGCCCCAATTATAAGCTCGCAGTGAATCTCCAAAATAGCTGGCGCACATTGACCTTTTTAGATTAAAAGCACATTCTCTCTCTCTCTCTCTCTCTCTCATACAGTCCAATTTCCCTTCTAATGAACCACAGTAGTTGGAGTTTCCAGCGCTGTAATAACTAGTGAAGAGCAGCGGCGCTAAAATAAGATTACTATAAAGGTATTGTGATAACAATAGCAACGAGAGCCAATAAATCCCCGGCTGGCTGAGATTGAAAAAGCAATATTTCTTTTTTTTTTTTCTTCCAAATGAATCACATATATGACATTCTGAATGAATATTTATGGATAAATAAATCCATGCAAAAAAATAAATGAGCACATAATACATTCCAGGAGAGATGAAAAAGCACAGAAGTTATAGATTTTAGATACGAGTCTACTTGCTGCAGTCCCTGCTGCTGGCTGCATTGGAAAACGTATACTGGAGCTGGTTCCCAAATAGAAAGGGGGGAATCACGTGACCGGTTTCCAGACGTCGGATGAGGGATTTGATCCACCTCGCACACACGAGGAGAGAAGCTCGGGCTTAAAAACAAGCACCAGCGAGTCGCACTCCAATTTCCCACAATCCAGCGCTGGGGCAAATGGCGAAATGCTCATATGAGAATCCCCTTCCTTTGACAATTAAGACACCCATGGAGGCATGGAAAGCTCTGGATTCCATTAGCCTCTGCCGCTGTTTCACTCCATCTGGCCACTGAGCCTTAACTTACTTATTAGTACGAGTGCTGTATTTTGTTAGGGGAAGCGATTAGTGGAATCTACATGAAAAGGCAATTCCCCCCCCTCTCTGTCTCCCTTCACTCTCACACTTCACTGGCATCAGACACATCTAAAGAATGGCGTTTGCGCACTAATGCAATTCGCTCTGCATCGTTTCGGATGTACGGGAAGCCACTTGTGTCTTTATTTACTCGTTTTCCGCGCGCCCGGAATGGTCAGTCAGAGTTGGCTAAATTGACACCGTGGCTGCTCACCCCCCCCCACCCCCCCCCCACCCCCACCCCCACCCCTTCCTCTATTTCAGCCAAGCATCGGCTGGAAGTCAGCTTAGAGACTGCAGCTTCCACTTTGATGTATTGGAGTTAATATCTTCCTGACATTTCTCAGGACAGATTTTCATCACTGGATTCATCTGTACTTTTGGGGGGCTGTGTGATAAATGAGTCGGGACATTCATTTTCCTCCCCTCGCTTCTGCAGAGACAAGATGTGAGTGTAAATATGTATCTACTGTTGAGACGCAGGGGGTGTGAATCTTTTCAGGTCGCGCATGTGTGTGTGTGTTTCAGCCCCAGTGAGCGGGAGTCTGAAGCGGAGCGCATACTTGTGACACGAAATAGACGGCGGCATTAATGGGACTGACATTAATTTGACAGAGCGCTCACTAACATGCGAAGTCACTCGCGGTTCATAATAACAATATTAACTCGGCATTAACATGCAAGGCTGTCTGGCGCGCCAGATGCCGAGCGTTTTTTTTTTTTATCCGAGAGCGGGTGCTGCTTGCGAGCCTGTCTTTCTGGGCCACGAGTGTGGATCGAGTGTGGCTAGAGAGTATGCACAACGAGAAAAGCCTCATTCTTGACTCGTCTGTGCATCGGAGCGGTGCTGGTCGAAACTCCTCCGAAACTGTGGCTGCGGGGAGACGCATGCAGCTGCATTCTCCAAATAGCTAAAGGCAACCGGATGATGTGCAGGTTGTAGTTTAGGGAGCGGACATAAAACCTGTTCGTCACTGCACAGCAGCTTTTTTCCAACTTGATGAATTGCTCGAGTGCCCTTGAGCAGAGCAGCACACACACACACACACACACACACACACACACACACACATAACAGGTGTAGCCAGTGGAAGAGCTGAAGGCTATTTAGTCGCGGCCATTAACACTAATCAAAAACCACTTTACCTGATAAGAACTGCGGTGGCCATCCTACCAACTACACTCACCCCACATCCCTCTTTACTAATATTGACCGGGCTTAAACAAGGTGCCACCGGTAGGGGCCATGAAGGTGATGAAGAGATCCAGGTGAGCGTGCTAATTCGTGGCAAGGCGAAGGAGCGACCTCTCAATCGCCGACCTGGACGATTAGTCGATGACAAGTTGCGTCCCGAACAACGCAAATTACAACATATATAAAACATGCCCTCACATGGATAGACACAAAAACATGAATGCAAGACACAGTAGTGCCAGAACAGAAAATAACATGCAGGGTTACACACACACACACACACACACACACACACACACACAGAGGCCTATACAGTATGGATTGGGCATTGACCAAACCTCATGAAAGATGCAGTTATGCAGATGGAGTCAGCGTGAGTGAATGCAGGCCATAGGGGGGCTGGTGTGGAGCGGCCGAAAGCTCCCCCCCCGCCCCCCCCTCTGCTGAACGGTCAGCTCTTCCATTCGACAGAAACCTTCTGGTGTCACACTGAGTCACTAAAATACAATAGTGCATAGTGTTTGTTTCGTAAGCGACAATTTTGGAGCCTTTTTTTTCTCCATAACGAGGAGAATAGCTGATTAAATCTCCATATGATTTCATTGACGAAGAAAGAGGAGTTGAAGTAGAAAATGTGTGTGAAACTATAGCGACTTTTAGCTGATTGTTTTCGTCTTACAGCCTTCGACTTTACCATTGTGGTTGACTCGCTGGTCTCATAGCATTGTTTTTGACAGCAGACGGCAGCTGTTTTTCCTTTAAAAAACAACTCTTAAAACTGACACTAATGGGTATGTACACAACATAACCATCACCAAACAGCAGACAGACCAATTTAGCAACTAGCTAGTGGAGCTTGTAGCTTTTAAATAGCCTAATATTTACCTCAGGAGTTGGTGGAGACCAAAAACAGAGCTACAAGGAGAGTGAGTACATTTGCCTGTTGGCTAGAAACACGACTCTGAATGAATGCTTATGTTGCTTTGTATCTGCTTTATGTGTAAATAGGCTGGTGTTTGCTAACATGTTTGCTATAACTACGAAATGTTTTGTGCATGTAAACGGAGTCAGTGTGGTGTTCACAGCTATGTTTCCGTTGCCCCAAAGTGGCAAAAAAAACCAACAGTTTAACGAAACCTCTATATTTTCGTTGACAAAAAAAGAGACGAAATGTCATAATTCTTGCTAGAACCAAGCCCCAAAATAGCCCAGCACATAACTCCCCGAAAAAGGCCAATTGTTGTTTTCATGCCTCAGTTTTTGTGCGGATTGAACTAACCAGATTAACCGTGCTAATTAGTGAGCTTTAGAGGTTCTGCTAGGCGGATTTTGTTACCTTTGGGCAGAACCGGGCTTTCCCCTTGTTTCCAGTCTTTATGCTAAGCTAACAAAGCCGGCTACTGGCTCCAGCTACACATTTACCATACAAACATTACTGTAGGTATGTGGTATCAATCTTCTCATCTAACTCTCAGCAAGAAAGCAAATAAGCAGCCGATTAGACTGTTGTCAGGCTATTCAATTTGACATTATCAGTTGCTATAAGCACCATAGATGTGGGTCAGTAGGGGCCTACTACAACCATTAGTAGGTTTTATCATCTATTCACATGGTAGATCACCGAAAGGAGGTATAAAAGAACATGACGATGGATGGGTCACAAGACAGGGTTTTTCCCTAAACTTAACCAAGTATTTTGTTGCCTAAACCTAAAGAAGTTGTAGATTTTGTACGTAAAGAAGTTGTAGTTTTGTTGCCTGAACCTTAAGAAGTTGTAATTTTGTTGCCTGAACCTAAAGTAGTAATTTTGTTGCCTAAGCCTAAAAAAGTTGTAGTTTTGTTGCCTAAACCTAAAGAAGCCTTTTTGTTTGTGTTCAAAACGTGACGTTTCAAGCAGTTTTACGTTAGAACGTGTTGCTTTTTAGTTTCACTTACAATTTTACAACGTAGTAGGCATAGTAGGCCCCTACTGACCCACATCTATGGTGCTTATAGCAACTGATAACGCCTATTTAATAGCCTGATAACAATCGGATCGGGTGAAGCAAGCATATTTGTCAACATTTTTAACAATTCCTTGAACATCAGACTAGACACCCTCTTTGCAAAGCTGCAATCTTTAATCATACAACCAGTCAACCAGTTATTTTATGGACAATTTTCAATGCCAGTTATGAATCTAAAAAAGGCTGACAATGTTAAAACTAATAGTACAAGATGCTGCCACTGTGGCAGTACATGTGTAAGTCAACAACATCTTGGAAAGGCAACTCAGAGAACATCTTTTCACTGCTGTGTTTTATTTCTTGTTTTATCCTTCAACTTGTGTTGGCTTCACCTCCTACACAACCTGCTCAACCAGCCCTGTTTGTGTCTGCCATGCGTTTGATGTTTTCACTCTTCACCGCAGTCTTTACCGAGGAATACTGTAATTTACTCTGCAAAGGGAGATGTAAGGCAGTGGAACGGCAGCACCCACGTGCAGTCTGAGGGTCGCCGGGGCACGCATCACGAGCAGAAAACGAGGATCATGTTGCAAAAAAAAGAAAAACTGCAGTGTCCTACTGCAGATTTCCATCGCTTCATACATGCATAATTCAATTTATTATTTTCCCATTTTACGGGCTCTAAATATTCATGAACGATAAGGGCTCAGGGCAAACTTGCTCAAAACTTGGCGAACCCGTGAAACTTGCTCCCTGCGCCGTGTGTTTTGGCCGGAGTTGTTTTCGCCGCCCCTTCATCGCAAAACACTGCCGTACGTTCCCCCACGTATTGTGTTGTGTGTTACACCATCACCGGTATATGAAATAATGAATTCACCGCTTGACACGAAGGCAGATGAAGGCACATTTGAACATTCAAAGAGAAGAGCGAGGGGAGAAAGAAGGGAGAGAACATTCCCAAAATTAATTTTCATCTCCAGGGTTCATGCATATTTAATAGGGAGCGCTTGAATATCATAGGGTAATACTAGCCCCGGCGTGCATACAGAGGCCGGGCTCTCGGAGAGAGAAAATAAACGACCGTGATCGTTGTCATGAGCAATAACTCTCTGTAGGGCTGCGAAACAAAATAGCCAGAAAAGCTTTGATGAAGGAGAGCAGGAGGGGAGCGGGAGGGGAGGGGAGGGGAGAGAGAGACATAGCGTGGCGGAGGAGACAGAAAGAAGCTGTAGCAGAGGTTAAATACTGGTGGAGTGATGGTCCCTTTGGATGCAGCCGCTGTGGCTGCCGCTGTCTTTGTTTTGCAGGGGGGGGAATCGGAGCAGGGGAGTATGGGATACGGGGGCGGGTGATGACTGAGTGACAGTAGTTGACAAGCCCTGTGGACGGCATCCCATGAGGCTCTGCGTTGCCCCCCCCCCACCCTCCCTTTCCAACGAGTAAACACATCACAGAATCAGCACATGCAAGCATGCTGTGCAAGTGTGTACGACACACAAACACAAGTTGTCAGTGAGTGAATACAAAGCTCCATCCCCCCCTCTTTTTTTTTTTTTTTTTTACACTAAACATTAAAGCCCCCCGCTATTACCGACCACGACATATGCACCGGTGTTGCTGATAAGCTTCGCGGGGTCTGTTTTCCACCTGTGCGCTGCACACGCCGGCGGTTGTCTACTAACCCATTAAAGTCCCTGATGCGCTTATCCCGTATTCATCCCACGTGTGACAAAAAAAATGAGGCATGAAACAGCGTTGTCATGCTGAACAGAATTTTAATTACCGACCCTCTCTCCTCCCTTCCGCGCGTGTGCGCTCCCAATTGGTCTGAAATAACAGCGAAAGGAAAAAAAAAGAAAGGAGAGAGAGAGAGGCGAATGGAAGAAGAGCAGGGTAGACGGTGCCTTTAACACGGCGCTATCAGAGCGTTGCTGGAAAAAGCCAATATCGGCGCGCAATATTAACAGCATGCGGAGCAATTCAGCCACCTGAATGCAATGAGAAAAAAAAAATGTGTCAATCATTTTGTTAAAGGACCATAATGCCTGCTTTGTTGTACAAGAAAGTTAAAAGTATTTAGAATTTGATGGAAACCCATTTCCCTGGTTTCCTCAGCTAACCGCTCACACTTCAAGTTGCTGACATGTGATGTGAAGTTAAAGACTGACGTCTGAATAAACTTGCTTGATTAGGGCGGCTCTGCCCCCCCCCCCTCCCCCCCACTCATCCCTCCCTCTGATCCCCGGCCCCCATGCCGCCAAGCCGAGCTCTCTGACAGCTCAGGGAGCCCCACTAACTCATCTCAGCCCCCGGAGCTCCGACACCCCGCTTGTTTTATTTCCCATCCGCTAAATTGAGTCGTAAAGACTTGTAAAAATAACGACGGGCGCGGATGTTCTGTTTTTTTACACCCCTCCCAACCGCTCCCCCCCACTTCTTTCTTTCCCATGAGTCCCAGGTGGGCTGTTTGTCGATCCATTTAAAAGCCGTGACACGTTAACAAGAGCGATAGGGTATTAACGCTGCGCTGACCTCCGGAGCGGCCAAAACTCGTCGGGGTTTGATGCCAGGTGTTGTGCTAAAGTTAAATTTATTCCCCTCTAGGAGGAGGCCGAGGCAGATCTGAGACATGCGGACAGATGTGTGGGATGTGTTCGTACGCTCGACTGAACATATGGATACAGTAACGCGGACCTGGACCTCCACCAACACGGTAGTACAGAACACGGGGGTTAATCTTTAGGCCCGGTGTGAGAACACACACTATAAATCCCACTTAGGGCAAGAGCAAATCAATCTCTCATATTCGCCATTTCACACCGTTTACTCATTAACCATTTCAGCATTGATCGTATTGCCGTGGCAGTTAACCCGTGTTTAACAAAGGCAGTAAAGTGAAGGGGGGGTGTTAAATTCAGTCGGTAGCAATACAATTCATTAGGTGCAATTTGGTTGGTGTGTACCTCATAAATCATACTCTGCTGGGTGGTAGCATTGCACCACTGTACTGTACTGTATGGGGGTGGGGGGGCATAGGCAGAATAATGTAACCCAATCTGCAAAATCCTTTCTCCCTGAAGCTGTTATTGCTCTCAGCACCCGGAGTACAATAGAGCCACAAAGAGAGGAGGACGAAAGTTATACAACCCTGTTAACATGCATAAGAAATGTATGCATTAAAAAATGTATAAGTCCTGCAGCATTTAATCGCACCCAGCTATGATTTCTGCACTTGGGAGAGGGGATACAGATCCGCCATTAAACTTATTGTTCGGGGGGAAGTAAAATTCCACCAGAGCAGTTTGACAAGTTTGACGGAGAGTAAGGTGGACTGCTCCTACTCAGACGGTCCCCTTGTGGACTGACGGAGCGTGCTTTCTGTTGTAAAGACCCGATGTCCAGACTACAACTTCTCTCCCGGGATTAAGCCACCACTTTCTTTGCGTGCATACACACACACATGTGCCCTTGTACATGCCTGCCCCCCCCCCAAGTCAGGTATAACCGGCACTTTCATCTCCTTCAGGACTCGGCCATGTGTGAAGGAGGGACGCACTCAGTCTGCTGCCGGTAAAAGCTTTACGTGCCACCGGTGTCACTATGGATCTCTTGTCACTCATCTGCACCGAGCGGAGGGGACAGCCGACAGTCGTCTCCATGGAGAGGGTTTGAGGTGACGTGACTAGAGCACAGCATGCAGCCGTGTTGGAGGTCAGCTCCTGGTAACAACAGCTGGGATTAGCTGATCTGGTATCTAAATGTACAGCATGGAATACAGAATTTCAACGCTGTTTCTGACTGTTGAAGACAAACTGAAAGTAAAATTAATTTTTGCTAATACATAAGTATATACTGTATATTTTTGGTCATTGTTTTGACTTACTTATTGGGTCGAAAGTGTACTCAACAAAAGACTTTTTTTTAAATTTTCCACAAAAACTAGGGCTCTCAATCAATTTAAATATTTAATTGCAATTAATCGCCTGATTGTCCATAGTTAATCGCGATTAATCACAAATGAATCGCTCATTTTTTATCTGATCAAAATGTACCATAAAGGGAGATTTGTCAAGTATTTAATACTCTTATCAACATTGGAGTGGGCAAATATGCTTGCTTTGTGCAAATGTATGTATATATTTATTATTGGAAATCAGTTAACAACACAAAACGATGAAAAATATTGTCCAAAAACCCTCACAGGTACTGCATTTAGCATGAAAAATATGCTCCAAAACTGCATGTGATTATCATAAAGTGGGCATGTCTGTAAAGGGGAGACTCATGGGTAACCATAGAACTCATTTTCTTTCAGGTCAAAGGTCAAGGGACCCCTTTGAAAATGGCCATGCCAGTTTTTCCTCGCCAAAATTTAGCGCGAGTTTGGAGCGTTATTTAATCTCCTTGGCGACAAGCTAGTATGACATGATTGTTACCGATGGATTCGTTAGGTTTTCTAGTTTCACATGATGCCAGTATCTTCACTCTAGCTTTGCAATTTAAAAATTGCAAGTTAATTTGTTGAAGAAATTAGCAGCGTTAAAACGAATTTGCATTAATGCGTTAGACCTAGTATGATTATGTATCGTCAGCGTCTTCGTATGTGATTTCACGCTAGCGAACGTCTCCGACACCGGTGTCAGTGGCAAGTCATTTGCTTTTCCCATTCGCCTGCTGGCTAGTAAGCTCGGCACCAAAGCAAAAAGCCACTGTTTGTTTAAGATAAGTGACGCTTCCAGCTACGCATTGTAGTGCACTGAAGTGGTAATCAGGATCAAAGAGACGGCGGCTAAAGACAACACAGTTTAGAGTAACCAACAGTATATGTTTGAAGACAACCTTATCAGACTGTTGGCTGCAGTATATCCTACAGCAACATCACAAGAATCCTTTTTCAGGTTTTTGTTCTTTTTTTCTAACCTGGATATTCAATTATGCACAAAAATCTGCTCTGGACCTCCACGACGGCGGCTGACAGATTAGTTAAGCAGATTTGCGGGACACCTACAAAGCCCTGAAATACAGAGAAGAAGAAGAAGAAAAAAAAGAAAACAGGAAGAAAGAAAAACTGTCAACTCAGGAGCCTTTCATTGGTCCCATAGAGACAGACAGGTCTTCTAGTTTGCTTCAGTGAGTGAATAAGCTGTGCTGCTCCGAGTGAAGAAAGGGACACACACACATGCGCTATCTGGAAAGTATCATCCCGAACTCGAGGATTCAAAAGCGCTCGTAATATTTTTCGGCACTTCAAAATCTTTGATTTAATCTAGAAGTAACTCTTTTTTATCCTGTGTTTCCATGGAAACAAGTGAAGTTGGGGCAGGGGGTGGGAGAATAGGCAGGGGGCCTGATAAGGAGAGGAAGAGGAGAGGAGTGGAAGGGGAGGAGTGGAGAGGGAGGGGTAGTTTCATTTAGGAATTGAGGAGAGGGATGAAGGGATGAGGATTAGCTGTCACCACGAAGAAAAATTGTCTGTCCTGTAGCTCTCTCTCTCTCTAGCGCGCTCGCTGTGCTCTCAAACTCCCTCCCATCACCTCCATGTCCTTGACAAGCTTGCTCACAAAGGTATTTATCGGCCTCCATTCCATTAATTACCATCCAATTAGCTACTCCCGCAGTGGAACTGCTGCAATACTGCACAGTGTCAAGTCGGCTCACTTGGAGAGTCCTGACACTTTCGTGTTTCCCCGCTTCCCTTCGAACTCGCGGCGGAAGAGAGTTTTTCCCAAAGAATCCCTCCGCGTGCTAATGCGCGCATTCATCCTCTCACTTGTGCATTCGACACGGTTTCGTTTGAGAAGATTTGTCACTAAATGGCTATTTTGGCTAATTGGCAAGGCAGCTTAGCGTTGTGTATTTCATGTTTCTCGCTGGACGTCTTTCATGTCAGCGATACGGGCTTGTTAATGCGCGGAGCCCCCTTTTGCACTCCTCGCGGACCTCCTTCATTCAAAAGCCTCCAAGGGGAGAGAAAAAAGTTTAGAATGACTTTTCAGGGAGGGTGGGGGGGGATGGGGGTTGACAGACCCAGAGCGAGCCCGGCTAATTGGTTTGCTTTGAGATTGGCCCACTGGTGCTGTGAGCAAGGACGAGCATGTGGCCCCGCTGACTTGTTAGCACGGAATTAGCCTCCGCCAGTGAATTAGCCCCGACCGCCTCCAGCCACTAGCCATCACACGAGCGCATCGCACTTCGAGGAGAGGGGGCTCTCCTCTTTTGACAAGTGCAAAACAAACACGCGCACGCACACACATCGATGCAGCACATAACTCATTAAGCCTATAGCCAGAGACTAAATACCCCGAGAGCTTTTCAGCTGTGTGCTTTGCATTCATAACAAATCAAATTCTTGCTTCTCATAACGAGCTCCCGAATCTTAACCCCCACCGTTAAAAAAAAGAAAAAACACGTCCTCGTGGGTAACAAGCGTATTTTGCTGGATGAATGCAGACAGTAAGCATGTTAATGTGTGTACAGTCGGGTCCATGATGATTTGTGTGTGTGTGTGTGTGTGTGTGTGTGTGTGTGTGTGTGTGTGTGTGTGTGTGTGTGTGTGTTGGTGAGGGGTACGCTGGGCTGAGAGGCTGAGTCTGCAGCACATCATCCCACACACCAAGCACAGCGCCTGGGGGGTTGTTGATGAGTTCTTTATCCCCCCCCACCCCCCCCCCCCCCCCCCCCCCCACCACCACCACCACCACCCCTCGGACTGAGAGTATGCTGACAGAGCAGCTGCTGAGATGGACTCACACACACACACACACACACACACACACACACACGCACACACTGAAGTCTGCTGTTTTCCTCTTTGATCAGCCAGGCGTACAGGATGTGAGTTCAGGGAAGATAAGACGTTGATGTTTAAGGTGATTACGAGCGCGTGCGCCCATGTGGGTGTGCGAGAGGGGGCAGTCTGTCTGCTTTCATTCAGATATAGGTCATTGTTGGCGAGTGTCAGATGCATTACACTTCAAATAAGTGTATTAGGCCGATTAGCCTCAGAATTTTACCTCAGGTTCCATCTTTAATGTGTGAGAAAGTCTCGGAGTCAAACGCCTCGTATAAATAGCTAATTAGAAGTATATTTATCGTCCACATACCGAAGCTTGCATCGGTTGCCAGACGTGGCCGTCCGTGCCAAATGTTATGGACATTCATCCAATAGTTGTGACATGACATTTCACTCAGAACAACATGGGGATCACCGAACTCATTAGGATACACCATCAGGGAACGGCGAATGTCTAAGCAAAATGTTGTGCCAATCCATCTTGTAGATGTTGAGACATTTTACTGGATAAATAAGACTTTGACCCGCTGGCAACACTATAGATGAAAGCCAGAGGATCACAGATGTAGTTAGGATTCATCCACCAGACACCATGGACGTCATATTCATCCAAGAGACGTCAAGGTATTTCACTAAAAAACCAAACATGTCAACCTCATTGTGACGCTTTAGAGGGAAAAGTCTTCAGGCTTCATCTTCTGGAGACCGTGATTTTCTAAACAAAATGTTCCAAGGAAAAACATTCAATAGTTGTTGAGATATTTCAGTCTGGACCAGAGTGGTAGACTGATCGCAATCCGTGCAGCCACATTGCTAGTAATGGAAAAATATCTATTAAGGCTACAATAGTGCTCAAAAGTGACCGCCCACTTTTTGAACGGCTCCGGTTCTGGAAGTGAATTTCACATCAAATCACTCCATTGACGATTCATAAAATCCTCAGGTGAAGAGTTGTAAGCATGGAACCGAGCCAACCAGCTACGAGATGAATTGAGACCATAAAACATTTGATCCGGAGCAAAAAAAATTGGAAAATGGAAGAAAGGCAAAAGGTACAACACTGTACATAATTATTTTAAGAGTGAAAGAACCACTGTGAATGGCGACTCGCCGCCTCTGGAAACTCCCAGAACTTTTAAACTAACCCTTGTTGATTGAAAATGAAGAGACTTATGTCTCGCCTGAAATGTTTTCAGAAACACATTTCGGTTTGAACTGTTTTTGTACTATAAAGAGAAAGGTTCCAAACGAGCCACCATGTTGGCCCGGTGTGAAATACGGGAGCAGACCACGGAGAAGCACGTACCCTCACTAGCTGTTCGCGGGTGCGGTACACATTTCCTTGTTACAGCGAGCTGCACCAATCAGAGGTGTCGCTGTTACACTTAGGATTGTGGGTATAGTGTAGTACATCTCTATGACATCACAAATAAAACATGTTCTTCTTAAAACAAGCTTGCTATACAAACTTGTGGAGCAAGTTCTGGAGGAGCATATACCATCGTTTCACAATCGTGGTGAGTCTACCTAGGATGGTTACCACATTATGGCTAATAATCAAATCCATGATTCAGAATATGAATGGGATTTTCACTTCCAGAACCTCACTGTTGAGCTCTATGAAATCAAATTTGTTGGAAAACTGTTCTGCTCAAAGTCAACAACATGAGCGTGGATTCCAAGTGTCTACCAAAACGTATGCGGGGCAGGCAAATCAGGCCAATAGTTTGTGTAATGTAGTCTGCCCTACAGGCTTAAGCTACAGTGCAGCATGCTACTGTATTTGGAGGGGAATGATGAGTGCCCAGGAATGGATTACTAATGGTTTAAAAGCAATCTGAACACACCTGTGCACAGCAAATATTAAACCACAATGCAATTCAGCAGATGAAACAGCCATCAGTGAGCACATTAGCACGTACACCTGGATCGACTTGCAGCCTGGAGTCCAGACGCGAGCTTGAATATTGCGCATAATTTGCAGCAGGCTCGAGTCAGTCCAATCCATTTTATTGTAAGACACAGTTCTGATAAATCGGAAGTAAATGAAGCCTGGCCAATCCCCTGCATTTCCACCGATTCTGCTGCGAACTGCTCGTCGCTCCAAGGCCTCGCAGCCAAACACATTTGTTGCTGTGGATACTGCGCTGGTTCAAAAGTGCAAGGTCATTAGCCACCCTTAGATGTAACGTCGGGCACAGCGGAAAGGTGCAAAGAAAGAAAAAGAGAGAGGGGAGGGAAAACAGGTTCTCGAAGGACTGATTATAGCCGTGACCTTTTATCTGATGGCTCACTAATTGAATCATGTAGTAAATAGATGATGATGGTGGCGGTGGCGATGACGACGATAATGAAGAAAATGGCTTTTTTTTTTTTTTTTTTTTACCGGAGGAGTGTAGAGGTGGTAATAGTAGTAATTGCAGTTTAAATGGAGGGCGCTGTAGGAAAAGTCAAAGACACGAAGATGACATGAATAATACAAGAAGTAGCAAGATAAAACCAGAAGCCCTGAGCTTGCACTAAAATAGAACTAACCTCGCAATTATTACTGACAGAGAGCGAAAATGATCATTATGGGGACCATATACAGGCCGTTAGTAATTTAGAATGAGCTACCAAGCTCAAAGGTAATAGCGCTAGAGGCGAGCAGAGCATGAATTTTTAAAAAGTTTTTCTACTGTACGAAGAGAGAATATACCTCAAACAGCCATCAGACACATGAGGGGAAATAAAGAGCGAGCGGCTCGAGCTGCCGCCGCTATGTGATGCCACATGGAGCAGAGAGTGAAATGATTGACATAATCAGAATCATAATAATTGCCACGGAAATAACGCTGCCAATCAGGCAATCATGTTGGTGCGCGGGCTATGGTAATTGGAAAACATGGTGACTGACAGTATCAGTGTGAGCCGTCCCCACCAACACCTGCTACATTGCAATTGGCACAACACAGACGTAGTGCGAGTCGAGTCACGCGAGGCAGACGGACCGGCCTTTTCATAATCACATGGAGGGGAAGTACTGAATGTGGACAGGGAAAACAAAAACATGGGGAAGATTGGTCAGTACAGACACATGCTGATTTTCTGTATGTCTAAATTAACCTTCTCTTCCCTGCACATCTAAGTTGTCTGACTGACCAGCCCAGTCACACAGCAGTTTGTGAAATAGTCACGAAATTGAATGTATTGTTTCACATTTTTTTCATGATGGTCAGTGCGAAATCAATTTGCATGTAATACATGTAATTGTGAACTAGGAAGTATAAAAAGTGCCGAATGCCCCATAGGGAGGAGGTCGGGGTGGATGGCTGGGTCAAAAAACACAGGACTTGCGCCCTCACACACTTCAATAGGCTACTCTATCAAAAAGTAAGCACAACTACAAGCCAAGTATACCTTTCTGTAGGCCTATAAGGCAAGACTACTTAGACTTTTCTGTATACTTGTCAGTATGAGCCAAGTATACTTAGACTTTTCTGTATACTTGTCAGAATGAGCCAAGTATACTTAGACTTTTCTGTATACTAGTCAGTATAAGCCAAGTATATTTAGACTTTTCTGTATACTTGTCAGAATGAACCAAGTATACTTAGACTTTTCTGTATACTTGTCAGTATGAACCAAGTATACTTAGACTTTTCTGTATACTTGTCAGTATAAGCCAAGTATACTTACACTTTTCTGTATACTTGTCAGTATAAGCCAAGTATACTTAGATTTTTCTGCATTCTTGTCAGTATGAGCCAAGTATACTTATGTATACTTTTGTTAAGTATATCTCTAAAATATCTCATATATCTCATAAAAAGTACACTGAAAGTATACTCTCTTATTGTAAGTTTAAAAGAAATATACTAATAGTACACTTGAATAAACTTGTTTTTGGTAAGGGGACTGGTGTTCGTGTCCCGTGTGAAACCAGAAGTCAGTGTTGATTTAATTTATATTTTATTTAACTGTGAGCTAAACCTGCATTCATTCCCATAATAAACCTTTAAGTGTTGACCACTGAGGTTTCACACAGTGGTATAAAGTCATTTTGCAACACCTTGTGAACCGCTGCTGTCTGAATTGGCTGTAACAAGTGCAAAATCATGTTCGAACCAAAGCTGTTCCGACTAGTAGAACACATTGCTTCATTAACAACTAATTTTTTTATTTTTTTTGCATTTTCGCCTTTATGGGACCAGTGCTTTAAGTGGAAAAAAAAAAGAGCCAGTACTCTCCTTATTCACATGTTGGCGTGTGGTATCAGCAATCACCACTACATTCTAAATTTCTTAAGTGAATTAAAGATCCCAAGAGAAATTGGGTTTCTGACTTAAAACTGTGATTTACTTGAGGATGGTTGGTAGTGTGAGAGGGAACAATGGACCAGCATGCAGCCGTTGATTTGCCAGAAAAACTAAATGTATTCAGACCGGCAACAAAAAAGGGGAAACATAAACCAGTTCATTAGGTTTATCACTGGGTCCTCTGCACACAACTAATGAGGAAAAAAAAAATTCCGGTACACAAAACACAAGCCTTCCACCTCCATCTTCCTGGAGAGTGAACAACACAGACCAACCAGGTTGCTGTCTTCCGTGACCTTTTCTACCCTGTCACCTGATGTCTGTGGCCAGTCAGGGAGGAGCTCTGGAATTAGTGCCACTTTAACCCAGATGGGATCAATCTCCTCTCGTTTGGAGCCAAATGGTAGTCAAATGCACTTTGACAAAATAAATTAATCAAATGTACCCTCTCAAGAGGCATCAGCGAAACAGAAATAGTGTCATTGAGGTAGAGAAACAAGTAAACATTCCCTTCTTTGGAATTGACTAACATTACAGCAGGAAAAATGACCCACAAAGACATTTTAAAGGGGAAGCGCACTCCTTCTCCTTAAAGGGTTAGACTGAGGTTGCATGACTCTACTTCATAAACATACCGTACAGAGACAAGAGGAAAAATCGGAGAAACAGGAGAAAAACAACAGGAAGAAGTAGACGTCCTGGTAATTGTAAGTTCGTTAGGAGTCCGAGGTTTCGCAAACACACACACAGTCTGTACACTAGGGCTGTCACAATATCAGATTTTCACAACGCGATTATTGTGACCAAAAGAATTCATGATAACGATATTATCGCAATATTTATAGAAAATTTGAGAAAAGAAATAATGAAAATAATGCTCATCAATCAAATTCATCTTTAACGTTGGTCATTGTGTATTTTGTCTCTTAATTGGCAAACGGATTACTCTCAAAATACAAGTGTCGGGAGGAGGAGAGAGAGTCTGTAACCATAACTGTACAAAAGCCTGATTTAAGGGGTGCTGGATTATTTATTTACACAATATTATCAAAATGTGTATTATTAACAAGATATCAATATTTCATTTTTTTTAAATATCACGGTTAGCATCAATACTGGTATATCCCGGCACCCCTACCGCATACACGTGGTCAATGTGTGCAGTAAGTTGCTAGACAGCTGCAGCTAACATCTGTACGTTTGGCGCCAAACACAAGGTCACATTAGAAGGAATAAAACACAAGGTGAAAATTGACTTTGTATTCAGCCTGATTACACCTTTACACACCTTCAATTATTGTCCTTTCTTGTTAAAACGTGACAATATTGATCTGGCACTATTAAAGAAACGGTGCTGTGTTTGCACTTTGTGATCCTTCATGTGTGTTGTGTGACGAGAGTGCAAATAAGACGCCATGCTGTGCTCTCCTCTTGGGTAAGTTATGTGCTTTTTTAAAAATAATGTATTTTTATACTTTCTGAATTAAATTACATGAAATGTTCTGTCTCTCCTCCTCCTCCTCCCCCCCTCCTCCCCCGCTCCTTTTTGTCCCCTGCCCTCCACACTAAAAGCCCGGCTGGAAAATGTCTTTCCACAACAGCCTATTGTGGCCTCAGGTTGACTCAACCTTAAGTTCACCCCTCTTACACGCCCCGATTTCCTCGCCACGCTAATCTCCCGGGTGCATTTTACTGCACACGGCTCGCTGTTTGTCTCGGGCTCCGACTTCCAACCCCGGGGCAGGTAGCGGTAATGGGCTATACAGGAAACAACATTGAAGCAGGGCCCTGTAGTGTAGATCCTAATGAGAACGGGAACCAACAGACACACGGGCACACACACACACACGGGCACACATATTTCTTCCTCAAGCCACGGGGGAATTTGATTATTAAAAATGGTTCTTGTGCAGCAACATGCCAGTCACTGGATTCTCAGGGCTTTTATGTAAAGTGGTTCTCTCAGCCCACCCATCACAGAGGAGTATGCAGTTGACAGCCCAGGGTGTCTAAATATAAACACAAGACTGTACTTTTTATTTTTTAGGGGGGGTCTAAATTAAAGTAATAGCTACAAAAGGTGCTGATGAATATATATAGATGAGAGAAACCGAGTAATTAATGACTACAGAACAGGCTGCTCTCATCCACTGATCATAGCTATACTTACTAGGGCTGTCAATCGATTAAATATTTCAATTGCGATTAATCGCATGATTGTCCATGATTAATCTCACATTTTTTTATCTGTTCAAAAATGTACATTAAAGGGAGATTTGTCAAGTATTTAATACTCTTATCAACATGGAAGTGGGCAAATATACTTGCTTTATGTAAATGTATGTATATATATTTTATTGGAACAACATAAAACAAAGACAAATATTGTCCAGAAACCCTTACAGGTACTGCATTTAACATAAAACATATGTTCAATATGCTCAAATCATAACATGGCAAACTCCAGCCCAACAGGCAACAACAGCTGTCAGTGTGTCAGTGTGATGACTTGACTATGACTTGCTCCCAAACTGCATGTGATTATCATAAAGTGGGCATGTCTGTAAAGGGGAGACTCGTGGGTACCCATAGAACCCATTTTCCTTCACATATCTGGAGGTCAGAGGTCAAAGGACCCCTTTGAAAATGGCCATGCCAGCTAGTATGACATGGTTGGCAACAATGGACTCCTTAGGTTTTTCTAGTTTCATATAATGCCAGTATCTTCACTCTAGCTTTACACATGAGCCCGCTACAACCTAAAAATTGCAAGTTGCGTTAATATGTTTAAGACATTAGTGGCGTTAAAATGAATTTGCATTAATGCGTTATCGCGTTAACTATGACAGCCCTAATACTTAGGAAAAGTAATGCACTGTAATTGGTATATATCCCACAAAATCAATTTGTATGTAAACCCTGTAGTTGTGAACCAGGAAGTATAAATAGCGACAAACGCAGCGTAGGGAGGAGGTCGGGGTGGATGGTTGGGAACACCGGACTTTCACCCAGGAGACTGTGATTCGTATCCTGTTTGCAACTTGAAGTCAACGTTGATTTAATTGTCACGTAACTTCCATACGCAACTTCCAGAGTTATTTTATCCAAACCAAGATCTTTTCCTAAACCTAACTATATAGTTTTATTGCCTAAACCTAAGCAAATTGTTTGCTGTGAAGACGGAAGTTTATTTTGAAAAGACTGGGGCGGAAATTGATACGTGCGTCACACGAAAAATGAGGAATAACTTTTCGTAAGAATTTGTACCAACCGATGTATGAGGATACGTTGTACAGAAACACGTTTGCATAGTTTTTATAGATTTTATAGCTTTTGTATTCCTGTAAAAAGCGATAGATCCTTTTTTACAATAACTGCAATATAATCTGAGAATCAGTTACACTGCAGAACACCTACATTGGCTACAAGATCGTATCACAGATTTCAAAATCTTCTCAAATTCCAGGCAGGTACTTGTAACAAAATTTAAGTGGCTCCATCTGCTGTGACAGCCTTCAGTGAGTGTGCATTTGTGAATGTGAATGTGTCTCCGTGTGTGTGTGTGTGCGGGTATGTGTGCCCACATGAGTGATTGAGTGTGTTCACCAGACTCTGTCATCACATGCTTTCATGGCTTTGTGAGCTCTTGAAGGAACCCACATTTTTCCAGTCAGCAGTTTCAAGCACACACTCACACACTAGTGCATGCAAAGGCACGTGCACGCTCGCACTCACACTTTGTTTCCTCCATCGGTGGCTGGCAGGCTCTTCCACTACCTCACCAAGTCCACAAAAAGATCTGGTACATTTTTTGCATTCGAAACATGTTGCCTTTTTCTTTTCCCATGTTGCCATGACGATCTGACACACTGCGTGAAAATGCCCCATCGCCTGTTTCCAAACGAGCAGACACGACTTTAAAGAGATGTGTAGGTGTCCGTTTCTGTAGTAAAAGCAGTTATTATTCTACATATCCTTGCTCCCCCCTTGTTACTGGCACTATCTTCACCATCAATACGACGCACAAGTGTGCTTGTTGTTGAATTATGATCCCATTAATGCTACTTACACCCTCGTTTTTACATCGCATGAGAAGGAATAATAATAAAAATAACATTTGGTTCTTAAGCTGTCAAATCCTAACAGCTTTGTGCTCACACTTCGTCATAATTGCCCAAGCTCCACATTTTCTGCAGCAACATAATTGTTAATAGATGAGAAAAAAAGCAAAAGTTTGAGAAGAGTTTTTGTGAACTCTTCAACAGATGGGATTTGTGGGAATAGAATATTAATGCTAGTTGTGTTTGGGGGGATGTATTTCTAAACGGGACAGTCAATTTGGAAAGCAGGAAGAAATACACCACAGACACTTCCTTGTGTTTATGTCCTCGGTGATCAGTGGCCTAAATGTAATTTATGGGAATAATTACAGATAATCATATTCAATTATGCACTTAATGCTAATATGACAAATAATGCAATTTAATGAAGACAGCCTCGACGATTTATAATTCAGCAAAGTAGACTGCTTTGCATCGTAATTGAAAATCGGCTTTTGCACTAAATGTGTGAAAAACTGTCGGTTTAATCTTTCACGCCGTCCAAATCCCCAGAATGCATCGCTGTAGTTGTTGACAGCACACTAAAAAATACAGGTGGTCTGTTTCAGATGGCGAGGGTAATAACACACTTAGATGTTATTATCATAAATATTGATGTAGTAATATAACCCAGACCCGGCGCTCATACATTTTCAGGGCCTATAAAGGTCATGTCACGCCACGCTATCAAATCCACCATGAAACTGATTATCACCATCACTGACCACATTATTATTTTGTGGAATGGCCCTAATACTACAGACTGTATTTCGATCCTCTGTGGTTTGTTTCGTTCAGTCACCAGTGCGCTTGACAGTCAATGCAGTGAGCGGTGATTGGTTGGAATGTAGAATGTGACCTTTGCTAAGGAGTGCCAGCGCCATTAGCTAAAAGGTCAAACCAGACGACACATTTAACATTAGCCACCTCTCCGCTGGCAGTGACATGTAACCACACAGGACCACAAAACCCACCGCTGGTCACGGTTCAAGTGGATTGATCTGCTCGTGGAGCCCATGTGGTTCACTTCAATACAGGACACTGACAATGATGGACTGTTTCCCCCTATGCATGTATTAGATGAGAGGCATATAGTCATAGAACTATGTGAATAGGAATCTGTTATGAAAGCCTGTTGTGGCAGTTGAACTCGTGACTGTACGCTCTTGGTTTGACCTTGTGCGGCATCGTCATTCAGACGGTTATCACAAGCAACCGCAGAGTAGGAGAAATTTCGTGTCAGCTTAGTCGTAATTCTGTTTTGGAGATACTCGGAATTTCCAAGCCCCCAGGAAGAGCGCCGGTCGTTGATGCCAATTTTCGTAGTGGCGGTACAACAACTTCCGTGTCCGTCACGTGATGCCATTGGGCCCAAAAATACTTTTTCCCATAGACTTACATTGGGAAAGAAACCATCTTGGAATGATGCGTGAATACTCACAAGTTGGAATAACAAGAGGCTTTCCGGTTTTTACCATTCTGCCAACATTGCATGAATGCAGCATTATGCCATATACTGTACATAGGCTACTGGGAAATTCCAGCTAGTGAAAGCATCTAACATATGCAGCTAACTGGGTATCGTTAACATCACAAATGCTAACATTTATGACTTTACAGCTCCACCTCCCAACTACAGTAGGCCATTAGAAACAAATATGTTAAGAATTCAGAGAGATGTTGCTTCATATTTAATGCTGAATATTCTGTCCACTAGTGCTGGTGGCTACCTAGGTTGTAAGCTAGCTCACTGCTCTATGTGAGCTCCACGATTGCTAGCGAACTCAGTAATTGTTCTCTCTAAAGAGTGAGATGAGGTTTAAAAAATAGCCAGAAGAATAAGGTCAATGAAATGCTCATTTTTTACCACTTATAATACAATAATACCCCATCCTGAAATATTAAAATTTCACAGTCCTCATTAATTATACACACATATATGGTTTCTTACCATTTCTGACAGTAAGAGGAGTCTACTGAGTCCTCTGCAGTGTGTATAGTGTTCGCCTGTGTCTGGGTGGTTCTTGACCTGAAGGCCCCGTTAACACTCATGACATTGGCATGCTCAGACTGGTGTGGATAATGGAGCAAAGGGACGACCTTTATGATGAATTAATAATTGATAGAGTAATTGGGTTGGCCTCTTACTGGGCCGAAGGAGCCCAAGGTTTCGCCTCGCGCCGCTCAAAGAGAGCCATTATTCTGCAGTGTGTGGCCGGCAAAGGGCAAACAGCGGATCAAATATTCACCATGGAGAACACACACACAATTATCCCTGACTTAATGGGGCTGACTTCACAAAAAAAAGTCTTTGCTAAATGCAGCGGACTGGAGCTGACCACGGTTATTGGCGGTCACCTTGAAGGATTTGGTCAATATTGCTGCTAATATGGCCGGTAGAACTTCATCTGGCTTTGTCAACAGAGTAGCAGGGGTATGATTAAATATAAAAGGGTTTGGGGTGGAGGGGTGGGGGTGTTCACTGCAATTAGACTAGATAGCACAGAATTGCTTGATGGGAGATGATCTTACAGAGGGTGGTGCCGTCCCAGCATGTCACTCCTCCATATCTGTCTCTCTTTGACGTGGAGATAAATGTGCTCTGCCATTTCCCCTTAAACGCTGCCGAGGCCTGCATATCAATTTTTGACAACCTGGCTTCGCCGTCCATTAAGGCGTAATTATGTTAAAGATCTTCTATCTATTATTTGGTGCTTAGCTGTGCACGCAAATCGCAGTGAGGTCAAGCTCTAATCGAAGTCTGGCGTTTAGTGACTCTGAGTGCCTTGTAGGTTTTTGTAATTGGCCTTTTGAACACTAATGGTATGTCATGACTGATGAGCTCTTCCGTTTGAGGCCCAACGTATGCTTTTTGCCCATCAAGGCAAGACATTAAAGAAAGAAGACAGGGAAAGAGTCATGTCATGTCAATTTTATTTGTATAGCCCAAAATCACAATCACTAATTTGCCTCAGGGGGCTTTACAATCTGTACAAGATACGACACCCTCTGTCCTTTACAGTGCGACCCTCTCAAAAAAGAAAAAATGAAAGAAATCTCAGGAAGAGCAACAGAGGAGGGATCCCCCTTCCAGGATGGACAGACGTGCAATAGATGTTGTGTGTACAGAGTAACAAGATAATGAAAATACAACATAGACAATCCATATGACAAAAATTAATACATATAATGTGAACACATTTGAGAAGGTGGATGCGGGAGGATGTCATGTCAAGCAGCTTCCCGGCGTAGCCAAACAGATAGAGCCAGAGCAACACAACCTCCTCTCCACGCCAAATAGATAGAGCCAGAGCAACACAACCTCCTCTCCACGCCAAATAGATAGAGCCAGAGCAACACAACCTCCTCTCCACGCCAAATAGATAGAGCCAGAGCAACACAACCTCCTCTCTACCATGGAACCCAGAGAGAGGACCAGATTTTTGTTTTATAACTCAGAAAAGTTTCAGCTTGCCGACTGAGAGCACATTCCTCAATATATCATGGTTCTCATAATAAAGAATTGTTTCTATCTATTTATTGTGAGAATAGAACGTAGGGGGTGGAAGAAAGACAGAGAGGGAAAGCTAAAGAGAGGTGGACGGGTTTCTTAGGCACCAAAGGTGAGGTGCCCTGCCTGACTTATGGAAAACACTGCATATTAACCGGCTTGAGCACGCTCGCTTGCTCACACATACTCGGTGAGCAGAGCATGTATAATGAATAATTCCTATTTGTGTTGGCTGCGGTGTGCTCCCCCTCTGCTGGCCCCTCATACATTATTTGTTGTGGTATTGTTTTCCAGCTGTGAGAGTACTCAACACTTTTCCTCTCCTCTCACATCAGGACGGAGAGGAGTTTTGGCTGTTTTGCAGCTTGGCGAGGGACGACTTAACTCGCTGCTTTTGTTTTATTTATTTATATATTTCCATCATTGCTGTGGTAAAATAACCCCCCCCCCCACCACGCTGCTTTTGCATGAACAAAAGCTGGAATAATAGCTAAAAATGGATTGCTTTTAACAAAAGTGTAACCAAAGGGCCTTGCAGCTGAGACACATTCTTTGAAGTATTTCCTGCAGCTCAAAGCCATGTAGCTGCTCAGCCGATCACCTCCTGAATATTCTCTCAACGACATGACAACAGATGAGCGCAGACGAGTCCACCGTTTACAAAAAAAAAAAAACATTTTGATGTACCCCCCCCCCCTGCTCCCTGAGTGGGACTGCAGTTGAAAAGCATGCCGTGCGATGTGCACAGCAGGTGCCTGCAAACTCCACTGAAACTCTGTTAAACAAACCAAAAATGCTCCTCTGTCTGCGCTGACGAGGGATCAAAAGCGAGAATGCTGACACTTAAAAAAACAGCGAGGCTTGATGACGAGATCAAGTGGAATTTTTACTGTATTTGGTTTGGTGTGAGTGTCCCATGCTGGATGTGCTGCAGCGGGCGCTGCCTAATTAGCTATTCAAGACAATCTCTGAGACAGCGCTCGGGGCAGGTGGGCTGTAAGGAGCCGTCTGGATCCCTGCTGTGATGAAAGGCGTCTGCTTGTCACACAAATTTGATTGGATGGTGTTTAATTGCCGCACTCTGGTTGGATGGAGCGTTGGTTAATTGTAACCAAAGCTGGTCTGCGAGCTGGGCGCATATATCTTATATCAGAGTAAAAGCATGTGGACGTGCAGCATATGGCATGGGAGCAATAAACAAGATTTGTGCAGGGCGCTGCAGTGTGCACGGCCGCTGGGTTTCGGCATCAGAATGAGCATCCTCTGTTTACCCGGACTTGACAACTGCAGCCACCATGAGGCAAAAGCCTCAGAGCAACATTTCACTGTCTCTTTTTATTATTTCCGAAGTTCTGTTTCACTACCTCCACACCAAAGAAGAGAATGCATCGCAGCATCAAACTGAGCTGAAGAGCAGAGAAGCGTGAGCAATCACAAAACAAAATCATAAAAGGGAGCCCAGAGACAATTGACTAATCCGGTGCAAACCCAGGATCTGGGTCTTATTGACTTACTGTCAGTGTAATCCATATCATAACCATCTGCTCCAGTGCTGTGAAACACCAAGGGCATATTAGCTGTATGTCTCCAGTGAGGGTTTCAGCTGACAGTAGCCTGAAGGGCTCCATGGAGTCATTTGGAAGAGTACCTGTAAAGCCACGCTACATGAATCCTAATTCTGTATTGTGTCTTCCTGCTGAAAGCTCAATACTTGTCTCCCCTCGGTTAACACAGGAGCTCTCCACAGGGGTGTTCTGCCTGCAGAGTGACACAGAGTAAAGTCTTTGGAGGCTGATCATCTTTTGTAAGACATTTATTTGAAATGAATATACATACATACATATATGAATTATCTACTGTAAAATCAAGATCCAGAAGCAGCGTATTCCTTGATCCAAAGTATTGTTTCCAATGACAGTTACTGAAGCATTATTTTGACTGGCAGTTGTCCGCTGGTTTCCTGAGCCTCTAGATGTCTCTGTTCAGTGGCAAATAAAAAGGGGCATCAGCTGCATGCGGCGGGGCACCAGCGCGCAGAAAGTTTTTTTCTCCATTTTAAGGGCACCCATTAGTGCACTGCATCTTGCTTTCTCCACGGGAAGGGCAACCAAAAGGGCACTTAGTCATGTTTCATCCACAATAGAGGCATCAAAGAGGGCACTTTATCTTGTTTTTTCCACTGGAAGGACACCCTAAAGGGCACTTAATCATGCTTCATCCACCATAGGGGCATCAAAGAGGGCACTTTTTCTTGTTTTCTCCACTGGAAGGACACCCTAGAGGACACTTTAGCATGTTTCATCCACCATTGGGACATCAAAGAGGGCACTTTATCTTGTTTTCCCTACTGGAAAGGAACCCTAGAAGGCACTTTATCTTGTTTTCTCTACTGGAAGGACACCCTAGAGGGCACTTTATCATATTTGATCTATTGGGGCATTGAAGAGGGCACTTTATTGTTTTCTCCACTGGAAGGGCACCCTAGAGGGCACTTTATACCGTTTTCTCCATTGGAAGGGCATCCAAGAGGGCACTTTATCATGTTTAATCTTCTGGAGGGCACTTTGTACCATTTTCTCCATTGGAAGGGCACCCAAGAGGGCAATTTATCATGTTTTATCTATAGATAAAAAAAAAAACAATATATATTTTTTTGATCCCGTTTTGGATGAAGTTAATATCACTCACTAGGTTGAATCAAATGAAATAACCCAATGTATGGGTAATATTTAGTCCAGCTATAGAGTTAATTTCAACCACCAGGTTGGGTCAAATGAAATAACACAGTGTATGGGTAATATTTAACCCAGCAATAGACTTAATTTCAACCACCACGTTGGGTCAAATTAAATAACCCAGCATTTGGCTTATATGGAAAGAAGCCACCACTTGGGTTCTGTCCCATAGCAGTTGGGTTGGGTTATTTTTTTCCATAGGGACAGCAAAGAGGACACTTTATACCATTTTCTCTACTGGAAGGGTACACTAGAGGGCATTTTATCTTGTTTTCTCCACTGGAAGGACACCCTAGAGGGCACTTAATCATGTTTTATCTATCATAGGGGCATCCGAGAGAGCACTTTTGCTGTGTTTCTTTCGACCATGGGGTCACCAAGGGGGGTGGTCACCCCCCCCCCCCCCGCCCCCCACCAGTGGCTCTGTTTACATCAGCCCGGTTCATAATAAACGGATAGACCGTGCTGCAGTCCAGACTGGCCCTTCATGAGCCCTCTTTGCAACAACAACAACACATAATAACCTCTATGGGCCAAAACACACAGAGGGCATTTTCTGTCAACCACCTCATATAACCCTCCATTCAGCTCTTCCCACAATCCACAGACCAACCAGTCGACTGAACAACTAACTGCGCGGCCGAGCGGCCGACTGTGGGGGGTTTTAATGGAACCTGCTGAGTTCTCCCATTCCACTGTGACATGAGCTGGAATAATGACCAGTGTAACGAGTCGCTCTGTCTGCAGGCCCTTGAACCAATCGGTTCCCTTCCTGCTCGTCTGGCCTTGACTTTGACCTCGGCTCGACTTTGAAACCCCGAGCGATGCAAATTTCACCTGACGCGGCTCACTTTCATCAGCCTGTAGCGGAAGACGGAGGATTCCTGTGTGACTGCTTGTGCATTGCAGGGTTGCAGCAGCGATAGGGAGGCGGCCCTAATCTAGTCTTTGTCACTAAATATCAAGTAGACTGCCGGGATAACAGAGCGTGACAATGCAGGATAAAGCACTCTAGAGGGGTGTTCATTCCATGTCTATTCCTGTTCCCCTGTCTTACCCTCTCTCTCTCTCTCTCTCTCTCTCTCTTTCCATGTCTCAGTTCCCTCTCCCTTTCCTGTTACATTGTGCTATCCAAGGTCTGATCCCTGTTCTTAGTTTTAATATCTCTCTCTCCACCAGGTGAATGTCAGAAAATGAAACACTGTGTGCAAACCAAGGACGCTGTGTGTGTGTGTGTGTGGATGTGTGTGTGTGTGTGGATATGCCTCCCTGGGCTGTAGTCTGAACTGCCCAACTGATGAGTCAATACGTGCAGCACAATCCGTAGCTTTTAGCAGAAAACCAATATGCTGCCTTATCGACTCGTCTAAAGATAAAACAACGCTATATTTTGGTGGCTTAAGCATCTGAGAAGCTGTAAATAGTGTTAGGCGCGGGGAGGGGGAAGGAGAATTAGGGTGTAAAGAGAGAAAGAAGATGTTACAGTGCTTTTGCTGGCACATTTAGGCCAAGGCTTCCCGATGATTTATAGACTCGCGCGGGGCCTAGTTTCATCGAGCGCTGCGGCGACATATAGGGATGTCGCGGACGCTGCCCTTATAATTGGGCTCATTCTGTTTGTTTGTTTACTGCAGCAGGTAGCTGACAGCTAATCCTATGCAAAGCCAGATAACAGAAGGCTTTCTGGGCCACAGAGCTGTCAACTGCCCCTGAATCAAAAGCAGGTGCCTCACCTTTAAGTCGACGGCGAACACACACACACACACACACACACATACACACACATCCAGGCACATATTGGTTGGTTCAGGGCTTAAGCCTCAGAGGGGAATTAATTTGTTTCTTTTAAGGGGCTGCTGGGGAAAAAAAAAAAACGAAGAGCCCGTGGAGTTAAAGAGAGATGATCATCGAGCTGTCCAAAACCATATGGAGACGGACCCTGAGAGACACGCAGAATGAAGATAAAGCTGTTTTCCAGCCGCCGTGAGGACTAATGTTATCGGGTTAGCTAGACAGATGAACAACACCTCTGGCGAGTGGCGAGCAGGGTCCCCCCCCTTATAAATAAAAGTTAAGAGGGCTCCTCCTTGTTGTGACTCATTATAGATTGGCTCCCTAAACAGTCAACACCGCCTCTGAACCCATCCCCCCCGCTATCAATCTCCCCACCTATCCATAAATGCCAGGAGCCGATAATTAATGATAGATTGGTGGTTAATGGAAGATTTACGCGGCGTAAAGGATGCTTGGCAATCAAGCGGCGTGTTGGAGGCTTTTTGGGGCCTTGACAGCCAACCGCACATCAATTGCGCCCTGGAGACGAGGACGCGTAATGGCCCGATAGTCAGAGCAATGACAGTTGTAGGTGAGGTTGAAGGAAAAAATGTTAAAAAAAAAAAAAAAAAAAAAAATCAGCCAGGCGTCCCCCGGTCACCAGTTGTGACACGCAGCAGAAGGCGGCCCCGGTCGGCCCGAGAGCATCCTTGCGACAATGCAGACAGCCGTTTAACCTCTAGCCCCCCCGGCAGGCACGTCGGAGAGGGGTTGGGCGGCTCAGAGCCTCCAGACAAAATATTTAATTCCGCCTTAAAAGGTTATTTCACAATAACACACGGTCCCCCTTGCCTCTTTTTCCTCTCTGTCTTCTTCCCCTCCAAAGCATTCAATTTATTGCCTTCAGACGCACGCTTCACTGGGTACTGTAGTTGACTCCCTCTCTCACTACGACTGCCGGCTTATTAAGTTTCCATGGCAACTTGCCGCATCCACTTGTGTTTTATTCCAGCCTGTTGGGACCCCACAGGGTAAAGCTTTAAGCCGGAACACCAGGAAGCGATGGGTTTAGAGGGGGGGGGGGGAGAACAACCTGCAGCACCGAGGAGAGGGATTGCTGGAGAATTGCTCATTGCCCTCCGCTCCATTTAACCCGCTATGAGGCAGCGGAGCTGAAGCGCCGATTTTTTTTTTATGTCATTGTGTCCGCTTGTATCAGGCCAAATATTAAAATATATGGACAAAACCATTAAGACCGAAACTACCTGCGGGAAGCAATTCGTCTTTGTTTTTACAATAAAAACAAACGCTTATAAATAATCTTTGCATTTCAAGTCTTTCATTTATGATGGTCAAGTTGTTCATCTGTCAGTGCACCACTACAGTCCAGACTGAAATATCCCAACAACTATTGGATGGATCGCCATGAAATTTGGTACACAAATCTGTGGTGCCCAGAGGATGAATCCTGACTTGTCCAGTGAAATATCTCAAGATCTACTAGATGTATTGGCCCATATTTTTGCACAGACATTCGTGGTTCCCAGAGGATTAATCCTATACTGACTTTGGTGAGCCCCTGACTTTTCATCTGGTGCCACCATCAGGTCAAAATTTCGTTTTGTCCGCTACTTTGGATTATGACCAAACACCTACAAAACTATTGACATTGCCATCGGCCTCAGCTGTACTTTGGGTTTAGTGCTAATTAAAGGGTTCCTACTCGGGCTGTCAATCGATTAAAATATTTAATCGCGATTAATCACAAATGAATCACACATTTTTCATCTGTTCAAAATGTACCTTAAAGGGAGATTTTGTATTAAGGATTTAATACTCAAATATGCTTGCTTTGTGCAAATGTATGAATATATTTATTATCAACAATATGCTCAGATCATAACATGGCAAACTCAAGCCCAACAGGCAACAACAGCTGTCAGTGTGCTGACTTGACTATGACTTGCCCCAAACTGCATGTGATTATCATAAAATGGGTATGTCTGTAAAGGGGAGACTCGTGGGTACCCACAGAATCCATTTTCATTCACATATCTTGAGGTCAGAGGTCAAGGGGACCCCTTTGAAAATGGCCATGCCAGTTTTTCCTCGCCAAAATTTAGCGTAACTTTCGAGCGTTATTTAGTTTTTTTTGTGACAAGCTAGTATGACATGGTTGGTACCAATGGATTCCTTAAGTTTTTTAGTTTCATATGATACCAGTATCTTCACTCTAGATTTAAAACTGAGCCCGAAACACTGATTGCGTTAATGCCTTCAAGAAATTAGTGGCGTTAAAACTAATTTGCTTTGACATGTTAACTTTGACAACCCTAGTTCCTACATATTTCCCATTCCAAAATTCCATACTTTTCCAGACTCAAATTTCCAAAGTAGATTTTTCAGACCATATTTCACTTAGTGACTGGGGGCAGAGGATGCTGTGACGACTGCTTTTGCTCTTGCATATGGCTTACAATTGCTGCCTCCCCCATGTTGGGAGATGTTGAATGATTTTACACAAAATTTGCATCTAGCTTTCTTTTCCTATTTGGAATCTTTAGCCAACTAGGCTTCGTTTAGGATTGCCAAGCCAGCCCCTCGGAAAACATGCACATACCAAATGTGGCCGTTCAGTCCACAGCCCTACGCAAAAAGTTGGACGACGTTCCACGGTCAAACCTCTTGCACTCGGTGCAGAGCTGTTTTGCAGGCTGTAACAGGCATTACAGGCGGACACACAGCTCTGCGTAGGAGTGTGTGTTCAGTCGCACGCCGTACTTCTTGCCTTGCTTTCGACGTCATCAAGCTCACTTTGGCTCCAGTTCTCTTTATCATGTCTGGCACTCACTCTCTCACACGGTGGTTAAAATGTTTGCTGCGCTGGCAGCCTGCTCCAAACGCCATGAAAACACTTCTATGATCAATATATTTTTTAGAAATTCTGAATTTTATATTTTAGAAAACAGAATAGGGGCAATAGTCTGGAAACACAAAACTTTTTTACCCATAGTCTCTTTTCTTTTTTCCTTACTTATCCAGACCTGGAAATGACTAAAATCATATTCCATACTGCGTAGGAACCCTGTAATTAGCAAATGATAGCATGCTTACACGCTAAACTAAGACGGTAAACATTATACCAGCTTAACATCGGCACGTTAGCATCGTCTTTGTGAGCATGCAGGTGTTTGCGTTTAGCTCAAAGCACGGCAGTGCCCGAGTCAGTTTCCGATGTATTGACATCCGCTATAATGAAAACTGACCATCAAAAGAAGCCGTGAGGTTCAAACCAAGTTTTGTTTGAGCTGCTTTGAGCTCATTACGATGGGACTCCATGCGAATAAATCGCCATTGTAACTCAATTCTTCAGGGTTTGTGTCATTTCCAGGGGTTCGAGCCCCCCCCCCCCTCACCGCTGCCTGAATCCTTAGAACGACTGCTGCTGCGCTAATATGGACTGCCATTGATTGGATCATACATTTTCATTTCATTACTTAATTATCAATTCAACTCAGTGGGACCTTTTTGAAAGAGAATAGATGCAATCTAACGCACTATAAGTTAATAATGCTAATTTGATTTTAAATTTTATATGCATACTAAGTAGCCTTGTTAAGATATTTCCACCAAAGAGATAATTAATTATTTCATATGCCAAATGAGAAATTGTCTTATCTTTAAATTACTCTTCAAGGTATTATACCAGATTTGGAATTCCAGCTCTAATTTGAAGGCGGATCTTTCAAGCCGCCTGCGCCCACATTATAGTCTTCATTAACTGTCAATTCTATGAAAGACCGCCGATTTCATTAACATAGGCTCCGCACAATCAAGGCCCCTTTGAAAATTATTCCCCTTGTAATGTATGCTCAGGGCAGACGGAGGGGATCTTTACACAAACTGCACACGTTTTGAGTCATTTCACTGACAAATTACCGTTAAATGCACTTTGACCGCACCGAACCACAATCAGCGCCCCGTCAATGGACACAGCGGAAGGTCAGGTTCACTGGAAAATAGCTGTAAAAGGCGATTAGGCGAGGGACTAACTGCCCTGGTTAAATAATATTGATGAATCCCTCTCACAGTGCATTGCGAGTTGGTAACAACTCTGTTTGGGGGATTTGGACAGATGTAATGCCCGTATATGGAGAGGATTTGGCTTGTCGGGAGCCAAACTTATTAAAACATTTAATCTGCGCTCAGAAAGGGTAATTAGAGACAATGAATACGTCTCTATAATTGTGTATCCCTTGGCCAGCATGAAACCATTAACAAACACAACTCAGAGCCATCAATTCCTCTTCTGCATGACAGGGATATTAAATGCGACCCTGTCGCTTTGGGAAAGTTGTTGGACACAAATGAAAAGCCGATAATGAGAGGGAGGGAAAAGATGATCATTAGAATAATATATTTTTTTTTCTTTTACACCACATGGATTTGGGTGCAAAGAAAACCCTGCAGGGATCTGAGCTCTGCAAGCTGGCTCTGATTTAAGAGTGAAGGCCATTGGGGGCCAGATAGTAGATCATGAATGGTTCCACTGTGTCTCAACCTAGAGCTGGACTCACACACACACACACACACACACACTGGCACCCACTGCACACTCCACTGGTCCAATCTTTTCATTGCCTTGGTGTCACTATGGAAACCCCCCCTCCCCTCTCCTCCCCTCCCACACATACACACACACACACACACACATACACACACACACACACACTGGCACCATCACTCCCACAACTGTCCTCTCCTCAGTAATCCTCTGGGCTGTAAGGAAACGATACTGAAGCATGACTGAAAGGAATGGATTGTCGGGGCGGCTGGTGAAAAAAAACAAAAAAAAAAAACCTTTAAAAGGACTCGGACAAGTGTGTCATGCCTCCAGTTATCCCTCCACACCTGGGCAAAAGGTGTGTGTGTGTGTGTGAGGATCAATACACAGCATGAGCAGAAATACTCTCAACCAGGGCTGGGGGGAAGCACGCTGGTGTTTTTTTTGCGCATGATCGCCCGCCTGCGTGCACCTTTAAGAAAATTGTGATCAGCTGCAGTTTATCAGCAGCCGCGGTGTAAATACCACATGTAATGCATTCAGTGCCTACCATCGGGCCGGAGCACAAAGGGATCATTCTGTCAGCACAGTGATCTCATCGCTGAGCTATCTCTCTCTCTCTCTGTTAGAGCCACGGCCTTGGTAGGATATTGGCCTCTATAAACAGAAGATTGTCCACTCCTGCTATTTTTTTTTTTTGTTCCACCTTTTGTTATTTTTACTACTTCAATAAGAATGCTCAGGATTCTGGAGTTAAAGCAGCAGTGGGTAGAATTGGAGCAAATAAAAGAAGTTATTTTTATAAAACGGTCACTATATCCTGAAAGGAGTGCAGATAATCTGAAAGAAATCATGTGCCTCTGTGTCCTCCGGTGCTCCTATGGCATCTGCAAGATTTCATAGACCGGAGGAAAACAACCAGTCAGAGCCGAGCTGGAGCCTTGCCGTCTCTGAGCGGCTGTCAATCACTCGCAAACTCCGATCAAACGGTCAAACTAGGCAGCGCTGATCAAATAGGAATCAATATGCTGTTACTGTAATGCCTATTTCTCGCATAAAATGTTTTCAGGAACATCTTGTGTACTGTTTAGCTGTAAAATGTTGAGATCAGTTGAGGAAATACCAAGCACCGCCCACCAGCTGGAGCACAGCCAATAGGAACGCTCTCTCTCTCTGAATGACCTGTGATTGGCCAAAGTCTCCCGTCAACGACTAGATTTTTTAAAGCCTGAAAACAGAGCCATGAGCAGGACACTTGAATTACAATATGCTGAAAGGTTATTGTGGAACTTTTGCCCAATGATGCAAAAAACATTCTGCCTACTGCGGCTTTAATTTGTCCAACCTGCACACTTTTATCTGTTTTTTTTTTTTTTAACACTGATTTCTCAATCAGTCCCATGCCTTATATGGAGTTTCCACTACTCTGTTTGCCATACGGGGAGGTGCAGATGCAAAAGATATGATACGGGATCGACAGAATAGGGGAGGGATGAGGGGGAATAGGGAGTAGAAAAACTGTGAGATTGTAGGAAGGGAGGGGGAGTAAAGGAAGTAAAGGATGAGACGATAGGAAGATAAAGAAGAGGGAGGAAAGGACGAAGAGGGACAAGGGGTGAAAGACAGAAGGGGAGGTAATAAGTCCCTCTTCCAATCTGGTGTTGTCGAGCAGGGGTAGTAGCAGAGCACACATTCCATTAGGCAGTAAATATTGACTCAGCAGCGAACAACTGGTTTCTATTGCATAGCAAACAAAGCTATTGTGTGCCTGGCAGCCCTGAAAGGCCTCTGTTTGCACATCACGCTCACAGCTGATAAGTAGGCAGTCTCATTCACTGCGGGGGTCTTATACGTCTCTCTCTTTTTTTTTTTTTTTTCTTTTTTTTTTTTACCCTTTTTCCCTTGCATTTCTCTATCTGTCTCCCACTCCTGGCCTCCAGCCACTGGGCCAACAACCTTGACTGTAATCCTCCCCCCCGCGTGGTGTTTCCAAGTAGCCCAATGTGTGGCTGAATTAATCACGGGTGTTCCCATAGCAAACAATAGGCCCAGACATGAGACAGCAGCAATAACTGCTGGTGTAGTTAGTCATCTACTGGCAGGTCATCAGCATTTTACGAAATTGTGCGTTCAAACAACACTGGCCATCAGACGCTCTGTAATATTTACCTTGACGACTGTACAGAGGGCCGGGCTGTTTGTCTGCAGATTACATTGTGCATTTACATGTTGACCTTTGAACCCAGGCCAGCTCTCCGGGAGGCGACTTATCACCTACCTGGGACTGTAAATGCAGGCCCACACCCTCTTCCTGTTGGAGAAGTGATGCATGCCATGCTCTCCACTATTGCACCACTATATGGGCTGACTCAGGCTATTAGGGCACTGGGTTGTGTAACATTAACCAAGAAGGGCTACTGTGTTTAGCCCCAGGTTTCTGTAGCATGGACGCTTGATGTGAAATACAACTGTACACAGAGTGCTGCAATGTATGGTGTCATCAGCGTGAGACAGACAGATACTCTGCGTACGTGTGCAGTTTCCAGGGAGGTCGAACATTGCTTCATATGGGATTGTTCAGCAGGAAGAGGTGCGGTTGTCGGGAAAAAAAATCTAAACATTTTGCATTTTCGCCTGTTTCCCAGGCAACATCATCTCTCCTATATGTAGGATTTACTCCTTAATATGCAACAGGTAAGGGATTTACTGTTAGTGTAGATGCTTTATAGACACATATTGTGTGATTAAAGCTCTGAGAGGCAACTTTACAATGATTTTTTTACCCAGAAAATGAGCACAGCACGCTCATGTAAAAGTGATTTCTTGAGGGGGTAGAGTTCTCCAGTCTCTCTGACTCGGTACTAAGCAGGCTGGGGTTTCTCTTTGAATAAATCTTCTTTAATCAACACCAATATGGCAAGACAGTAAAACACCTAACTTCTGTCTGTCAGTGTTCACATCAGACTCTCGACTGTTGCACTCACAACTGTCCCCCGTAAAACAACAACAGGTGGGAACTAAAATACTTTGAGGCAAGAAAACATGAAGAAGCAACATAGGCTGCATACTGGACCATGATTGGCTTCCAAAATCCTAGTGGTGGTAGAAGTACTCCCATATTTTACTTAAGTAATAGTAGTAATATCACAGTGTAAAAATACTCTCTTAAAAGTAAAAGTCCTGCAATCAAATCTGGAGTAAAAGAACAAAAGTATCAGCTTCAAAATATACTACCAAAAAGTAAAAGTACTCATTATGCAGAGTGGTCCATTTCAGAATAATATATTTTATATTACTGGATTTTAATTATTGATGCATTAATGTGCACTTTAATGTTGCAGCTGGCAAACTGATTCCAACAAATTGATATACTTCCGGTAGCTCAATCTATGATAATATAGCATAATTAATTTGTCAATTATATTTTGTATTACTAATAAATGTAGTGGAGTGAAAAGTCCAATATTTACCTCTGAGATGTATAGGAGTGGAAGTATAAAGTAGCATAAAATGTATAAACTCAAGTAAAGTACAAGTACCTTAAAATTGTACTTGAGTAAATGTAATTTGTTACTTTCCAACACTGCAAAGTCCTGTACATACTTGTGTTAAACCCAGAATTAAGGTGAGCACAGAGTAATTTTCCTCTTTCAGCAGACGAATGAGCGAACAGCCTTCTAGTGCCAAACTCTGCGCATGCATCATTCTGCACCTCAAACATCCAAGTGACATAATAATAAGCAGAACACTTTTGTGAGTGGAGGCTGGAGGGAAGCTTAAACTCATGTTTAAGAGCCTGGCTGTGAGCACTTTTCATTACGGGATTCCAAAGAAATGAGAGGCGACAGATCTGTTGCTGTGTTTTCGGTTTTGTGTTTCACTCACTCGCAATACTCTCGAGTCAAAATTTGGTTTGGCCATACAGAACAGATGTACACAGGATCACTTAAAGGGGACCTATTAAACTTTTGCGCTTTTTCTCTTTCCTCTAGTGTGTTATATAGTTTTTTGTGCATGTAAAAGGACTGCAAAGTTACAAAGCCCAAAACGCTGCTCCTGAAATGCCTGAAACACCTCGCTTGAAGTCCCGCCTTTTTTTCCATAACGTGGTGATGTCGCCAAGTAACACATTTGCTAAATACTTGCCTAACGGCTAGTTTAGCACGCCCTCAAACAAAGCTAGCTAGAGCGGAGCTGGAGTGAAGTCTGAAGAGTTTGGTTCGGTTGACCAATCACAACAGACACGGCCAGCTGACCAATCAGAGCAGACTGGGCTTTTCAGGAGGGGGCGGAGCTCAAACAGAGCGTTTCAGACAGAGGGTGAAAAGAGGTGCTGCAGCACAGCCGCTATGAGAAAAATAGAGCGTTTTTTTTAACGTTAAAGCATGTAAACATGTTCTAGTAGAAATCCAAAATATAAGTATGCACCTGAAAATAAGCAAAATAGATCCTCTTTAAGGGGGATGCTCTTCTCCATTGCAGACAGACTTTCAGATTTAGGCTGATCACAAGAGTGAATTTAGATACAGTTTTCATCCGGTTGAAGTTTTAAATTAACTCCAATATGGAGGTCATCAGCCTCAATTTCCAACAGGACAGTGTGGTAAAGTGGTGATTATGCTTTGTGTCGTCGAGCAGAGGGATAATGAAACACACTGAACCCACAGAAACTGCTTATTACTACAGGTGAGTGCAGAATGTGATGGTTGTCACGGAGGTGTCAGAAAACCTCCCGAGGTAAAATTACACATTTATGAACCCGACGCTGTGGAATGCAAAGCAACATGCAGCGCAGGTGTTAAAATACCAGTAAGTCCCATTGTGTTACATGTGTGAGAACATGATTCAGCCTACTTGAATGTGGAGGACGTTGCTGTAATTCTATGGTGGAACATGTAAAAAAACCTCAACGGCAGTCACTTGGGATTTTGTAAAGACGCGGACACACTGCTATGTGCATCCAACCACCCCCACACACACACACACACACTCCCTCTGCCTGCCTGTCTGCCAAATTGACACCCACTTTCAAAAGGCCCATGAGGTGCTGTGTGGTATGTAGGTTTAGGTGGTACATTATAATTACATTGCTTTTGTCAGCGTGTGATGTTCCAACAGATGTTCAGAGAGAAAGGGACCAGGAAGGCGCTGTGCTGTTTATCACAATCTGCCGTGAGTCCTGTAATATCAGCTAAAGATTGAAGACTTTAATACTGCTCCTCCACAGCAAAGAAAAACGGCAGTAAAAATGAAAGCCAACCCATCAAAGCACAATATGTCCAGGCGACAGCTTTGCAGAATGCTCCCCCCCCCCCACCCACTCTCATCCTCCCTTCCCCCCATGTCTTACTCTCGATCCTCTCTTTTCCTCATCCATTTTCCCCCCTTCATCCTTTCCCCCCGTCTCCTCTTTCTCCCCCGTGCTACCACCACCACCAGCAGCGCCCGGGCAAGCGGCGAGGCCTCGTAGTCACACCGATAAGCCGGATTCACTCTGACCTTTCTATTGTTGGGATGGCAGTTGGCAATAGCGAGTACGGGAGTCCTTCCAAATCAAATATTTGATTCATAAACACCGGGGCCCCCGAGTCGGGGAGAGGCCGAGGTGCATGTAATTCCGCCGGAGGACTCGGGGACCTTCGACGCTAAAGACGAGGAAGGTGGAAAATCATCATTAAATGTCTCAGCTCTCTCGCTGCGACTAAATGTCAGTTTTTAGTGTGCAGCAGGGGAGGGGGGGGGGGGGGGGGGAGAAAAAGCAAAAAAGAAAAGCAGAGGAGCATCATTTGAATAATGTTTCTGTCAGCTTCTCAGCTATACCACCACCAACCCCCCAATCCTGCTTCACTCTCCCCTCGGTTCATCCTCACGTCCCCTCTGGGAGGAATCTGCTACGATTTACTGCAACACACAGCATGCTCCACATACACAATCCACACTTACACACGCATGCCAGATCACCATCATGCCTGGTGAATTGAGGCAAAGTAGAATTTTTTACTGGGTTGGATTTCAAAGTGAACATCGATTGAATTCCCGAATGTTTCCCTCTGTGATATAGTGTGTCCTAATATAGTGCATTTGGAATGAAAAGGGATGGTCTTGCATGGGAAACATTATTTCAAAGGCCACTGCTGCTGTTTTGGCTGAATATCAATGTTACTCTCAGATTTTGATGCCATCCAGCACTATTGTATGGGTTTGATATCACAGAACAAAGGTTCTAGCCCAAGGCGAGGTTTGATACTCGCCTGTATTCCCCAGTGCAGGCGAAGGGACATCCATGAAATGTGTCAGTGTTACTTTGTGCTTTCTGCACAGCTGAAAGTTTTTATTTGATTTCATCTTTTTTTATTTTGTTCTGTATGGAAAAATATCTTCCTGCATACCAACCAGCAGGATCAGGTTGATTCGGTGCTTTTATTTCCCTAAACTTAGACGTCCCATTTCAAATGATTAGAACTGATATCTTTCAGTTATAGTTGGGCAAGATGTTATAATTAGCAGCAATCATCCAAACCTGATAAATAAAACTCAGCAAATGCAAATGGGCAACTTCATTTTATTTACTTTTATGTTCCCTTGTTATCTTAAGAGCCGTTATATATAAACTTCACACAACTGTGAGAAAGAATTGATATGTGAATATCAAGATCGACAAATCCCTGGTGGGGAATTAACAAGACATAGTCATATAAAACTAAACAAGCAAGCATTTTAATATGCCTTTAGAATGGCATCAACAAATGCTGTTAAATGAACATCCGCATTATAGTAAGGTCAATAAATATTTTTTTATGGTTCGATCACAGCAAAGCAGTATGTATTTACTAAAGAAAAAGGAGCATGTGGGGTTACTGTTGCACACATAGACTGTATATAAAGATGGACGATGCGTCTCCACTTCCTCCCACTGTACAGAAGTGAAGCCAAAATATCCCGGATACGGGAGCTGCCATCTTGAGATTTTGACGTCATTTGGAGCCACGGTCTGCGTCGTAGTGATCGTAGTGAGGTATCGAGGTCCCGCCCGCACACCTGCCTGAACCAATCGCAAGCCAAGCACGGCTTGGCAGAGAGAATCACAGCTGCCAATCATGACGTCACACCCCCTTTTTTATAGCATCAAATAACTAATTAAAACAAACTTATCAGAAAAATTGCGAACACTTGAACAAACATCAGCGTGATAAGAACTACCTAAAATGAAAGAAACCATCTTTGGGAAAAATGTATTTGACGTGTACTTTGTCTTTTTAATTTGGCCCATGTTCCATCCGCTAACATGGAGGGGGCGGGCTTTGTGACCTATACTGCAACCAGCCACCAGAGGGCGATCAAGATGTTTTGGCTTCACTTTTGGGGAGCCGTCATGTCGTCCATCTTTACAGTCTATGGTTGCACATCATGACAGTGGCGAGTTGATTTAGAGTCCGTTTCTTAGGGTTACTGAAAGGGATACACCTTGTTTTGGATATATGGCCATTGTTAATGTCTTATATATTATATTATATATAATATTTTGAATGCATTCTTTCACACACACATACGGGCATTTGGGGTCGGCACCATTGTTGTTGGAGGTGCAAACACTGCAGGCTGAGGTGCATGATATGCATTGTAGCGGGCAGCAGCGTGGGTAGAGCGTGATATATCACTGTGTGTAAAAGAATACTCAGACCCTGACTTGCCACAAGACCAAGGTTCTTCCTTTTGTCAAGCCTTCGGAAAATCAGCTTCTTTTTTTCCCTTTTAGAGTCCTTATTCAACAAGAGGGCAAACATTTACTCTTTGACAATGATTTCCCTTTCAAGAACTCTTTGGCACAAAGAAACATGACAGAAATGCCTGGATTATGTGACGTTCACGCATAAATTGCTCACACAACGCAGCATTTAGTCCTCGAATGATCAAACTAAACTGTGGGGGTAGATCTCGTATAGCTTTATTGTTCCTTCTGTTTAACCTGTGTGAAAGGTAAAGTCCCTTATATAACAAATCATGTGAAAAAGAGGACCGATGGGGAGAGTTTATGACGCTGCTAGAAAACTAAAGACAGAGAACATTACCAGGATATTGCCTGGTTAGAAGGAAAGGTCATAAAAGTTGCCAGGTGTGGAATCAAATCATCCGAGAAGACGTGAGAGGATTTAAGTGTCTGTTAAAGGAAAATATCACCACTGGCTGCTGCTTTTTTATCCAATTCACTTCATCACATTTCATGCTTTTTATTTTCTATTTCGCATTGAATGGATGAAACCCACATTTTTTTTTAAGTATCATTTCCTGAAGCGAATGCTGATTTCAGATGATACCTGGTTTCACTTTTTCCTCTTCCTGCTTGAAACTTAAATTGAAATCTGTCTGGATTTAATTGAAATATTATATTTATGGACAAGTCTGTCGAAAAGATGCCTGATTGCTGATGTACAAACTGGGCTACGATAAACATTATGCAGTATTTTTCATATCCTATGGACCTCTAGAGCAGAAATGTTAAAAAAGAAGTGTAATTCCATTCAATGAAGATCATCAAAGACCACCAAGGACCAAAGACTCACGACACATTTCCTATAATATCATGCTTGCAAGCAGCAACATATGTGCACTCTTCAACAGCTGATATTGAATCATACACCACCAGCTATACATGTAAGTGATACAAGATGTAAGAGAACTACATACTTCCCTTCATGTGCGTTATGTAATGTGTAGACAGAGAGATCCAGGTTGCTTTAAATAGCTGCTGTGGGGCTGCAGTTCTGCGTAGGACGGATATAGACACTGGGCTGACCTGTGTCATCACTTAAGAAGGTGTGGAATCTGCAGGCCAGTGGCGGAGAAACACACACACACACTGTGACATTTACAGCTGGTAAAATGAGGTCCGGCTATGCCGATGACTAAACAGCTGTCACAGATTCTAAACATAATATGTGCTGTTTGTATAATTGTTGGATGAATTAACCTTAGTTGCCATGGTCATGTAGATTAGATGAGCATAATTGAAGATCATTAATGTCAGAGGTAAATTAAATAGCCTAAATAAATAAGTGAATAAATAAAATGGAGTTAAACCGCATGTTTTATTTAGCCATATTCCCATCAGTCTCAGGCTGCAGGCTACTTTGTGTTTGGTGCTAATTAGCAAACGCTAGCATGCTAACACACTAAACTAAGATGATGAACATGGTAAACATAATTCCAGTGGGCAACTCTGGCTCTGAAAAGTGAAGCCAATGCGGAAGTGCCTTAAACTTGCTTTCTTTTTAATAGCCAGCAGGGGGCGACTCCTCTGGTTGCAAAAAGGAGTCTGATTGTATAGAAGTCTTTGAGAAAATGACCCTAATTCTGATTTATTACCTCAGTAAATATTGTAAACATGAGTTTATGGTCTCAATCACTAATTTCAAGTCTTCTTCAATACAGCATGATGTTCATTTAGTAAATTACGATATAATTACGGTCTCATTTAGAGTCAAATAGACCATAACTTAGGAGATGCTTTAGGGCGTGGCTATCTTGTGATTGACAGGTCGCTACCACGGCGTTGTCCGGTCTGGTTGTCTGTGTTTTCATCTTAGAACTTTAACCCTTTCACAATGTGCTTTCAAATCATGAAAGTTAATAGAGTGGTGCAGGAATGAGTCCTAAAACCCCGGACATGAGTTAGCATTTTAGCACTTCCGGTTCCCTCGTCTGGAAGTTTTTTTTTAATGGGTTTTTAGTTAGATGCCTGAAATAAGGTCTGTTGTTAACACAAGCTGAAGAGATTTTAACGTTTTGTCCTACAACATAAAATACATCGATAAATACGCCACTCGTGAATTTTGAGGCCTTTATGTGTCTTAAAAAAGGAGGTTGCTAACAAGTGGCTAAATGAGACTACAAAACGTCATCACGCCGACTCGTCCTCCGTTACAGCCTCGTTGTGTATACTGGCACTCATGCAACCGTGGTATAGTTTGTTTATAGCCTAACGTTAGCTTTTTACTTCTGGCGATTGCATTGACACTTAAAAAAAAACATAAAAGTGGTGTTCATTTGTGAAGATTATCTTGCTGAACAAAAGTTAGTATCATAAACGTGTGTTAGCTACAGAGTTTATTTTCTGCAATAATCCAAAACCCAATGGAAAAATCCCATTGTCTGTTTGTCTAGGGAACCCTGGGCGATGCTAACTTCCTGGTTGGACTACAAAAATACGTCATCCCTGGAGCACTCTATTGGAACATTTCCATCACCTAAAAATGTCTAATTCAGCGTTCGGTTGTACTTAGCTCCACCCTCTCGTGTCACTTCTGGTTGCAAAGAACCAAGATGGCGACGGCCGAAAACCAAGATGGCGACGGCCAAAATGCCAAACTCGAGGCTTCAAAACGGCGGTCCACAAACAATGGGTGGCGTCACGGTGACTACATCGACTTCTTATATACAGTCTATGCATTATACGGTACCTGTTAAACGTCAGCATGTTAACATTGCAGGCTACCTGTGAGCATGTTGTCATGCTATCGTTGGCATTTAGCTCAAAGCACCACTGTGCCTCAGTAAAGCTTCACACAGCAACTAGCACGGCTGGAGACTAGTCTTGATAGATTATACAGTGAAGAAACCAGCTACAATGGACCTCAGACACATTGTTCTGTTCAGATACTTTGTCTACAAAGGGCGTAATGAGTGTGTCTGGATGTTTCATTAATATGGTGTATGTGAAGTGTAGCCTTGTGTAGAGGCAGGTATTTTAACTGCATGTAGCGTCTCCTCTCATTTTAACACGACAGTGTGGTCAATGGTTCGCGCACCGAAAGGGGTAAAATCAACTCTTTGTGTTAAACAGCGCAGAGCAGGAGGAGAAAAAAAGACGATTACTATTCAAAGCCGTTAAATGAATTTAAAAACAGTTACTTTAGTGCATTTGCAATTCAATCACTGTGTCTCGGATTAATGCAGAAAATGCCATTTGCATTCCTACTCTGAGCTGAGCTGTGTGCACCGATGCACACGAGGATCACAGTAGCAAGCCTCATTTAAATGATATTCTGCGACATTATTATCATTCATGATCACCTGTATAGCTCATTACTGCCTGGGATCTGTGAGACATAAACCCGCAGAGCGACATATGTACTGTGTACAGTGTGATGCATTGTAGAAAAATCAGCAAGTGCACTTTACAGAACAGCAGGACGCATGGTTTGATGCTGCTCAGATCCCTCCTACTGTTCAGCAGCACTTCCCTCCGAGGCTTTATTGTGTTTTCATGATGCAACATGCTTGGCAGCTGGCAGAGTTGCAGAGCCTTGTCTGCTCCAAGTAAAAGACACGGCATAAGCCCTAATGTTTTGTGACTAGAATTTTGATCATTTAAAATCTTTCTTTCACACTTGGTTTTCGCTGCTCTCCCCTCTCTCCTCTCCCCAGCTCTCTCTGCTTCAGCCTCTCTGTCTGCGCGAGTCACAGAATCACAGAATAATGAGTTCCTCATCCTCCTGCTGCGGTGAGCCGCGCTCACTGTTGCAACCCAGGGCTTCTTTGATATGGATTCTGTTTAAATCAGCCGTCCCACTTATTGTTGGGCTTCCTTGAAAAGGTCGTACTCTCATTAAAACCAATCAACACTGGGAAGTTTTAAGATCACTTTTGCCCTTTCGAAAGGACGCCGAGAGTGGAACAGATTATCCTTTCAAATAAAAATCTGACCACAAAAAAAAATGTGAGATTCTGCCACATCAAAGACACAGAGGTGGAGGTCCCCCATCTCACACTGATTTTATTTCATGAAATTAAATTGCACCGCTGTCACGCGTGAAATGTGATGTTACTAAATAAAATGGATTTCATTTAATGGAAAACAAGGAAATCTATGTTAGTACAGCGGGCCTGAAGCCACATCATATGAATGATCATGTGTGCTCTTGTCTGCCTACTGTACCTCCATAGTAACAGAGATTAAATTAGCACTGCATTGCAGTGATGGTCTGGTATGCAGGCTACAATATCGTGTTTACTCAAAGCTACTGTACCAACTCTGACTTCACATGCAGAGAGCAGAGAAATTCTCTGCCCGAACTTCTCCGTGGCCTGAACATGTGAGACTATATGACTGTAATTGACGCACAGCAGGCCTGTCAAGCTTTGAATTTCTCCATATGATGAAGTGGTGTGCATGAGTCTGTAATAACAGTGATGTTTCATATCTCAAGTTTGGTGGTCCAAAACCAAAAAAATAAAAGCAAAAGTAAGGAATGGGTTATACTTTCTGCCCAAACGTTAGCATGCCCGGCTAGCTAACTACCTACAGTAGTGACATTAGGTTACTTCCAAAGTGCAGCACTGTATCATTAGCTAACACCGGTTTTATGTGGGGTGACAGGTTACGTTAGAAAAAGCTCAGTTCAGGACAGATTTACTATGCGGGATGCTACTGTAGGCTATATCATGTTTAGGGTAGCCCATACTTGCCGACCTTGAAATCTTCTAAATAGCGAGGGATCTGAGAGTCCTCCCCCAGAAAAAAATTGAATTTCAGAGACCATGTTTCTTGCAATCTGGTGACTTTTAAAGAATCAAAATAGCAAGATAATAAGTACACTGCAGTATCATTTTTATTTTAAACACTTTTAATCATACTTTTAATTCTTAGGAAAGAATACAGAGTAATTCACCTGTCTTGAACTTGTGTGAATCTCTGTCTGAAACTATTCATCAGTTTTCATTCATTTTTTGCCCCTGCTTGAGTATCTCTACATTTCTCTCTCCCTCACTGAAAGCCCTTTCACAACCCGACAGCGGCACCGCTGGGCTCTGAAACCCATTATTTCCAACGGCTTTTGCTGCACCACGACGCCTTTTAAATGCGTCGGGCAAAGCCCGACTTTGGCCGCTGCGTGCTGTGATGTGCGCTGTACTCAAGCAGCGAGGGCAGCTCAAACCACGTTGTGTTGGGAGCATTTCTTTTGTAATGACATTTTTAGTGTAGCTCTATTGTTGTCCGGGGTGGAAATAGTGGGGATTATACATGCTGTTCAGTGCCAGAAACAGGTTGTGATAACGAAAAGGAAAAAAAAAATGTTTGAAAATGTGTCATAAATCGGGAGAAAAACGGGAGAATTGTGACCTCGGGAGGAAAGTGGGAGACGGCAATGAAAAATGGGGTCTCCCAGGAAAATTGGGAGGGTTGGCAAGTATGGGGTAGCCTAACGTTAGCAACCCTGTCCTGCTCTTTTAAGCTAAGTTTACACTGCAGCAACCTCAGCTAAACTCATTACATAAGATAGCATCGCATTACTTTTGCCAAACTCATTGATTACTTCTCATTCTTAAAGCGCTTTCTCTGAAGTGAAACATATTGCTTTAAAATATGAACAAAGCAAAAGTGTTGCTTGTCCAAGTAATTTTTTCTATAGTAAGCATTGAAACAGAATTAAAGAAGCAACTTTGTGCTTCTGACGTAACCCTATGTCTTTTATGTATCAATAACAGGTGAGGATGCTGAAAATTTTGCTTGGTGCATGTAGCTTTAGCCTCTTACACTCTTACGCACAGCCAATAGGAACGCTCTCTCAATGAAATGACCTGTGATTGGTCAAAGTCTTCCGTCACGGGCTAGATTTAAAGCCAGAAAACAGAGCCATGATGAGAAGCATAAGTCTAGTTATCTCTCAGAACACTTGAATTACAATATGCTGAAAGGTTATTATGGACTTTTTGCCAAACAATGCCAAAAATATACTGCCTACTGCCACTTTAATGAAGGGTAATTTTATTTACGTGCTATCTAATCAGAAAAGCGTCATAATGCTGCTGAGTATGCCAGAAGGCTTAGCCGTCCCACCTTTTAATGCTGATACCAGTGTGACTTTTGCATCAGTGCGTTGAGAGACAAACACTCCCACACGCTGCTCTATATCTCCCAGTTTATCTTGAGACGGCGGCTCGACAGTCTGTGGCTCATCAGTGACGTCACAGATCATAAAAAAACACAGATGAGTAATATTAGATTGTACTGGATGCGATAACAAGGCTTGACGAAGTGTCCGGTGAGGGCAGGAGGGCAGGTAAAGACTGAGAATGAGACAACTAATTATGAAAATCAAGATGTATGTCTCTGCCAACAGAAGTAGAAATACAGGAGGAAGCCAAGAGATTTGATTAAAAAATTGAAGGGTTGGGTAGCAGACAGCAGTGTTTACAGTCGTTGCTTGGACTCGGTGAACGTCATGCAGATTCTACAGAGGATAAACATAATCCCACAGTTGAACTTAAAGTGACTCCGAAAATAAATAGCCATTATTTCCCATGATGACTGTCATCATCACAAACTACCCACAACAACTGTAATAGCTTCAGTTGAAATATTTATGTGTGATGCATTCAGGTGGCAACGTGAATTATACACCGCCTTAAATAAAGAACCAGTAAAAAAAATATTTGCAACAGTTCCAGCGGTGATGAATGAGGCCGTTCCGTTGAGTTTCCAAAATAGAGGAGTGTAATAACATGGGTGTGTGAGGAACTCGGTGTGAATGAATTGTTTTGGCTGCGATCCAGAGAGTTCCTCCGGCAGAGCCAGTTAAAACACAGATAGCGGCGCGGCTCATTGTTGTGTTGGGATCCGCCCCAGAGCTGGGATTTGTTGCGTATGGAGTACAAAAACAGGGAAATGAAATAGTAGCGCAAGCTGGAAAGGGAGGGAATATGGCATTAATGCAGGAGGGGGGGTGATGTGACAGCAGGGGTTATACGGGGTGAGGAGGTGTCCTTGGGGAGGAGGTGAAACTTAACAAAGGCGTTCACAAGCTCAGACAAGTACAGTGAGCTGTGCTGAAGGTTTTGAAGAAAAACACTGGTGTAACCCATCACCCATATATATACACCCTGTTTACTGCTGTGGTATCACTATTAGGAAAGAATGTGGAGGGGCATGGCAGCAGGATGATGTTGAGACGTTTGCGACTCAATTTTAGATGGTTTTCAATTTTAAAGGAATAGTTCGACATTTTGTGAAATAATATGCTTTCTTTTTGAGAGTTAGTTGAAAAGACTGACGGTAAATATGAAGCTAGAGTCAGCAGCTGGTGAGCTTAACTTACAGTGGAGCACAAAGACTAGAGCTCTGTCCAAAAGTTAAAGAAATCCATCTACCAGCACCTCTAAAAGAGTTTCCCCCTGTTTCCAATTTTAAGGTCTTTGCACACCAAGTCCATCTTTTTCGTGTGCGTTTTTTAAAATCCGTCATAAAAAACTCACAGAAACCTTGCACACTGAGTCCGATGCGTATTATTAAAACCTTTCTTAAGTAAAATCAAAATGAACTTAAAGTATCAAAAGAAAATTATTTTGCAAATTATATATTATTATATTTATATTTATATGAATAAAGTAGCATAAAATGGAAATACTCAAGTAAAGTACACATACCTCAAAATTGTACTTAAGTACAGTACTTGAGTAAAAGTACATAGTCATTTTCCACCAATGTTATCAGTTGCCATTTTGGATGATGACGTTTGCACGGACGGTGGCTCTGAGTGGTCATACAACATTTTTTTTGCTTTTTGACGGATGCGAAATAACGCAGAAAATTGAACCTACTCGGAAAACTTTAATGACGAAGAAAGGTTTCGGTGGTCAGTGTGTAAACGTGAGGTCGTATTTATTTTTAAATGTGCGACAATTTCGGACTGACTTGGTTTGCAAAGGCCCTTAGGCCTAGATATGATAGTGGCATCGATCGTCTCATTTAACTGTGTAAAAGAAAGCCAATAAACGTGCTTCCCAAAATGCTGAACAATGCCTTCAAGTAAAGTGTTATTCTGCTCTACATGTCTTCCGACCTTTCGCTGGATAGCGCCTGGCATTCACACTAGAAAGAAGACATTTTGTAAATATAGACTTTCCACCCAACAGCCACAAACGTTACACCTCATTTCAAATTCCTCCAAAACTTGCACATCAGCTAGATGATACCAGAGTTAACACCTACACATAAGCCTGTATTCAAGATGCTAATGCATTTTTGCATGGCAACATTGTAGGGTTTTTATCACTTGGCGACATCGAGGTGTAAATGCATCGAGTAACACATGCAGCTTCCATAAAAGATCTATTCAGCCCCCCTCCTCCTCTTCCCAGTAGCTGTTTCACAGCGAGTCCTCCAGAGATAAGCCTGTCCTTCATGTGCTGTGTCTAAGCACAGAGCCCAGATTACACGGCCATGGAGGATTCCCTACTGGCTGCCTGCTCCTCCACCGCATCTCCTGGACATAAACAAGGAGGATGCTGCAGAGAGTGAACAGGCTTCCACTGTGCTCTGCGTCTTTGTAATCTTGTACGGGCCGTGTATCTTTGTAATCCCAAACGCCACGACTGCTGTTAGAATAGCCTCAGTGCTGCGATGGATCCATGAATACAGAGTCGGTGGACTGTGGACTGTAATCACCAAGGCACCTTATGAAGAGCTTACACCTCCAAGATACTGTTGCTTCTCTGCTATCAGTTTATGGAACTGCCTGCAAAGCAAAAAACTACATTATTATATATATGAATGGGATGGGAGTGAGAACCTTACATAGGAGCAAGTCTTAAAAGGCAGTTTACTTTATTTCCAAGGTATATTCTATGATTTTTGATTTAGTTTTTAAAGTGTTATGTCTTTGTCTTTAGGTAATGATAGAACTAAGAGTTTTAAATAGTACTTGGAAGTGGACCTATAATAAATACCAGCAAAATAAAGGTGTGTGTAACACTAAATCTATACTCCACCTTACACTGTAAGGTGGACTGTATAACATCAGACTTTCATGCAGGAGAACATAGTTCATGTCTCGTTACAGACCTGTAATCAACATTTGTCTTTTTATTAACTATAACCATGATCTTTCCCCAACATTCCCCATGTGTTTTAGTTACCTTACCCTAACCATACCTTAAAGGTCCCATATTGTAAAAAGTGAGATGTATTATAAAGCAGGTTTAAGTGCTTTATAAATACCATGAACCTTTAGAAAACCATGAATAACTAACCTTAAGTTACTGTGAGCCATTAGCGCCAGTTACTCTGTTGTTAAAATGGTATTATATTTGGTGAAGAGCGCATTATGACTTGTTTAGGACTCAAAACTCAAAGTGGAACTTCAGTGCAAAGACTTGAGACTTACTTATGACTTGCAAAACGATGACTTGGTCCCTCCTCTGGTTCATGAAATAATCATGTTATGTGTTTTGTTGTTTGGATACAAAGACCCTTCTTTCAAGGAACATTTTCATCGTCTGCCTTTGGAAAATAAACACTGATCTCAAAAGCACCACAATGGTCCATTTTTGTAGATTAAAAAGAGAAGATTTTTTTCTTTGTTTTGTATCTGAATACACTTTAAGACATTTGCTTCATATATTTTGATAACAACCTAATTGCATGTCAACAGCTTTTAAATAAAGCATCGATTCTGTATACTCCATATCTCCATATGGTCTAATGCTAAAAGCGTACTCAGTTTCAGATGACGGATGAAAGCTCTCTAATTGCTCGTATCCTGAGAGCTTTGGAATGTAAAAGGAAAAGGATCAGGGGCCAATAAAGTTTGAGAAACCCCGATCTGTGTTCAATATGAACCGTTTTTGTCGCTTGTTTATCTGTTAAACAAATCAATTTCACAATGAGTACATAAGCAACACTTTAAATCATCCACGCTCTCTTCAGAGCTGCTAATTTGCATATCATAGTGCGAACATTTCAGCGCGCGCTGATTTTGTCTTTGCATGTTGCAGCAGCATGTTGGCAATACTCTGGTGAAAAAAATCCTCCTCTTCCTCCTCTTCCTCCTCCTCCTCCTCCTCCTCCCCCTCCTTGTTCTGCTCGTCCTCAGATAACTGCCTCCAGCAGAAGATGTCCTGTCGGCACCTGGCACCCAGGGAGAGGAAGGCCTGCTATTCCCCACCTCACGTACACACGTACACACACACACACACACACACACACACTCCGAGTGTGGGCGTCAGTGTGTGAGAGAGGAGAACATGTGCGCGCATGCTCTGGCACTGCTACTCTGGCACTGCTACTCTGCATGTCTTTGTGTGCATGTGTTTGTGTGTGTGCTGCATTATTATTGTGTGCCTGTGAGCTGGTGTTGTCTGTAAATCTCCCCCTGGTCCCAGCCTGCTCTGGCTGGTTTTATTGAAGCAACAGACAGCGTGGGCACACACACTCACACTCACACACACACACACACACACACACACACACACACACACACACACACACACACACACACACAGGCTCGGAGCAGCCCTGATCCCAGGCTGATAGAGACAGACAGAGACTTGGTGAAGTTGAGAGAACAGCCTGGGGTTGTCTGCAGACCACGGGGAATACGCCCCCGAGTTACAAAAAAGATGGAGTAGAAGCCAAAAACTCTGCTAACCCCCCCCTCTCCGCTAACGCTGCCATTCAGCTCTCCGGCTGTCTACCTGGCTGTCTGACTCCTGCCTGTCATCCACTCCATCAGCCGCTTCATAATTCCCTATTTTTTTTTTTCACCGTTGCATTTATTTAGCAATCTCCATTTAGCATTTTTTTTTTTTGGGTCCACGGGCTTAGTCAGTTGTTCCCTTTTGTTCATCAGCGCCATCAATCTTGAACGCAGAAAACCAATGCATCAGCAGTGTAATTTTGTAATCAGCGCGGCGAGGAATACAAATCAGATCGGCAGCGGGGCCGTAATGCATGTAATCCATCAGAATGAAAGTGTTACAGACAGCTGATAAACATGCATTTTTGAGGTGATTAATTGACTGAATAATAGATTGATCTCTGCGTATATTCACAGAGTTTCTTTCTTCCTTTTATGCCCGAGTGTGTCGATGCACTGGGTGTGCGAATGTGGCGGACGAGCATAAAGACTATAAAATCATAAAAATCAATTTAAATATACAGACAGTTTGGGAATAATAAGCATTGCAGAAGTGATGCTTTTTAGTGCTGCAGGCTTTACAATGTGTCTGATTGGGGGCATTTCATATTTTTTACGCCATTTATTTATTTTATAGCTCTCTATTGGTGGCTATTAGGAATTTTAACAGCATCACAAAATGTATCTCCTCATACACGATTCCCCCCCCCCTCCCCGCTCACACAGCAGCACCGCCTCCACTCATCTTGAGCTACAGTATGGTGGCCTGCACTTGACAGAGGCAATGAAGCTGTACTCTCACACGGAGACAAGTAAGCGAGCCAATTAGAGAAACATGCAGTAAATAGGTAATATATCACTGAGCTAAATACTGCAACAATAATAATAATAATACAGCTTTGGCATTTGCTTTTGTTGGCCGGAGAATGAAGCTTATTAGTCTTCATAGCTGAAATGTCTCACAATGCCGGTTTCTATACCTTTTAGCAGCGTTCCCCACTGTTGAGCAGTTGAAAATGCCAGTATGTAGGGTGAAGTTTGGGTGGGGACTTTTAAAAGCACCTAGCAAAGCTATGATTGATTCATTATCGATCAGCAATCCTACCAACTCTTACAGATATATGACGGTCATTTTGTGCAGAAAGAATAATCATGCTCTTTTGCTCTGAGTTCCAACACGTTTTCATTCCAATTTGTCACATACTGCTGCTTTGTCACGCTCTCGCTTTAGGTTTAGGCAACAAAAGCACTTTAGTTAGGTTTAGGAAAAAAACTACAAGGTTGAGCTTAAAACAACTACATTTGAAAAGTGAAAATGAAACTAAAAAACGTTGTGAACACGGGACACGAACGAACAGTTGATTGTAACGTAAAAGTGAAACTTAACGAACGGAACATGAACATAGACTGTGTATAAGAGGTGGACGTATTCACCGTGCCATTTTGAAGCCTAGAGTTCGGCATTTTGGCCGTCACCATCTTGGTTTTTGGCGGTCGCCATCTTGTTTTTTTGCAACCAGAAATGACACGAGAGGGTGGAGCTAAGTACAACTGAATAAGACATTTTTAGGTGACCAAAATGTTACAATAGAGTGCTCCAGGGATGACGTATTTTTGTAGGCCAGCCAGGAAGTTAGCATCGCCCTTGTTTCCTCAACAACATGCTCATAATTAGCCTACAATGTTAACATGCTGACGTTTAGCAGGTACTGTATAATGCATGGACTGTATATAAGAAGTAGACATAGTCTCTGTGACATCACCCATTGGTTTGTGGACTGCCGTTTTAAAGCCTCGTGTTCGGTATTTTGGCTGTCACCATCTTGGTTTTTGGTCATCGCCATCTTGGTTATTTGCAACCAAAAGTGACATGAGAGGCTGGAGTTAAATACAACTGAATGCTGGATAACTTTTAGGTGACCAAAAAGATTATGATTAACTCCCAGACTGGACAACGTTGTGGCAGCAACCTGTCAATCACAAGGTAGCCACGCCCTAAAGCATACCCTGCTTTATCGTCTATTTGACTCTAAATGGGACCATTATTTACTAAATGAACATCATGCTGTATTGAAGAAGACTTGAGACTAGTGATTGAGACCATAAACTTGTTTACAATGTTTACTGAGATAATAAATCAAGTGAGAAGTAGGGTCATTTTCTCATAGACTTCTATACAATCAGACTTCTTTTTGCAACCAGAGGAGTCGCCCCCTGCTGGCTATAAGAAAGAATGCAAGTTTAAGACACCTCCGCATTGGCTTCATTTTTCAGACCCTGAGGTTGCCTACTGAACACGGTCGACAGCGTTCTCCTGGATGAAAGCCCTGTTTATTCTTACTTCTGAACAACTGGTAGCCGTGCCAACACAAGACTATAGCAATTGACAGCAGCAGTCACAATATTGGACCCGTGCTGCCGGGCCCAGCTGTGGCTATCTCAATGAAAGATTGATGAGCTCTTCAGGTAGATACAAAGCGAAGTGTCTTGTTTATTAATGTGCTGTGATTGGATCCATTAGCTGCCTTGTGTAAACTAATCGCCGTATAATGTGTGTTGTCATTTCAGCCTAACTGCTGATAATGTATTCCTCCCCCGTCTTTGCAAATGCTGTTATTTTCTAATAGACTCATAGAAATACTGTTGTGTCAGGAGTAAGGATTTTTTTTTCTTCTTCTCCATCCGGTCCGCTGAACAGTAAGCATGTTTCACATTCACATTGATTGCTGAATTTGCTGTATGCTCCAGCTTGCTGTTCTCTGATATAGGCAGCATAATATGGGGATTCAGTGCAGAGTGCAGCAGATTTGGACAAATCAAGTTGTGATGAATCCTACCTTTTCTACTTAATTCTATCTGGTGGAGTGCAGATTTACTGCCAATCCAGGAAGGAGTGTTTAGCTCTAAAAGGAAGGAGTTTGTAAATGAAAACAAATTGGGTCAAATCTCAGCCACATCCTGAGATATTGCTGCAGACAACCTTTCCCCACTGCATGACACGACATCCAGAAACACATCAGCACAGTGGCAACACCGGGGACGAAGATTATTGACTCGTAATAGCAGATCTAATAGTATCGCTTTCACGAAAGGATAAAAAACAGCCTTGCAGAACCATAACAGTATCATAACCACACTGGCTGACATCCAGCCTGCCATCTTCAGGGATCAATTTCTTCAAAGCGTAATGCATCTCTTTTATTCTCCATCTGAGATGCAGAGTTGGTGATCTCAAGGTGCGCGGCGAAGACTTTGAAGTGCAAAAGAGTTGGGAGTCAGAGATGGAAGATTCACAGCCCAGGTTTCTCCCCGCTGAGATCCTCTGACCTCAAGCGAACAGAGTGAAACTGAGCAAATTGAAAAGAAGTTTAGTAGGGCACGCCACTGTTCAATGTACATACTGGAAAATAAACTACCTGTCACAATCGATTTGCAATGCCAATGGATTTCAAAGAGGAAAATGGATACGTCTTCCCAAACCCAAACTCTATGTCTAGTGCATTTACTGGGATGAGTCCCATTTTTTATTACAGAGTAACTCGTTTCCATAGCCTGTTCCCACAAAAAGGCGTATAAAAGCCATGATAATGCGCAAGGCGTTTAGCGTGCAATAAGTACGCCTTTCTTGATTTCCGCGTGTCTTTTGTACGCCATGTATCCTGTACTGATTGCAATGTAAACGCATCCGCGTACAAATGCTACGGTAAGAGTTAGTGATGTAGTATAAAAATCAAAAAAAGACCACTTATGATGGGGGGGCGGGGGGTTGGATGGACTTTTAACCAGGAGACCCATGTTCGAGACTGTTGTTGACCAGTGTTTTGTTTTCTAAGTTACGTTAGTGACATTTGTCACGTGTTTTTTGTTGATGTTTGTGACGTGTTTTCTGTAGTTGTTTCTGTACGTATTTATTTTAAGCCCAACCATGACGTTTTCCCTTACCCTTACTAAGTGGTCTTCTGGCCTGAACCTAACTGTACGCCACGTAAGGATGGGGTCGGGGTGGATGGGTGGGTCAAACAACACAGGACTTTCACCCAGGAGACCAGTTGTGTTCGTGTGCCATGTGAAACCAGAAGTCAAAGATGATTTGTCACATAACTTCCGTACTTAAGCTACGGCACTTCCGGTGTTATTTTAAACCAAACCACGATCTTTTCCTAAACCTAGTTAAGTAGTTTTGTTGCCTAAGCCTAACCAAGTTTGTTGCCTTAACATAACCAAGTCGATCTATCCTAAACCTAACTAAGTAGTTTTATTTTGAAAAGACTGGAGCGGAAATTGACACATGCGTCAATTTCGTGACTATTTCACAAACTGCTGTGAGACCGGGTAGCATTTCCATAATAATTTGCACTCTGAAACCTGGCCTAGCAAACTTTGTGAGATAAAGGAATCTCATTTTACAAAATTAACAAAACACTATAAAGCTGTTTTTCTGTTTACGCCCTCTTTACCTCTGTCGGCGTATCATGTATGAACTGACAGGCGTGCTTTGCATCTCCGCCACATATTCACCGGTTCATTATACAGAGCAGCCTTCATCTATAAATAAAACTGTGGCCTATTCTTTTTGCAGCAGGTTCACGCCAAGACGGCAGCCAGTCGCACGGGAACTCCACTTCACAAGGAACAGCACAACACATACCGCACAGGGACAGAACGAGGGAACAAAAGAGAGAAATAGTGTGTCACTCTTGTTTTTTTTTTTTAGCAGTAGACATGCCACAGAGTGTACCACATGCTGTGGTGCTACAATAGCTGTTTTGGGAGTTGAAGCTAATGGACAGGTCTGAAGCTTCACTAAGACTCCGCATGTCTACGCTTTTGAGATTATGGACGTTTCGGGGGGAGAGATGGAGTTGAAAATATAAACAACCTGGTTGGGGGCCAAAGGCACACAAAAGGTTTAATAGACAGTTAATGAGGCCAAACACATGTTTGACCTCTCGCCTTTGATTTTGTTCAAACGGCAGTTGGAGTATTGGTTGATTCATCACTCAGTAAAAATGCTTGCCCGAACACAACTGATGATAAAAGCTATATTTAGCCTATATCTAAATGGCAGTTCTGGAAAAACACGTGCAAACAATCAGAGCAAACACCTTTTTCCATCTGCACCATCAGCAGGACAGAGAACATTGACACTGCTCCTTTGCTCATGCTATTGTCCTAATTATGAACACACCTGCAATTCCTTCCTTCCTGCACCGAGGTTCCCACAAAACCAATCGGACGAGCTGAAAGGGAGAGTCAAAATGATGTAATTACTTCACCAGGTTCCCAGGATACACTGAAAAGAAAACAGGCGGGGGGAAGGGGAGGGGGTTGAGGGACCGTGGCTAAACGGCAAAGCCAGTTTCGATGCTCTTTAAAGCCGACTTGAGTGTAAAGCGATTCCGGATTACCCTGATACATGATTTAATGGCACATTCTCCATTGGTTCAGCCCACCACAGCGCTCAGCACAGAGTAACATGGGGGGGGGGGGGGGGGTTGCCTAGTCTGGGAAACAAATCTGGTGGTTGTTTTTGGCAGGCTGAAAGAGATGTCTTAGATTATGTCTGCCTTGAAAACAGCTTTGAATCAAATTGGATGGATTAAATGTCAGAGGGTGGAGCCAAAGATCAACAGTTTTTGTTGAAAAGTAGGCCTATTGTTATACTCAGCGTTGCCAGTTTTTTTTTTGATGACATCACAAATGTGCAACTTGACGTGTAATGTAATCTAGCAACATCTTGCGACTTTTCCAGCAAGCTTTAGCTACTTTCTTAAACTACTTTCTAGCTCGCTAACATGACACATGGAATTCCAGTGAGAAATACGATACGATACGATACAACTTTATTGTCAGTTTGCAATGAAATTCGTTTTGCGTCCATAGGCAGCTCAATTTGAGAAAAAGTACACATACAATAGACAAACTGTTACCATAAACAAACAGACAAGTAAGACACATCAGAAAAAAACAACAACGCATCACAACTAACCATACATAACCCATTAAAAAATTACCATCTGTCCTCTGGAATTACATCTCCTTAGCAGCACATTAAGTATTATTCAGCAACAAGATGGACTGATGAACAAAAGCGTTCTTCAGCCTGATGCGATTAAATGTGGGGACTCTAAATCGCCTCTTGGAGGGCAGAAGTTGATATTCCCCATTTAAAACATGTAAGGGATCAGAGGAGATGCTGTTGGCAAGTCTGAGCATGCTCTTGTTGTGAGCTGCTTGAAAGGAGGGTGTCACAGGTTGGCCAATGATCGTCGCACAAATTTTGATTTGGCTATAAAGTTTAGTTTTAAGTTTTACAGAGAGTTTATTACTGAGCCAGGCTGTACTGCAGTACAACAGGACACTCTGAATCACTGAACTAAAAAATAGAAAAATAATCTGGCTACTGGCTCCAAAAGATCTGAGTCTGCGAAGAAAGTAAATGCGCTGCTGTATCTTCTCGCAAGTAAATTCAATATGAGGGGTCCATGATAGGGTGGAGTCTATCATAACTCCCAGGTATTTGTATGAAGAGACCTGTTTAATTTCTACATTATGAATCGTAATGTTTAATTTAGTAGCAGTGATAATGCTTACTGAGACTACACAAAGTGTTAAAAACATAGGCCCCCCAAACAAGTAACGTTAGCATAAAAAAGTATCATTAACATACATGAAATTTTTTGCCTGCTGCACAAGTTTAAGCACAGAAGCCTCCTCACACAAATAAGTTTAGCATAAAAATGTAGTTAGCTCAAATTCTTGCTGTTCGCCTGCTACACAAGTTGAAAGCCCAGAAGCCCCCCCTCACACAAACGGGTTAGCATAAAAAGCAACGTTAGCATATTTATGAAATTCCTACTTTTGTCCTGCTGCACAAATTTAACACAGATAAGTATAGAATTCTTAGAGATACATAAGGGGGACATTTTCCACCAATTTTGTGATTGGTGCAGTTTATGGCACAGCGGCAACAACTCCTCTCAGTCATTCTAGTTTGCTTTGCACCCCTGCATGTGCACACATCTCACAGTGGCGTTGCTAAGAAACTCCTCTATAGTTTTGTATATTTTCACAGCATGACCTTTTGTCAGTAGCTCAAATTAACATTTTTTTTTATGGTCTGCCCATCATATTTACCTCCGCTGCTGAGATTATTTCTGCCTCCAGAGCAAGCTCTGCATCCGAGAAGAGCCTGTGTAACTAACTAAATTTAAATTATGACTGTTTGTAGTTGTCCTTGTGGCAACTTCAGCACTTGAGAAAGAAAAGCTCTCTCGAGAGAGGATGCAGATGAGAGAAAAACTCTTTTATTGCTTTTGAACTTGGAGTGGTATTCGGAGCATTTCAGAAATGACCTTGGGTGACTTTGTTTTCAACCACGCTGAAGTGTTTTGGGACTTGATTGCAGGCTAAGTAACATGACTTTATGTAGTCTACAACATGGTAAATTTGAGAAATAAAGAAAGAAAACACAGACTAGGCATAAAGTGGTGAAGGTTGGCGATATATCCTGTAATATTGAGGACTTTTTGTTTACATTCACGAGGCTCAGCTTGGTCTGCAAACCTGCTCGGGTGGCTTCGGAGAGCACTTGTTAAACACCATGTAAAATCTGGGATGCTGGGGTTCCCGGCACAAGCATTTTAACTACATTGCCACAAATTAACTTGACTGGAATTAAACACTGAAAGCGCGCATAATTAATATATCAAAGACCCTGGCGCACGTACACACACAACAACCATTAGATGCAACACTTATTTTCTTGCTTAACCCCCCCAATCCCTTCTGCATCAATACAAGTCATTCTCACATTAGTGCAGACACTGGGGTGCACTTGGCTCCTAAGCCTTATTTTTTGGTTGTTAGGGGGGATGGCGGAGGCGGCGGTGTTGGTGGTGGTGGTGAAAGGGGGGGGTTGCCTCCTTTTTCAAAGTGTGGGTTTTTGATTCGGTGCCATATTCTCTGAAGCTGAAAAACAGCCCCATCAGTAACTCATTTCATATGGATGTGCTCTGATGTGGCAACTGCTTTAGTCTGTACTCAGTATGGTGCTTTGCTATAGGCACTTTGTATTCATGTTCTGTGTTATGCTTTTCTTCTTGATTATACAATGGAAGCAGAAGCTATTTAGCAGGAGGACGGAAGCTGCCGCTAATTTGAATTGTTAACTTATTGGTATTTCTCGGGACTATCGGTTTTAAAATATCTGTCAGACTTTGTCAAACTGGACCGTTTGACATTTTGACCCGTGCTCCGCGGCTGTAAGTGGCTGTCAAAGCCGAGCTGTCATGTCCCATCTTAGACGCTGCTCTCCTATTGACTATGTTCAAGTGAGCAGACAGTTGTCTTAGGGGGGGGATTCCTCGGGGCATAATCAAATCAAAACCCCTGACAATAAACAGAAACAGGAAATAGGAAACAGTACGGCCAATTAGGGGGGCATTTCCCCTCAAAGTCATGAAAAAAATAATAATTTGGATGTAAGCAAAGTGAGTGCCTCCCCTTCTTTTCTTTTTTTTGGGGGGATTTGAGAGCTCTTTTTGTGCGGTTGCCTATTAGCGCTTAATTGAGAGAGTCCTGGGATAAGCCGTGGAAGAATGCGAGTACTGTCCAAGCCGTGGCGCTGCCCCAACAGAAGGGGGGAGCGAAGCACAGAGGGGCACAAATTCACCTCCTCTCCTTTTTCTGATTTTTTTTGTTTTGTTGTTTTTCTCCGCACAAGAGCAATACTGCAAAGTCCGCCAAACGGCATATTTAATTTGTTTGACGAGCCAAGGAAAATTGTTTGCTGTTCAGCTCTTGCTTCCTGCGAATCTTCCCTTCTCCTCCCAGCGCCGCTGCATCTTTGTTCCATTCCCTCGGCGGCTTGTTCAACTACTTTCCGTTTGACGTTCATTTGTAACAACTTCAAAACACACTGGCACAGAATATACAGACAGATGTTAGCGATGAAATATTTATCCCGCAAATTGTAACCTGGATTCCTCACTTGCCTTGTGAGCTTAGCCAACTCATCTATTATTAATGATGAATGGGCATGTTTTTTTGTCAGCTCTTTGTTGATTTGTAAAATAGCTGTATGAGTGCTTTTCACATTTTTTTCTTTTCATATTTATTTATTTCCCGTGTAAGCATGTAGCAGATGATGCGTGATGAATGATGAGGGGGCCAGAAACAGCAAGCTCAGGTCTGTTTGCGACCGATGAATCTTCATCTGAAATCCATCTTTATCTGCTCTCCGATGGTGATGGTGATGACTGGCCATTTAAAGATACTCGGGCTGTCTGTTGAGACGGCGCCAGCAGCGTTTGAGCCCGAGCTGGGATCCAGGTTCCTCCCACTGCTTTGACATATAAATAAAAGAGAATAATAATGTTCAGCGGCTGCCTGAGCAGCATGCTAATTCGGCTGAAAGTGCCCTTTAACCAATGCACCATATCAAAAGGTGGAAAATATGATCCTGAGAGGCATCTAACAGTCCGTGGATAGCTACACAACTGGGACTCCTGCCTTATTTTATCTGCAGCCTAAATATAACCATCAGACTCTAATGTCCATATCTGAAGCAAGCATGTAAATTCAATCTGTGTGAAACTCTAAAATCTGCAGATAAAGGTCTGTGTGTGCACATAAATCCAACATGCATCGCTGTGATGACTATTTGTTTAAAAGCAACCCTCAGACTGCTTCCATTCAGCGGTGAATAAAGCAGGGACGGTGGGAAATTCAGAGGGTGAGATTAATTGGCATGCAAGCAGAGTAACTGTCCACAGTCTGCCGATCACAGGGCCAGCCAAGCATGACAAGCATAGCCTATCTTCTACTTTTCATTAGGCCGCGGACGGGGCCAGCCACAAGCTTTATGCTAAACAGGGTTGATACGGCTGTCTCAGTCTCCCAAAGACCTTTACACCCTCAAAACAAAACAACAGGATACGTACTGAGAGCAAAAACAAACAATGTCAGGGACGTTTCTCGCACGAAGTCTGTCATGCAAATAAAAGGAATGAATAGCTCGCGGGGAAATAAGAAGGAAGTGCGGTATCAGAAGTCGACTTGACGCGGAGAATCAATGAATAACTGTCTGTGTATGATTAACTAGGCCTTTATTCTGGAAGCGTGCCTGCTCAATTTTCAAAATGTACATTTCATTTATTGGGATCCATTAACTGTGGGGGTGTTGGCAGAATTATGATTTGTGTATGCAACAGTGGTAAACTAATTAAAATATAAACCGAGCTGAGTTGTTTTTTTGTTGTATGTTCCAACCATGACTTGAAAACAAACGATAAATAAATAGGTTCAGTGTGCCTTGGAATGCTGATAGTCTTTGTGTGTGTATGTGTGTGTTGCCAGACTGTTGGTGTGAACTCAAAAAGCCCCGTCTCTTCCCTTTTTAAAATTCATATCAAAAGTGCATCTCCAGCAGTTCTTAAGTTCTTCTTAAAAGCAGAGCTCTTTGAAGGAAAAATAATCTCGTACACAGAGTTAAATTTCAACGAGCAGAACATACATGTTTCTGATCACAATTTAACTTGAATAGCAAACAAGTTCTACTCAGTAACTTTTTCATTTATGTTTAGACGCATGTTGGAGCAGTCTGTCTGTGAGAATGTGATGCCACTGGATTGGTTAGACAAACATTTCCCACCCTCTTCTTTATTTCATAGAGATCACAGGGATCATATGTAAATGTAATACAAGATAAAGTCAAAGTTAATTTAAAGCTGCCAATGACCATAGGATCCCTTTAAAGGTATAGCTTATTCACTTTCTTGAAAATAAAAAAAAAAAGGATAATTTCCATGTATATGGTCAGTGGCGGTCTCAGGCTGTCTGAGGGGCAGGGGCAAAATAAATAAAAGGGGCACAAGCTGCATGCAGTGGGGCACCAGCGCGCATAAAGTTTTCTAGCATGTAGTACAGCCTATATGGCACTGCCTCATGTTTTCTCCATTTTAAGGCCACCCTAGCGGGCACTTCATCACGTTTTCTCCACTGAAAGTGCATCCTAGAGGGCACTGCATCTTGTTTTCTCCATTTTTAAGGCCACCCTAGAGGGCACTGTATCACATTTTCTCCACTGGAAGGACATCCTAGAGGGCACTGCATAATGTTTTCTCCACTGGAAGGACACCTTAGAGGGCACTGCATCATGTTTTCTCCATTTTAAGGCCACCCTAGAGGGCACTTTCTCACGTTTTCTCCATTTAAGGGCACCCATTAGTGCAATTCATCATGTTTTCTCCACTGAAAGGGAACCCTGGAAGGCACTTTATTGCGTTTTCTCCGCTGGAAGGACACCCTAGAGGGCACATTATCATGTTTTATCTACCATAGGGGCATCCAAGAGGGCACTTTTGCTGGGGGCCGTTAAATGTCAACTGGAACTAACTGAAGCAGGGGCACATTTTTTCTTAATTTTAGCCTCCTTTTCTCTTGTCTTTACCTCCACAGCAGGTCTGCCTCCATGTTCACAGAACCAAAAGTCCCATTTACCCATCTAAAAAGGTAAGTGACCGGACCTTTGCAGAGGGACAAAACAATCGTATCCCCTCGTGGTGAAGTGGATGTGAGTGATCACAGTCCTAACAACCACCGCTGTGACCTGGTTTATGGAAATCACCTCTCCACTGAGCGGACGCCTCCAGCTCATCATAGGGGAATTTTCCAGAGGCTCTTAGAGGCCAAGAGTAATATCAGCAGAGGAGCAGGAGGGGAGGGATGTCGTCACCTTCACTGTTTGTCTGTTCTGGTGTCTGTTGAAAAACACTAAAGGATGCTTATGATTTTGGATTGCAAGTGGATCTGGAGAGCAATATTGAAAAACACCATTACCAGCGTGATGACGGTGATTATTGTCGCTGGAAGTGCTGCCGTCTAAAATGACATGATTGGGCCCCCGAGCCCAAGAGAGGGGCAGCCCCGGGGCTACGACAGGTTGTTGCTCTTTTTGTTTTGCTCAGTGTTTACATCAGTCGGACATGGGTGGGCAAGCATTTCCTAGAGGGCGGGTGGGAACGCATTATTTTGATAGTGACCCCCCCCCCCCCATCCCTGTTGCTCAAATGACAAAACGTCCAATTTCTGCTGGAGTGTATTCTTCAGCCAAGCATGGGAGGCCTCTTTCACAGCCACCGAGTGTTAATAATGTGCCAAACAATTATGTCACAGTCTTTGGCCTCCCATGGGAGAAAGTGAGTCCCCCTCCCCTGCTGCGTTACAGTATGCAAATAGGAAAAGGCTAAAGTCTGAGAACTAGATCTTATGGAGCAGGGCCAGGCTACTGTTCTGAAGCAAAGTGAATGGCATCTGTAAGCTTTTACTGGAGGGGGGGGGGAGTGGATGTGAATTAGAGCAGTGTTCCATGGGAAATAAATTGTGAATAAAGAGGCAACCTTGTTGTTGTTGTTGTTGTTGTTGGGGGGCTGGTTGGCAGAACTGACGGTAGAACTGATGTTTTTGAATTTCTCGACTACAGAATGTAATCCATTTCAGCTCTGTAGTTTTTCACCTCATGTATTTGTGTGTACTGGCCCTAAAAATAGCTGTGGGAATAAAAAATGAGAACCACAGTGAAATCTGTCGGGTGACAAATACTAGAAACATCACAAGAACTTGCAACCACATGTTTACTGTGGGAATAGAATCTTTGGCCATTGATGTTTCCTGTTTTCTACACAACACAAATAAGTGACAAGGAAAAAACCCTGGCACTAGTATGATTTTAAAGAAACAGAGAGATAATGAAATTGCCTAAACATGTAGGATTGATTTTTTCTCTCTTTCCCACCAACAACCTTCATCTTTCTGCCATAAATTACTGGCATTATTATTTACGTTGCACCAACAAAGCCTTGTGGGAGATTACAAAATTGCGATGGGGTCAAAGCGTCCTCTGTGCTCTATAAATTATGCGTCCGGTGCATGTTTAATCACATGGAGCACAACGCTGGCGCACAAACCCTGGCCTGACCTTCTCATAATTAAAATGCAAAGTAACCTGTTGCCTGTCTGCTGCAGTGATTGGACGTGACGTGCGGTCAGTCAGCCTCGCTGCCGCCTGGTTACAAGCTCCTACTAAACCTCAGGAACATAAAGCTGGTAGATCACTGATGCAAAATTTACCTTAAAGGGAGATTTGTCAAGTATTTAATACTCTTATCAACATGGGAGTGGGCAAATATGCTTGCTTTATGCAAATGTTGTATTTATATATTATTGGAAATCAATTAAAAACACAAAACAATGACAAATATTGTCCAGAAACCCTTCACAGGTACTGCATTTAGCATAAAAATTATGCTTATATCATAACATGGCAAACTCAAGCCCAACAGGCAATAACATCTGTCAGTGTGTCAGTGTGCTGACTTGACTATGACTTGCCCAAAACTGCATGTGATTATCATAAAGTGGGCATGTCTGTAAAGGGGAGACTCGTGGGTACCCATAGAACCCATTTTCATTCACATATCTTGAGGTCAGAAGTCAAGGGACCCCTTTGAAAATTGCCATGTCAGTTTTTTCTCGCCTAAATTTAGCGTAAGTTTGGAGCGTTATTTAGACTCCTTCGCGACAAGCTAGTATGACATGATTGGTACCGATGGATTCCTTAGGTTTTCTAGTTTCATATGATGCCAGTATCTTCACTCTGGCTGTAAAACTTTCCCACCGAAAGTTCGATTGCATTCATGCGTTAAAGAAGTTAGTGGCGTTAAAACCAACTTGCGTTAACATGTTATCACGTGAACTTTGACAGCTCTAAACGTAACGTAACAACACAATGTAACAACGGAACAACTTAAATTGGTACCAATGGATTCCTTAGGTTTTCTAGTCTCATATGATGCCAGTATCTTCACTCTAGCTTTAAGTTGCATTAATGTGTTAAAGAAATGAATGGCATTAAAACAAATTTACGTTAATACGTATCACATTAATTTTGACAGCCCTAAAAATAAATGATCTCCGTTAGCAAACAATTAAAATTGAACTGCACACGTAGGTAACATTTACCCTATCGAATAAAATGAGATCTATAAAAATAGCTTATTGTTGCAGTTTTAAAGACCATCTTCAAAATGTCAAGTAGGAAGGAAAAACAGCTTTGGTTTCTGCCTCATGATAAACACAAAAGCATGAAAATCCCCAAAAGTGGAGATGTGAGGATTCCACATAACCGGCAGCATCATGTTTGCTCTCCGTGTCGGCTCGTTTCCAAGCCGACTGTGGTACTAAAAGGCTACTTGCTTCCCAGAGAGTAGCTGCCATTAGCCTCAATGTCGATCCAGGGTTATGAAACCTTTTAACATTCTTAAGTGTCGCCTCAGAAGAATTACGCATCAGCATGCGAGAGAGGCCGCCCAGCAGCCTGTGTCATTTATATTTCACTACAGGACCTCTTGATCCACGGAATAAGCTGGCAAAACAAAACAATCACTTTAATAATTGGAGGACAGATGTCTTTTTCCCTCAGGGGGCTGGAATTAATCTTTGAAATATGCTGGATAACATGTCATCTGAAAATAGAAAGTGCATGCCCTTTCTCCCTCTTCACTGATTCTATAATTTATTTATTTTTCCACTGTGGCTGTGAAGACCATTTGCATGTGTAATCTACAGTGGAGAGCAATGAACTGATGACAGCATTTGCCAGACATGCAGCGCTAATACAGACTTAATGTGTAAATATGCTACAGTATGATGTGAGCAATTTAAAAAGTGTAATACACACACACACAGACAAGTCCTTTGCTATATTAAAAGTTATAGTTTAGGCTTTCCAAAAAAATGCTTTATTTTCACCAAATTCACTTGACATACTGTCACACTGTTTAGCATGTGGATCAACCCGCTGCCTACAAAACAGCAACTTTATTATCTCCCCCTCTTCCTTGTCACATGCTACAGCATTTCCTATACGGACTTCACTCTTTCAGTTGATAGTTAATTAGTGTGACCGAAAATTAATTAGGGTCTAGTCCAAAGAATTCGGGTGTTGCGTTGCAAAATTAATTCCTGAGATGGATGTAGAGAGAGAGGAGGATTAATATTCTGCATGTGTTCGTTTGTAGCCTTAGGTTTTAATGAGAGATGATGGAGGGAAATGTAAATATCAAACACATAAAACCGGATGATTGACTTAACATGGCTACATTTACATACTTGTGATGAAACGAAAGGATGCAATCATTTAACAAAGTTAATTCTTGTACAGTTAATGAGGATTTCAAGACCTGTGCGCTTTTGCTGCCAGTAGGCTAATACCCAGTGTTGGGCATAAGCAGTTAGTAATGAGATTACTTTTTTACAAGTAAGGGATTACAATTTGAAATTCAGTAAGATACAGTTAACGCTCCATTACTTCGAAAATTTTTGTCAACTTGTTTGCTGTTTTACTGATTTCAGATACTTGGTGCAGGGGATATGGGGAGACGGCTATCTTGAAATGCCCCTTCTGCTATCCCCCAAAGAGGTCTTATTTTCATTCTATGTCTACTAGCTGCTAGCTAGCCACTCATAGCGTTGCTTTCATTTGTTGGGCTCTTAGTTGGAGACGGGACTTTTCTTGAGTGCTGTGTCACCGGGGCTAAACATCCAGCTTTGGATGATGTAATACAGTGTTTCCCACAGGATTCTGTGAGACTGTGGTGGGAGGACTTTGAACCCTCTAGCTCCCCCAGAAGAAAAGTTTGTACATTTTAAAGTTAAATGCATCGATCTGGTGCACTTTGAGAGCAAAATTAAGAGGCTAGATCTATGAAGAACATTGTGATGGTCGGGTGGATCGCCGACATCGCTTGGTTGACAGACACACCGGGAGCCCCGACCCTCCCCGGAGTGAGATCACTCCATGGGCCCTAGGGAGCGGCGAGGTCTTCTGTAAATCTCACAGCCGCAGGAGCTGCGAGAAACCTTCACACCGGGCCTTTCCAAAGAGCCCACTGTGCGGACCCCACCCGTTGAGATGTGGAAAAATATTTCCAAGTTCATTATGAAACTGTAGTGGGCTGGATGTCAGAACACTTTGATTTCATTTAGGCTACACAGTTGTTGATTATGATGGGTAAAGGTCCAACATTTGAGATGCCATAAAGACATCATCGCCAACGTTCTACCTGACTTAGACTTTACCATTTTATTACCATAACACCTGAAAGTGGGACAAAAAGTCTCGTGCCCTATTCTGGTACCTATGGCAACATGTTCACAATGACACTGCTAACATGCTGATGTTTAGCAAGTATAATATTTAAAATATTTACCATCTTAGTTTAATGTGTTAGCATGCTAACATTTGCTAATTAGCACTAAGTACGGCTGAGGCTGATTAAGGTCATGTCATTAGTTTTGCAGGTATTTGGTCATAAACCAAAGTAGTGGACAAATTAAAATGTTGATCTGATGGTGCCGATAGAGATAAAGTCAAGAGATAGGCAAAGTGATTACAGTTCATTCTGAGGGAACAATAAATGTCTGCACCAAAATTTAGTGCCAATTCATCAAGTACATATTAAGATAATTTACAGGAAAAATGATGATGCTATAGAAGAAAAGTCAGGGGATCACCAAGGTCATAGGATTCACCCTCTGGCAACCATAAATGTCAGAACAAAATTGCATGGCAATCCATCCTATAGTTGTCGAGATATTTCAGTCTGAAACAAAGTGGACCAACATAGAGCCATGCTGCTTGCATGGCTGAGAACTATGAAGTCTTAAGACATGCAGATCACGTTAATTTAAAATTCTAAATTCTCTGTACATGTGAATATGTTTGTATATATGTATTACCCCCGTGTATTACCCCTATGCTGCAGACTTATGCAACACTGCACATGAAAAACATATAAAAAAAAGGATGGCTGGACAGAAAAACTAATACTTGATTTTATGGATTTCTAAGACCCAGATGAACTGGACAGATGTGGTCTTAAATGCAAAATGTAAAAGCGTGTATGCTATGATCTCATCTCCTCCTACAATAATTGCAATTTGAGCAAAGCGGGATGCGTTACAATAACTTTGAAGTGAAAATATTCACAAAGGTGTGAAATTAATACACATCTTGTCGTGAGGCTATCGCTATCTCTCTGCTTGCTCTCTTTCTTCTCTCTGCCAGGCATAACACACAGTCAGGAGGCAGTTGTCATGGTGATTAATGCAAATGCACGATGTTAACCTGTAGAAGAGAGGAGAGGACTTTTCAAAGCATCTCAAGCCTTGACTTCAACTAATAAGTGTCTCTGCTCACCACCTATACGACGGCAGTAGAAATTGAAAATCATACCGGCTTTTATGAAGCTTGACATCCCGCTTAGATGTTATAAATTACATCCCCGTACTGCAGATTGTGGATTGGCTGCGTGGTTTGAGGAAAACACGACCATTTCAACGGAATTGCATACATCAGACCAACAATACGTCATCCAGAGTAGGCTTGCATGACCACGCCCCCTTTTGGGGTAAACCAATATTGTGTCCGTCATAGACTTTAACACCGTAAAGAGAAGTTGAAACATGTCTCCGAACTTCTATTTTAAACAAATCTCCGATTTTTCCCCCTGCTGTGTCCTAAAAAAGATATATATAGAGGCTTTATGGCTCCAAGCTATAGACCAGACCAACATTGTTTCATCACGAGGCTGCGCTCCCATTTGGGGGAAAAGAAACTCGCCGTCACAGGAGAGAAAATGGAAAACGACGAAAAGTTGTTGTGTAGCGAGTTAACCAAAGCTTTCACACTGAGATTTGAGGCACATGCGATACGTGAATATTCACTGTCAGTGTGGTAAATGGCTAAATGATGATGGTGACAGTGACTAGCATGGCTAGCTAACGTTGGCTTGAGTGGGAGGCTGCTGCAGTAATACATTAACGTTATAGCAGCATCAGACTGTCGTCTCCAACTAAATCTCAGCCTGTAGATCAAACAGTTGGCTATTAACAGGTTGGTTATTTACAGACAACACTTAGCCTAACGGGATTCAATCAAATATGCATAGATGTCTGGATAAGCGATATCCGGCCACTGTGTTGGACGGGGGGAAGACTGAAGGGACATGGCGGCGATCAACCTTCATTTATTAAGGTATCGCTCAGGTTCAGGTAAGGTCGCAAAATAATTATTAGACATGTGTATAAAACAAACGTGTATAACGAGAGATGAATGCATATGAATTTGTCAAAATCACAATCCAAACATAAGTCAGATTGTACTGAAGTCTATGGGATCTTTAGTTTTCTATCCCCCAAAAAGGGGCGTGGCCTTGACTTCTTGTGCAGTACCTGTATGTGCCGGTGTGATGTATTGCTAGGCAACAGCTTGGGTCCATGTTTACTTCCTGACAGCTGAGTCACATACACTGCAACTGTTTACAACTGTGAATTGGTCTATACGGGGAGTCAGACTGGAAACGGAACCTTTCACATGTGACGATGCAGTTATTTTGGTCAACGCGCCACCGCTGACACGAACGCGACATAGCAACAAGTTGTTTAGAATGACAGCCAATACCATCACGGTACCATAACAACTGGGATCATTAGTGTACATAAACTGGCGAGGCATCGCATCTATAGTTCTGAAAGCAATGTGACCTACCAAGAATGCCTTAATGAGAGTGGGAAAGGGCAGGGACAAAAACATCATTACACCGGGGACCATTATGTGGGAATGCGCGCTCGCCTGTCCTCACCTCTTCTTGACCGCTCGACCCCCGGCTCCAGAGGCTAACAGTGTATTTTGGTCCACCCTCCTGAGTGCACTGCCGCTGTCTGCCGGACTGACACAAGCCAGAGACTCGGAGAGGGAATCTAATTACAGAGACAATTATGACTGTGACCCAGTTCGACCCGGATCTGTATTCAAATGGACTCATTTACCTTGAGCTTTGGAGCTCCATCTTCTGAGGACTGAGTGTGAACCCGGAGACTATTCTGTCACTCGGTCTTCTCTCTAATACGGCACAGTCTCTTTATTACATACTCGCACACAATTATCATTGGCGTACATGCTTATTTGTCAGCTGAATGCATCACGGTTTTCCTTTTTTTCATTTATTAATTCAAACTGATCCATATAATCTAACCAGAAGGCCTCCATTAGGGCTGGGTGATAATTCAATATTACAGTTTATCAACTGTCAGCAGAATCCTATTGTGATGATATGATCTTATTATGTTGACGTTCTACACATTTCTGTTCAAATCAATGATTCAGAGCAAGCTGTAACTACCAACTAACAACATTACTTATTGAAATAAGTTGTAACAGTCCCGTGTTAGAGAAGGGACTGCATTGGTGGGGGGAGTGGTGTTTCACATGGCACATTGGATAATAATATTCCCAGGGCGTCAAATACCGAGGCTTTGTCACGGCAATCGGCGTTTGATACCGCCGCACAATGCGCCGCTTAGCGGCGGTATGAAAGAAACGCACCAGGCGTTTATAAACCCATCCGCAGCAACAGTAAACGCTCCGAGAAAGTGCACCGGGAGTGTGGTTATGTAGTTTAAAGAGCGAAAAGACACACACCGGGCGGAGGGAATGGGAGGAAGATGGGTCCAACAAACACAAGGCTTTCATCCACACCGTTTCTCGTTGCGTCTCGTTACAATCAGCTGTCCCGTGTTCACCACGTTCAGTGTCATTTTTACTGTACAAACGTAGCAGTTTTAAACCCAACCATGTGTTTCTTTCCTAAACCTAACTATAGTGGTTTTGATGCCGAAAATAAAGTGATGCCAAGGGGCGTGACAAAGCGGCGGTATGTGACGAGTTCAGATGAGAACGTGTTGATCTCTTGGATCCCGACAATCACAAGGTAAACGCACAAAATAAACTGTTCACATTAAAAATGTATCTACTAGAAATGTGTGCTTGCACGTATTTGATTGGCCAGCGCCTTGTGAGTCTGTATTCCTGATGGACCAATGTAGTGGCTCGATTGAAATGAATGAGTGGTGGCTGTTTTTTTTGTATGCATGATATCAATATCAGAAATATCATTAACCCATTTGTGCCCAAAGACTACATTTAGTATGATAAGGACAAATGACACAACATTTGTTCCGATTGCTCAAAAGTCTTGAAATTTGGTACGGCCATACTTTGGGCAAGTATCTAACAGTACAACTTTGACATTTTTAGGTCACATGAAAAATCACACTTTTATTAATCGTCAAAATCAGGATTGTTAAAAAAATGAGGAAAACGTTTATTAAATGTTTTCCATATGAATTTTTCTTTTTACACTGCATATGTGTGCATATCTTTGATATTCAACTTGTTATGAGCTCATATACACCAAATACTTGTTTGTGCTCCTTGTAGTTTCTGAGATACAGCCATTTTCTTATCATACTATATCTAGTATTTGGGCACATGTGTCAGGGAGAGTGGAGCAGGCGGACCTAAAATGCAGGAGTTCACAGACAACAGGAACTTGGCGAAATAATTTTAATTCAATCTCCAATGCAGGCAAGGCAAAGCTGAAACTATTATAACAAAAAAATCAAGGACCCAACAAAGACTGAACTGAAAGCCAGGACTTATATACAAACTGATCTGACAAGAGGATGAAGTGCAGGTGGAGAGATGGGCGTAGAAGCTCAGGTGAGGGGAATGAGGTGATTAGGCCGAGGAATGGGCAGGGAGCTGATTGGCAGGGGAAAAACACTGGGAACGAGAAAGGAGCTGATTGGTTGGGAAGAACTAACGAGGCTGATTCAGAGGAGGTTTGATGGGCAAAGGATGGAAAGCCAGTACAGGAACACAGGAGGGAAAACACAGTACAGAAAACCCCAAAAAACAGAAAACAACTCAGTCCGGCCTACAAAAAGTCTGTTGACATCTAGACAGAGTGCCAGACTGTGACAACATGAGACTACTGTTATTCCTAAAATATAATGGAGTCTATTGCAAACAATAGTCCCATGTGCCCATATACTAGATATAGTGTGATAAAAAACTCACTTTTCAGCCAAACGGTTTTACCGATTTTGAAAATTTCTTCACATTTGTGCTTAGGCAAGCCCAGAGAGCACCTCCAAAGGAAATTAAACATTGCAGTTGCATGCACAAATAGGTTAATTATCAAATAGATTTGGCTATACTACACAGCCTTACTCCATTCACATTTACAATTATATGGTAACATTTTTAATTTCAGTGTCGTCACTGTCCATTGAACACCATGTGTCTTGCAATTTGGTGATATTTTTTTTGATAAACTGAAGGATCAAGTGTTACTTTATGAAAGAACATTTTCCGACTTCTTAAGCTAAATTAACCCATTGGGCCAAAAAAAAATACATTGTCACAAAGCTAAAACAGGGTTGTTTTTATTAGCTCACAAAAAGTTCACGTTTTGGAGATACATGGTTTTCACAGGACAGTTATGAAATAGTCTTTTGGAGAATTTGCTAAACAGATTAGTTAGTTAGTTTGACAGACCTCATTAGTAAAGTTAAACCTCGGTGGTAGACCCAAACAACCACGAATCAGCCTACCAACCAGGAAAAGTGGGCAACAACTGCGGACCCTCAGGAGCCCAAAGGCCCCATATTCATTGTCTGCCAGTTGGTTTGAGGTAATTTGCACTGCTGTTGTTATAACATTTTAAAAAGTCCCATCCCCAACCCTGGCATCTACCTGTAGGCTCTGAATCTGTGTTCAGCTAGGGCACCTAGGGACCTCATCACTCCACGCTCCCTGAGCTTCCTTGTGGGGACTGACAGGGCCAGGAGCCTAGACGCCAATTATCAACACTGTACATATTCTGCATTCACATAATAACCCATTCCATGATTCTTATTCCGACAACAAAATTACCACAAACATGCAACCACAGTTTTCCTGACAAAAAGTTTGCTAACGGAAAATGACGTAGTTCTGGTTAAATTTAGGTACCAATAAAGTATTGTTTTACTCATTTATGATGCTGGTTCGAACCTTCTTAATGAGGCAAAATATGACTTTTCAACTAGGCTCACAACCCAGTTGCCAGGAAATTTTTTGGCATAGTCCGTTTCTGCAAACCACGGGATAGGTTAAATGTCAAGGTTTCTGAACCAAAAATATGTTTCCAAAACATGTTTTATTGCAGAAATGCACAATGCTATTCGGTTAACGTTGTGTAACGATTGGTTAGGTTTAGACAACTAAAGTACTTGGTTAAGGTTCGAAAAGAGATTGTTTTTTTGTTAAAATAATAACATAACAACGTGACGTAATGTAACAACGTAATGTGACAACGTAACGTGACAACGTAACGTGACAACGTAACGTGACAACGTAACGTGACAACGTAACGTGACAACATAACGTGACAACATAACGTGACGTAATGTAGCAACGTAACATAACAATTTGACAATGTAACGTGACAACGTAATGTATCAACGTAACGTGACAACATAACGTTACAACGCAACTTGAAAACGTAGCATGACAATGTAACGTGACAACGTAACAACATAACGTAACGTAACAACATAACGTCACAGCGTAACGTCACAGCGTAACGTCACAACGTAACGTCACAACGTAACGTAACAACGTAGCCTAACAATATAACATAACAACGCAATGTAACAATGTAACATAACAACGCAACGTAACAACGTAACGTAACAACCATAAGAACGTAATTAGCGTAAATAGGTGGCATCGGTCCTTATTAGACTTTCTTACGTAACGTTATGTAACAAGCGTAAAGTCAGCGTTTACTTTTGGTTTCACACGGGACACAAACACCGGTCTCCTGGGTGAAAGTCCTGTGTTTGTTTGACCCATCGACCCCCACACGCCCTTGATGGACTTTCTTGCTTGTTATACTCGTTATTACACCACGTAACTTTCAATAACGGTTGCTCGATATACTGCATCACTTGCTCTGACTGAATGCAAAAACGTCAACAGTCAATGTACCTGTGGTTTGCTGAAACGTACAATGCCTAAGTTTTTTCCTGGCCACTCTGCTGAGGCTCAATGAGAGTGTCTAGAACAGAATAATTTAAAATAAAATATTTTTACCACTCAAAATAATCCCTCCACTGAGAACTTGTACTTCTGAAGTCACCCCTTGCTGCTTTGCATAGCACTCAGACGTGTTCGCTGGTTCACCGCGAGTTCGGCGACAAGGTCATGCTCAGCGACATCAGCTTGGCGGAGGTTTTCTGGTACCCACCCGCTGGCTGCTACTGTGCAATGTCTCACCCTCAAATGTCTTGCGGAGCTGTCGCTTCTTTTGGGGCGAGTCGGGGTCTCTCTCTGAGGATTGCATCTCGGCTTTCAAAAGAACTCTTACAGTTTTAGTCAGGAATTAATCTGTGCTGAAAGACAAAAAGAGCTGCAGCTTTTCGTACATATTTCTGGGGCTTAAATACAAAACAAAACAGAAAAAAGAACTAATCTGGCACACTTTGTTGCTGGCAGTGTTCTTAGATCCTCTCTCATTTCTCCTGCTAATTGCAACATGGTAATTAGGTGTAGAATCTAATTTACTATGGGGCTTCGTTTAAGGAAATATGCATTATTCAAGGGGGGAATCCAAGGAGGAGGAGGAGGAATATTGGGATAGCAGGATAACAATAGTTCTGATGATATTCGTGTTTTTCATAACAGTGAGGATTGAAATGGGACTGGCAATGTAGGAGAGGCAGATAGCATCGATGATGATGATGGGGATGGTGATGATGGTGATTATGGCACCGTGGTGATGACTGTGGTTGCTGTGCTCACCCGCCAGGGAACATAAAGGAGGGTCATTGACCTCTGATTTCAGTCCTATTTCCCCTACAAGCCAAGTCCTAATAGACTCCATTAACAGAGAGAGAGGGAGAGAAAGCCCTGACGCTGGAGCTTTCAGAGCAAAGTCTGCATATGTGATGACTTGCAGTCTGGCTGGCTGAATGAAGCAGGCTCAGAGCCTGATAACCTCCTCTTTCCTTATTATTTCCCCTCATTTAACTCACTGTGTGCCTCCATCACAGTCCATTTTCCTGTGTGTGTGTGTGTGTGTGTGTGTGTGTGTGTGCGTGAGTCCCAAGCGAGGACATCTCTCACTCCTGCAGCACGTCTGTTATTTCACAGCAATTTTGGATAATGATTTATTTTACTATCCACAATTGGAAGGCCTTCCGCTTGAAAGGGAATGATAAAATAGTAATCCCTTTGCAATTATGTAGCGAGAGATAGTCACGTTCATTGAGATTCACTGATACGACTGGCGTGGACATGGGGCAGCTCATTCTTCTGCAGTGTCACCAGTATATCGCATGGAAATACAACTGTGCATACTGTAAATACATGAATTATTTCTCTGTTCGTGTACAGAATAATGCCTGCAGTGTGAGCAGCGCCAGACAAGAATGGGCTCTATCATTTCAGTTGTTGTTGGAGGATGCATTTTCCTGACAAATTTGCATTTAATCAAATTACCACAAGCCTTTGCAGCCCTTTGGAGTCTGGGACCCAGACAGGAGCAGTTGCCTGGCAGTTAATTCAGCCTCGCTGTCAGCGGTGGAAAGAAGCACTCGCAGCTTTTACTTGAGTAAAAGTAGCAACACCACAATTTAAAAATAGTCTGATGAGTAAAGGTCTCCCGCATTCATAAAAGTAAGTATTGGCAGTAAAAACAGCCCCTCTTACTGATACATTATCATATAGGAAATGAGATTGTTAATACTGATGCATCAGCGTGTAAGCAGCATTTTACTGTTGTGGCTGCTCAAGGTGGAGCTAGATTTAACTACTTTAAATGGTAAATGGACTGCATTTATATAGCGTCTTTCTACCTTACCGCACAAAGCGCTTTACAATTTGCCTCTCATTCACCCATTCACACACCGATGGTGGCGGAGCTGCCATGCAATGCGCTTGCCTCTCCATCAGGAGCTACTTGCTGTGCATTCCAATACCCATACTACCACAGTATTTAGTATGGTAGAAAAAGATTTAGTATGTCCCAATACATAGCATGTCAAAGGCAGTATGCCAAAAGGGATGTTCTACTACATCCAGTTGCATTTTGTAGTATGCAAGCCAGCATGCTTTTCTGTCTATTCTGATCCACAATCCTCTGCGCAACAGATATGAGCAAGAGGGTCAAAGTTCAAGGCGCAATGTTATGATGAAGTAGTATGTCCCAGTTGTATAAATATTGCATGCAACAGCACGTACTTTGCAAGGGCAGCTGCAGTATGTACTATATAAGTAGGCCTACAAAGAAAAAGTATGCGATTTGGGACATAGCCATGGGGTTCAGTGTCTCGCTCAAGGACAATTCGATATGCGGACAGGAGGAGCCGGTGATCGAACATCTTAAATTGTGATTAAAGGACGACCCGCTCTACGTCCTGAGCCACAGCCGCTACATATATACAATTAGGTAGTTTAATCCAGTGGATTACAAGCTAAGTGGAGTCTCCTCCAAAGTGAGTGTGAGATCAAATTAGACTGGATTACATCCACCTGTGAATTGCTCCAGTTTAGGTATGTCAGTCATAATACAGTGCAAGAATGGCGGTCTCTGCCACTACCAATGAAAACTATTATACAGAGAAGTAATTACTGAATGCATTGAATGGTTATTGCAGGAAAAATGCCAACCATAAAATGGGGTTTGATTTCATGAATATCTTAATGATTATAACTTTAAAGCTAGGGTTGGTAATCTTAAGAAACTAGCAAGAGTACGCTAGTTTTTTATAAAATTATCCAACAAAGAAAAAAATCCAGCCCAGTTTTCCAGCTCTTTTCCAATGAAAGTAGCTAGCGGCACTAGCTCCAAAAGTCCCTAAATCTAGCAAGAAAGTCGCCAAGTCGGCAACACCGACAGCCCGTCCCTTCAGGCCTCCCTCCAAAGCCACTCCCCCCAAAATGATCATTATGAACGTAAACAACGAACATGGCTATTGTTAGTACACACAGCTGTCAGCTAGCAGCTTGTGGAAGACTCAATGAGTGCACGGGCAGAGTGCATAAATAGCATATTACTGTTGGATTTAGCTGTAGGTAGTTTTAACAACTTATACAGTTCAGTACAGTGGTTCCCAACCTAGGGGGTCGGGTCCCTCCAAAGGGTCACCAGACAAATCTGGGGGGCTTTTGAGATGATTATTGGGAGAGGAAAAAAGAAATTCTGATACACCAATCTGTATTCATTTTTATGACTTTTTTTCTAACCTTTGCTTTTTCTGAAATAGTGAATAATTTTACCCCTTTGGTTCCCAAACAGTTATTTAAATGAGACCATGAATGTTAAAGGGGAAATCACTCGTTGGTACAATGCATAGTGCATAGTATTTTATAAGCTTATCATGTGTTTTTTTTGTTTTTAATGTGAAATCTTGATCTGAAAAATAACTAGTTATAACTTCTAAATAAATGTAGTGGAGTAATAAGTACACAATTTACAGTTTCTGAACTGTAGTAAGTAGCATAGAATCAAAATACTAAAGTAAAGTACATCTAAAATTGTACTTGAGTAAATGTATTTAGTTACTTTCCACCACTGGTTAGCCATTTACATCAGATAGACCTTTCTGAACTGTGACACTGCCATGGGACACCATTGATCTCATGCACTCCCCTGAGACATTAAGATAAGACGTATGACATCAAAAAGTGATGAATGGTTTCCCATAATCCTTTGGGTTTCGGACTGGGTTACAATATCAATGTGGGAAAGCGTATGGAGGACTTACAGTCTGGACACATCAAAGCAAATATGCGATCTTTGTGCCACATTTACGAGAAACTTTATCCATGATGGTCCACTTCACGAGAGGATGTTCCACTCGTATCACGAGGATGTGAATCAGCTGCACGGAAATTAAACGTGCCGGACTCACGGAAGAGGTTAAAAACAAAAGAATCTGAGCCTCTGGTATTGTTTCCCATGTGCAGGTCAAGAGAGGAGTTTGGACTCTTCTTTGCTGGTTGTGTTGCTCTTCAGCCACACATCATAGGTAGATTTGACGTTGAGGAATCGACAGCCGTTTTGAGAGATCACGGAGCATTTGAGGCAAAAAAACAACTCTTTGCCACTCCGAAGCTGGGAGGTTCTCCAGAGCGGGCTTAATTACCAACTGTAGGCGAAGCTTCATTTATAAACCACAGGGCTTTTACTGGAAATCAGAGGAGCTAACAAGTTGCCTGCCCATTCTAGGTCATCACCATGAGCAGGGGAGCGGCGGAGAAGAAGAAGAAGATGAAGGCTGTCGTTTGTTTTTTAATCCTATTTTCTTGTTAGTTTGTGACTTAAACTCGGGCTCTTTGGTTTATCCACTGCTGTTTTGTATCATTATCTGTGTCAAGTAGAGTAATTATCTAACAAATGTATAAAAGCTGCTCTCTAATTAAATGCCATGGGCTGTAAGAGACGGAGATAAATTATTTATGCTGCTTTGATGAGAGCTAGCTTGCTCTAAGGAGGGAGCAGTCAAACCACTGCAGTGAGATTTTTACAGAAACTTTTCTAGGGGGTGTTTGGGGAGAGTGTTTGCCGCTGGGAGGTGCGTCAGGTTTCTGTGTTTTGCAACTGCAAAGATATAATTTGCTCATTCGAGAAAGAGATGTTTTCATGCTGGTATTTACAAGCCAGGAAGAGGTGAGGCCGTTTACAGCTTCTAGCAGGTGGCTGTTTAACAAAGAATTTATATTGCACCGAGCGGAAAAGATCCGTCTTATATTTTTTAAATGACAAATTCAGAATGTCAGATATGTGCCCCTGGTACTCACACCCTGACCTTAAAGCTAGGGTAGGCAAATATGATTTAAAAAAAGTTATTTTCATAAAACGGTCGCTATTATCCTTTGGTTTATGACCAAATACCTGAAAAACTAATGGCATTCCCATCAGCCAGCTGTAACTTGTGTTTAGTGCCAATTAGCAAATGTTAGCATGCTTATGCACTAAACTAAGATGGTGAACATCTTAGCATTGTCATTGTGAGCATGTTAGCATGCTACAGTGTTTAGCTCAAAGCGAAGAACATACAGTATATTACCAAGACGTGAAAGTCAATTGTTTGCGTTCCATTGCAACATCAGCGCAAAGCTACGCTTCCGCCTTTTTGGACTGAAAGCGACTACTGGATGCCAGTAAAACGTCCGCCTAAAAAGTGTTGTAGAAAAGTAAAACAAAATTATTTCTATTCTATTGTCATATTCTAACGAAATGGCCTGTGTTGAACAATAAAATAATATAATTATAATAAGCGCTTTCAGTCCAACATAGCGGCAGCAGCTGTTGTAAAACAAAAAACACCGGAGTTTCGTCTCTTTGCTTCTACAGCCTACTCTTTTCTCAAAGCACCAATGTTTAAGAAGAAGTGGGTAGAATTGGAGCAAATATGATTAAAAAAAAGTTATTTTTTAGTTATTTTTTTATAACGGTCACTATATCCTCCAGTAGTGCATGAGACAGGTAATCTGAAAAAAAACATGTGCCTCTGTGTCCTCCGGTGCTCCTAAAGGCATCCGCAAGATTTCACAGACCGGAGGAAAACAACCAATCAGAGCCGAGCTGGAGCCTTGCCGTCTCTGAGCAGCTGTCAGTCACTCGCGAACTCAGATCAAACGGTCAAACTAGGCAGCGCTGATCTCGCATAACAAATTTGATCAGCGCTGCCTAGTTTAGGGTGACCAGGTGTCCAACTTTAAGAGGGACTTACAGGGCATTTTTACTCCTCGTCCCACGCCCCACATATTGAGATGATGTCCCACATTTTCATCAGCTCTAGTTTTCAAAAGTCAAACCGCTGCAGGACAGGTTTTTTTTTTTTTTTTTTTAAATCTGGCTTTTATCAAATGGATGTGAAGAAAACAGGGATGGCTGTCATCACGAGGCTGTGTATGCTGTCAAACTGCGCACATGTGGGTCAAGTGCAGGTTAACATTTCACCGTCTTTGCTACGCTACGCCCAACGGAGAAAATGACGAGTCACGGCAAAGTCACTACGCAGATTTAGGCGGAATATGAGAGAAACTACCACAAAGAAAAGGAAGAGCAGCTACAACAAAGACTGGGAAACTACTACTCTAATTCTTAGAGTTTTTTTGTGAAATTTGCCAGTTATTTTTCAATTTCACACGGGGGGAATACGACATGAAGCGACACAGTTCGTGTGAGTCGCACAAGAAACGTGCAGATCAAAAAGAGACATGCCGATCTATGGATGCATTCGGGCAAAGCATAGAGATGTTATAAGATAAGGGCAGAATAGTTTGTTATATAAGTTAGATAGACATTATATTCAAATTGTAGACTACCTCTCAGCCTTGGTAACGTGTCCAACATTGTCCCACACAAACATACTCTTTGTCCCACATTTGGTTTGTTGGGATCTGGTCACCCTAGCCTAGTTTGACCGTTTGATCGGAGTTTGTGAGTGATTGACAGCTTCCTCCGCTGAATGAACAGCCAATAGGAACGCTCTCTCTCTCTGAAATGACCTGTGATAGGCCAAAGTCTCCCGTTACGGTCTAGATTTTCTAAAGCCTGAAAACAGAACCACGAGGAGGTGCAGAAGTCTAGTTTTCTCTCAGAACACTTGAATTACAATATCCTGAAAGGTTGTTATGGAATATTTGCCCAATGATGCTAAAAATATTCTGCCTACTGCAGCTTTAATCTCATTGTGTCCATACTAATGCATGGTATAATGCAGCTGAAAAAGCAGCCATTCATCCTCAGCAAACCTCCCACGGGGCAAAAAAAATAAAAATTCACAATAACGAAGCGTAACTGAGGAGAATCAACAAATGAGACAAAGGAAGCAAGCCAAAGTCAGATAAGAATTTCTTATTATTCCAATAAAAAATACATTCATACAGAAATATAACAATTTTGCAAAACAATTTCAAATAAAAATTTCATAAAGCATAAACATAACAATTTTACAAAAGTTTTTTTTTCTTTTTGTACAAAGATTCAGTTGAGAACAAAGAGCTGTGTGTGTGTGTGTGTGTGTGTGTGTGTGTGTGTGTGTGACAGAAGAAGTTGGGGGTAGTGGGATGAAGGCGATGATAAAAAGATGCGAGCAAACATTGGGGCTTAATCAAGGCTCAATTACCTCTAGAGCAGTATCGGCTGCCGCTTTCACAGAATGGATGTTCCTTTCCTCTCCTTTGCCCCACAAAAGGCACTGCCAGCACTCCCCCCCCAATCTATCGCAGCAAGCAGTTTCAAGTTTGTACTCATCCCGTGTCTTTCACCCGCTGATCTGAAATCCATAAGTCGTAGCGCGCCGCGGCGCAACGTGCTGCAACATCGGATTCCTTACGGCGAGGTCGCTGATCTGGAGTGGGTGGCATGGATCATGGTCGAGTCCCCCCCTCCAACTCCGATACAAATCAAACACAGATCCACCTTTAAAAAAGGGAGATGCTGTCACGGGCTTGGTCAAACTTCCACGTGCAACGCTTGATCTTTATCTCCTGCCCCCCCCCGCTCCCCTCCTGTGGTTTTCATAACACTGTTGCAGCTTGGCTAAAACAACGCTCCCCCAGACAGGTCAATAACCAACCTACACAGTCAGCAGTCTGTGACAGATTCCATGCCAACAAAGCCTTTAGCAATTCATTACTGAGAGGCAGTACAAGGCGAGGCCTGTCCGACTGCAGCCTGTTAATTACAATAAATCTTTAGCTGTTTCTTCGGTCCCACTTGCCGGGGACGGAGGGACAGGAGGGACAGGAGGGGGGGGGGACGATGGCGTTGGGGATGGATGCAGCGAAAACGAGCAGCGCTGTATGAACTATACCTAAAAACCCATTTTTCTTTACCTAGTTTTGTTTGTTTTGTACCTTAGAGCTGTGTGTGATGGACTCGAATACATACTACACAGTAGTTAACGTCTTTAATAAATGAATTTAAGTGCTCTAAAACATACAGCATTTGTCTTATTTACATGTTCGGATCTGACTCTGAAGACGACTGCGAAAAAAAGGTGCTTTTCTGAACATTTTAAACAAACAAATTAACCGACAGAATAGATGCGGACTTGTCATTCGACACAAACGCGTGTAATTGAGCCTTGATCGAGCTTCGTCAAATCACCCATACGACAAACGCGACTTCCCCCCTGGGAGCAAAACCACCGCTACCGCCGGGGGGCCGAGCCGCTTGCATAAGGCACCATTAAGGTCAACAGTGCATTATTAGATAGAAAAAAGAAAGTACAAAAAATCAAAAAAATGTACTCCTCAAGGCATAGGATGAATGAGTAAAGCAGTGGTGAGATCTCCAGCCGGATGAGAGAAAAACCCAGAATGAAACGGATGAAAAATAAAAAATAAGGGAAATCATCAAGGCTTTATGTACAATATTGTAACATTTAACCCCCTCTCCGCACTTTAGCTGCACTTTTATTGAAACTATCTGCAGTCCTGATTACAGTGGAAACGTGAAATGAACAAACCCTAGAACCATGCAACACCTGTCTATGATACTGAAGTTATAGTATAGTTGTGTTATACCTCTAAAGCACACAGCTTATACAATTGGACTACAAATGAGCTTTGTAGCTTGTAATAAAAAAATAATAAACCAGGCTACATAACACATTGCACATTTAGTAGCTGCACCAAAAAACACCAAAAAAAGCTCCTGTCATACAGTGACCAGGGGGGAGGGGGGGGGGGGAGTTTTTGGTCCCTGGGGTCACTGACCAAAGTCAAACCCAAGGCCTCAAAAGCTTCGAGAACCCCCCCCCGCCCCCCCCCCAAGTCTGGGTGCCAAACAGACAGGCAGGAACCTCCATCCTGCCCCGTCCTCACGCTGCCACCGGGGAAACACAAATGGAATGCTTCCCCCCAGAAACCCATTCAGTCCACAGCAACGTTGGTACCAGCCCCGCACCATCCATCAATCCGTCTCTTCTCCCCCAAACAAAACCCTTCTTCTCTTCTTCCCAGGGGGCTGGTGAGCCAACCTCAGACATTCACAGTGCACACATGCTTACCTCAGACAGTTTTGTAAAGTACCAGTGTATCTGCTGTCCGGGAGATGTACCCCCCCCCCCCGCCCCCCAAAACATCATGCACCATACATACACATCATTCACTCTTTTTGTTTCTTTTTTTTTTTTTGTCTTTTTCGTGTGTGTGTGTTGTAAGTCCTTCTCAAAAATCAAAAAGATCTTCTTCTCTCCCCCCCCCCCCCCCACCCCCACATCCATGATTTTGTCCTTTTTGTTGCAACAGACAACCTTCAGAGCGCCTTTCTCCAAAGAGAGGTCCCGGAGGCACTGGGTTTCAGTATGGTGCAAAACGGCATGCTTTGGCTGGAACACACTCCCGCCACTCTGCTCTGGGACAGTTCAACCGAGAGACTGGTCGGGAGACGGCGTTTTGTTTTTTTTTCCTTCTCACTCTCTCTCTCTCTTTCTCTCTCTCTTTTAAAAACTTTCCCCCTTCGCTGCGTTGCTTGGTTGGAGCTTCGCCCTGCTCTAGACGTGCCTCTTCATGTGAAGAGCCAGATGGTCGGACCTGGAGAAACATCTGGGGACGGAAGGGGAGAGGGGAGAAAGAAGTTAATAACTATGCAAAGAAGATAGGGCTGGCTTAAGGCATAGGCAAAATATAGGCGGTCGCCTAGTGCGCCACCTTCTGGGGGGGGTCACTGGTCAATATATATATATATATATATATATATATATATATTTCTGCATGAGGTAACAAATGAACAAATAAATCTTAAATGAAACTGACACTTTTAAGCCAACAATATTAGGGAACAGTTGTTTATTTATATTATAATTAGGGCCGTCAAAGTTAACGCGATAACGCGTTAATGCTAATTCTTTTTAACGCCACTAATTCCTTTAACGCATTGATGCAATCAATATTTCTGAGGTTGTAGCTGGCTCAGTTTTAAAGCTAGAGTGAAGATACTAGTATCATATGAATCTAGCAAACCTAAGGAATCCATTGGTACCAGCCACGTCATGCTAGCATGTCGCAAAGGAGGTTAAATAACGCTCCAAACGTGCTAAATTTTGGCAAGGAAAAACTGACATGGCCATTTTCAAAAGGGGTCCCTTGACCCCTGACCTCAAGATATGTGAATGAAAATGGGTTCTGTGGGTACCCACGAGTCTCCCCTTTACAGACATGCCCACTTTATGATAATCACGTGCAGTTTGGGGGCAAGTCATGGTCAAGTCTGTTTGGCTTGAGTTTGCCATGTTATGATTTGAGCATATTTTTTTTTAATGGCAAACGCAGTACCTGTGAGGGTTTCTGGACAATATTTGTCATTGTTTTGTGTTGTTAATTGATTTCCAATAATAAATATAAACATACATTTGCATAAAGCAAGCATATTTGCCAACTCCCATGTTGATAAGAGTATTAAATACTTGACAAATCTCCCTTTAATGTACATTTAGAACCTTAAAAGGGCACTAAAATGGCTAGAGCCGGCCCTGAAAGACAGACTGCTGGTGAATCAGACATGTTTTGTGGAATGAATGAGTTTGTTGGAAGCTTTGTGCTACAGTGATTTTAATTTTAATGCTAGTGATTTGATCAACAGATCACATGTGTTGTAATAATGGAACCATGAAGTTCCTACTGAGAGGACGCTGATTAACCCCAGAATGACCTCCTATACTGGATTTTTGAGGCCGATACTGACATCTAGCTCGAATTTTAGCAACCAGAATAAAATCCAGTGTGTTTCATCTTTAAAGACTTGCATCATTATCAGGATGACGCAAGAAAAGTAGATCCCATCAACACGTCACGAGCGCAGCTCCGTGTGAAAGGGGACGATCAAGCGGCGTGGCTTACCTGTCACAGTGACTGCATTTAAATGGCTTTGCCCCGGTGTGCTTCCTGAAGTGTCTGGTCAGCTCGTCGCTTCGTGCAAAACGCCACTCGCAGCCCTCCCATGAACACCTGTAAGGTTTCTCACCTGCGGAGCAAAAACAAAAGGAGGCGATTAGTAATTAAACTCAAAAAAAACAAAAAAAACACAGGAATGTTCTACTGCATGGCTCTGCATTGCTGTTGTTAGTCAAATGCGTTCAGATCAATCAGCACCGGGGGGGGGGGGGGGCCAGGTCGAATGACATAAGAGCTGATACTCGAGGCCCAGATTCCACTGAACCTGTTGGATCACTAGCTGTTTTTTTTTTTATGCAACATGCTCAGAGCGATGCCGAATATGTGAAATATATAAAAAAATGGAGAAAAAAAAGCCACACGTGCAATTTCACGCCGCTAATCAAAAAACGAGAAGCGCTCAAATAAAATGACCATTCAGAGCCAACTCTGCGCCCCCTGGCTCCCCGCCCATTCACCCCTTTCCCATGGTGAAACTCAATCTGTTTTCAAGTCCTTTTATCTCCCATGTGCAACCCCTCCCCCCCCCTGCTCCCTCCCTCCCTGTCTCTCTCTCACTCACTCGCTCGCTCACTCACTGGCTCAGTCAGTCACATTCCAGATAGATTAGGTCACAGTTTAGGTATCCAGCCATGCAGAGCTAACACTCGCAGCGCTCCAGCTGAGGACAGCGTGCAATGTGGACCTTTAATTACGTTACACGATGGATGGACGACGCCATTAAGGCGGAAGACTGAATTAAAAGCACTTCCGCCATTCACTCAATAAAAATGTTTCTCAACTATGACAGAGTTGCCTGAGAACATCACCCTCGTGTCATGATATAGGCAGGTGTGAGAGGTGCTCACCTGTATGAGTGCGCTGGTGTGCTTTTAGGTGGGAACTCTTCGTGTAAACCTTGCGACACCCGTTGAACTGACACCTGTGTACCCGCCTCCTGCCGTCCGGCGACCCGTCCCCGCCCGTGAGTCCCGTCTTGTCCGTGCCCTTCGCCGCCCCGCCGCTCCTGATTTTGACCGGCGAGTGCAGCTCGGCGTGCGCGGCCACCCAGCCGTTGGTCGCGCCGCCGGCCTCCGAGCTGGCCTCCGGGGAGGACGGCGGAGTGCTTATGACGGAGGGGCTAAAAGGTCCAGAGCCAACCAGGACGGAGCCCAGGGGGTTGGAGGTAAAGCTGTGCGTGGGCGAGAGCTCCTCGGAACTGTCCGAAGCTTCGCTGCTGGCGTCGGAATTCACACTGTTGGTGTCCAAGATTTGGCTGTCCTGATTGTCCTCGTCGTGGGCCGGGGGCAGCGTGGGGTCGGACTTGGCCTTGTCCCCGCAGGCCAGCATCAACTTGCTCCAGAGGTCCTCCTGGCTGTCGAACTTGAGGTCGGCCGTGGAGACGTAGGGCTCGCTCTGTAGGTAGCGCTCCAGCTCCAGGCATGTCTGGGTCCCAACGAGAAGAGAGTCAGTATAAATAACATGAATTACGACAGCAGGCCCTGAAGAGAGGAGGGTTCATTCACACAGAAAAAATGCTTCTGCGTGGGGAAATCCTTTTAAATCATGCAATGTGTGCATACCCCGAAATGGCTCGTGTGGTGTAATATTTGTATAAGTGCTCAAAGCAGGAAGCATTAACCAGGAAATTGTAGCCATTACAGCACTTTTAGTTGCAACATAGTTGTATCGATCACATTTAAACATTTACAGCTGTGACGAATGGATCGACTGAAGGAAAATTAGTCGTTTTACGAGCAAAAATGCCCAATCTTAGCTGGTTCCTGCTTCTCAAATACAAGGATCTGCTGCTTGTTTGCATCATATACGACGGTGAAGGAAATATTTTTCGTGCATCGTCTTGGGCTTAAATGATTAATCGAGAAAATAATCAGCAGATTAATTGATAAAAGTTTAAAAAAAACAAAGAACATCTGCATTGGTCCCTCATCACAAACATCTCAACATGCACCAGCAACCACAGCACCATGTGATTTGCTTGATCTCTCACCCCCCTGAACTCTCCTGCACCTGAACGCAGCACAACGCTAAAACGTGCATTGTCATTACACCACTCCAATGACTCACTGAACAAATCTAGAGTCCTTTTAAGGAAGCCGCTCTACTCCCCCACCACCTCCCCTCCACCACCACCACCACCGTGAGCCATTCAGCTGCTTTTCCTCATGCAAACCTCTGACATGCAATCACATCCTTCCTCAGTCGTCAACCGCTCGAGAACCACTAAAAAGAATCAGGAACAGAAAGATACGTCGCTTCCAACAACAGACTTCAGAGGGGCCATTTAAGTTGAAAAGCCAGGGGCCATTCATTAGGACGTGCTCAGAGACAGCAGGTTCGACGAGGCACATGGAGAATCAAATATTTCCTCCAGGCTTCTGCAGCCTTACACACAATAATAATATTTTCCAGCTGTGCTTGGTGCCTGCCTACTCATGCAAAGCAGGAATTGGGCATGGCTGACATTTGATAGTGTGTCATGTTTGTGGAGCCCATTCAATTCCAAGGAGGGTGAAATGGATGTTTTTAAAGGAGTTGAAAAAGATGAGGATGTTTAAATAGTTATGGGGGCTGAAATCACATTTAAAGTTCATAATGTAGAGTGACAAAACTGATAAAAAAGGGAAAAAAAACAAACATTTCCTCTTGATCTATACAGAGCTGATCCTGAGCCAACATCTCGATTTTGAATGAACTGCTGACTGATTTGAAAATTCTACTTCCTCCTCTAACAGCGTCAGGACTGAAACCAGTTCTCAATGCCCTGAAAGCACACGCTGAAAAAAAAAAAAAAAAGTCAAAATATACAGCAGGGCAGTAAACGCACCACCAGCACGCTGCTATGTCCCCCATTCATGTTGGCGCAGCACAGCCTCGCGACTCCAGCTGTCAGACTGACACACTTCAGCCCTGCCAGAGAAACTTCATAACGAAACTGACCATGTAACAACAGCACGTCGGGTACCGTCTAAACACCGGGGGGGGGGGGGGGGCTACCTGTGTTTACAACCGTTATATTGTTTTGTTTTTTTTAAACTTTACACACCTTGGTGCGAGCGAACGTCTCAGTTCCGCTTTTGCCACAAACAGTTCAAAAAAAAAAAAAAAAAAAAAAGAGTTATATTCACCTGCTGCCAGTACTCCTCCAGCGACGGTAAAGCGGAGAAATAGCCCGTGTCGTGAACTATTTGAAGTTCTTGAAAGATGCTGCACATGGGTAGAACATCCATTTTTCCCACAGCTTTTCTTTTAAAAGCCTAGTTAAGCTGCAGTTAAATGCGTTTTGTCAGGTAAGAAAAACAGCCAGTAAGGAGCGGGTCCTCCTGCGATACAAGCGAAGAAAAAGAAGCGCTTGTTTCTCAGCAGCCGAGCGTCCGTCCGTCAGTCCCCCCCTTCTTCTTCTCTCTTCGTCTCCTCTCGCGTTGCGTTCAAGGTGTTTGCAAACACTGCACCGGACTGGATGGGGAACAACTGCGCTCTGCAAACTTCCCCTATTCAAACCTCCACGCCCCCCCCACCTCCCCTCTTCCATCGCGGCAGGATTACGCCTGCAGGGGCTGTCGGCCAATCGGCGACGAGCAGCGTAAGGGCTCGCAAATGATATCACGGCCAGCCAATCGCGGCAGGCCTCTGACTTAATTTGGTTCCTTCTCCGTTTTTAATTGGCTCGTTTGACTCCCAGCGTCTCGCCGCCGATTGGCTGGTTATTTATAGGCATGTATATAAGCGGGTGATGCGCTCTCTCTCTCTCACACACACTCTGTGTTTCTGTCCGCGACGTGTTTCGCCACAGACAGCGCATGTGAGCCGAAACAGTTTTTATTCCTCTTCAGTGGAAAACAGCTCAGACTCTCTCTCTATGTGTGTGTGTGTTGTCACAAGTAGCACTTGCAACACTGCTGTTTAAGGAGATGAGTTCACCAGGGCTGTAACTGTGGCAGGAGTGCATGTGTTGACATCAGCCACTGAGAGTGAATACACGTCTTGGGACACAGTGACTAATGGATGGCAGGACATCATTGTGTTATCGGCGCACGTATGAGTTTAGAGGAAACATGTGTCCTCACTTCCCCTCTTTATAGACTTCTGCTTTGAGGCACTGAAAAGTACACTCAGAGGTTCCACAAGTGCAGCATGTTTAAAAAAGCTTTTATCATCTCATTTGCACTTGAAAGAGTGCAGCAGAATTAATATTCAAAGTAGTTCCCTGAAGTTAAAGAATTTGTTTTACCCCAGTTTAGTTATTATGATACACATGGAAGAAACTCAAGTTATTTCCAAAAACAGTTTAAACCAGAATAACCGTTTAGCAACAATTTCACCCAACTTGTTAGGACAGTGGTTTCCAAACTTTTGTCAAAAATGCAAAGTGTACTCATGACCCCATATTAGTGTCGACACGAGCTACTTCAGAATCAGGTTTATTTTGCCAAGTATATACATACAAGGAATTTGACTCCGGTTTAATGCAGCTCTCTCAATGTACTTACACGGAATAGAAAGAACAACCAGGAACAACAATAAAATAAGAATATAAAATGTCTGTATACCCTACAAGTCAAGTGTTATATGTTTTTTCCTTCTCGAAGTGATTCACATGAGGGCTTTTTAGAGGGTTTCTATACTTAGAGCACCAGATCACACATTTCTGATTATTTACACTGCAGTTTTTCTGCATTCCTACAATATTTATATGTATTTTTTTTGCTTCAACATAAAAAAATGACATGGCATGTAATCATTTAGTCAATCAGTTCCATTACGTCTACTTCTTCTCAAGGCTGCACCCTAATGACATACCGTTCTGTGTTATTTAAGTGTGTAAACACACCATATACTCCATCATCTCTGATATTCAGATTCTAAATTTCTCATTCTATAACTTATTCTATCCATTCCCCCAAATCTAGTTAATGTTAATTATGTAGAATGGGTTTTAAAGAACCAGTGCGTAACAATTAGGGGGATCTATTGGCAGGAATTGAATATCCTATTAATAAGAATGTTTCCTTAAGTGTATTATCGCCTGAAGATAAGAGTTGCTGTGTTTTCGTTGGCTTAGAATGAGCCGTTTATATCTACATACGGAGTGGGTCCTCTTCAAGGAGTCCGCCATGTTTCTACAGTAGCCGAGAACGGACAAACCAAACTCTGTTAACTTTTTCTGCTTGGGCCGGAGTCGATAACATTACTCGCTCCCGTCGCCGCCGCTCTCTCTCTCTTGCTTCAACACTCACTTCCCACGCACACACACTCTACGCACTGGCTCTGCTCCAAATGGTTCTAGATAGGGCCATTTGCCTTTTCACGTCGGCCACCGTCGCTCTCCAACACGCTTGGCACACGGGAGAGGCTTCAGTTGGTCGCGATCTCCTCACCTTATCGCTAGATACCACCAGTTCCTTGTTAAGTTAAGTTTAGGTGGTGTTCTACTTAAAATACATGCGTTATACAGAATTCATTTTTATTTTCATGGCTGATTGCCAGTAGGTTTTTAGTAGAAAAAAGTTGGGAAAAAAAAAATGTTTTGCATTCTTTTTCACCACAGCTTCACAGTTCGTCTGACTTAACCAATACGCTACATTTAGTTTGTATTTTTAGAGGCCGAAGAAGTGAAAGTATCCACTATTTCACAACAACAACAAAAATAGAGAAGAGTAAAAAATAAACGGGTTTTTGTAGAGCCCAGAAGTCTGGAACCACTGCATTAGGAAATGATCTCATCATACATAAACATAGTGAACATTTGTGTTCAGAGTTGTTAAACTTGGAATTTGAGTCTTTGACATTCATCAAAGTAAACAGAAACACTACAGCTAAATTATAGCTTCCATACTCCCACTATTGTCTGGCGATACCCGGCTGTATTCCCTCATGAATGACTCCTCATTCCAGTAACATTCCACCGCATATTTGGCATCGGCGTTACGTCATCCCGACTTATTCTTATCACTTCCTCTTTGCAGGAGAAGCGCTCGCGTGCCACGGAGGCATCTCTTCCTGCGAGCTATTCCATAAGTTCACAGCATTAAAGTCACACCACAACCTGGCACGCCATCGCCCGACGATGAGATAAACAACATTTCCACACAGGAGCCACATTGTCTTCCGAGTGGCTGCTGCCGGCCCCCCGAGTAGACAACTGAGTGTCCTTTGTGCCGCTCTCGGCCGCGAGGCCATATTTGTCACCCATAGCATCTGATTTAGTCATATGGCGATGGGATGCCTTGTGAAGCCCGGAGCTGGCCTCAGTAGCCCTGCGAAGGAATTCCGCTCTGCTTTTATGTTACTAATGGGGCTATTCATTATGTCCCTCTAGGACTGAGTGGACACTTTGCTTTGAAGAGTAAAAACTCACCGTGTCCATTTCCAGGAGCTGGTAAAACTGCCTTTGTCACCACACGTAACGTAACAGAACGCACGGCTTATTATTGCACAATACCACTCATTATTCATGCATTTCCAAAGTTGCCATGGCTTACACTGTCTGCGTTTGATGAATAACAGAGTACACCGTGGGGTCCCGTTGGAGCATTAGCGGGCGGCTCGGCAGTAATCACTTCCTTCAGAAGGCCTCTTAGATGAAGCATTTAGAGAATGCGCGGGGTCCTGCATGGCAGCTTTTTATCTGGGAAGGCCAGGTCCACAGCTTCATCATCGTTATGTAATCCCAGCCCGGCCAGTAGCCACAGGAAAGAGCAATTCCGCCATGACCCGTTTTAATGCATCACTGTCAACTCAATTACTGAGTTGTTCTAAGGTTTTTTTTTTCTGGACAACCTGGGTAGCACTTTCCATAATGCGTGTAGGGAATAGTCTATGGCTGCTCCTAAGTGTTACGTTCATCATCCTCTATGGATGTTACGCAGGAGCTAAAGCTCAAATGATTAGCCGACTTATCGATTGTCAGAAAATTAAAAGCCAATTTTTTTGATAATCAATTTGACAGGTTTTGATTTGTCTTAGATGAGAGTAAAGTGAATATCTTTGGGTTTTGGACTGTTGGTTGGACATGACCAGCAATCTGTTGACATCACCTTGGAAACCATGAACTTTTTTCACTCTTTTCTGACGCTTTATAGACTAAAGACTTATCAATTAAATGAGAACATATTCACTCACTTTAAATACACTATGACTCTAGATGAGATTAATATACATTTTATATTCTGTAGTCTTGCTTTAAGAGAAGGCCTTAACATTTCAGGACTATGATTGGACAGAAGGGAGCCAACTGGACACAAAAGTTCAGTTGGAGTCTTAAAGGGGAACTCCAGCAAGTGTTTCACTTCCATAACATTGGAGCTCTTGTGAGATGCAGCTTTTTTTTTTTTTTCTTTCTGAAAACACCGGATCCTACATTTCCCATTATGCAACTCTCATAATGGAGTGCTTCCTAAATGCCCATTTCATTCAAACTCCACACATAATGACAGGGTTATGTTTTCAATAGGGCTGTTAAAGTTAACGCGATAATAAAGCCTTAACGCAACTTGCGATTTTTAGGTTGTAGCTGGCTCAGCTTTAAAGCTAGAGTGAAGATACTGGTATCATGTGAAACTAGCGAAACTTGCCTCTTTTTAAATTTTGGCAAGGAAAAACTGGCATGGCCATTTTCAAAGGGGTCCCTTGACCTCTGACCTCAAGATATGTGAATGAAAATGGGTTCTATGGGTACCCATGAGTCTCCCCCTTTACAGACATGCTCACTTTATGATAATCACATGCAGTTTGGAGCATGTCATAGTCAAGTCAGCACACTGTCAGCTGTTGTTGCCTGTTGGGCTCGAGTTTGTCATGTTATGATTTGAGCATATTTTTTATGCTCAATGCAGTACCTGTGAGGGTTTCTGGACAGTATTTGTCATTGTTTTGTGTTGTTGACTGATTTCAAATAATAAATATATACATACATTTGCATAAAGCAAGCATATTAGCCCACTCCCATGTTGATAAGAGTATTAAATACTTGACAAATCTCCCTTTAAGGTACATTTTGAACAGATAACGTTGATTAATATGCGATTAATCACAATTAACTATGGACAAACCTGCGATTAATTACAATTAAATATTTTAATCGATTGACAGCCCTAGTTTTCAAACTTTGGAAAGCTCTTCTAGAGCCAAAGAAGACATTATACCAGTGTGTCCACAGGTGCCTTGTGAGGAGAAAACTGAACTTCATGTTAAAGTGTGTAAACTTTTGATCATATATACACACAGAAAATGTGAAAAATAGGAATATCTTACTTACAAAGTTAGGGCAAAATTGTAACGGTACATAATAGTACCAACGGTACATAAGAGAGCACACAACATGTTGATTTATTTTATTTGTTATGTCATAGAAATGAAGCAGAGAAAAATGTATGGCCCAACAATGTATAAGCAGACATGACGGACTGAGAACTAAACGTCCCCTCATTATTTCCCTGCTTGCTATCAGAGGGCCAGTTAGTAATGAGGCACAGCACTATTGATAGAGATGCATTGCTCTCCGCGGGTGCCGCTGAAAATTTGTCCAAGCTTAAATAAAATGAGAATAAAAATAATTGATTGGAAATCAATGCACATACATCATTCACTCTTTTGTTAAAAGGAGAAATGGAAGGGAAGAGCGAGGGGGGGGGGGAGAGCTCCTGGAAAATCAATATTCATTCCAATCATAAATCAGAATTGAGTCAGCGCTTGCGGGGAGGGGAGATAATCATTGGCCTGGTTTTGGATTACATACTCCACAGGGCTGGGGCTTGTCCAGCCTGCAAATGTGTTTAGCTTTGTTACAATCCCCCCCCCACCCCACCCCGCTCGCTACGTTTCTTGTTCCACACACACACAAACAGTAACGGTGAGATCCTCTCATTGAAATGCATTGATGGTTTAGTGCGACGTTGGCCTTATGTGCCGCTGTCAGGCCACGTCTGGGGACAGATCAACATGTGTGTACAATGGGTCGCGTGGTGTCAGCTCCATCAGGCCGTCAATGAGGAGCCTCTGCCTCCCAGCAGCTCTTGACCTTGAGGATGAAGAGTGGGCCCCGCGAGTGTGTGTGTGGATGTGTGTGTCTGAGTGGACGTGCATGGGACGCAGCAATCAGTCAGGATGCTCTTGTGATGTTTGGTGATGGAGGTTTGCGAATTGGTTTGTGCGCCTGCATTCAGAACAGACCGATATATCAGTTTGCGGATATATTGGGATGGAAATCAATATTGTCCACCACTGATATGATGGAGGTTCTTCACTGATTACCGCCCCACACACACACACACACACACACAGACACAAACACACACACACACACACACACACACACAAACACACACACACACACACAGAAAACCTGCAATAAAATGCACCTTCTTTGGTCTTCAGCTATTAAGCCTTAAAGGATGTCATTATTAGTTTGTTTATTAATAGGGGGACAATACATGCTAATCCCATATTCAACACTGACCTTTTGAATCCATCAATTTAATTATGCTGAGGTTAGCTCAACATAATTAAAAACAGACCAGCACAATACTTAAAGCCAGTATTGACTATACAACCTTTTCTTCCAGCGCCACCACGAGGCTGACATTTGTGATTTGAAGTCAAATGTCTCAACAACTATTTGCTGGATTGGCATGAAATTTGGTTCAGACGCTCAAGCTCCCCCCCCAAATTTCCATTAACATGCTTAAACACCAGGAAGCCAGCAAGTCATCATGATACATAACGATTAGACCAAACTAAAAGCCTCAGTTTCATATGATTTTAACAACCCACTCTCATGGGAAGACGTGTAAACAGCACGACATTACGAGGACATTCCGCGTGTCATGAGAACTCATTTGTACGCCTCTTTTCGCGCGTCATTTTAACATCATTTGACAAAACTACGGTAACTGTTGCAGTTAGGTTTAGGCAACAAAACCACTTAGGTTTAGAAAAAACGTCATGCTTGGAATTAAAATAAGTATGTTAACTAAGTAAAATACATACGGAAACAACGTCACAGAAGTATGGAAAACACGTCATCAACTTAACTTCAAAATAACTCAACACTTTAGGACATCGGTCTCAAACACCGGCCTGAAAGTCCTGTTTGTTGGACCCATCTGCCTCCCCTCCTGCCCACCATAAGCAGTTTCTCTCACTTTTTATTCTACGTCACTAGCTCTAGGCATAGCATATATAAGCGAACGTGTTTATATTGGCTTTAAATTAAAAAAAATGCAATGAAACAATTATAACATCTAAACAAATTAGACTGAAATTACCATGGAAACACTCCTTGTTCTGCCTTGATAACTGTTAAACATTCTAACAAAATGCATAAATTGGCAATGTCTGTCCAACGGAAGCATTCAAATGGCACTGTAATGCACTGTAAGAGTATGTAACCATGTGTACGTACGGTGGTGGTGTTTTGACAACAGCAAATTACCAGTGACCATGCAGGCTGTGTCATATGGCCTTGAGGTTATCACTCAAGTGAACAGCAACAGAGTCAGTTTCTCTTATCTACGGAGACACTCTCGTTGCCCTGGGGAGTCTCTCTCCGTTCAAATGAAACAAATAGTAATTTCTGGAAAAACAAACAGTGGAGGGAGCTCATGAACCCCCCACCCTCCCCCCCCTCCAAACTGAGCCTCATTCACTCCTTCAGAAAATACGGAAACACATTGTGCCAGCGAAAAGATTCCAAGGGGCGCTTTGTTTGAGCATTGCAGTCACGCAGGGGAGAGATTTCAGTGGCAGATCTTAAAAGTGCTGGAAAATCTGCAGGACAGTTCAATGGTCATTGTTTCACACAGGGTGGTGCATTCAGGGGGCTGAAAGTTGTTTTTCCCTCCAGTGATGCCAGCGCCGCACTAAAGGGCTACTACCATTATACAGGGTGCAGGAATGTTAAGTATTTTTATTATTTTCTGCCAACCTCTGTGGGAACCTGCTCTCTCTGGGTGTTTCGGGGGTGGTATTTATCCAGGCCACGGTGTAAACACGGACCCAACCCACTGATTAGGGAGCTGGGATGTATTCATTGTACACTTTCGGGTGTGGGAGAGAAAGAGGAGGGGAGGGGAGGGGGGAGGGGGTTACGATCAGGTTACCATGACCATGAACGCGCTGAGGTGAATGTGGTGTCCTCAGACTCTTTTACAGGATCACATATCACCCAGTTTTGGAGAGCATGCGGAGAAATTCCTCGTGCATGAATAACAGCAACACTGACTCATAGTTGCAGAGAACATATGAGCTGGTTGTCATTCCTGTCACAGGGAAGTGATTGTCATCTTACTTGGCATGACTTTTAGAATGAAAAATGTGGTTAAATTATATTTTTGTGTGCAGATTCTGGTGCTTAAAATCCAAACTTTTCCCCCAATTTCAGGCTAAACGATAGCCACACTGATGGATTCAATCCATCACCTCTGGTTGAATTGATCTGCTGATACAAACATTCTTTTAAGAGTAAAACTTTTTTATTGTGCCTGGTTCCAATCTGACTCCAAATCAGTGTTTTACAATGTAATGCCTATGCTATTTGAGCTCACGTCTCTCTCTCTCTGAGCCAGTGACCTGGGAGGCAGGCCTCTGCCCAGGGGGGTCTTTGTCCTCACACAACTGTGAACAATGGGACTCCACTGCTTGCTTATCATGCTTATCCAAACTCCGATCTGTCGCTTATTGCCGCAGATCTGGGTCACAGATCCGTATCGGACGAAGTCATCCGACTCCTCTGCTGCTTCACGACGGGATTGAAAAGAAACACAAAAGGAGATATGAGAAAGGAGAAGTGTATTTGTTTTCGCAGGTACACAAAGAGGACCTTTTGTTCCACATGGTTGAGTTTAATGCACATGAATGCATTGAAAGTGAGACCAAAGAGTATAGAAGCAAAGAGACGAAACTCCGGTGTTTTTTTGCCAATGGCCATTTTGGACTGAAAACGCCAATGAGAATGAATTTTTTTTAGGTGAATCAACTTCCCAGTACGAACACTTAAATAGCCCTCATTTAAATCGTCATGTCCTAAAAGTTGTAAAATGAACTAATAGCTGAAATCCAGAGTTATTTTCCTCGGCATAATAAACATGCATCAGACCCACAGGACTGCACAGCCCTGCACGCTCATACATATCCGGTTCTGCCAGCTTCCTGCTAGCTGTATGCGGCTGTAATAATGGATATATTGGCCGTAATTTATCACTTTTATTGTCTTATAATACACCCATGGGCTGTATGCTGTAAGCCTGCACCGTGGTGGATGTATTAACGTCTCTGTTCCCAAACAACCGGCTATCGGCCAGTAGCTAGTATTGCTAGTAGCATGACATAAACGGAACTTAATGTAGTTGTAGGCTATTTACTAACACGACACACAACCTCGTATACATCCATGGTCTGTGGTCTATTGGACGGCGATTTTGGACGTCCTTGACATGAAAAAGTTTGAGATTGCTCTCAAAATCTGTGTGCTGGATTTTTCTAACTTCTATTTATGTCCATCGCTCCCATAACCTCTGGGAAGCAGCCGGGCAAAAAAGTTTAATAAATAAATAAATAAGTAAGTAAATAGTTATAATAGTGTGCATATTTATAATATTTTCGTTAAACACCGGAAATTTCGGTAGAGACATTATACTGTGTATGACAATATAGATATAGAAATAATTTAGTTTTACTTTTGCACGGCACTTTTTACGTTTTACTGAGGTCCGGTAGTCGCTTTCAGTCCAATATGGCGGAGGCGTAGCTCTGCTGCTGGGCCCAGACGTTGCAATGGAACGACCGATTGACTTTCACGTCTTAGTAATAATTCATTCTTTGGTGAGACTTTGAGCAGCAGTACTATGAGTCAGCCTCTGGTCATCACATTAATATCCTGCTTCCTTGTATGAATCCACATGCAGGATAAGATTCATCAAAGCAAAGTTTATGGCACTGTAAAGAATGAACTTTGGAAAATCTGTCCTGTGAGGCGCTACTTTGTTATAATTGTGTGTTTTTTGTCAGGCAAGCTGATCAACGGCAGCTAATGCAGAGCGTGAACTTTAGGTATCTGTGCAGTATAGGAAACACATCAGCTCCACTGCACCTTCCCGCTAAGGTCGTGACTTTTAAAGGTTGACTCCAAACACGGGCTTTGTTGACTCAGCGCCTGTCTGTACATTAGGACACAGATAGTAGGCCAGGCTAACGGCCCGCTGTTGCCAAAGGAACAAATCCTGCCCACTATGACCTCACTTGCCGGCGAACGCTGTTGAACTTTGAGCGGTTATGTCATTTATTTGATCTGTGTGTCATCGGTATTTCCTTTCACAAGTTCCTCCCCTCCGTCGCCCTCCCTCTCCACACAAACTTCATGTGTTTTCTTTCCCTATCAAAAGGAAATCCTATCCCGAAACCCCTTGTGTCCCTCCATAACCCATTATACCATTGCTTTTGTTGCGCCCCATTGTGAGTTTTCTTTAGCGTAATCGCTACCATGTTAGCCCCTTTCATTTAAACCCTTTAAGCCTATTTTCCCAAGCAATTCTCAGTACACTCACTTGAGTGGACACTTTGATCTAAGGTGACCCACACAGTGCAGGTTTCAGTTCCCATTCCAGCAAACCAATATCACAGCTAACACAGGTTCAATAAATAATCATTAATGTTGCTAGAAAACAACACGTGTCCCTGTTTGTACATCATCACTCGGTTGCCGCGGCAATCCGATGATAATCATCACTGTTAGAGATTCTCTGTCTCACTTCCCTCCTCCCTCCAGCGGATACCTTTGCCCAGCTGAGAATGACTCATTCATATCTCATGACTGCTCTCCAATGAAACTTGTTGTTCCGAGCAGCAGTTCCCGGGAAACGCTCTGAGTGGTGAATTATACCATCACGCCGCCAAGGGCTCCAGGGAGTAGGACTGACATAAACAAATATACCAAGTGCAAACTGTACATACTAATGGCTTTAATTAGTCGTCACATAGACGGTGATGCAGAGTGAAGCCTGGTTTGTTTCTCACTAAACCTGCAAGTAGTAATGATTTAAGTCCTCTTTAAAAGGTAAATGTATGTAATGCATTAGCTCTAATAGTGTCAGTATTGCTGACACTAATACTGAGACTAATAATTTAACAAAGGTTAATACTGCTACAATTCAAAAAGTCAAAATGTTGAACTGAATTGCTTTAAGTAAAAGTAACAATACGACAATTTAAAAATACTCCATTACACAAGTATTATCAGGTAAATGTACTTAAAGAGTTAAGTAAATGTACTCACTATGCAGGCAAAATGGGCTCTGTCAATGTTACATTATTATTAGGGCTGTCAATTGATGAAAATATTTAATCTCAAAGATTAATCGCATTATTGTCCATAGTTAATCATGATTAACTGCAAATTAATCACACATTTATCTGTTCAAAATGTACCTTAAAGGGAGATTTGTCAAGTATTTAATACTCTGATCAATATGGGAGTGGGCAAATATGCTGCTTTATGCAAACGCACCCTCACAGGTACTGCATTTAACATAAAAAATATGCTCAAGGCATAACATGGCAAACTCAAGCCCAACAAAAAAACAACAGCTGTCAGTGTGTCACTGTGCTGACTTGACTATGACTTGCCCCAAACTGCAAGTGGGCATATCTGTAAAGGAGAGACTCGTGGGTACCCATAGAACCCATTTTCATTCACATATGTGGAGGTTAGAGGTCAAATGACCTCTTTAAATAAGGCCATGCCAGTTTCTCCTCTCCAAAATTTAGCGCAAGTTTGGAGCGTTATGCAACAAGCTAGTATGACATGATTGGTACCAATGGATTCCTTAGGTTTTTCTAGTTTCAAGTGATGACACGACCTTCCCTCTAGCTTTAAAACGGAGCCCGCTACAACTTAAAAATCGTAAGTTGCGTAACATGTAACATTTTTCAGCGTTCGGTTATACTTAGCTCCACCCTCTCGTGTGACTTCTGGTTGCGAAAAAACAAGATGGCGACGGCAAAAATGTTGAACTCGAGGCTTCAAAACGGCAGTCCACAAGCCAATGGGTGACGTCACGGGGAATATATGATTATAATGTTGTCACGGGCTGCGATAGAGCTAGTTATGCCCACATTATACTGTTGGTGGTTTCATTTACTATGTATATCTAAAGTATGCATTGCATTTTATATGCTCATTACAGGTTTTTAAAATTCCTCATTTGCAAAGTAATTATAGCTGCCAAATAAATGCAGCTGGTCTAGAGGTAGAATAAAATCAAAATACTCATACCTCAGAATTCTACTTAACTGCAGTGTTTTAGCCTACTTGTTACTTTCCGCCACTGACTATTAACAGTCAAGCAAACAAAGCACTGTGAAGCGGCCCGTGGAGCACAACATGCAGTCCCTTAAAAACCAAATAAAGCCTATTTTAATAGGCACCACCCAGGCACCTTTGCCACTGCCCTAACAAGCCCCGCGTAAGACTCAGCACACAACATGTTGACGCTAATAATGAAGAGTGTGTGAACTTGTCTCTTGCCACGAGCCCCAAGACAGTGGCATTTTGAAGCCCTGCAACGGGGACAGACACCATGAGGGCCCGCCGCGGCGGCAAGGTGACACGAAAAGACGGACAGACAAGCTGGCAGACTAGAGCAGACAGGTAAACAGACAGACAAACAGGGCCGGGGCAATGCCCCAGAGAGCAATGACACGAGCCACTGCCTCCCCTCTGCAGCACCGGCTGAGCAGGCAGGCGGGAAAGGAAGGGGAGCGGGTGGCTTTGGAATGACTGAAGAGCCGAGTGTAGACACACAGCAGCCCACTCGCCTCAAACACACAGCCTGTAATGACTGGAGACACGGCTGCCTTCCCTAGGGGAAAAAACAAGGAGGGTGGTGGTGGTGGTGGTGGTGGGGGGGGAGAGCACACAGGCGCACAACACCACCTCTTCCCCAGCAAACCCTAATGGCTGGGGCTCAATAAACAACAGCGGTGGCAACAACAACCCAAATAAGCCGTGACAGCGCGTGGGGTACCTGAGCGAGTTCCTAATTGATCATTCTCGGTTGGAGACTTCCCACTCTTCGCTCCCATTGTAAGACATGCACGCCTCTCATACAGCTACAGTTTTGCATCATGGCTATTCATAGCACAGCTGTGCTGTAGTGCTGGGATTCTTATTTTCAGCTTTAGCTGTAAACATATTCCAGAAACATTTATTCATAGAGAGTGTGCTCTTTATCTAGTTTGATATCACGACACACAGGAGCTGGCTCTTTATTTTCTGGAGCACAGCTCCCAGTTCTCAGCTAATGTCGGGGCAAACACTACATGAGAATCAAGCCCATTTTGGGCCTTTGATGGTTCTAAAGGTTATCTTTCCAGATGTTCCTGTGGTGTGAGGTATGTTAAGAGTGTTTTTTTACATCCCCCGATCAGTTCGGAAGTCCATCCTGGCCGCACCGATTTCAAATTATAAATATTAAATGTCCAGTTGTGTGTGGGGGAACCCCGAGGACAGCCGATGATGCAGTCACGTGGGAAAGAACGATCGCAAATCAAGCTGAAGGACAACCACCGCGGCTAATGCACAAGCTAATGCAAAACGCAAAGCATAAAGTATTAGTGAGATGGAGCTCAGAAATGGAGGACCAACTTGTTAATTTGTGGCAACAACACAAGTGTTTATTTAACGTGTCTCAATGACTTCATGGCCCTGTCCCACTTTCTATTTAAGGCTATGAATCACTGTATCCCTGCAAATGCCCCCATATTGCAACACGGTAATTAAGACGTTTCAATCATTCCCGTCCACCCTCCGTGTGTGTCCAGACTGGAGGGTGTCAGAAGTATTTTTACTCTACAGATACGTTCTCATTTTAATATGTGTAGCAGCACGGCTCTAGCTGTCTCAGCTGTGTGTCACGTAAACCGCAACCTGAACTGAAGTGTTTATTTACGCTTCAAGTAAATTTTTTTCGTCAATACGTGCGTAAAAACGCGAGGTTGGTGCCCAATAAAAAAAAAAAAAAGACTGAATAATATATTTATCCGCAATTTGCAATTGGCGGAGCAAAGTGTGCTGTGGATCTTTATCCAATCATAATCAACCATTGTGTGGCCTAATTCAAATTAAATCAAAGTGATCTGACATCCAGCACGCACGCCACAATTTCATAATGACCCGAAAATATTTTTTCACTACTCAACTGGTGGGCTGGGTGCATCGTCCGGTGTACCGCGACCGAGTTCTGCTTGGAAATGCCCGACCGTGAGTTTTACAGCCGGGATTTCGACGCTGTCCGGGGCTGTTGAGTTCTTGCTGTGCAGTGCGCCCTCTCTCCTTGTGGGCAGGTCGTTTACCATGCTTATGCTGTGTGACTTTTTGCCATCAGCATTCATAACCATACAACCTTTAGGATTAAATTGTTTACTAGAGCACCAAGTTCTTCATAATTTTTCTCTAAAAGTGCACCAGATTGATGCATTTAACTTTAATATGTTCAAAATTTTCTTCTGGCGGAGCATGACCTCCACAGTCTCACTAAATCCTGTGGGAAACACTGTATTACATCATCCAAAGCTCCCTCCCCCCCACTTCAAAACTAATTCTGGCCCCGCTGCACTAAAGACACGTTCGATCACGAGAGATTTTGCAAGATTTATTTGAGTCGGTGACTCTTGTTGTTCATGAATGGAGTCTGTTAGTTTGTGGTGTGCTGTTTTGGACAAATCGTTGCTCACCACACACTACAGGAACAAAACTAAATCTATCATAACATGTCGCTATGGTGTGGGGTCTCTCACATTCAAAATCTGTTGAGATTTGAAACATCTTTCAGTGTGGTCAAGCCTTAACCGAGTCAAAAGCGTGTCTGACACAAGCCCCCGGCCGGCTGACCTATTGTGAGAATTAATTAACAGCCACGGCAGATTTTAGCACAGTTATTTGGGACTTTCTGTACGTAGGTGTGATATGTGGGTCAGTGGGGAGCGACGCGGCTGGGCGTCTCACGCTATCAGCGGGCGACAGCCGCTCCGAGCAGCCTCAATATAAGCACGCTGATCCCGGCCGAGCCTGCTGACCAGCACAGTTAACATTCCCTCCCTTTACAGCCGCCTAATCCGGGAATTTAACAATGCGCCTGGCCTTCCAAACCAGGGATCAAATTCTCCCGGTTGACTCCGTATTAGCCCAGCCAGCACATGCAGCCCCGGCCCCGTGCCCACCCACAAAGCCGACAAGCACAAATTCACACACACACTGTTCATTCTGCAGCCCTGGCCACACGCAACACTGAGTAACAGAGGGATGTTAATAAGAGCTGTGAATTTCCTTCTTTCTTTTTTTCCCCTCTTAATCCGTCTTGCTCCTTCATGTGTGTTTCCAGCTAACACAAATGTAACCCAATTGAGACGGCTGCTGGGGTCTTTAACTTGCATTATGCTTTGTGACATTGACAAAAAGGTGAGGAGAGCGGGCCGTGTATGCGCCGAGGAGATGGGATCAAATCCGGGGAGAAATCTATTTCCTTGAGAAAGCAACGCAACGAGAGACGGACACATCCTGACATGCAATTAGTGTACACTGCACTTTGTGAGCGTTGCAATTAGCGAGTGTCATTTTCAAGTGTTTTTTCTTTCTTTCTGTAGTTCCAGTACGAGCTCCTATAGCGTTTCAGTCCGGGCTACCCAAGGTCAGATAGAAGAGATACCCTACGCTGGTGTCGGAACCTCTCAGCTGTATGCGGTAATTACTGGTGTCCTTGATATTTGATGTGAAATGGGGATGGTAACCTTTAGTGTTTGCCTGTTAGCCCATCCCTCCCTCTCGCCTCCTCGCTGCCACCTCCCTCCTCTCGGCTCCCGGGAGTACGGAACGGACAACAGGAGGCTCACTTTGGAAGGAAATGTGAAGTGTGTTTGAGTGCCAGCTGGTGCCCTGGGACATGGTTAAACATCTACTGGCCAAATGGTGCCTTGTCATTGCCGTGAAGCGGGACGACACTTTTGATGGGACCTGCTGTCCAGGGGAGGACGAGGAAAAGGGGCGAAGGGCGCAAGGACGCACGCTTTAGTCCTATTTATAGCTCTGTACATCAGCTGGAGCTGTGATGTTGTGCACAGGTATATTCAAACATTGATGGTAATTATTATACATTAGATCACATAGAGGGCATGGAGGGCTGTTGAAAATGACTATGATTAGGGTCTAAAGTTCCCCCTCCAGACATGTTTTAATACTCTTCTTTGAGTAATACTTAATTAATAGTAATTTGTCTGACATGGTTTTTCAACAAAAAAGTTTTAAAGGCCCCATATTGTAATAAAAGTGACATTTTCATGGCTTTTATCTTATAAAGCAGGTTTAAGTTCTATATAAATACTGTGAATGTATCGAAACGCTTAATCCACAAAGAAATACACACAGCCCATATTCAGAAACTGAGCTTTTGAAACAAGCCGTAAGGATTTCCGTCCATTTGTTATGTCACAAATCTACAATATTTAGACCATTTCAAAGTTTGAAACCTAAGCATTCTAAATGTGTCCCAGTTTATTTCCTGCTGCAGTGTATGTGAATGACATCAGCTGACCGGAAGTAAACATGGACCCAAGCTGTTGCCTAGCAATGCAATTCTGTTGCAATTCCATTGAAATGTACTAAAACGGAGCGTTTCAGACATAAGGTAAATACAGGTATATTCAAGCAGACAGCATAAGGAAAATAAAGTTTTTTTTTTAAACATTAAAGTATGTAAACATGTTCTAGTAGAAACCCAAAATACAAGTATGAACCTGAAAATGAGCATGATATGTCCCCTTTAAAAACTACAAATTCTACTCCTTCCCCAATTAAAAGAATACAGAATCTATGAATATGCAAATATCAGCCCATTTGGACCAAATAGTTCAGCCCGTTCTCAAATACTCGCTGTCTCGACAACCCAGCTACACACAGACCACAGAGAGAGATGTGCCGAGACTTTTCAGGTTGGGTAGAATCAAACGTTAGCGTCATCTCTGTTGATCCGGTTCGTCTGCTTTTGTTAGCTTTGTTTCATATGTGGCAACAGGGTGTTGAAACGGGCAGTGGACGGGATCACACCGGCCAAAACAAAAACAGACGTACCGGACCGGAAAGGAAATTTCAACATACTGGCTGTAGCATTGTTGTCGGAAAAGCCAGTATTTCAATTTAGCATGTTTCCTTAATCTCTGATGACATATCATGGTCCCTTTATAATTTATTACACTAAATATATTACGTATTGGTTCTTTAAGTTTCATTTTACAAACGTAGTAATTTTAAGCCCAACCATGATAACAACCAACCGCCCTCACTAAGTGGTTTTGTTGCTTAAAACTAAGCAAGTGTTTTTGTTTAATTCACAACGTTAAGCATGCGTTTACTGCGACCGTAAAGTGATGCCAGGGGTCTGACAAAGCTTCAGTATGTGATGAGTCGGGATGAGAACGTGTTGAATAGTTCCAGGAACTATGGGACCAGAGGATTCATTTAGGACTTAAAAGTGTCTTTTGCACATTCTTGTTTTCATTTCCACAGAATCTTAACAGCCGTGAAGATTAGGCAAATTATTCCAATGAGGAATTTAAAAGGTGTTTAAAACTATTTTCTCACGAGAAACAGAGAGAGTCATAATGATGTTTTTGTATTTACTGTTGCTGTAATGAATGAATGAGCAAAACAAAACCAAATGGCTGATCCCACCACTGCCAACGTATGTGAGGAACTGAGCTGGCAAGCATGAGGATTTTCAAAAAGAGGGTTTTATTCACCCACAAAATTAAAGTAATTTACAAATACGTGCAACAAAAGTGCTGGGGCCATAAAAGAGAACTAAACAGAACTTTACTCAGACTATGCTTGTCAGGGAAACGGGGAGAGGGACGCAATTGCGGACCAGGGGAATCTAAAAGTTAATCACGAAGGTTAACCACAAAAATCACAAGCGATTTAAAAGGGAGAGGGGAAACACCAAATGAACACAGGCCTAAAAGGAAGGCTCCTTACACTCAATATATCTTGAAAAGACTAAAACTAAAACACAGACCTAACCCACTCTAAGAGACTCCAGCTCTGAGAAGAAGCTAAATGGTGAGAGAATCCCACAGATAGGTTCACGTGGTACTTCTGCAGATTCACACACCCCTATACAGACAGAGCAAAAACAGGACACCACTCTCACTACCTCTGACAAAGAGACAATGAGTCAGCACCTGAGCACTGACACCTGGGGTAGATATAGGCTTCAACCACCTGATCCTCATCAGGGACAATTAGGCTCCACAGCTGCCCCTCCTCAGAGATAATTAACCCAACCAGCCTGCTGAGTGGCAAGTGACCCTCACTATGCTACCTTAAACTAGTGGTGTGACGCGCTGTGCCGATCCCTTCAAAATGTGTGGCTGTGATGGAGCTGAGTTAGGATAGTTTGAGAGTTTGGATAGTTGCTTGGATGGAGCCAACAAGGAAGAGAAGGACTTCCCCTGTATGGGAACACTTTGATCTGATTTCTCCAAATAAGGTATGGCTACATATAACATTACCAAGATGCATTACTTATCAAAAACTTTATTTTTCACCATCTTTTCTTTTATTCAAAGGTGGAAGTGTTTATTGTGCTCTAAGGAATTGGGTTACAATAATAACACTTCATCTGTGCTAAGGCATTACCGTGCCTTGCATGAGAACAAGGAGGGAACTGGCGATGGATTGAAGGTAGGTCATTAAAAATATTACAAATATACTGTCACAATTTGACTGTTGACTTTTGCTAATCATGCAAATGAAAGAAAAGTGACAGACACTGTAGTTACGTAGATTCTCTTCTTTTCCAGCCACCAGAAAACAAAAGCTGGATGAAGCCTTGGTCTCCATGATAGTTAAGGATAACACAGCCCCTCAGTATTGTGGAGGATGTGGGATTTAGGGACTTTGTGTCCAAATTAGACCCTACCTATGTTCTCTGCACAAGGCAGGTGTGTACGGGTGCATGGATGAAGTAAAAGAGTATTTTTTACATATTACATCTGACAATTAAGCAACAGCGCAAAAATACAGTATATCACAGATCACATGGTTAAGATCATATCTGCCTGTTTTACATGCTTTGGCCACCAGGTGATTTTGTGTGCACATGAAGCCTCAAGAACTGAACCCTTTTCCGAACCAATTTGCTGGAAAGCTTCAATGCTATTATTATTATGTTTATCATTATTATGCTATTATTCTACTGTTATTTACTGCTTATTTGCACCAACGAACCAAAGCAAATTCCTAGTGTAAACCTGATACACCTGGCAATAAACGAGTTTCTGATTCTGCTTCAGCTCGCCATCACTTCCTTAAACTATGTAAACACGTGCTGAACTGAGTTGAACTGAACAAACCAAAATGGCCAGTCCAAAAAAAGGGGAACTTATATAAAGTCAGATCAGACCACTTCTGAAACAAAGGTTGAGATGGAGACTAAGCTAAACAACAAAACTACCAATTGCAACAACACAGGACAGTTTCTCTGTAAGTTTAAATATTTTAACAGTTAACCAAAACAAAATCTGAATATATTAGCTAATATATTTAAAAAAAAAAAAAAAATCTCCCAACTAAAAATCCCAATTCCCCCCCATGATGGCGGGCACTTAGTACAGTCTGATTGGCCACTTGCTGTATTTAACAGCTCAGTTTTCAGGTGTGCATCTTTTGCTTGAGCCTGACAACAGCAGGAATCTCAGCATTGGTAGCTCAAAGGAAATGGGAATTAGAAGAACTTCAGGCAAACTTAACTAAAGACAAACTGAAGTTCAAGACTATCAAGGCCTGAATATGAGGGCTGAGGGTGTTTCTAACCTGAAACAACCCAATCTGAAAAGTAGGGAGAAGCACATTTCTCTACACAGGTGGAATAAAATCCCAAACAAAATTAAATCAGCCCATTCTCTGAATAGTTTCATAAAACAGCTGAAAAAATGGATGCTCAGTAAATTCTAGTGAAACATCCTATCTATGGACAGTTCTACGCTTTAGTCTGATTTCTGAATTTGCTTTCTTTTTAAATTATTTTTATGACCGTATAAATATTGATGTTTTTAGGGGTATTATTGTAAAATGGGATATTCATGTCATCCCCTTCCCCTGCCTGCCACCTAGCCTGACTACAGGACCCCAATGAGAATCAAGTCATGTGACTTTATTGTGATATCCTGATGAGTTTTAGTGCTGAACGCACATCCATGTACTGTCTTTTAATTCATCAAATAAAATCAAGTGTGGCTGTACAGAAGTTAACTAAATATATGCACTTCAAATAGAAACTACCAGCAATACTGAATAAACTGAGCATGATATGAGACAGAAGCTGTGTGTCATCATTTATCTGTTTGCTGATGTGTGCGCAGTGTGAGTGTGATGTGCATCAAGGGCCGTTAGTGGAAAAGGAGACCGAAAACACCAGAAAGATGCAACTATTGCACGAAAACTAATTTGAGCCCATGCTTAAGGACTCACTTTTACATTATGGCTTCTTCTTAACTGATGGCTCATTGTTGTAACTATTTATATGATTTTATTTTGTATTTATATGATTTTATTTTGTTTAGATCTTAAGTTCTGGGTGTTAATTACCTTTATCGTGCTTTTATTGTTAGACACTTTGTAACCTTGTTTTGAAAGGTGCTTATATAAATACAGTTTTTATTATATTTATGTGATTATGCACAATCATCTCTTTGAGTATATAATGTGCTATGTGTATCATGTGTCAGGGATCTAAGTCTGATGTTTAGTTCTTGTGGCCACTGTGTGTTGGTGTATTGTTGGTTTTGTCTGTGTTTGTGTTTAAAAGCATATAAAAAAAGAACCCTGTTCATACAGGCCGAAAACTTTTATTGAGGTGATTTAAGGCGAGCACAGAAACTTCCTTCCTCCAGTAGATGGATCTGAAAACAGCCTTCTGGTGTCAAACTCTGCACATGCATCATTCTGCACAGTGAAGAACGTCCAAGTAAAGTAACAACACACTTTTGAATGGAGGGAAACTTTAAGCTGAAATGGACAAATGTATTTAAACTCCCAAAGACACTGAAATAAAGCGCTAAATCTGCTATTAAACGACTGCAGCGCTGTTTGTTAGGTAACGAGACATTCTTGAGCGGATTTGCAGACGCGAACCGGACTTGTGATAACTTGTTCATATGAAAGCTTTACGCCATAGCCGGAGCGGTGAGTGCTCCAACATGGCCCGTGGCTACTAATTAGACTAACTGCAGCTCCAACATCAGTCTCTGATGAGCCGCTTTAATTGGCAGAGCAACAATTGGGGTGGAAAAAAAAAAGCCTCGTGGCCATTAAGCTACACCTGAGATGGAAAAACTCTTTATAAAACATTGTCCCGCGTTGAAAGAGCTCCGGTTCATCTGCGTTTTGTCACGCAAACTGCAGCCGCGCTCGTCTGTCGCCGCTGCTATCAAATCAGCATGTTTCGCAACACACTTGAAACAGTATGCTATAGAAAAACCCGCGCGAGCACATTTCAAGAGCAAAGCGCGGCGTGTTGCAACACGCCAGGTGTTTTGACAGTCGGCCGGCGTTCTACTCTCAAGCACCTTCATCAAGTGTGTTGTGCCAACCTCTGAACACACACACTCCTCCCCCCCCCCCCTTCCAGCTGAACAGCACTGGCTTATATAACCAGGCTTCACACTCATCAATCTGTACGCCCCGTGTTTACGTTGTAGCCCCTCGCTGTTTTTCTTGGAGGTCCCCGGCGATGGGAAAGGGTGAGGCGCTCGTGAGCAAACATGCGCCAAAAAACACCTGCATATCTGAGATGCCTGGCAGGAATTATCATCACGGTCCACTGTAAACACACACACACATTGATCTCAGTGCACATGCTTAACAAAAGCGAAGGAACTCCAAGCCTTGGTGTCTGCAAACAAAATGTGGCAGCCAGGAAACACTACACGGATTGACTTGGATAGATTGCACCAGGGGGGCCTCGGTTGAGACATGTCACTGGAAAAAAAAAACTTCCTCACGTAGGTTTGTGTTGAAACATGTTTTATAGCCTACCTTTACAAACAGGGCGGGCTGGGAATATCTCATTCCCCTGAAATATAGAAGCCGCGTCAATAAAAAATATCACAACTGCGCTGCAACAGGCCATAATATCACAATTACAATTGGTCAGGGGATTCGGCAGTAAAATGATAATGGCTTTCCATTACAGTCATGGCAATGAAGACATTTGCGGCCACATTATCTACACTTATTGATATTTTTTTGTCATTACTTTTCCAGCTAATTTCAAGTCAGCCGTTCTATGCGGCTCCTATTGATTCGGTGTGGAAACACCGAGGAAGCGGTGCAAAGATATGAAGGTTGAAGGAGGAGCGACTGCGGCAGAGCGACTGAGGTCAGCGGCATTGTGCGGCCTTGATCTCCATCTCCATCTCCATCCATTGTCCATCCGTGGGCGCCGGGCTGAATGGGGACTCTCTTTTTCTTTGATAAACTTTTGACCTGTCTCCTCCTCGTGCAAACATGTTGACCTTGGCCCGCCATTCAGTGGCGCGCCGAGGCCCGTGGAGAGAGGGTGATAAGCACAGGCGCAGTTTGGTTCAGGGGGCTCACTGAACGCCCTAGAAATGCATCTTATATTTTTTTTTATAATAACGCAGAACTATTCATTTTTATAATGAATAATATCAACTTATTTGTCTTCTTATTGGCAGAATAAGAAACCAACAAGATAAGAAGATAGATTTGTGGCCTCTTTTTTTTTACTTATAATAACATCGAACGCTCTCTGTCCACACACCATTAAATATGCACTTTCTGGTCATGTAAACAAACCACATACCTATCAGCTGTGCGGTCAAGATCAGACTGGAGATGTAGCCACTTTAAAGATGGGGGAGTGGTAGTACTTTCACTTTTCAAAGTGTACTTTCACAAACCAAAAAGTGGGCTAAAAGTCAATTAGCTAACAGTATACATATAAGTTCACTTGTAGTATAGTTGCTTTACAAAATACAACTTAGATGTAAACTAGTCGTGCACTCAAAGTTTACTATTCTTGCACTAAAAAGTATACTTTTGTAACTAAAAGGTAGGCCAATTTAGTCCCAAGAAGTATTGAAGTAGTACACTTACAAGTACATTGATATTAGTATACTTACTACATAAAGTATACTTGGCAAATATACTCGAACTTTACTTAAGTTTACTTCATAAAATAAACTTGAAGTATACTACTTTTTCGTAAGGGCATCCAGCCAGCTGCCACCCTATTTAGGTGTTTGTAGTGAAATGAGGAGGTATTGTACAGAGAACTCCTCATTTCATCTAAACTAATCAGCCGTTTCTCGTCCATATTGCGGCGATTTCAACGCGAGCGACGGGAATAAATAGAAACCGGGCGTCAGGCAAAAGTTCAGCTCAAAATGGCGCTTCATTGCTCGCGGCCACTTAAAACATTTCAATAGAAAACAATTCAATCAAACTGATTTTGTCACTGACGCTTACTTGCATTGCATTGTGTTTGGAGGGTGTAATATATATATATAGGCTACACGCATCCCTAGACCTCTCTACATTATAGTATAACATTCCCTCCAGTTTTTTTTTTTTTTGTGAACCCCCAACCTTTAAGTTCAAACTGCGCCTATGATATTCCTATAAGCTGATACTGGGATCCTGCAATGGGAAAAGTTTGATAAGCTCCAACACATTGGGCAAAGTTGCATTTAATGGCTCTATTTTGAGAAACCAGGTCAATGCGTCTTGCGCTGCGAGAACATCCTTCACTCCCAACCCCAAAATACAACCTCTGCTGCTGCTGCTGCTTCCTCCAGGTGAGCCATCGTTACCCGAATCCAAGCCGTGTCGGGGCACGCCGCCGAAAATTGCTCAAGCTGGTTATTATTTATGGTGTCTTGTCACAGAGCCTCATTGTTGATTCTCGCTCCGGGCACCCGCATGCATTTTCATCACACGCGCCCCGTCTCCCGCCCTTTCATCAGACGTCGTTAGCATCAGGTTGTGACCGATGTTCCCCAAATCTCTCAGCACTAACGGGGATCCTCTTGGAGGGTTTTTTTTTATATATACTTCAATAAAATAAGAGCTTGGGGGAGAGGGTTGTGGGGGGGTGGGGGAGTGATTGCCACCTGCCACTTCATTCAACTGCATTTTAATCTGGGGTGTCTGGAGGAATCTCGTTCCCGCAAATGACTTCGCCGGAGGAGTGGCGGCGCCGGAGGGAGGGAGTAGAGATTTGAGCTGCTGATACCTCGCAACAAATCACCTGGATATGAACTATTCGCTTCCTAATGGGAATCCATATTCATCTTCCTCTCCAAAAGCTCTCCTGTGGGGATGCAGATGTGCGGCTGCTTTTATATCTCTTCCTTATCCACTTCCACATCCGTGTACCCTAATCAAAACCCCCACACATTTTAAGGCCCCTACACCATCCGCTTACTCATATTGAATTTCCATCGCTGCACCATTTGAGTTTATGGACCGTCTTTGGGATTATTAATGACACTGCGCCGAGTTATACATATGAATATGGAGATCAGCCACATTGTGCATACGGCTTCCTATATAACAGGATTGATCTAAATCTCTGATGTCTTCTTTGACTGATGGCGCCACCCTCCCGCTCCTTTTCTTAATAATGTGCCTTCCTCACTCCCATTATCTGTGTATTTAAAACCCTAAAAAGCAGCCGTGAATGATAACTCTCCTCCACATAAACTCAATTCAATCTGTGGCATAGATAACGGGGTCAACTTCATGCTACAAGGGATCAAATTGAAACCATAACAGGTTTAGTTCCGGTGGTCCTTTTTTTTTTCACTGTACAGAATTTGCGTTTTATTCTGGCATCTTGAAGGGCACCTTCATGCTCGTTGTTGCCTTTCAGGAGCTGCTACTATATGCGTGTGATGCCCAGACAAGATATGCAGGATGAATTATTACAGTAGAAGAGGTTTATTTATTAACTGGCCCACGGAAGTTGGGAGCGTGCCAACTGTTGCTGTTCCGTTCAGCGGCCTATCATCTGTATTGTCGAAGGGCAGATAAGTACAGTATGGCTGCGTTCGTGGTTACAGATGATATATAGCCGCACATTCTGAATCTACATGAGCATGAGAATTAGCCCGAAGCCAGTTGGTGAACAGCCAGCACATAAGGGCGGACAAAGACGCCATTCTGCTATCTGCTGAGAGCACTTATATAATGATAGTAATGATGATAATTTGTCAGACTGGAGTACACATACAGTTTCTGCTCGTTACATGCACACAGTGTCTTTTCAAAATAAACTTCCAACGTAGGTTTACTTGGTTTACTTAGTTTACTTACGCAACAAAACTACTTGGTTAGGTTTAGGAAAAGATTGTGGTGTGGGTTAAAATAAGTATGTTTGTTACGTAAAATAACTATGCTTGTTACGTAACTCGGGTTATTAAAGTCCTGAAGTTGCGTAACAAAACTACGGTAAAATAACTCAACCCATGGTTTCACAAAGGGAAAAGCGTCTCCTGGGTGAATGTCCTGTTTTTGTTTGACCCGTCTGTCCTTCACCCCCACCCACCATATGCAGACTTTCTCACTATTTATACAACGTCGGTTGCTCTGAGCGTCTAATAACGATACAGATGGGTTTACATTGAAGTTAGTTGAAAGGCGTCCAATACAGACGCTAAAGGGTGCCTTGGTGCGTCAGTCGCCAAGGGGGCGCTGAATGACGCGTTGGGAGTGAGAATGGGTTGGCCTCAGCTAATGTTAACATTTAGCTCAAAGCACTGCCATTCCTAAGTACAGCCTAACAGAGCAACTAGCATGTACTCTTCATAGTGGAAAGCCTGCGTTACAGCCTCAAAGACCTGGTCTACCAGGCAGGTAGGGTCTACCAAAAATACACGCATACGCAAAAATTCAAGCATTGTGGGAAATCTAGGATCAAGTATCTTTGAAAATTGACCCACACAAGGGACTAAAAGTCAGGATATTAGTTTTCAGCTGAGTGCCCCACCTTTAATGGAGGTCCAATACCTAATTGCTGAAGTACTCGTTTAAAGGACATCTGGGGGCAGATTTAATCCTATAGGATAAGTTGAACCTCAGTTAGTGGAGTTAAAAGGCCACAGCTCTGAACATTAAGGTGCGGCCATATTACACTTCTGCGCTGCAAATATTGGTTCCGTGTCATATTCACTTTAATTGAAGCCTATAGGACAGATTACTTGAAGTTTCCTGTTTCGATGTGATCTCCAGTCAGCTGTGGCGGACTCGCAGCTCAGAGTTTACCTTTATTCCACTTGCAGATGTGCAGTCGGGCCATAGAAACACTGATGCATGAGGTTTGGAAATGTAGGCATGAAGTCATTATTCTAGTGTGTGACTTAAATTCTGTTTAATGAGATATAACATAACCAGACTACGAACTGCAGAATCGCTCTGACAGACCGTTACACGTAACAGAAGGCTAAAGTAACCGTGTCTTCACGCTGAAGTCGGGTGACACAACAACAAAGGAAGGAAAGCATTCATGCAATCTTGCAATGCTAGGCTCAGATTAGTTCCAAACTGATTATTTTATTATTTATCTTTGCAAACTTAATACTTCTATACTTCTTCAGTGGAACACCAGATTCCCTTTGATTTTAATTAGATTTTCCATTGATTTGTAACTTTGAGCACATGGGAGTCTGTATGGGACGACGGTGTGTCAACAGCACCATAGCAACCACTGTAAACATCCGACATGGCAGACCCACGAAGGATATTTTTCCTAGTATGTCATCTTCCAAAGGAGCATTGCATAACAACAGCTAGTGCTAGTACGTTCTGTGCCTGCGTGAGATGAAATAACTCTCCACGCCAGCAGGTGGCGGTAGTCTGTATTCGTCGTTCAAAAAGGGAAACCGGAAGACCGAGGACTGCAGATATACAAGCCGTTGTCATGATATGTACATGAATTAAAGCAGCGTTTTCCGACCATTTTCACACCACTCTCACTCATCACTTAGCTTCCCTCCAGACGGCCATGTTGTTGTGAAAATATCCGTGTATTGGAACGATCAGATGAAGATGAAAAATGAAGAGATGTTTTTCTCTTGACTTTACTCTTTGGCTTGCTTTCCTCGCTTCTGTTTCTCTACTCTTGCACTAATTCGCTTAAGCTGAACAGCCAATCAGTGAGTGATTTCTCTGATTCAACATGCTGAATTGGCTAAAAAACCTTTGACGCGGGCAGACTAGAGCCAGCGGTGCGGGACACACCGCAAAAACTAGGCCAACAGACGCTCAAAGACGGCCCCAAACTGGCCGACGGCCAACCTTCGGCTCGATGTGTCGGGGCCTTAATATTGACAGGTGTTGTCTGAGGAGAGTCAGGAAATGAGCAGGGACACAACTATGATTGTACTGAATCTTCAGGTTATATATTGCATATTACTTTTCCATTGCCTCTTGTTGCAGTTTTTATTGCTATTTTTAATTGTTTCTTTATGTTTTTGTCTCTATGTCAAATTTCTCCAGGGGGCAAATTGTTGTTTCAATCAAGCATAACGGATCCACAGAGGTGCTGTTGTGTAACTGCTGGCTGCGTATCTTCCTGACCCACGCTGGTAATGAGTGTCATCTGCACATGCTCGCGGAGACCTCGGCAATATCAGCTGATAGTCATGTTTGTTCAGGGTTGTTATCCCGGGTTGAGAAACAGCTCGGGGTAAACAGGAGGAAAAGAGAGCGCCTACACATGAGCTCGGCCTCTCGGCAAATTACATCAAATTGCTCTCTTTACTTCTCCCTTTCTCTCTATTGGTTTTACAGTAAAGCGATGCCGCATCATCTAACTAACAATTTCTGGGGAAATGCTCGACTGCAGCAGAAACCGGCAGCTCGGAAGTTTTTGGGAGATAAATGCGTGCTATTCAGCATGCGGGCAAAGCCTTTCACTCAGGGGCTCTGCCGTGTTTTTATTTGCGAGGAGCAATTTCATCTCGCCGTCTTCACACCAGTCTCAGAAATCCAATAAAGATGACTGACTACATTTTATCACTGCGGGATTTATCTTTCAGGGAGATTTACAAGTCCATCCTGATAATGTGGAAAAAAGCAGAAATATGAAGAACCGTAAACCCCGGCATGATATGTGTTTTACTCAAACTTGTGAGGAGCCGCCATTCACCAGCACTGTTAACTGCTGAATAAAAGAATCCCAGCTGATTTGTATTACTGCATATAATTTGCCATGTACTGTGCATAAGGGGCTTGTTTTGAGATGGCATCCGATTCAAACCAGCAAGGCTGACGGTGGTGCCTTGGCCCTGTGACTCAGGAAAAGCCTGTTTCACCCTCGACCTTTGTCATTATCCACCAACAACATCGAAGGGCAGACAATCAAGGGATCAAGGCCGGCCAGGAGAAATCCTGTCCCCAGACATAAAAAAGGATGCGCGCCGTGATCTCTCCCCCTCATTGCCAGGAATTCAATTTCACTCAGCTAACATCTGCCAGAGATAAGTGAAACATAAACAATGTCATTCACACAGAGAGAGGGAGAGGGGAGAGCTCAGGGCTTTTTCCTGGAGAGACGCAGCAGTACCAACACCTCCCTTAATTACAACCATGACATTTGTGCCCAACATTCTTCTTTTTTGCTTTTTTTATTAATCTGAAAAAAAAAGACAAAACAGAGAGCAATCTTTGGATAAAATTAGAGAAAAATGCCATTCAAAGGGGTCACTTTCAATAGTAATGGGAAAAAACATCTATTCAAATTCATCTTGTACAATTTAAAAGAACAGACCATCGTGGCCGAGCGAGCATGAAGTCTGTAAAACCTTGTGCTAATGAGTATAAGTCCTCAGTCTCTCCAAACAAAGACGTCCAATTTCCCGTTCAAAAGCAGGTGTCAAGGCCACAACCCCCCCCACGGTCACCTGATACAAAGACCTGCACCCTTGGGTCAATGTCGCCGTCGTGTTTTCTCCTGCAGCTTTTACTTGAAGGCTCCATTATGGTTGAGATGACGTAGACATCCAGCGTCCTGGTGTAACCCCGCGAGACCTGACTCACTCTGTCTCCAGTAAACATGTTATTAGGAAACCACGTCGTTTACGTCGCCCGACTTCGAGATAGCGGTGCCAGCATACGGTAAGCGATGTATGCATGCTCTTATTATACACATCTTTACATTATATGGGGGTCTGGATGGGCTTCTGTACGTGCGCTGAATGCAGAAATCACTGAAATGGTCTGATCAGAGTAGACGACTCTGTTTTTCTGACTGTGGAAAATATGTTTAAGCAAATGACAACTCTGTTTTTCCCATGAACCATTTTAATATAATTGGCTCATTCTTTCCGCGCTGCTCAAGCTGAGGTGGCACACATTCACGGTCAAAAGCAAAAAAAAAATCATCAAAATTTCCTAATTAAAGCAATTTAAAGGAGACAAATCATCCCTCAGTGTTCCTCAACTTTAGGGACTGTACAAAAATTATTTGGGTGGGGAGCCGGGATGAATCTTATATTTCATTTTATATATATAAAAAAAGGCCTGTACTTTTATGGCTCATATTTTCTTTGCACCCTCTCTTGACTTGATAAAAAACAACTTTAATACCCTCACCCCTCACTGTTTTCACCATTTTCTTATGTTAAACACGGCTAATTTTGAATAAAGAGTTGCCAAATAAACTATTATGAATGAACCAGGAACAGGCTGCAAATATTGATGAGAAAAATAAAGCCCTAATACAGAGATAATTGTCCTTTTAAGTGTCATCTTGTTGATATAACTCTTTTGACTATTTCTTTTTTTATAGAATATACATCACAAATAGAGGCTGAAATGAAATATGAGAAAAAATCAGATTCCGTCCCTTCAGCAAATATAAAAAGTAATTAAAGGATTTGGTGGCATCTAGTGTGCGGTTGCAGATTGCAACCAACTGAGTATCCATCCGCTCATTCCTCCCTTTCCAAGACTGCGGTAACATAATCCACCGACTGCAAAACCATGGTAACACTGTTCGCCTCGCTCAGAGGCCAACCTTACTATAATAACACTACTTTAGGATCAACGGAAGTCAGGCTGGCGGCTGGCGGTACCAAGGTTTTCCACTCTGCGGCTCACGTTACCGCAGTTTCACAAGCCTGTGGTAGTGGTTAGAAGGGATTGCCCAAACTGGGGAAACTTGCAAGATTGTTAAGGTTTAGGCATTGATCTCAAATAATTAAGGTTAGGATAGGTCGTTGGGCAGCGAGCCTCGCGAGAGTTTCTGCAGATTACGTGGTTTGCGGGCTCCCTTCTAGACACGACCCAAGTGTGTGGGAGAACTACGGTGGCCTTCAGGTAACATAAAAACGTGAAAGGCTCTCTCTAGAGCCAGTGTTTGGTTTCTCCTTTCTGGGCTACTGTAGAAACATGGTGGAGCAACATGGAGGACTCCGTGAAGAGTACCTGCTCCCTATGTGGTTGTAAAGGGCTCATTCTAAGCTAACGAAAACACAATGATTCTTAGTTTCAGGTGATTAAACACTAATGAAAACATGAATATTATATTCCATTTCTGCTAATAGATCCCTTGAAATGTTACACACTGGTCCTTTAAATCCCCCTAATAATTTTGTTACAGTCCCTTAGTTCGAGCTGTCCATCTGCTCTCTAACAAGAGACGTGACTGTCGGACCGCCTCACAACTGTCATCAATAAAAGCGAGGATGTGCTGTACCTTTGTGCAGCTTTGCTGGTGCCCTGCCTTAAGATTTATTGCTTATTGAAGTACGTAAGGAACACATAATGCAATAATCTTATGCTGATGGAATAATATAATTTTCCCTTCACTGCCTCAAAGGAAAATGTAGCCCACTATTATCACTAAGTATTCTCTCGAGGAAGAAGAACCCCTAAAGGCAGTATTTGTGTTCTCTGTGTGCCCGTTGCATCTGAAAACACGGCACAAAATCAGTATTCATGCAGACTTTGGTTTATTTGGCGTGCAGACCTCATTATATTAGCATACCGGGAGGTAAATGACAAATAAATGCAGCACTCATCACCGTCTCTATTTCTACTTGACAATGCATGTTCTGCATGAATGAATATTGATGCACAGCTTTTCCCTAGATGGTTCATTTTTAAGTTAACACTCCCCCCCCATCCCCCTTTTTTTGGGAGAGGGATGAGGTTAAAAAAAAGAGGCAGCAGCAGCAAGGAGACTTGTAAGTAGCGCACATTGTTAGTATTGAAAGCGTTTCCTGCTGGTAGTCAATAAACAGGATGCTTGCTGTGTCATCCCAGACGTTTGAAGACAGCTGCCGTATGGCAAAGAGAAACAGCTTGGAGTCTGCCACTTTGAGCCGAAATCTATTTCAGGGATTTATCCTCAGGTTTCTTTTTTTATTTTGGGTGAAATGGATGTGAAAAGCGATGCACCCCCCCTCCCCACCGCAACCACCACCGCCGCCGCCACCACCACCCCCTTTCTCTCTTCTCAGCTCCTTCCCCTTGCAGCCAGCTTCACACACCTGCTTTTTGTTCGACACAAAGCTGATTACACTTTTCAGCACAGCTATTCCTCAAAAAAAAAAAAAAAAAAAAAACACAAGAAAAAAGAAAGCCTTGGAAAGAGTCCCTGTCAGGTAACTATGCAAATTTCAGGGAGAGCATCTCTGAGAATTTAAAGGTATAGTCTGACATGTTGGGAAATACGGTTAATCGCTTTCTTGTCGAGAGTTAAGGCCTTTGCAAACGTATTTTTTCATCCGAAATTGTTGCACATTAAAAACTCACATTGTGTCAATCACGTTCACACTCTGGCTCCGAAACCTTCGTCCGTCATTAAAGTTTTCGGAACAGGTTTGATTTTGTGCGTTTTTTCACATCCGTCAAAAGGCAAAAGAGGGTTGTTTGACCACACAGAGCCACCGTCCGTGCAAACATCATCATCCAAAATGGCATGAAACATTCACTTCGTCTCCCAGCACAAAGCACTTTACGATAAAGAAATGAAATACAGAGATGCAGAATTTAAAGACAGATTGTGGCAGGTGGTTGCAGAACAGCTTGGAATCGGGGATGGTTGCAAAACAAAAGGATGTACGAAAGATATTAGCGATTGTGCTCTGGGTGGCTAAACGATAGCTTCTTGCTAATGTCAGTCATTCATTAGCTCCATTTTGGACTAGCGCTATCCATCGCACCCACGTAATTAATTCAGTTTTGTCTCGTATTGCGAATTTTCGCAACAAATTGAATAATAAAACGCATCGGACTTGAGTTTTCTGTGCGTAACGTTTTTTATCGGATGAACGAAAAATACGTTGTGCAAAGACCTTTAGATGAGAGCAAATAAATTTATTTCCCAAAAGGTCAAACTATTCCTTCAAGAGTAAACTAAGAAAAATACCACCACATATCCCTTGATATGACATGAACCTCTCACACTGAACTCTGTCTCTTTATCTCTCCATCTTACTTGAGCTTTTCAGTCTCCTTGCAGTTGCAGAGCCTCCCTCTGACCCTCCGTGCTCGGCTCATATGGTTCCTGACCGCACTGAGCATGCCCAGCCCAGCCGGCGGATAACCCCACCACTACCTCATCCTCCCCCTGGGACCCAACTTACATCCTTCCTCCTCCGTCCGCACTCTTTACCATTCTCCTCGTATCTTCGCTCAGCTTCACTTCCCTCCACAGTGAGAGAATCACCATCTGCTCGCCCCAAATCCCTAGCCACCCCCTCCTTAAACCTCCTTCCCTTCTCCATGCTCGTATCTCAGCAGGCAGGAAGCAGCACCTGCCTCTTTACCTCACTTCCTGTTGTCAGAATTGCTTTTTGTTCCTCTCCTCCTGTGTCTACTTCTTTCGTAGGGGTTTTATGCCCTTATGTGTGTTGGAAAATGTGGCGGACTTGCCATTCACTTTCTGGCTTTGTTCCCGGCTCCCACAGTTGAGGCTGTATATTCAGTGACAGGTTGTGTCTGGACACTTAATCTGCTCTCACAGACAACCTTGGCCACCGTTTTCTCCCTGACCCGGGCCACCCCGTGAGCAAGATCCTGGCATAAATCACTGAATCACACCTCCACCTCCCCCCCTTTGCTGGAATCTTATCAATTCATCCATAACGTCCTTTGGGTGCTGTCATCTTTACAGCAGCATAAACAAGACAGCGTGTCAGCTTGAGCTCTTATTTAGGAAAAAAAATATGTTGTACACTGAGCATAAAAGATGTTCGGCCACATTAACTTCAATTGCCGCATTCTCCTGTCACAACCCATTTCCCAGCGATTCTTTCCATTACACAGCTTAGGAAATATTCTTATTGTTTATTGCGGCAGCGACTCTATTGAGTTAGGTAACTCAAAACAGGATGTTTCGCTGCGCAATTACCGCTCACAAGGAATGATGGAGGAACAAACAGAGGCTGAAGTCACTTCTGTTTTTCTCTGCGTGGATGTCCATTGTTTTAGACTCTCTAGTTATTCTTTGTTCGACCTGCTTCCTGTACTATCATTAGGGCCCGTACAGTCAGCCTGCCCGTGTGTCCGGTCATCCTCCACCTTGTGTGGCCCACTTAAACCAACAATAGTCTTCCCACACTGGGATGACTCAATGTATGGCAGCTAAAGCATGATTCATTTTTTTTATGGTTGTGATTAGTCACTCAAAGCACTTTGATAAGGTTAAGGGTACACTTACCAACACGTACAAGTTAAGTATTGAAAAATCAATATTGACTTTAAGCATAAGATAGTACGTGTTTACTTTTTGAATATTTAACGAAAACCACAATCTTGCCCTAATCTTTAAAAAAAAAGTGTTTTGTTGCCGAAACATACATATCTCTGGTGTCAAAGTCCTGCGCTTTAACAGCCCACCATCCACCCTGACCACCTCCCTTCTGTGTGGTACATAAAGTAGAATTTCCTTTACTGTAAAAATGGTTACCAGTGAATATAATCCAGGCAGCAATCAATGATTCCTTCAAAAGTTGTTTAGCATAACAAATCAGTAGTAGGCTATACAAATGTATGTAGCCTACCTCAGGCCAAAGCCAGTTCTAGGCTTTTAGTAAATATCAGGTATCAGTCAAAAGTGCTGGAAAAAGTACTGACATAATCTGTTTAAAGGTACTCTATACAATATCCAGAGCATTAATATAGCAGCAAATAACTATTTGCTATGTAAAGATATAAAGGAGTAATGTCTACCTGAGCAGAGAATGAAGTCTCCCTCCATGTGTGTTGTAATCTCTGTGCTTTGTTGACATCGCCGAGCCAGCCGCCCGTGCCTTTTTGTGTATGTCAGTGCATGTGAGCGTGCCCCACTGACTAGCTCACGGATGCCGCTCTGCATTACACCCATACGGCAGTTACAGCTGATAACGGCGCCGTTGCGTAAGCGTAGCGCCCACCCTCCGGCTCCCCCCAGGTTAACAATGTTTGCTCTGGCAGCTCTGTTGCCGTTGTTTTCACTGTTAGCGCAGTTAAAATAGAAATGCTCTCAAGCTCGCATTTAGCATCTTTTTAAAAGGCCCAATGAGTAGGATTTTCCTAAAAAACAATGCATAGACTGATACCAAAATATTCCCATATCCTTTTATAACCCCCTAAAAGTGTGTGTTGGTGTCTGTATCTGCAGAGACCCTGCTGTCTGTCTGCATTTTCTCTTTTCTTTTCATTTTGCTGTGTTCGAGGCGATTCTGGGCGTCAATCTCTACAAAAGCGTAGCGACCAGGTGCTAGATTGTAAGGACACAAAAATAAAAAAAACACAAATATAGCTTGGCGAAACATACATCCATGGGCAAAACGCCAAGCGGACAAAGCTCGTTCCAAAACAAGATTGAATCCGGAGTTGGCTTTCACCCGCTGGCGAGCACCCTAACCCTCGTTGAGCCGGGGAGGAGGGGACAACTTTGATTGTTGTGTTTACAAACCGCACGCTCCTGAGGGTCTAGTCTTTTGATCCATTGTTAGTACAGAATATTGATTATAACTGCTTTAATTATAAGTACATTATTATATTACATCAGTAGTTCTGAACCTTTTTCGTATCAAGGACCCCTAAATTGATACACATTAGGTCACGGACCCCCATTTGATAAGATTTCTCTTCAGGGACCTCCATCTAACAAGATTTTGGTTGTTAGATAGAGATGCTGTTAATGATGATGATGATGACAAAAAAAAAAAATCAAAAAAAAAATCTGCTTCTATACACCCTATGCATTGCCTCTGTGCACTGCCTGTCGGCACCAGTGTCCGATCGGACTTGAAGCTGTGATTGGCACTTACTCATGTTGTTCCTTCCTATCTAGATCCTTGCTTGTGTTGTACGAATTCTCAGATGTACGTCGCTTTGGACAAAAGCATCTGCAAAATGAAATTGTAGATACGATTAAGACCAACTACAGTAGAGGAGGTAGCTGTGGAGGAAGTGAAACCTATGATCAGAATAGTCACTCTTATAACTCCTACTCAAATAAGGCTCACTTCTATAGTGAATTAAATAGTGAAAATACTATTATAATATAGTGAAATTTTTCTGGAACTCTCTGTAGGAGCCCTGTGGGTCCCCGGAGCGCTGACCACTGACTTTAGAAGCTGATCATGTGTTTTATAAAATAAAATGTGCAAATTACCTAACTATGATAAATGTATTGTTGCAAAAAGTGCAATATTTCCTTCTGAAATTGAGTGGAGTAGAAATATCTACCTCATACTTAAGTAAAGCATTTGAATAAATCACCACTGTTAGTTGGTGGTCTCTGTGGTCTCTTGCATGGTTTAATGAAAGATCCTCCAAGGCCATTAGAAATCACTAAAACAATGCCATTATCTTACAGTTCCAGTGTAAAGATTGAATGTGATAGTCAAATATTGTTTTAGAGGCTTTTCACCCTGAACATAATCAAAATCTGAAGCTCGCTGCTTTTAGTTTTTTGGCATTTTTCTTTCAGTTTTAAAAACATATTTATCCTTGAAAAAGCCAAATCGTTTGCCTCCACTTAATAAACTCAGATGTGTCACCTTTTATAGTCCCCTCATGAAATCTGCTGGGTTTTTTTTCCATCACCTTTATTACTTTTTACTTTACTCACGTGTTTCTTCTCACATTCTGCAGCATGTACTATTTCCGGTAACATGGTTTTCTAGCAACAAAGGAGCCGCTGAATAGACTGTCGCTGTGTTATTCATACTAACATTGCAGTCATAAAAAGCAACCATCATCGATACACTGGATGACTCCGAATCGATCTCCTCCCACTGATTTAAATGGCTGTGTGAAACTTTTAATAGAACATCTCAGGGCTTGAGGCTGAACGCATTGATCCTATACAATGTTTTCACTGGGTTTGGATGGGGAATATTGATACACTGAGTATGGATCCACTATATTAGACTTTACATGTGGAGATTCTTGTCAATGAACATGGATTGGAAGGCATGTGTTAGCGAACATATATTGCTTTGTGTGTCTTTTTCACCACTGAAGTTTAGGGGGTAGATGCTGCAAAAAGCTTGTTGATGCAAATATGATCAAGACGAACCCATCCGACGTCAGATACCCCGTGATTAATGGCCTTCAAGACTGATTGATTCGTCTGAGACCTCCGTGACAGACAAAATGTTTCATTATATCAATCAATAAGAGCGTCTGGCTCGACAGCGCAGTTTCATTATGAGTTAAAGGGTTAATCTAACGTTCTATCTACGGTTTGTGATGAGGGTTATTAGGAAACGAGGTTCAAGGATCAAAGAGGCTCTCAGAAGTTGTCCTCTGCGGTGTCGCTGTTGCGTTGCCGGGAAACCAAACAGCGAGGCGATAACAGGAAATGATTTCATCGCCTCCTTTCCTTTAGCTTGCAACAGGAGCTTGACACGCTGCAATGCATGTGCTAAGATGCAAATACAATGAGAGATGTGGAGGGAAATGTGCGAACATAAAAAATATAATAAAAACAAAAACAAGCAGATATACAGTGGTACCAGCACCAGTGGTGGAAGTAGTAGTCAGATCATTTAGTTACAGAAAAAGTGTCACTACAATGATGCAAAATACTCCCTTTTAAGTAAAAGTCCTGCATTCAAAAAGGTGCACAAGGATCGTCTGCAAAATCTACTTAAAGTATCAATGTTGAAAATATTTGTTCTGCTGAAAAATGGCCCTTGACTGACATTTTATAACAGGTTACATTTAGAGATTATTCAGACCGACGCATCAATGTGTGAGCAGCATTTTACTGTTGTAGGGGACGAAAGTTACACTTCAGATAAACGTCATTTTGAAAGATAACGTCACAGACAGAATCTCTCTTTTGCTGTGATGGACAACTCACGTGTGTGTTCTATCTATACCAGGTGTTATTTTGTAGAAATGTGGAATGAATTTGGTATAATTTGACGTTGAACGGATGTTGCGCATTGTTACTTTTGACGCGGTCAGTCGGGACGAAAGTAACAGTAACGGTATATACTTGAATTGTTTATTATATTCTTGTTTTTATTAAATATCTCTGACAGTGTCATTTTTAATATGTGATTGCAAACATATTATGTCTTAATAAAAAAAATATTACATTTAAATTTTCAATTTCATTGAACATTTACAACAACAGTATGTACTGTATATAAGAAAATTTAACAGTATAACACTGAATGTCCAGACAACTTTATTGATAATAACACGATTCATATCGTTGCCCAATCCTACAGTAATAAGAGTGTAGAGGGACGAAAAAACATTTTTTATTTTTGTCCCGACAATGACAGTTAAACTTGACTTGCTGTTATACTGAAAAACTAGGACATGTCAAACATGTAGCTCTCCTACATTGTCATTTTTTCGGAATTTTCCCTGATCTTTGCTATGTTGTGAAACGTTGCGTAATTTCACCTCGAACAATCTTCTCCTGTGAAGGTAAATCTCTCTTTGGTGGAACTCATAGTGACAAGGGGCCCCATCTGCTTTTTTGTAAGAGGTCACAGACCAAAAAGGTTGGGAGCCTCTGGCTGAATCTCGAACAAATGGGTTTCTAGACATAATCTCTGTCTGTGTAGTCACTACAGCTGTTAAGAAAATGTAGTGGAGTAAAAAGTGCAGTATTTTCTCTGAAATGTAGTGGAGCAGGAAATGGAAATACTTAGGTAAAGTACCTCAAAAAAAAAACATTACACTATTTGAATAAATGTACTTGGTTTCTTTCCAACACTGACCAGCACTTAACGCAACTACACACAGGATACTGAATGTGCACCAAAGAAGAAGAAAAATACTCGATCACTCATGCTAAAAGACATTTAAATCGTCTTTTTGGTTTTATGGACATAAATTTGAGCGATTGCTTCCTGTTGCCACACAGAAAGCTGGCTAATGTGTGGTGGCAGCAGCATGTGAGTGCTCCTACTACTGATCTGCTCTCCTTTCATTAGGAGCTGTGTGCTCAGCGCTGGAGCTGGCTGATGGTTGCCAGGTCGGAGCCAGAAGGGTTCATCTGTGCAGATAAGGATGAACCATACCAGAGCAGCCTCAGGCACGCTCTCTGACATCTCCTCATGGCTGCTTGATAGAGCTGGGAGGAATGTAGTGTCTCTCTCGTGCGTGTCCTCTCTCCGGAGCTCACCCTCGATGGTTATATTGCCCTCTGAAGAAAAGACAAAAAAGAAGGATTTCGATGAGTGTTCTCAATCAATTCAAATATTTCATCGCATGATTGTCCATAGTTAATCGCGATTAATCGCAAATTAATCACATTTCTTATCTGTTCAAAATGTACCTTAAAGGGAGAGTTGTCAACTATTTAATACTCTTATCAACATGGGAGTGGGCAAATATGCTTGCTTCATGCAAATGTATGTATACATTTATTATTGGAAATCAATTAACAACACAAAACAATGACAAATATTGTCCAGAAACCCTCACAGGTACTGCATTTAGCATACAAAAATATGCTCAAATCATAACATGGCAAACTCAAGCGCAACAGGCAGCAACAGCTGTCAGTGTGTCAGTGTGCTGACTTGACTATGACTTAAACTGCATGTGATTATCATAAAGTGGGCATGTCTGTAAAGGGGAGACTCGTGGGTACCCATAGAACTCATTTTCATTCACATATTTTGAGGGCAGAGGTCAAGGGGTCCCTTTGAAAATGGCCATGCCAGTTTTTCCTCACCAAAATTTAGCGTAAGTTTGGAGCATTATTTAGCCCAAGCTAGTATGACATGGGTGGTACAAATGGATTCCTTAGGTTTTCTAGTTTCATATGATATCAGTATCTTCACTCTAGCTTTAAAGCAACCTAAAAATCAAGTTGAGTTAATGCGTTAAATAAATTAGTGTGGTTAAAACCACTTTGCGTTAACGCGTTATTATCGTGTAAATGTTGACAGCCCTAATTTAGATTTGAATTTCCACATAGGGACGCTGGTGTCAGAATCACCTCCGTTTGTCGTTTCTGAGGATTCTTGATACTAAGTGATGGTGTCTCTTAATGAATATTCAACAAAGCATGATGTCAAAACATGGCTGACGTAACAAGGCCTAGTCACCCTGAAGATGAACACCTCTGAAACCCTCCCAATCCCCGTTGTGTCACACAGCTTCCATTAACATCTTGATAATGGCCCAGCGGTACCTGTCAGGCGTTAAAAGAAAGACTTCAGTGTCTGCTCCCTCAATAATTTGTAGCGTTTTTTGGCTTTTGTGTGTGTGTGTGTGTGTGTGTGTGTGTGTGGGGGGGGACCCGGTCCTCCTCAGGGGGAGGCTCGCTAAGGCCGAGCGCTACGTTCCCAGAAAACATGGCTGGAATTTGGCTCCGGGGCAGATGGGTATCCTTTCGAGGAGGGGAGGGTGGAATGTGTTCTTTGTGGGAGGGAGTGTTATGTGTTGAAGGGGTGCATCTGAGCCGGTGCCAAACTCTCCCCAACTCTCACTGTTCTGAGAGATGTATATGTGATGTAAACATGTGGGGGGCGATGAAAACACGCATCTCAAACAGAGATAGTAAATCTGAACTGGAGAGTGATGGTGGTGGGGAGGGTTGGGGTTGTATTAGAGCCACTGTTTGCCTATGTTCAATCTGCGATACTACACTGTTACTCCGCTGGTTTTCAAATTATATAACTGTGCCCAATAGAAGATTGTTCATCAAATTTAATTTTTAATTTGAAGGCATATCTGAACTTTTTTTTCAAAACAGTACCACAAAGTGCCATGCTCTATAAAAAGAGTTATAAATTAAAAGGAGAATTAAGCAGAAAAATCTGAGAAAAAAACACATGAAGTAGACTATAAATTAATTCTCTGATTAAATGTATTATGAAGAGATTTTAAAGGATATTCTATTCTTATTTCTTGAACTTGCGTTCCATAATTCCTCACAGACCAACAAGCTTTAGTCTTTAGATTAAAAAAAAATGTCTACAAGGCTGTGGACTTCATAAGGAATCAAAAAACCCTATAATACCCTGTATCTATAATCATTAACTCATTGAAGTGATCCATAAAAAAGTAAAATTATCTTCAAAACTAATAGCCAAGCACTCCACAAACACTAGGTTCCTATTTTTTAAGTATTGACCAATTAGTGAACCTTCCCACCACTAGTGTTTTTGCCTTAAGCCGCTCTGAATGGGGAAAGTTCTTATCTTTCTTTAATTAGGGGATATAAACTGTCCAATCCTTCATAGATCCAACCACAATCCTGCCCCCATGTCAACCATTACCATTTGGACAGATTGAATCTGTTTTTTTCCCATTACTCTGCAAGAAGTATACAGTGTCATATGTGACAGCCTCATCCAGTCCTCTCTATAGAGTGCTCCAGGCATAACGTATTTCTGTAATCCAACCAGGAAGATAGCATCGCCCTGGGTTCCCTCGACAAAAAGCCAATGAGATTTTTTCATTGGATTTTTAATTATTGCAGAAAATAAGCTCTGTGGCAAACACGCGTTTATGATACGTACAAGTTTTATTCAGCAAGATCATTTCCACAAATGAACACCACTTTTATGATTTTTGAAGTGTGAATGCAACCGCCAAAAGTAAAAAGCTAACGTTAGCTATAGACTAACTACACCACGAGGGAACCGGAAGTGCAAACTCATTTCCAGGTATTAGGACTCATTCCTGTAGCACTCTATTGGAATTAAAAAATAATTCTAATTGTGTGACCTCCTGGTGATGTTATCATTTTTACAGGTGTAGTCACACTATAAGCCATAGAGGAATATCCCCCAGATGGAGTGAAGACAGTGGTGGTGGAGAAAAGATGGAGAGATCTCACTGGAAGCACCCTTGGCCAGCTGATTCTGATGAAAACTGGAGGTGGTTTTCATCAGTCTGACACTGAAATGGAAGCTCATTGCAGCAGAGAAAGGTAGCATTTTTAAAGTTTGATAAGCAATGAAATGATTCGTTCACAAATGCTGTGGCAGAATGTGATTGGTTGAAGTGAAACGTGTGAATGCCCTAAGTCAGCTGATTGAGCTGGATGTGGGAGAGAAAAAAAAAATCGAAATAGAGTAAGCATGTGAATAGCCTTCCAGATTGAACTTTCGCTAAGCTTTATTTCAGTCTAGTGGATACATCCATGATGAATCGCAAAATTGGAATTTGACCTTTTTTGAATAAAGAAGTACTCTCTACACCCCAGAAAAATGATCATATTTACAAGGGAAGTATTAATTGGGAACTTAACCACTATAACTGTGGAAAATATTGTTGCTGTGCCGGGGCACGCAACAGTTTCTATAGCACCTTTCATGTAAGATGCAAATGCAAAATCCTTAACATAGTAAAGAGTACTGTCCTCAAGATGACAAATGACTTGCTGATGAACACGTGTGCTTTGTTTTAGTACTACTTGACCTGATTGCAGCCTTTTACACAAATGACTATTGTTTACTGATTGACAGAATAAAGCTCTTGGTTGCAAAATCTGGAACAGGCTGGTTAAACTTATCTCAAACAGAAATACTTGTTTGCCCTCAGCACATCGAGAAATAAGTATTGTTATGTTCTTTCAACGATCTCCATCAAAATCTCTCAACTGGCTCCGGACTGTCCAGAACTCAGCTGCCAGTCTTGGACAGAATCACTTTACCGCTATTTTAGCCACTGCCTTCCTGATAAAAAATGATTTTAAAACTCACCTAATAACTTCTAAAGCACTTCATGGCCTGGATCCCAGCTACAGTACATGCATTTTATGTTTATATCACCATCAACTGCGGTTTGCTTAGAATAAACACAAGAGGAGCTTGGCAGCGAGCATGAAAAGTGATAAACAGTGTGGCTGAGAGAAGACAGAGAAATAAGCAACACTTACGGAAACCGACGTAGTACTAGCCACTCCGTTTGACTGACGGGTGATCTTTCGGATATGGAAGGGTGCACTTTTTTAGAAATTAGTAAGAGTTTTAATTAGTAAGTAAACAACACAACATCCAACTCTTTCTTTAACATGACTCAAATTGAATCCTTAAAGCTCCAGCTACAAACAGAGTTTTTAAGGTACTGGCATTGAGCTTCACCCCTCATATTGGAGTGTTTACCGGACTTTGCTGAGCCTCTTTTACATCCTCAGGGGAGAATAGTCTCTTCCCATTAGCTCACCCAAGGCTGGCCGGGATTTTCATCTCCAAAGATATGCATTTCTAAACATTGTATAAGCATTGTGCATTATTCATTTGGCTTATTAGAGGAGGTGGACTTTGGGTTATTGCAAATCAGAGGAACAAATATTAACCCATAACATTAGCATACGAATGAGCAAAGCTTCTCACCGAATGACTTACAAGGACTGGTTTCATAGAACATGCCCTCAAGGTAAGCACCGCTCCATACCTAATACAAACAATATAGGGTGGAATTAAAATTGTATGACATGCGCTCCTGTAAGTCCAATTTTGTTTGTACTCAGACAATATCCTGTGTATTGTAGTGATCCAGAGGACCCCATCATAATAAATGTCAATGGTGTTTTCTGTATTTACCATGGAAAATAACATAATCAACCTCGCTAATAAGAGTCAACATACCGTATTGCTGCGGTGCTGGAAAAGTACATTTACAAAGAATGTTATGGCTGGCTTGCTCGCATCACGTGCAGCCTTCAGTGCGCATATGTTCCCGTGTTTATGACGTCTTTGGGCATCAATTCATTTTGGATGAAAATCAATGATCCTCCAGGATCAAATTGTCTCGGTATGGCCTGAGGTTTTATTTTTCTGAGATTGTAGCCTAATGAGGCACTGCGATCCCCCTTCGCACACATACAAGGTTCAATCCCATCCTGCACCCCCACCCAGCCGGCTGGTGCTGCACTCTACATGCCCCGATGCAGATGTCTTCAACACTGGATACTCATTAGCCATAGGGTGCAATCCCATCCCTGTCTCACATTTTCATTTATTATGAAATAGAAGTATGGGGATTCTTCAAAACCAGTGAAAAAAACTGGTACCAAGAGATGCAAGCTGAAGCCGCAGACTCAAACACTACCAATGCTTCAATGGCCTTCAATGTTGAGTCTAAAAATCTCCTTCATGTTAGCTTAGAACAGTATCCAAAGATGCATTATATGATTTTTCACACTAAAACTGATATGCAATATACATTTTCTGCTCATTTGTGTCAATCAGTGTTCAACTTGGCAACACTCGTCTGTCTATCATGAGCTGCTTGATGGGAATCATCAGACCTCAGTCACCAGGCTCAGCATGTACCAACTTGTCATCTCAGTGACGCACGTATCTCAACTTTACTTGACCCGGTTACATCACTTCACTGCCTCTCATCTTACTGCATTTGTCATAATTATATTACCGGGAGGAGGGTGAGCATGCGTACGTGTGAGTGTAGGTATGTGTGTGAGTGTAGGTGTGTGTGTGAAAGAAAGTTGAAGAAGCTTCCAGTGCCTGTTTTGATCCCGAGCAGTACAGTGTTTTCTAATTACCGTCTGGTACACAAGCTCCTGCTGTAGCTGGTGGTTGAGCATCTTCAAGCATCACCAAGTTTGAAGATGAACATTGCGAATTCTCCTTTAAAGAGCAATACATTTCCTGAGAATATATTATGTTGACAGGCAACACAATGTGCCTCAGTTTCATAATCCAAGCTGGCAAATTGACCGTTCGCTAAGACCCGGCCTGCATCTCTCTATCCTTGTGAAGCAATTCAATTCTCGCAAAATGAAATGCGATTTTCTTTTCTGTTTTTCTCTTATTGCTTCTCATTTCTAGCTGGTGACCAGCAATTTAATCAGCTGTAGCTAACTAGCTAATTAACGTTAGCCTCATGAGTTGGTTGAAAACACTGGCAGGGGCTGTGTTAGAAATCACTTATTAACTATTCATACTAAGTATGACGTAAAATTGAATATGTAGTGCATTCCAAATGCATAGTATGTGGATTTTGAGTATGCGAGAAAAATACGTATACATACTAGACTGAATTTATGAGACGTGAGCTCACTGGACATACTCAACCGCCCCAAAATGCATTGCGGCTCTTCAGACTGTCCAATGGCGGACTGGGAGGCAGACAGTTTAAATAATTACCTGGTTGGAAAAAGTAATTCCGAGTAATGGAATTTTTTTTATTTTAAGGAACATAAGAGGAAAAGCGCTCACATATAGAATGCACTGTAGAACGCATATTTAACACTAAAATAGTTGATAATTTTAATTTGCCTTAAAATAATACAGGGAAATATTCAATTGAGTGTAAGAGGTAATGTTGATTTACATTTGTGAAACGCTTTTCATTCAATGTAGCTCGGAACGGTAATGTTGTGAAGACCACTGAGTGCCTGAGTATACTTAAGTGTGAACAGTCTGCTAACATTTTGCTGATATAGCTATATATTAGCTAGTTAGCCAGAGCAGACAAATACACAATCCATTCCTTAAACCTTTGGTCTTGCAGTTTTGGTTTCAGAGAGGGTAAAAAAAAAGGACCCAACATCCATCTCTTTAAATACAAAGTATGACTCTTACTACAACCGCATAGACACTGCTTCAAAACACCGCTGTTCAGAGAGGGGTTTAGCAATCGGTCATTCCACCCCTATTGATACAATCATTTCCCTCTGACACTCATGTACATAGAGGCCCCGCTTCACTTATATAACCCTGCTTTCAACCTTCTTCCTTCACCAGTCTGTCTGATTTCCTATTAAACCACAACAAGGAGCTTAGAGCCTGACAAAGTTCAACGAGTCCATCGTTTTTACAGTTTTTAAGTGTGTTAAATGTGTAAGAACTTGAATAGTGGCATCATAAGATCTAGGACATGGTTATGTCACATGAGTCATATTATACATGTATCAAAGTTTTAATTCAACATGAGAATGGAAAAATAGCCTTGGAAAAGCCATGATGTACAGACATTAATATGATGCTCTGGCAGCATTTTGATCCAGTTGATATGTAGCTTTTTCCGTGGCTCATGCTTGATACTCTCAGCCCTCTCTCAGCCAGACAGGTCAGTAATGAGAAAAACTTGTTTTACTCTAAAAACATGGCTTTTCCAAGGCTTGCTGGAAACACACTTTGTTTGGCTCTTATGACCAGACCCTAAGTGGGTCAGCCATAGTAATGGGCTGCTCCATCGTCCTTCGTCTGGTAATTCGGAGCATTGATTGAACTCCGTCTCAACTTTCCGTTAACCTGTGCAGAGAGGCAGAAGACACGGTATCACTCAGGAGGAAAGAAAGATAAAAACAGGAGGGGTGGTCGACGGGAAAGATGATGTTCTCATATGCCTGACTTGGTCTCCGAAAGGAACATGTATTTCCAAATATAGCGATGTGACCTTAGGACATGGTATTTAGTTCTCCGTAGACCAAATTCCCCTGAATGAAAGTCAGCTGAAAAGCAATTAACCATTCAGTATCCACATGATTTATGCTCTTTGTTTACAGATGGAAATGTAAGCAACTGCCAGAATTAATTTTCATGTGGACATGTTTACCTCTCTGTGGTCTTTATGAATGTAACCAGCATTGATTTCACTATTTCAACACATGGACCGTATATGAACTGTGAAGTTAAAGGGGACCTATTATGCTTTTTCCCTTTCCTTTTAGTGTGTTATATAGTTTTTCATGCATGTAAAAGGTCTGCAAAATTACAAAGCCCAAAGTCAACGCCAAAGGGAGTACTCGCTTTGCTTGAAGTCCCGCCTTTTCTTCCGTAACGTGGTGATGTCACCAAGTAACATATTTGCATATCGGCTAGTTTGGAAAGCTCTCAAACAAAGCTAGTCAGAGCGGAGCTGGAGTGGAGTCCGAAGAGTTTGGTTTGGTTGACCAATCACAACAAAGTGGGCTGGCTGACCAATCAGAGCAGAGCGTTTCAGACAGAGGGTGAAAAGAGGTGCTGCAGCACAGCCGGTGTGAGAAAGGTAAACCATTTTTGAACATTAAAGCATGTTAACATGTTCTAGTAGAAACCCAAAATACAAGTATGAACCTGGAAATCAGCACAATAGGTCATCTTTAACTTATGCAGTGCTCTAAGAAACTGTTCAATCCAAATTTCCTTTCACAGTCCCAGTGTAGCTTCTGTAATTAGGCGTAATATAGTGTACATTGCTGCTCCGATACCAATAATCTTGTTTTCATAATCAATGAGTCCCAGAGGACATGTGATGGATCGTAACGCCGCATGAACGTAGCCCGACATTAATGATTCCAATTTTTCGATACCAGGCGCCGCCGTATTGTTTGTCCTTGGCACATTTCAGCACATCTATTTCGTATCGAATGCCATTCATCATTCCTCAGCCAAACATGCTTCATGTGAGTACACATAATGCGGTCGTAAAAAGACGGATGCTGCGCCGCATAAGAAGCAGTAGATAATGGCCCTTTTTGGACTTGAGGGGATTTGTCACTTTTGTTTGTACACCAAATGGCAAAGTACATCAGCAAGGACAACTGTGGTTTACACAAACCATTGGCAGGCAGCCAAGCGAGGAGTAATAACAGAGACGGGAAGAAAAAGGAGCTACGTTACATCATCTATTGCATTGGAGGCTGACAGGAGAGTGATGTACTGTATGTGTGTCACATATGAGCTTTTAAAAGGGCTTGAATTGTAACATATTCTATTACAATGGCTGCTTCAAGAGCCTCCCTTTCCACCCTTATTCATCTATCTGTACAATTATTCTGTGTATGAATCTGACACTGAGTATAATATTCAGATAAAAATGGCATTTCTTTGTGTGAAAGTAGCAGCCTATTGAACTATAGCTCATGTAATAGGCTGACCCTGCAATTTATTTTCAAAGCGCTGAGCATATTTTCCTGGATATTGTTTCTGCCCAGAGGTTATTTCGAAACATTCTAATTTGTCTTTAGTCCATTTCCAGCACCTCTGAGGTCAATAGATAGACGCTGCACCTACACACAAATATTATTTCTCCCCCGTGGCCGCCCCCTCCCTCTCTCCTCTTTTCTGACAGAGCTCTCGCTGCCTGAGCCAGATGGCATTTCTCAACACAAATGAACCCCGCCGACGAACGCACGCCCGTAACACGACAGAGAGAAAATAGTGACGGTCCGAGTGCGGTGTCTCTGAATAAATCATGGGCTGGAGAACAAAGGCTTCCAGCAGTTTGATCAACGGAGCTCATTTAAATCTCTTTTTAATACGCTAAGACCTGCAAAATGTATCAACCTGGCTGCATTAAACTCAGCTTAACATTTACAACGATGGGGAACCTTGTCTGAAGGAGCTGTTAATTCCTCATTTATTCTGCGGAAAAGGACACTCTCCGAGGTGCACTGAGTTAATCTCTATTAGTTGATGACAGTGTGCATTTTTGCTTTCATTAATCGGCCGACTTTCTTGACAACAGGCTAGAGATGCAGCTAGTAGCAACTGTGCTTTTATTCTGCTTCACCCTCAATAGAGGTAATGTGCCATAATTAATAGAAAAATGTATAAAAAGACCAAAAGAGATCATGCTGAATATTCAGACCTCATTGTGAAAATATCAATTAGTGAAGCTTAAGTTAAAACCTCTGGATCTGGCCCTTTGCAAATGTACCCCAGTTCTGATAATTCTAATTCCATTTTTTGCTTTGCTAGCAACGTAGCTCTATATGACAATGTTGGTTAGTCGGTCCACCAATCAACTACTATTAGATGGATTACAATGGAATTTTGTTTCATCAGGTCAAAATTAATTTTGTCCGATACTTTGATTCAGTGGTCAGCCTCTGAGTCTGAAAATTGAAGCCAATGTGGAAGTTCCTTAAACCCTTTCACAGTGTGATTTCAGTTCATGAAAGTTAATTGTAACATTTTGGTTGCCTAAAAATGTCTTATTCAGCATTTAGAGGTTATACTTAACCCCACCCTCTTGTGTCACTTCTGGTTCCAAAACAACAAGATGGCTGCGGCCAAAATGCCGAACTCCAGCCTTCAAAACGGCAGTCCACAAATCAATCGGGTGACGTCACGGTGACTACGCCCACTTCTTCTATACAGTCTATGCTTTGGTCTAGTACCCACCAATCATCAGCGTGTTAGCATCGTCATGTTAGCATGGTGACGTTAGCATTTAGTTCGACACCCTTCTGTGCCTACAGCCTCAGGGCTGCTAGCATGGCTGTAGATTCCCAGGCTGGTATTCTATAAGATAACCTCTTGATGTATTTGATCACCGTTTAATTTGTTGCCATTGTCTTTTAGATGTGACTGATCTGAACTAAAATCTGAGGGCTTCCATTCAACTGGAAGCTTCAGGCATGCAGGGGAAAGTTTTTGCAGTAACAAGAGTTATAGAGTTGGCCTTCATCTTTTGAAAACTGCATTGTCTGCCCATCGCATCGACTTCGCCTTCTGTTTAATCAGCTCTTTTCTGACAAAGGTCATCAGGAAACGTCCAAACCTGGACCACAAATATTAGCCCATTTGTGATCAGAAAGGCTCCATACTAAACATTTTGCCTTGGATTTTTGCAAGCGTGGCCATTAACCTTTTCAAAAATCGAATCCGGATTTGACAAACTGGCGCCCGGCAAAATGCGCTTCATCCCTCAGCGTGGATTAAGAAAACCGGAGCCCTTTATCAAGCAAGATGAAAAATCAGAGATAGCACAGAGAGACAGTTTGAGGTAAACTGTATCTGGGTCAGGTCCAGCCTGCCAGACTGTTAGTGCTTATTATTGAACACTGCCATCTTCTTTCTCTCTCGCTCTCTCTCTCTCGCCTCTCGAGTTCATCCAGCAGATCCTCTCTCATATTGACCGCATGCATTACGGGGCTTGGGGAACATGGCTACAAAAGTCCCTCATTAGAAGTTTGGGTTTCTCTGAACATTATGGGTGGAGGTGGAGTATTGATCGCTGCAAGATAGCTAACTGGAAAACACTTCCCATCGGAGCCGACCGAGGCTCATTTGGGAGGGATGCTGCTGGCAAGCTGGAGACTATTCCACATCTGGTTATTGGACCCGGGGCGGTAGTGAATACAGTATGTTTCTCCTGCAATCAGGAAACACTGGGAAATCTATATGTGGTAATTACAAATTCATGCCACCACTGTGAAATTGAACACTTGGCGTCATTATAAAGTAATGGGCGCATTAGAGGGAAGTTTGCAGCGATGATTTCCCTCTCGTATGAGTATCATCAGCAGTGATCCACACAAATGCAACATTATCCCGTCAGATTGCACAAAAGGATGGAATTATATGAGAATGCAGCTCCGGGATCCACTTTTACTTTACACAAAAACAAAGTGGAATGTGGCTCGTATGGATGGTACACTTGGTTCAAAGTAAATCCCTTTCTTTGCTTACCAAGCTCATTTGGAAGCCATTAATTCAAGGAGGCTTTTTATATCACTACTACAATGGCCAATTTGTACATGAGAATGTAAAATATGCCATGACTCACATCCATTCCCTCTATCTGTAATGTAATTACCTCACATGCTGTAACTCCCACTATGATTCCATAAATATTCATGCAAATCCAACAATTCATAGGAGGCACATATTCACTATCAAGTCGGAAGTGGCATGTGTGCTTTATGGCAAGAAATATCCCTGACTCTGTGTTTGATATGGGACGTGAATGGCGGTGCTATTCCCACTGCTGACAGGGTAAGACAATGGATATAGGTCATGAAGAACGAGGTCCACTTAAAAAGTGCTCATCAGACGGGAAGGCGCAGTCATTATTTTTCACAGAAACTCCGTAATGGGCCCACGCAGATGCAGAGATGAAAGGCCAACATCTGCTTTCATAGTCATTTCTCAAAGACCATTTTTTTTACAAATGTTATCCGGCTTATTTCACCATCATCGACAGCCTTTAATCAATGCACAGAGATTGTCCGGCTCTGCCTTATGAAAAGAAGACACTGTTTTCATTCATCGTTAAAGATATCGGCGCTGACTTTGTTTTCCTAACATCAAAGACATTTCTGTTGCTTTTCCGATATAAATGCAGATGCTCTCAGACAAACACTTTCACAAAGTGGGGAGACTCTTCAACTGCTGTTAAGATGTCACAACTCAATTAGGAGTCCAACTTAACATCAGGAAGCTGTGATTTTTCTATCGTACTCTGTAGTTAAAAGGCTTCTTGTAATTCACCTCATAACGGCATGAAATGGTGTGTACACAAAGCCAATTGAACTTGAGACAATCCCTTCATAATTACAGCTCCTCCCGTCCCCTTAACAGCTATTGGTCCTCAGTGTCCTCTGCGACGCTGAATACGAATTTGGGCCCAGTCATGTGGAAATGAGGAAGGAGGGAGGTGACTGGACGGTATTTGTTGGCCATGCTCGATGAAGCCACTAATTGTCCTTGGCCATGTAAAGCAAACCTAAATGTCCCATCCTTTCTTCATTATCACCGCTGTGCTGTCTCTTTATTCCCCCCAAATCACCACCACTATGCAAGGCCACTGATGCAAAGGGACAAAGGGCACAGCATGGACACCAGATGACCAGTAGACATTTTACTGAAACCACATTTTCCCTCATAAGGTGATTTTAAAAAAATCATTGGGCCCATATTTATAGTGTTTCTGAGTAGCAAAGTCAGTCCTAAAGCAATTTATTTCTGGTTGTACTTTTAGGACCAGTAGTAAAAACAAAATTCCTTCTATCTCAATATGGAGGAGAGCTCCAGAGAGGTCCTAACCTGTTTGGGGCTTTAATATTTTAGAGATATATTCCTATTGTTATTGGAGTATTATAAGACTGGGTGATATTGCAGAAATGTATAGGGTACATAAATGAACAAAGGGTGAGTTAGAATGGGATTTTAACAGTGGAAGAGAAAATTCCATAGTACACAGAGGGTTTGCTGTGCTGTGTGGGCTTGTGCAAGATGCAGCACTATTACTCCCATTAGAAAACAATGCATTATAGGGATGATATGGATGCATTTTATGCTGCCATTAGTCATTATCAATTATTTCAGGTTGTGCACACATTTATTTTCATAAGCTATGCCATTGTCTTGCCAGTGTTACTTACAGCCTACTATACAAATGGAAAATTGGTAAATATTATTTGTTTCTAAAGGCTGTTCTCATACTGTTCGTAGCTATCTACGAAAAGTAATGCACTGTATTAGTATATATCCCACAAAATCAATTTGTATGTAATCCACATAATTGGGTGGACTTTCACCCAGGAGACAGCTGTTCGTATCCCGTGTGAAACCAGAAGTCAACGTTGATATATTTCACATAACTTCCATACTTAAGTTACGCAACTTCCGGAGATATTTTAACCCAAACCATGATCTTTTCCTAAACCTAACTCAGTAGTTTTGTTGCCTAGAAAAAAAGTTTATAAAAAAAGTTTAAACCTAACCAAGTTGTTTTCTGTGAAGACGGATGTTTATTTTGAAAAGCCTGGAGCTGAAATTGACATGTTGATGGACATTCGTAGGAAAATATAAGAAATTTGAGGAATAACTTTTCATAACTTTTCGGGATGCACCGATGTCCGATCTGGTATCGGTGCATCCCTAAAAGTAACTAATCAAATTCAAATTGTAATTCCTTAACATCACATATTTATTACTGAAAAAAGTAATCACAATACAATAATGCGTTACTGTCCAACAATCCCACAGCGACATCACACCCTCTCCAAGGTCAGAGTACTTCATAAATAACTCTCAAGTCCTACTCTGACATAGGAATGTTTTTAGTCCTGCTTTGACTTTCAACATGATCCCCTCGGAGTGATTTGTAGATCTTGATAAATACAGGTCTGGCTTATTGAAAAAAGATTCCTGCATAATATTTTGGCTTCGGCCAAATTGCACAGCGGACGATTAATGCTCATATATGGATTGCCACTTTACCATGACATGCACTAATGCATGGCATGGAGAAAATGTATAAATCTGACGAAATCACTGGCGCCCTTCATTTTTCAGTCTAATGGCGGTAGCATTAACAGCTGCTAGTCGCTGTCTTCCAGTCATTCATTACCACCCATGTTATCCTAGTCTGCCATTTTACTACCATAGCACCATAAATCAGGGGGCAAGAAGGGGGCCAGCCAGCAGCCCCATTCATGGCTGCTTCAGGAGAGAAATATGGAGCAGTGTGACGCCTGCATACGCACCACAAGCTGAGGTGAATACCGCGTCTGAAACATTTAAAAGTCAGTAATAACTTCTCTTTTGCCCTCGGGTCAAATGCTTTGAATTACTCCACTATTATCGTGGTTACATCATTTCTACTACTTCATGATCAGTCATGTTGAAGAGACTCACTTGGCTGTTGATGGCTTTAATATCCTGGCTGCTTTTTCTTTTTTAAACTGCGAGCAATGTTAGAATAAAATGACATTTTTAAGTACAAATGCCTTTTTGTGGCTTTTCAAAGAGGTTGTGGTGCCTGGAAACACTGGGGGGTATATATATATAAATGTTTTGGCCACAACAGCGCAGGCCAATATATCCCCGCTTGGCCCGTTTGCTCCTGTGTGGCATGGAGGCACACTGCATTTAATTTACTAGTGGCTCGACAAAATGTACCGGGGGAGGTGCTCCATAATTCATGAGGGAAGAGAAAGGGAGAGAAAAAAAAAAAACATGATGAATCTACGGTTGCTATATTCATGCACTTTCAATTGAATGTTAATGGGCAGCGACAAAAGACAAAAAGAGATGCACTCTGGAAGCAGAGAGAGAGATCGGAGGTTAAACAACAGGTTAAAATGTGCTTTATGGGTGTTTCTGCAATACGGTCACTTTTGACTCTCCCAAATAAAAAAAAAAACTATGAATATTAATTTTAACCATCAGAGTAATACACAAAGTACACAAAATGACGTATAGTGGATACGATTTTAATCTGTAACATGTTTATTTTTTTATGATTTTCATCACTTGTTCTTACTAAATGTCATTACTGCAATATTACAATAATGTCAATTTTGTTTTTTTAAATTTCTATAATATTTTTAAGACTTTTAAATCATTTTCATCAAGCTTTGTGCATCATTGTTAACATTGATATAAAAACATTTGTTAAAATTTCATGATTTTTTCTACACCCCTGAAAAATGTAGACAGTAACCATAGATGTCAGTCTTCATACACAAAAAATATAAAATATGTTGTGTTTTATGACATATGGCAATTCTATATGGACGCAGAAGTGTGAGACGGGCGCATTTGGATGAAAAAATTATAATAATAATAATAATTTTTAGACAATTGTTTTTTTTTAATATGGTGTAAAGTAATATTATAATAAACAATTCAATTTGAAATAATGTCATATTATAATTGAATTAGCTAATTTTCTCAACATTGAGACCATAGTTGTGGGACATGAACAAAAGTGGTGTTTGGACCCATAAAATGCTTCGTACGTTCTATTAAATCACATTATTTAGTAATTATTTTTTTTATTTCAAGATGGGTAATAACACTGTATATATTCATCAAGCATTGCACTGAAAATTTTAACAAAAATCCAAAATTTCATTGCTGGGACTGCCTGTAGTTGCAGAAACACCCTTATATAGATGAGGCATGATCTAAAACTGAATTCTAATGAGAGAGAAAGAGAAAAGTCTTCTCAGACTTTGCATTAATCATTGCCAATTCTGTTCCTGACCATTTTCTTATCTCCATAATTAAGCAATTAACAGTTCTTGGTGCCAGTTAGCCCTGCGCTCGGACAGGACACAGCAGGAAAATAATAACACTAAATCACTCAACCGCAGAGGATTTTTGGAAAACCGCCGCATGGTAATCAAAGATTAAAAGGTAACCAGTGAAGAAATAGATATTGGCTTGGCAGGGGCCAGGAGGGAATATTCTCACACTCTGTAACAAACACACACACACAAACTAATCTAAGAGATGAAAAATGACCACGGGCATTTTCACACACTTAACATGCCGGCACATGCGCTCATGCTCAAATTCACCCCACAGACGCATGAGACCTGACCTGTAAATCAACGCTTGACAGGATGGAATTTATCACAGATCTTTGCACTTTTCTCTTACACATGGGAATGCCACACAAATGCCATTGTGCAATAGTGATGTATAGCGGGGATTTTACATCATGATCATGACAGAGATAGACTCCAGTCCTGGGGACAGTGACAAATGGCAGTCAATTAAAGTAAAACAGATCAGTAAAAAAAAAGAAAAAGAAATCAGTAGGTCTATATAAATCCCTTGTGTTTTTGTTGTATTTTGGTAAAAAATTGGAAAATTCAATTTTATTTATTTCTCTGTTGTGATAGCGCCCCCTACATTAGTGTTCTCCAGGGGGAGTGAATTTTGGTTGATTGGAGATATCTCTACTGAGGCAGGAATCCGTGCTAACATTAGCGTAAACTTTTTTTTTGGATCATTACGAAACTGTAGCGGGCCGCATGTTAGATTACTTTGATTTCATTAGAGTCAGGCTACACACTAGTTGATTATGATTGGATAAAGATCCAAAACGTTAGACGCCATACAGCCTCTACATTATTGCCAATGTTCTACCTGGCTTAGACATTACCACTTTATTACCATAACACCTGAAAGTGGGGGGACAAAAAAAGTCTGTTGTTCCCCGTATTCCAGAGCTTATGGCGGGCGGGCAGGAGGGGAGGTTGGACTGGTCAAACAAACACAGGACTTTCACCCAGGATACTGCTGTTCATGTCCCAGGTTAAACCAAGTGAATGTTGTCTTATTTGACTGTAGTTTTGTTACGTAACTAACGCCAGTTTCGTAACAGACTTATTTTATGTAACAAACATAGTTATTTTAACCCAAACCACAATCTTTTACTGAGCCTAACCAAATACTGCCGTCCCTGACACCTACAAAACTGACGCTATAAAAGTACCTAGAGCTTCATAGTTTGAAGTGTAGGGCCACTGACCAAGTGTCAACAGATGCATTATTAAAATACAAAAATGGAAGGAGAATTGACATTTCAGTATGTGCATCTTCATTTTTGTATTTCGACTCATTTTTTCTCAAGCATATCCTGTGTGTTGTATTGGTCTTTTGTATCCAAGTTGCATTAAAAGCTCCTCGACCTTCACTTGCCCAGCTTCCATAAACAGCGTCTTCTCGGAAAAATCAAACGGGTGCCATCTCTCCATGTAAGGCTCTGCGCACCTGATGCAAACTCAGTTCATCGTAATTTATTGGACGTGATCCTACACGCACCTATAAAAGTTAACAGGCTCACTCTTAAACCCAGGTTTGGACATTTATAAGGTTGTGGGGGGAGACGTGGCGTTGCATCGCTCGGAGAGCACGGAGGACAGTTGTTGAAAGGGCCGCTGATGTATTGGTCATCCTTCGCTTCCTTGGACTTCAATGAATACATCTTTTTCTTTGATCTGCTGAAGTTGTTTATAATGATTCTCTATTAGTGGCACAGTCATTACCCTTTCCCCATGGGAGTGATTTACCCCCACCTTTTAACACACACCCAGTCTATTCATTCCCATCACCAGCAGAACGTCTGGCAGATTAAAAAGAGAAAGTGCACATATCTCAAAGCGCCCATACATCAAGCAGTCTTTGCTGCTCTTTCTCTGTGGTGCCGTTATAAGAGCTGGTGGTGTTGGGGGGGCTGTCTATGTGCTGGTCAGTGCTGGACTTGGTCACGTAACTCCTCCGTTTTTTCTTTTTAAGACAGAGATAGGGAGGTCTTTCATTGCGTCCGTTGTCTGGGATAGTTAATCCCGGTCTGTAATAGGCTCGCTTCGCCTCGACAATGTAGCCGAGCTTGTCCCTTTGATTTGGAGTCCTTGTTCCAATCTGGCTCCAATCAGCGCGTCGAGTTTCTGGGGCCACTGCTGATTTTCTCGCCTCAGATGAGTGATCGCTGGGAGACAGCCGGACATGCGCTGCCAAGCCCGGATCGCATGTGTTGAAAAATCACACACTGAAATGACCAACTGTGTGTATTTGTGTGTGTTCTGCCAAGGCGCTATGGTAAGTAAACCAAAAATGTACTGGCTGGCCTCCAGTTTGAACGTTCTTTAATCCTCCATCTGCAGGAGAGGCTGCACAGCACACCTCGACGCAGATACCTTCACACACCGCGACGCTGTGATATTATGCGGTTGGCGTTTGATGTGGGCGACTAAAAGAATCCTCTCAAAACCCAGAATAAAGCAGCCACAGTGGGAAGAACAACCTGCTGCTTCGATTGAAGTGCACTTGTCAATGGCGACCCGCCGGATCAAAACAGCCACGACGCAACCCCCGCGGCTTGTACACCTTTGTCGTCTCCTTTAGAAGACACATTGTTAGACATTCAAAGGGGACGCGAAAGAGGTTATTACTTTGTCAGAGAATATTTCCAACTGACAAAAGATGAAAAATATTATCCCTCTCTCGGTGAAAGTGAGAGGAAGAGGGGGTAACCTTGGTGGTTGGCGATGCTCTGACCCGGGTCACTTTGTCTGATGTATGATGCAGCATCACCGAGCACACGGCACATTTATTAGACTGTGTAATGATAAAAAGATAGCGGGGGAAATGGATGATGGTTGAATTGGAGCCCACACATGGAGACGAGGCCCCTGCCTTGCAGTCTCCTGGCGGTAATATCATAAAGCAGGCGAGAGAAGATGCTCCTCGGGAATACAAATGTTGCCTTTAAGTTGGAAACGTGTGGCCTGAGATGTGCCACCATATTGAAGGTGGGGGGGGATTTTGCTCTTTAGCCGATTAATCTTTGTCATCATCTTGGCATTGTGGAGAAGCAATTTAGATGGTAAATACAGTTTGCGATCCATATATCATCCGGTTGGTGTCGCGGTGTGCCTAAGTTTGGCCGCGCATTTGGAGGCTAAGCAAGATTTATGCTAAGTAAACGGTCTCATGTGTCATTGAGATCTTTTATTTCTTATTACGGCACAAACGAGGAGGTTTTTGGAGAGCACATCTGAATTTCATCACTTGTAGTAAAAGTTTAACTTGTTGGATGAAATGTCTTCAGATGTGAGTGGAAGGAGGAATGTGTTAAAGCAAAAACAGACCAGCAAAATAACAGAAAAATGATAGATGATGAAGGAATAAATAAGAGAGATGTTCTGCGGGGAAAAACTTGTTGGCTGCTTGAGTCAAACCTGAAACAGGTTTTTTCTGACTAGGTGGGCGGTCCGACCAAAAATAGCTCTGCGTTAAACAATGCACAGGGCTGGGTTGGTGTTGGCATATTACTACAGATACTGGTGAGATGATGAAATATGATTTGGGAAGTCAAGTATGAGTAATATGTTAGTGTGAAGGCTTATTAGACACCATTGAACAGCAGATAAGAAAAGATGTTACAGCTCTGTAAAGTCATCTTGTAAACATTTCTTAATGACTTGTAAGGTAAACAGTAGAAATAGTCTACCATAACCACACAGGGCTCATCCCTATGTTCCCAGTGTCCTTTGATCTTGATATAAATTAGCATTGTAAGAGAATGGTAAAGGCTATCTTCGCAGTTCATGGACATGGACGTTTCAAGTGCAGTGTGAATGGCTAGAAACCCTTCAGCCACTGTGGAGATATCAATGTCTAAAGTCAAGAAAACTGTCATGCCCCCAAATTTTAGGGTGTAGGTTTTAGGGAGTATCATCAGTAGGCTGTAAGCCGTAGGTGGGTGATTATTGAGCCAGGGAAACATACATTAAACATTTGACCTAGGGAAAAAGCATTGCTGAGAACATAAAACCATCCTTAAAGGTCCCATATTGTAAAAAGTGAGATTTTCATGTCTTTTATATTATAAAGCAGGTTGAACTGATATATAAATACTGTTAAAGTATCAAAACACTCAATCCATGGAGAAATACACACAGCCCCTATTCAGAAACTGTGCGTTTGAAACAAGCCGTTAGGATTTCTGTCCATTTGTGATGTCACAAATCTACGATATTTGGACCATTTCACAGTTTTAAACGTAAACATTCTAAATGTGTCCCAGTTTATTTCCTGTTGCAGTGTATGTGAATGACATCAGCTGACAGGAGGTAAACATGGACCCAAGCCGTTTTCCTAGCAACGCAATTCCATTGCCATTTGGTTGAAATGCGCTAAAACGGAGCGTTTCAGACAGAGCATGAATTCAGGTATATTCAGACAGACAGTATAAGAAAAATAATGTGTTATTTGAACATTAAAGCATGTAAACATGTTGTAGTAGAAACCCAAAATACAAACATGAACCTGAAAATGAGCATGATTTGTCCCCTTTAATGTGCCACGTTAAGAGGATATTGAGCTAGGGAACATAGCATTGTTCCATGCTAACTTCAGTGTGCTGATCTGTGAACTGTAGCTTGTTAACTGTACAAGATAATAACTATCGTGAAGAAAAATATATTTTTTTTACTTAGAATTTAACCAGAGCTTTGGTTATCCGAGCCCATTGAAGTTTAACTTATAATCAATAACATACTTCTCACCTCCAGAGCAGCTCTGTTTGTATAACTACATCTCAACCTGCCCAGTGTGAGTCCACGACTCCTATCTTATGTCATAACCACCTTCACAGAATAATCTTGGGAGGATTTTTCTCAGAGCTGCTAGACTCTCTGGCTCTTCTCACATCTGACTTTTAATGTGCAAAATATTTTTTGGAGTCCGCCCAAAACTGAAGCTGCTCCACAGCAGCCCTATAGAATGAGATTACCTATCCAGAAGCTGCTGAAAACTGTGGGAGAAGCTTGTATAGAAATTACCAAGCGGTCTTACCACTCCCTTGACTGTACTGTGTGAGATCTACTGCCTTAATATCTCTGTTTGAAGCCATAAAGTCTGCCTCTTTACAAGTCCCGGGAAAACTCAGGCGTGCCAGCTCCACTCCACTGGCCCAGTGACAGAAGTGGCTTGATACCGAGCGCATGTTTCATATTCAGCAGTCAATGGGGTGAGTAGTGAATTATGCTACAGTCTGCCAGCAAAGCATACAGATTGTCCCCTCTGTGTGCATAAGAAATGCAAAACAATTTTACATATGTGACATCTGTAGCTAATGGAAAAGATATATAAAAAAAATAACTCCACATTGAGTGATGGAATTTTAAATTGTATTCTACACATGAATGCCTCCCATGGTGACCGTTGCACCCCAAGACACTCTTTTATGGTAAACAGAGGATTTCTTTTGCAGCAAAGCGATCAGACGAATAGAAAATACAAGATGTCGAAATCAAGCACTCTTTGTGTTGCTTTCTTTCTCCGTGCGTGTCTAGCACAGACTCCCAGGGAGGGTGATGTCATCCTCAGACGTTCCACACATTGACCCGTGCGCAGACTGGAGGGAACGCGGCCCGGGATAATTGACAGTGGAGCGGCTTTGAAATGCTGATTAAGCACAACCTGCCCCGTCGCCCCCCCAGACTGTTGGCTCTGCGGAGGAGAGGAGGAGGCTACTGACACGGGGAGGAATCCTTAAAGGGAGCTCTCGGTGATGTGGTTACAGTATCATCAGAATTCAAGGCCGCTTCTCCGGAGATGCTCATGTACAAACGGGGGTGGGGGTGGGGGGGTATTCATTAGGGCGTCAGCGCTTCATTAAAACCTCCTCATATTTTCCTGGGTAGCTGCATGCGAAGTCTGTCACATCGCCTCCGCTTCTTGCACGGGGTGCTATCAATGCGCTTCCGTTCACGCCGTGTTACACTCCGAGATAGCGCTCCGCGGCGAGATTGGGATCACATTCGGAATTAAAATTTAAAGCCTCATTAATTCTTAAATCACCCTTTACATGCCAGCTTATGTTAACACGGTTTGTATCACTTACAAATTTAGTAAATTTTCTAAGTGCCTGCTACATCATTTCAATCATTACACGCGGACATCAATTTTGGGAATAGCTCCTAGGAATGTAATGATCTCATTAAGTGGCAGTAACGGTGATGTATTTAATGGCTCCGATGTGAAACGCGGGGCGAGAAATTGAACTTCAGGGACTTTAGATTCTTTAGATTGTCTCCTCTTGCCAATAACCACGACGAGGTCAACGCTCTGGAGGTCATTTGTCTCCCCCCCCACCTGATTAGAAATATTGACCAAGAAGCTGTGAAGAACCAGGAAAGTGCCACGGCGTAACTTTTTCACTTTGACATATAAGCGAGGCGGTACAGTGAGTGTGGATTAAAAGATTTGATGTGGCGGAGAGAGCTATCACTCAGGATGAAGGATTGAGAACAGCTGAGGGGTTACGGCGGGGCCATTTGCTCGCAACCTTTTTCCGGGTATATGGTCAATAGCAACAGACTGGAAACGCGTAGGTCGAGCGCTGGGGGACAAAAGCGATGGCTTACCCCCGTCTCGTCTCACCCCCGTGGGCCGGTTCAAATTCGTCCCCTGGGAGTGGAGAGACCTTCTAACATAACTCAGCCCTTTGACCTTTCAACCCCAACGAGGCCTTTTCCCGCTGTGATGGATGGCTTTATGTGCAAGTCTCGTGATTTATAGAGCTGCAAATATTTACTTTTTTTCTCCTCCCCATTTCATTCCCCATCTCTCTGCACTCACACCTTCGTTTTTTCTTATCAATTAGAATCTTGCCAAAAAATCCATCCCTGCTGCGCGAGGCAGAGTTCCAGATGGATATGATAATCATGACAGAGGTTCTCTCTCTCTGTCTGACGCCGCAGAGCTGGGGTAATTTTTCACTTTTTTTAATATCCATGTGGCAGAATGTGTGTTTAATGGCTTCCCCGGGGCTATAGGTTAAAATGTATTTTGCGTCTTAGTGCTGTATCTTAAGTGTTATGGGAGAGCTCCCATTGAGAAGTAACCTTTCGATTACTCTCTGTCTCTTTTAGGCATTCACTAAAAGGGGTTCTTCCAAGTTTTTGACACCATTAACACAGTTTCTATCATGGTCATTTCTTTCGATCTCTACTAACTAACTAACTAACCAGTGACCAGGGTTTCAACTTTCTCACTAAAGTTGGGTCCATTATGTATTCAAATTGTGGTAAAAGGATGTATTTTTTGGTGTCAAAATGCTATTTTCCCAAACCCTTCCAAAACCTTTTTCCCACATGACCTGACGTAGGTTTCTGCATGATGATGCTGCTACATGTACAGTATACAGTATATACATCCTTAGTCATTGTATTAACATTACATACAGTAACTTAGATTATGGTAGGCACGCTCCCAGTTTGGAGAAGCAGACAGGAGTACAGGCACGGAAGCTAAGCGATGTACTGCTGTGTGGACGCCACGTTAGTTTGGATTCAAAAGTCACACAATAACACAAACAAACTAACCGATCGATGCAGCGGTAGACCAGCAACTCCCGTGTTCTGCGAGGTAAAACGACTGTTTTTGTGAATGGAGTCTGGTCTGGTGGCTTTGATGACGGCGATATAACGGCTTCAGTTCTCCATCGGAAAGGGCTGTCTGATGATGAGGTAAACCGGTGAAAATATTCTAAATGTAGCGTACACTGAAACTGATATTGATATTTTATTTTAGGTGGCTAAAATATGTTTTTCTGCTGCTCCTCGCAGTAAGAAAGCCCTTTTGGGCAGGTGAAGCTGTTATATCGCTCTCTTCAAAGCCACCAGACTACATTCAAAAAAGCAGTAATTATACCTCGCAGAACACAGGAATATATATACAACCCCACTTCAAAAAATCCAAACTAACCCTCTCAGTTATTTCCAAACTTAGCACAGCTAACTTTGACTCAGCTGGTGCTACCTTTCACATTATTCATAACCTTATTGATTAGCTTTGATCAGCTTAGTTGGTAACCTACGTCACTGCTTTTTGCAATGGCTGAATAGGTGTTTCCATTTGAAAAAAATAAAAAGTAACAGAACGCAGATGGACCCACCCTTTAAGTAAGGGATAATGTACAGGTCTCTCATCGCCCTGAAGGGGATTCCTTCACAACAGTGACCCACTAGCTGTACATCCCGCTTATTACACGGCTACTTACTTAAGAAATCAATATTTTGACACAAAAACGGTCCGCCAGAGTCCGACATCAGAACTGCACCCATAGCAACGGTCTGTTATAAAGAAATTACAGACCGCAGAACGCCGTGATTAACCAATCAGAATAGAGTATTCAACACAGCCGTGTAATAACCAATCCTAAATATCTAATGGACAAAAAGGAACTATGCCCTGGTGTGTTTGCAACAGCAGCTGCCAGTTAAAACTGCAAAAAAAAGATCTAACAACACAGGAAATCTGAAACTTCCAGGCTTTACATATATATACGTGCTAATAGCTTCTTCCTTTTGTGGTGTTTCCACACTGCATGTTATTATTGATTCTTTGTGTTTCAAATGTCAGATGCCCGTCCTTTCTGTCCAAGAAACAGCACCCATGAGAGCTTTCTCTGTGTGTTTTTTTTATTTATTTTTTTTCATTTTTTATCTTCTTGCACAAGTCATCAGGGAGTTGGGTGCTGGAGATTTACTGGAGGAAAAAGGTGCAAAACATCATACAGACCAGTGTAAATTCTGCATAAATGTGCCAAGGGTTGTACAGATAACAGGTTCACAGTGTCACTCTCACCGCTGGACGTTTTTGGATTATTATAGACATGAAGGGCTGTGGATAACATCCATAAACATGTTCAGAAACGGCTCCTTATAACCTCACGTCTTGCCTCATGCTTGGCAAATTATGACTTTTTCTTCAGTATCAGTCAGCGCACGTGTGGTCACACCACAAACAGGAAGTACTGCGTAGCACATGCAGCACGACTTGTGGACTCGGTGCAGATTAGCCACAAAGTAAACCACTATAAATGAAAACACCTACCGTCTCCCTGGCAACTTGAGACTTCCTGTTGATTATTTGTTGATAACTGTCGCATGGTAATCTGCGGCGTTAGATCATACTGAATCGAAATAAAGAGATGCCTTGAACAGTAGGAAAAAAATCCATTTAAAGTCCCTTAAACACAGTAGCATGTGATGTAAAGTGTTTGTGATTTGCACTAAATCATGCAAAACCACTGTTATGGTCCTTTAACCCTCAAAGCCGCCAGATGATCTGCAGTGAGGCCTGCTGGTAAAAAAAGATGAAGAGTGTCTCCAGTCACGCTTCTCTGGAACACTTTTGATGCTTTCTTGGCTTTGGCTTGAGCTCTTCTTTGTGTCCTCCTTGTCAACCATCCGCCCGTCTACATAAGCCGCTCTATAAAGTAGTTTGAAAAATACAGTGAAAGCTGCCAGGCCACGGATAAAGTGAAAATGGAAATATGTACAGGCTGGAAACGGACAGAGTTGGGCTCAAACGCTGTTAGCTCGCCTTTTCTTCACGCCGTTTCATCCGCACCCCGAGCACTTTAACTGGGAAATTCCTGCTTCAAATCCTGTCAGTTTCACCTGCATTCAAAAGGTAACCCATGGAATACACAGGCCGAGTGGAAAATTACTGACAGTGTATAGGGTAAAGTAGGCCAATGTGTTACATAATAAGCTGACAGGTTAGAACAGTGCAAGTAGCTCCCTGCAGATAAGTGACCCAGAAATATCAATTGCAGGTTTATGGCAGCAATTATATTACATACAGTTCTCCCTTTCACACTGTTTGCTGGTTCCCTCGCGCTCTCTGCTGTATGTACTCTGTGTCCCTGCCAAGAATGAGAAACATCTTCATGTCGCTAAAGGCATTTTTCCAAGTTACACATCTGATTCTAGTTTTGTTTCAGAGAGGTGGTGGAGATAGATGCACTGACCATGTGTCACAATGTTTTAGCTCTATGGATGGTAATGTTGGTCGGGCCACCGCTTTGGTCTAAAGCGAAATATCTCAACAACTATTGGATGGATTGCCATGAGATTTTATACAGATATTCTTGGTGCCCAGAGACGTATCCTAAGAACTTTGATAATCTCAGGATTTTTCCTTTAGCGCCACCATGATGACATTTTTGGGTTATTTGGGGGTTTTGGGTTGGGAGTACAATGTCTTGACTAACTAACTATTGAAAAGATTGCCGTGAAATTTGGTGCATACATTAATGGTCCCCAGAGGATGAATAGTAATAACTTTTATCCCCAGACCTTTTAATTTAGTGCCATCATCAGATCAAAATTTCAGTCTGTCCAATACTTTGGTTTATGACCAAATACTTGCAAAGGACATTTCCATCAGCCTCAGCTGTAGTTTGTGTTTAGCGCTAATTAGCAATGTTAGCATGATATAATGACCGACCCGACCCCGGATAAGCGGTTGAAGATGAGAGAATGAGAGAGCATGATAACATGCTAAAGTAAGCTGGTCAACGTGGTGAACATTAGTTAGTTAGCATTGTCAGTATGATAATCTCTATAAACACATGCATATGCAGGATCTGTAGGCAACGGGACAAGATTTTGGTATCGGAAGCGATCTGGTTTCCGTTTGTAGTACGAGTAGTATTGACCAATCGCGTTCGAGCATGGTTTTGGTTGGTTGAATGCAGGTAAACAGTCTGTGTGGAGAGGAAAAGAGGTGGAACGCATTGGCCGAAATGCAATCTGGGAACCCACCGGCTGTCAGTTTGGTTTGAAATTGAAATAATCCGGTCGTCTCTCAACTCCAACTCCAGTCTCGCATCTCAAGTTGCTAAACGGACTCTAAACAATGAGCAGCACATGGAAAAGGGAGTCTTGGCCCAGATATCCACTAGCTACACCGAAACCCCAGAAAAAAAGATCCTTATCCCCCCCGAGGCTTATCCGTCGTCAGACCGGTAGCCGATGGACTCCGAGATTGGATCATGTTAGCATGCTGATGTCAGCATTTAGCTCAAAGTGCCACTGTGTTTAAGTACAGCCTCAGAGCTGGTTTTTTTCTCAGTATTTCCACAATTGATATGTTCTCACACTGCACAGTACTAACGGATTAACAAAAAAATCAATGAGTAAAGTGAGATTTAAAGAGATAAAAATCAACATTTAAAATGAGAGGAACCATAATTCAAACCACGCTAAGCCATAATTGTTCTCCATTCACATTTTTCTACAAATAGTCATTAAATATGACCAGTTGTTAGGACAGCAGCTGTGTGGCACAAGCTATCTAAACCAGATTTAGGAGGATTCCTTTCCCTAATATCCGCCAAATTTAAAGAGACACCCATAACCCCCCATAGAGCTCCAATCGGCTACAGGCATGAGAACTGAAAAGAAGGATAAGTGTGTTTTTAAAGGAGAAGAAATAATAGAAAATAGCTGTGGGCCAACTGGAATTAATTTAAATCTTGCACAAAACATCAGTGAATCACTTCCGAAAATTCTCCCTCCCAGCCAGCTGTGATGTGATGTTTACAACTCTGACTTGTTTTAGATTACACGCGCACACACAAAAGGTTTTTCCGTTTGCTAATAATGGCGGAAAGGAAGAGACGGAGGAAAAAAAAAAAGAAGCCGGAATAATTAGACAGATCAGAGGAAGAGATCCTTCGCTAGAGGTCATGCAGCTGATAAACGATAGGCTCGCCTGCGATGCATGTTAAGTGAGTACCGGTGTAATTATCCCGGCCGCGGCGCCTTATGAATGTGTGTAATGTCACGGCCTTTCTTCCCTCACCCCCCTCAGGCGCTTTCCTTCCTTGTCAGATGCTCCGCAGACGGGGAGTGAAGGTCACTTGACCAGAAGAAAAAAAGGTCAAGGGAGGGACCGGGCCCGCGACGGACTGATCGGCCCACCGCCACTGGATGGCGAATTTAATTAAGATTGAGAGTGACATTTTCTTTTCCCATCTCCGTCTTTCCCTAGTTCCCAGTCTGCAAGGTTCTGATTATCACTATTTCTGAAAGAATAGGCGCTTCAATCAAATGAGGGTAGAGCCCCCTGAGGGGATTAATCAAGGTTTAGTAGGCTTATTTTCACTTTCCTGCCTTTTTTTTTTTTTAAGCAGAAACTTTCTGGAAAATCACTCGCCAAAAATTCTCTTTTTACCTAATCTCGGAGGTTGACAAGTTCATGTGTAACAAGACGCCTTTCAGAAATGCACGAGATATCTTCATTAAAACATCAAAAAAACTTCTCCGAGATCTAGGCGGCATGCTCATCCGAGGCAGACCTCCTCTTCCTCTAAATTGAGAGGAGCTTGCGCCATGACAGTCTTGTGCTTGCTTTGCAGATTCTTTGGAGCCGATGGGGGACCCGGCGCAATAAAAAGGGAGCCCTTCCTGAAGCTTCGGCGGTATGTTTCTGTGGGCGACATGCGGGAGATCAAGGGAGCGAGAGAACTGACTGGGCAGGCCTAGAGCCGCCTCTCTCTCCAGGGGCTCTTCGCTTTAATCACGGTGCAGCCAAGCAAAGTGATGGTGAACTCCACATGCCTTTGGTCTTCCTCGTTTCTCTCTCTCTCTTTCTGTCTTCATCTCCTCATTCTGCTTCTCCCTGTCCTCACTCCTCTGCTCATACAGCCTCTTTCTTCTCTGTGGATTTCGTTGTAAATTTCAAACTGCAACCCGCATGCATTTTTTTTTTTATATTGCAGCACAAAGTGAATACATGCAGCACCAGAGAGGTGTTATTGGTGTAAAAGCTGCTTCTGGTAAGCAAGGAAGAGCTCCTTCCAGCCGCTCTAATTTGAGGCCTGGACATGTCCCTGATCACTGAGCCTCCAGAGGCCGGCTGCCATAAAAGCAGCCCTAGGAGCGGTCATTACCGCACAGGGAAACATATGGTGTCAGGTATCTTTAGGCGTAACTGTCCAGTGGCACATGGAAGAAATGAAGGCAGGGGACATGGGGGAGCTGACCATTATGAGGCATCCTGAAGGTGTTGCACAGTGGAGGGCCTCAGACAGGCATGTCATTTACAGCTGCCTGTTGTCTCCTCCATGTTTTATTGAAACAGCAGAAATGTGCTGCGAGCTGCAGGACCTGCAGTCAGGATGAGATGTGTGACGGCATGCTTCTAATGCACCATGTCAAGGCCATGTCCAAAATCACGTCTTACGTCATGTCCTTAAAGTTGCATTAATTGTAGGGCTGTCAATCAATTCAAATATTTAATCGCACATTTTTTTCTCTGTTCAAAATGTACCTTAAAGGGAGATTTGTCAAGTATTTAATACTCTTATCAACATGGGAGTGGGCAAATATGCTGCTTTATGCAAATGTTTGTATATATTTATGATTGGAAATCAATTAACAACACAAAACAATGACAAGTATTGTCGGGAAACCCTCACAGGTACTGCATTTACCATTAAAAAATATGCTCAAATCATAACATGGCAAACTCAAGCCCAACAGGCAACAACAGCTGTCAGTGTGCTGACTTGACTATGACTTGCCCCAAACTGCATGATTATCATAAAGTGGGCATGTCTGTAAAGGGGAGACTCGTGGGTACCCATAGAACCCATTTTCATTTACATATCTTGAGGTCAGAGGTCAAGGGACCCCTTTGAAAATGGCCATGCCAGTCAAAATTTAGCACAAGTTTGGAGCGTTATTTAGCCTCCTTTGCGACAAGCTAGTATGACACGGTTGGCACCAATGGATTCCTCAGGTTTTCTAGTTTCATATGATGACAGCATCTTCAGTCTAGCTTTAAAACTGATCCACTATCGCGTTAACTTTGACATCCCTAATTAATTGATTCGTTTTTTGGTCACTTGGGGTCGGAGGAGCATGATATCTTGATATATTATCATTTTTTAAAGAATGTGAATGTATTGGCAAACAAATGCCAATTTACACATCAAACAGACATGCGGCTGCATTCATTTGGAGTTCGTAGGTTTTCAGTGTTTCTGGCCACCTGATGAATGCAAGTCCAATATTTACTTTTCTTCTAACTTTGTTTCGGTCTCCCGGAACTACCCCAAGAAATATATTTTTGCTAGGTGTTCGATAGCTTCATGAGTTAGCCTCTAACATTGTCTGTCTGCAGCACTGGCAACCAGCTGAGAGAGTACTCGGCTCACAGACAAAGAGTTAACAGTCTTTACTTGACGAAAACAAAGTTTGGTAGGAGAGTATGAGAAACAGAACTGTGGTCAAAAACCACTGGGAGATACTCAGGAAACTAACGCTGGCAGTGAAGACAAACTGGCACAGAAAAAGCAGCGCACACCGACTAAATAGCCTACACATGGGAGGAAGGGTAATGAGGGACAGGTGAAACTAATCAGGGCGGGATGAGTAATCATACAGGCGGGAAACACACCTGGGCAGGAAGTGAAGTAACTGAAACAAGAGACAAAAGGTGAGTACCAAAATAAAACAGGAAATAGTAGCCTAACTGAAAAACTGGAAACAAGAAAACATAATCACATTAATGGGATGTAACAGGGCAGGTAATAAGCAGTAGGCCTCAATTAGAACTTTTTTTTCCCTGAAAACAGCTGCCTGCAGAAAACAGGGTCGAGTTCGTGTTAAGTTATTTATTTATTTAGTTCCTCATTTAATCAGGCAGTCTCATTGAGATTAAGATAACTTTTCCAAGAGAGACCCGAGAACAAGAAACATTCACAGGAACCCAATCAGCAGCAAAACAGAAACAACATAACTACACGATAAACAGGAATTAAATACAGCTACAAGAATCATACCAAAAACATCAGATAATAAAGCTTTCAAATCTCCGAGAATGCAAGACTCTAGTATGAGGACAGTTCCATTTAAAAGAATGCTAGCAATACGCTAAAAGAGGCTAAAAGTCTCTGTAAAGTTGAGAGGAACTACAGAGTTGGATGATAATTCTTTGTGGGTTTGTCACTATCAACCACATCTTTCACATCCCACATATTCATTTGATCCATCGGTATTTTACAAATACAGATTAGTGCAGCTTTAAAGTGGTTTGTGAAGCTTTAATGTGGTTATTTGCAGATTACTTTTACATCTTTGATGTAGTCATGCCAGTTGTGGTATTTTCTGCATTGCTCATCACTTTTCTTTGTCCTGCCTGTCCAATAATGTATGTAAGACATGCTAAAGCTGTCATAAATCAGCTATTGGTTGCTGCCTTATTTTTTTTATAGACCTTTTCAAACTTGACAACATAAACATTCTAAATGGGCCCTTTGTATTTCCCATTGTAATGTTTGGCTCCGTCCGAAATCACATACATACCCAATATGTGTACTATCATTCAACATACTTTTGTGTGAATAAACAGTAATATGCATCTTTTCAGACGCACCGAGCAGTAATTTACGTCGCCACTCCCTTGCCGATTGGAAACGTGTAGCCACGGTAACCCGTACCAGCCTCAAACAACGGTTTGTGAGAATCAAAGTCTGAATTAATTTAAAATATATATTACACCTATCAAAGTAAAATCTTATACTTACATTTAAGTAACAATTGTCACTATCGCATTGCATTGTGGGACATTTATGCCACCGTAGTGTCCAGCGTTGCAAACTGTAATATTTCACCAGAAATAGTATGCAGTTTGCCTACTATTGGTTTCATACTAAGGTTTCGGACATGCTAAAATATCTCACATACTGTTTTAGCGTACTAAATAGCATGTTAGTGTGGAATTTCGGAAGCAACCTATTCAACCTATAGTAATTTAGATTTTCTCTAGAATTTGAGCAGTGAAATCAGCAGATCCTCAGGTCATCACATGACTCCGTCCCGAGTAAGAGTCTCATACACAAGACCCGCTGCAGCCACATTCCTGTCAAATGTGGCCCTCCGGCTTCTGACAGCATCTCCAGATTCCCAGGATGCTTCTTTAGGCAAAACTGCAGAGAGAGTGACAGAGAGAGAGAGAGAGTGGAATGTACATTGGGTTAGAGTGCACATAAATATACTTTAATAATGTTCTTCTATTGCTTGCAACGAGGAGCTGTGAACCATTAGCATTTCAGCAGCGCCTGGCCTTCCTGTGCTGTAATATCAGTAAGTCCTTATCGACTCAATGATGTCTCTGTTGCTTGGCAGGCGTCAAAAACAAATGACGGTTGAAGAAGCGCCTTCTCCGTTTTGAAACTCATTTCCTCTTGTGTGTGCGCGAGAGGGGAAGAGAAATGTTATTGAAGTTACCATGGTGATTCAATTTCAGCACCCCCCCCCCCACACACACACACACACACACTTCCCCACTTCCCTCCGCCTCTCTCCCCCTCATTTCCTCACTAGAACAAAAAAGCAAATATTTCTGAGAGGAATTCCCTCAGTTGCAGGAGCTGCTGCGGCTTCCACCAACTGATCTGAGCGCGGTTTGGGTGAGTGTGTTCCCCACTGGGGATCCCTGCTCAGATATGCATCCTTGCGGATCTGCTGAGCAGAGGAGTCGCACAAAACAATGTTAATTTCCGGAATTTTAAGTACTTTGTGGAAAATTTTCAGGCTGGAAATCATTGGAATGGAAATGAAGGCGTTATATCACATTTTCAGGCAACAGTAGACTTTTTTTTTAGGGCAGTCGATAAACAAGTTTGGAGTATAAATGTCAAATCCTTTGCGTTCTTTGTACTCCAGTCAAAGGTAACTAGCGAGCATAACGTTTACAGCCCCTGCCAAGTCAAAATGTCACTTTTGTGGAACCGGATCTATCCACCCCATTTAGGAAGCTCTGGGTGACATTATTTATTTGAAGTTCAAACAGGAAGTCTATTTATGCCTCTACATCTCCTCCCCCATCTCAGCAGGGTCCACTGAGGTTTTATTTTCCTCCCCAAAATAGAAAAGCTAGTAACCGAACGGGAATGTTTCTAATTCCCAGACCAAATGATGGGCAGCCGTGCAACTCTGTTTTGACATCTAAGAATGTGATAACAGCAATTTGCTTCTCCCTCATCACTCCGAATCGCCTCGGGTGAATCAGTAGCCGCGAGACAAGCAGTGCTGAAAGTGAGAGCTTGTTAGAAGGGTGCTCATTTATGCACTCTTCTGTCGATGAAATGCTGCGTAGGACTGCGATCCACACACACGGCTTAAACTCTTCCTCTCCACTGACTGTCTCGCAGTCGCCATCTGCCATGTTGGAAATCTGCCCTCAGTCTGAGAGCTGGAGGCTGACTTGAGAGCTGTATATATATATATATATATATATATATATATATATATATATATATATATAGATAGATCTCCATATTTCACCTCCTTTTGAAGTTGCATTTGTAATCTCGCTCGCCTGTAAATCGTTAATAATTGAGAACATCTTTCAGCTCAGAGCAGCGAACAGTGCACCACTTTTAGCGCCGTGAAAGCACACAGCCATGGAACCCCATTTTGTGGTTTTCCTGAGCCTGTGTGGCGCGGTAATTAGAGCCGCCACATGTTCCGGGTTTTTTTTTTTTTTTTTACCGCCGACCAGTTGGCGCGATTGAGCAAGATGGGGGAAGCCCACGGCCATGCCAGGGAAAAGGTTGACGGGAATCCACGTGACATTGCGGCCGTCACTGGGGCTGAAAGGGAATCCCTTCCTGTTTCCCCCCTGTTTTGTCAGCCGTTCCGGCTGCTGCCATGGTGACCTGGTGTTTACTGTACTGGCTGGTTGGCAGCCACGCAGCAACAGGCACATGACGTGCTCCTACTGTATGGTAATGTCTATTTATAAGCTTCAACGGTAACTCTGTGTGGATGTGTGTCAGTGGAAAGCACTGCCTTACCAACAGGCCCTGAGTAGCAATGAGCAACCGGTCAATAACAAAAGTCCAAATGAAGAAGGAAAGACATGCTGAAGTTATGTGGAAGCCAAATCGCCATGGCAACTGTATCATAACAGAGATGACTTGAGTGTGGGCAGACCTTTCTTTCCTTTCTCAGATCTTTTTCTGTCTTATGTTACAGCAGAATTATCCGTTGATTTAAACAATCTTTTTCTTCACTCCTTCCTCTGATTCCGAAACATTATGATCTGTGAAAGTCGAGCGGGATTCTTTTTTCGGGAACATAAATTAATCTTTCCCCCTAAAAAGGGGGATATTATGCATGCCTTTTTATTATTTTTTTACAAAATCTGAATTAATGAGAGAGATTCCTGGAACCGGTGAAAAGGACCACCGGATAGTAAAGCTCTGTAGAGCTCAATTAGGAGTCATCTCTATCATTAACTCAACACATAAACTATTAATGGTCTCCAGCCATTTTTCATGATAAGGCTCCCCACATTTGAAAAATTCTCATTAGGGCCTAAATTAGGGAGCTCTCGTAGATCAAAATTGGTCTTATCTAGTTTTTTAAAATTCCAAAATAAAGATTTAATGAAATATCTCTCCCACTCTTGTCTTTTTTTTTCCAGTACATCTTTCGTTCTCAGTCAGCTAATACTCTGTATGTTGCAGTGTGCAGTATATTTTCTATGTTGGGATGTGTACACGGGTGGATATGAATGCCTAGAAAGGTATTTTAATGCATGCAGGATTGTCATCCCAAGGTAGTGCATGTTTTCCCGAGGATGGCTGCACACACTCTTCCTCCGCGTTGTCAGATCCTCTCCTACATCGTGTCCATTGTCACATCATTTACCGCGGAATACGCAATGACTTCGCACTCAACAAACACCCGACGCCTCTGAATTTCTTCCAGAAGAGCGAGCGCAGATGTGACTTTGACTCGCTACGTATAGAATAATACATGTGTGTTGGCCCTCCTGCTCCCCGCGTTAAAAAAAAAAGAAGATCCCCTGAATTTTAAACAGCTCCATAGGAATGAAAATGAAAGCCATGTAAAAATTAATATTACATTTCCGTGACTTCCTATGCTGTTTAAAAAGTAATGAGACTGAATAAAAAAGCACTCAAGTTAATAGCCTTGAAATATTGTGCCCCTGACATTTCGTCTGCACTTCCAGGAAGCAGACAGTGTTCAAATTGTTGGCAATATAAGCCGCCTTTTACATAATGCTTGTGTCCATTTGATAACTTAATTGTTCCCTGCATTAGTCGGAAGCTTTTAAATGTATTCAGGCAAAACAGCTCAAGGATGACGGGGAACGTCTGAAAGTTGACAATTTTGAGCCAAGCCACAGTGAACTCTGTAAAATCTGGGAGAGTTGGTGGAGCAGACCCATGGAGACGTGCAGATAGTCACATATGCCTGGGCGTGTGCACCCTCCTCCATTCGTTCTGGGTGTGATCCCGTGTAGGAGTTGGAGTAGGGATATCCCCCTATGGTTTTCAAAGAGGTCTGACGCATTGCCAAGCACATTTTTTATTATTTTTTTCCTGGAGAACACTCCGTCCTGTTTGCAGCTCCAGAGGAAGCCCCTGTTCTGGGAAGGATACGCCTTCCAATGAGTTCACTGCACATTTTTACTCTGACCTTTCTCCTGGAACGTCAGGTCACCGTAACCTACGGGAGAGCGTTGCAGAGATGTTTTAGAGACAGGGATCATTCCAGGTCAAACTGGAATTTGAGTTTCAGGGGTTAACGTTGTGAAACGGCTTTTCGTGGTTCATTTAAGGCCACGTCGTTACCGTGAAACGGCCGCAGTTAGGTTAAGGCAACAAAACCACTTAATTAGGTTTAGGAAAAACATCATGGTTGGGCTTAAAGAGGACCTATTATGCTTATTTTAACATGTTTACATGCTTTGATGTTCAAAAAACGCTTTCATTTTTTTCTCATACCTCCTTTTCACCCTCTGTCTGAAATGCTCTATTTGAGCTCCTAACGCCTTTTATCAGTGTTCGAGGGCTACTGCCACCCACGCACAGTCCTGAAGCTTAGAGAGTGTTTTCACAAATATACAAAAAGGGTTTTTATCATCTTTTGAAAATTGGAAAAATATGCACAATGGTTGTATCATTTTAGTTTGATTTCCTTCCACAAAGTGTCACTTTCAAATTCAAATTCCAGTTAAGTGTTGGTACCATTAGGCGTGGGATGTTTTGCGTATCTCCTTCAAAATCCTGCTGACCTGGGAAGCATGCAAAGCATTCAGCGGAAAGTTCTTATGAGGACGCTGAATAATATTGTCGATCTCTGAGGACCCTGGACTGTTTACAAACATACAGGGCTAAAACGCTCGGCTCTAATAGAAAAGATTATTTACAGTTTGTATGAATAATGGAGGATGGCCTTGAGGAGAGGGAAGCATTCTTGGAGTGCAGTGAGAATTGCCGGGGTGTTCTCTTTGAAAGCAAAGAAGCCTCACTCTCATTGTGATTCCATTCTGTGCTCAAAGTTAACTAATTATGCAAACACATATTCCAAACCTGTGTCCCTTTCAACACACGCCCACACTGCTGCTGAATGTACACACAGCTAAAATTATTGAGTTAGCATAATAAGCTTTTCAACCTTGTTAAATGGAGAGTCATGGCCTCTTCAGTAACTACAAATTGGCATTATCCTACATTACTGACACCTACGGAAACACTTAGTGCAGCATATGAATGAGATTACATATATCCCATTTAGGCTTAAAGCCTGGAGTCATCACTTTCTGTGTGCTGTTAGACTTGGAGGATTACAACATTACTGGAGTAACACAAACAAACTGAAGGCTGGGGCTGCGTAATTGGAAACATCTGGATGTCATTTTGGTCTTTACACTCCCGCAATCATGAGCGCTATAACATCTTATTTGGCCATTTACTACAGTGTGGACTGGCTTGGAAAAAACAAAATGCCTGAAATAAACATCCTCCACTCACAGGAACCACACAGCACTATTGTTGTGTGTTGTTGTCATCCTCAAATGGCGCCTTCACATTCTGGGTTGCATAGAAATGATACTGGTATGTCACCTTACTGTGACCTCTTTCAATAGCAGTGATGTTTGAAATGCTTAGTTAACAAAAATAGCAGCCCAGTCGTGAAATTTAATGTATTGATTTGTGTACATAACCACGAATTTCAAATTTTTTTTTCGTGGTCAGCACGAAATCAATTTGTATAATCCGTATCCACATTATTGTAAACCGGGAAGTATGAAGAACAACGCGCAGAGAGGAGGTTGGGGTGGATGGGTAGGTCAAAAAACACAGGACTTTAGCCCAGGAGACTTGTGTTCGTGTCCAGTGTGAAACCAGAAGTCAACATTGATTTATTTATCACATAACTTCCGTACTTAAGTTACGGCACTTACGGTGTTATTTAAACCAAAACCATGATCTTTTACTAAACCTATCTAAGTAGTTTGTTGCCTAAACATAACCAAGTTGATCTATTCCTAAACCTATCTAAGTAGTTTGTTGCCTAAACCTAACCAAGTCGATCTATTCTTAAACCTATCTAAGTAGTTTGTTGCCTGAACCTAACCAAGTCGATCTATTCCTAAACCTAACTAAGTTGTAAAGACTGGAAATTGACATGCGTCACATGTCACCAAGCAGCATGAAAAATACTTTGTTGAAAGTCGTGCTGAGTGTCACAAAAAAAAAAGGAAATTGGTGTCTATATACATCATAATCAAATAGATTAAATTTCAACCCGTTCTCAGTCCCAACTCGTAAAATACAGCCGTTTTGGCAGCCCCCCTCGGCATTGGAAACCGACGCACGGAGACACCCTTTAGCAACAGTTTGTGACGAACTAGGCTTTCAACCAACTCCAGTGTAAACCCACCCGCGGCGTTATTTGACGGTCAGGGCAACTGACGTAATATTAATAGTGAGTCCGCAAAGGGCAGTTGGGAGGGGTGGTGGATGAGTTGGGAGTGAGAATGTGTTAATTTTGTGACTATTTCACGAACTGCGAACTGTGTTGAAAATAGAGATCAATCCATAGACAAAACAACAAGAGAAGGGAAATTTGGGCTAAGGAGAAAAAACAAATAGGTGTATCACCTGCAGGTCTTGAACCGCGGCCACCTCCTTAAAGATTAAATTGCATCTGACAGGCGAATAGCCCCAGAAAAGCAATAGAGCCAGAGGGGATTAGAAAATGAAAATAAATGAGCTTTTAAAGCCTAATGAAGGATTTAACCTAAATGAAGCACAGGTGGCTGGTAATAGGTGCTGCGTCCACATCCACAACGGGGCAGGTTGGAGAGATTTCAGAGCACTTTTACTCCCCCCACATCCACCATCCACCACCACCACCACCTCCCCCCCTCCCAGCTCGTGGCCTTGCCTTTGGTATTTACTCACGCTTTTCCTGAGGTCGCCGTGTCACCGGGTTTAGCTGATGGGAACGTGCCGTTTTCCAATGTTTTCATTGGCTGGGGAGAACATGGGAAAAGAAGCCGGGCATCCTCTGTGGTCCCACCCCGATCAAACCCCCCCCCCCCTAACTCCAGCCCTCCTAAGCCAGCGTTACCACATGTAACCCCTTCTGCTCCGGACATGAGGAGGAAATAATGATGTCAGAAAGATGGGGCTCGACCTTTGCAGCCTGCTTTCATGGGAAGAACTTTAAACCAAAGTGACAAAGTATCCTCCTGGGTAAGAGCATGTGGAGGAATTTCAGCACTGATATCCATTACACTGAGAGTTCATGAACTGCTATTTTATCTGGCAAACATTCACGTTCAATACAAGGAGTAAATATATTTATGCGGATGAACAATAGCTTCAAGTCCTCTTTTGATGCATTAAGCAAAGCACCAACGGCCGTGTAAGAAAACGAGGGCTTATTTTATGATTAAACAGCTACATGATCAAAATTATCCAGATCAAAGAAACTCCCCGAGTTAAAACTGAATAAAAAATTACTCAGTGGAATTAATTTATTTTCTATTTTCTCTGTTAACGTGTATTACTTTGCATTTGGCATTAGGCGGCTACATAGTCCACAAATTGTCTCTCCCCCCCACCCCCCTCCTTTTCTTTCCACTTATTTTCTACATTTGTAATCAGATATTAGCTGTTGATGTTTCAGATATTACTCAAGCTGTGCGAAAGGATCCCTTGTTAATTTAAAGCCTGTGTGTTGAGTGTCACTTCCCATATATAGAAGTTAATCATTTCCAGCGTGAGCAGCTGTCAGCATGAAAAAGCACTCAAGCCTGTTGCGTTATGTAACCGTCGTTACTGTTCGTACAGGAAGTTTGAACATTTACTGCTCATGTAAGGAGCTTATATGAATATCCACTCTCAGAACACAGACTGCTGTGTATGCTCCTCACTTGAGTTGTTTTAAAAAATATCTTGCTGCATTATAAATTAGAGAAACAATAATTACTTGATGATGTATACTATGTATTCACGATGTAATTGGTTCTAATTCATCACTGTAAAACGTAAACCTCCATTTTTTTCCACAGAGCTATCTATTGCAGAGGAAAGGATCAACCAAATCAATTATTTAAAACCATCCTCATAATGAGGCAAAGAACATAAACTGGCCGGCATATTACACCAAGAGGGGTAATTCAAAGCAGAAGGATCAACCTTACACGTTTGAATGTTTGTTTTTGTGTGGTTTTACACATCTATTTTAAAAGATATTTCTAATGACATGTTTTAAAGTGCATATTTGATCCACCAAATTAGCCTCCCTTTGACATTCTGTTTCAGTTGCTGATGTCCTACATTTCCCACAAACACCTGGAATGTTGGATGCAAGATAGCCCAAATGTACAAGGTGTATCAGTGGCTATTTTTATACTCTTAAACAGTCTTATCTTCCATTTGGTAGAGTACAATTCCCAGGGTGAACTGCATTTCACCTTTTCAGTTAGCTTTCTTTCAGAAAGTTAGTTGCAAAAAGTCACTCTTGGCTTGCGGTTTATTTGTGGTGGTGTAGTTTTCAAGGGTAATGTGGTTCAGATTCAAAGCATACTCCAAGTTTCAAAGCATGAATAGCACCAAAAGCTGATGTAGTTTTATAAAGCAGGCTGGTATCACTCCCAGGGTGTCAAATACAGACGCTTGGGCGGTGACCCTCGGCGTCTTGATACCGACGCGCAAGGCAACCTTAGTGTATTAGACACACTGGGCTTTTGACAAACTCCATTGTAAACCCATCTGTGTCATTGATAGAAAGTCAGAGCAACGGGCGTATAAGAGCGAGAAGTGCGGGAGGGAGAGGTGGTGGATGGGTAAAAAAAAACACAGGACTTTTACTCAGGAGAACGGCATTCGTGTCCCGTGTGAAACCACAAGTCGAGTGATTTTTATTGACGACGTTATATCGCGTGATGCTGCGCCACTAAGTCACGTTACATCCCATAGCTTACGTTAGTTACAAGTAGGGCCGTCAAAGTTAACGCGATAAAGCGTTAACGCAAATTCGTTTTAACGCCACAAATTTCTTTAATGCATTGACGCAACTTGCGATTTTTAGGTTGCAGTGGGCTCAGTTTTAAAGCTAGAGTGAAACATGGGAAATATGAAACTAGAAAACCTAAGGAATCCATTGATACCAACCAAGTCATACTAATACATGTCGTGAAATAATATATAACGCTCCAAACTTGCGCTAAATTTTGCCGAGGAAAAACTGGCATGCCCATTTTCAAAGGGGTACCTTGACCTCTGACCTCAAGATATGTGAATGTAAATGGGTTCTATGGGTACCCACGAGTCTCCCCTTTACAGACATGGCCTCTTTATGACTACTGGATGATGGTTACTTGTTTGGGGCAAGTCATAGTCAAGTCAGCACACTGACACACTGACAGCTGCTGTTACCTGTTAGGCTTGAGTTTGCCATGTTATGATTTGAGCATATTTTGTATGCTAAATGCAGTATCTGTGAGGGTTTCTGGACAATATTTGTCATTTTTTTGTGTTGTAAATTGATTTCCAATAATAAATATATACATGCATTTGCATAAAGTAAGCATATTTGCCCAATCCCATGTTGATAAGAGTATTAACTAGTTGACAAATCTCCCTTTGAGGTACATTTTGAACAGATAAAAAATGTGTGGTTAATTTGCAATTAATCGCGATTAACTATGGACAATCATGCGATTAATCATGATTAAATATTTTAATCGAGCCCTAGTAATTATCATTCCACTGTCTTTACACTTACTTTCCACAGATATACTGTATGCAGACTGTTGAGAGGGTACTTTAACTCTGAATGGACATCTCAACCGTTTTGTAGAGACTCAACAAGAAAAAAACAACTGTGTGGTCAGTTGGGGGAAAAAGATGCCCAAATGAACTAAGAAATGGATAATTGATATAATGTTTTACAGTGGATCTTTACAGACCACCTATTGGATTGTATTATGATGAGTATAATGATATTATAACAAATTTGTAATAGGAATTTGACAGCAATCCTTTTCAACTATAAGGAAAAGGAGGTGGTGAATATCTTAGTTGTGTATTTCCAAATATTTCTGCAGTGAAAGTGTCTCATGTCACTGTTCTAATGTGAAACATAAGGAGAATCTTGGAAATCCAGTTTGTGCTCTCTGGCATGTTGTCCACTCAGAGAGAAAGTGGCGGGTGAAGAATTAGTTCAAAGCAAACATTTCAAACCATAACAAACCGCACGAGTTCCGCACAGACTTCTTCCTCCCCTACAGAGTTTATCGAGGGTGTGGTGCACCAAAAGTCCAGCTGCTGCATACTGAGCGAGTGAATAATAAAATAAATTGTGTTTGAGGAGGCTTACATTTAAGATTAGTCATTCATGAATCATGAATAGGAGGGTAGAGGCCTCCTCTTTGCTCAGAGTTTTATCCCTGCCCTTTTATGGCTTACCACCAGCACTTTTAACCAAACCCAGGCCTGGCTCTTGGACCGGGTACGGACTCTGTCTGACTCACAGCATGTTTCATTCAGTGCTCACAGGAGGCAGGGAGAGAGCAGGGCGGACGGCTGGTGAATTGTTTTGGAAGAGTTGCACCCAGCAGGTGGTTGGGGGGTTTCAGCAGGCCGCCTGGTCATCTAAAAAACGAAAGGTTGACCAGACGGAGACATTAACAGGGACGCACACAATGACCATTGTAATAAGTCACCGTGGCTCACATTTACTCATAAAACCTTTTTAATTATAATGTGAAACATCCTGCAAAGATGATTGAACATCTTGCATACACAAACCATTTTCAACTTGGATCAAAGCTTCATTCAAGCTGTGTTTGTGCCATTCTTACTAATATGCATAGTTTACATTATAGCTTATTAGTTTTGTGCCGTGTGCACAAACACAAGCAAAAGCTGAAACAAACAACAGTACAACCACAAACTGAAGACAGACAAAAGTACACAAGGTAACAATGATGTACCTTCTGAAGTATGTTTGTCTCTTTTAAAATAAAAAAAAAGTAGGACACGGGGCTTTTAAAAATGCACTTCCTCCCCCCCTGAGCGATTAAAACATATTGACACTTTCCATTCATTCTATGATTTTGCACACAAATCAGTACACCAGGCCACATTGACAAAATTACTATTTTTAAAGGGAACATATCATGCTCATTTTCAGGTTCATACTTGTATTTGGGGTTTCTAATAGAACACATTAGTTTACATGCTTTAACACCAGGTTGGTTAGTAAACCTAACAAACTGATTTTTTTTGTTTTGTTTCAAATTCATAGTAATTTTAAACCAAACCATGATGTTTTTTTTTAATAAACCTAAACAAGTAGTTTTGTTGTGTCTTTTGTTTTGTGTTGTTGCAATTTAGAACATTAACCACGTGTTTAAAACTATTTAAAACGGCAACTGTAATCCGGGAGGAAATGTGTTTCCCTCGAAACGTAATTGAGAATGCAGTTTAGTTGTATGGGAATGTAATTTTGTAGGAGACATGGTTGCTTTTATTAGACTCTCTCTGTCTAGTAAATGCCATTGTCTTTCCTATTCAATACCTCTAGTTTATATTGCAGGCTTTCTGTTATACATTTGTAGTCTCCGAGCTGAAGCCAAGATAACCCTGATGAGTAGTGCTCTTCATGATGAGTGGAGTGCCCCTTTAACAATGTTCTGTTGAAAAAACAAACATTCAGGAAACACAGTGATTTGCGCTGGAAAAAGAAAGGCAGCAACGATTACAAATTACCTTCAGACTCAATGTAACATGACTTACTGAGATGGATGTTGTTTGTGCTGCCCTGAAAAGAATGGGAAGCAGATGCATTATGTTTTGTCAGCAGCATGCTTTAATCTGAGGGCAGGATAGAGGAGGTGCTGCATGAACGACAACACTGGGTCACAGGGAAGTCACAATTACATAGAGTAAAACCAGAGATATGTTATTATAATGCAGTGAAGAAGTTATTTTTGGGTTAAGAAAGGCCAAGAAAGGTCAGTCTCAACACACTTAAAATGACTCTGCCTTGGTATAGTTTGTGAGTTTCTGAATTTCTGTTAGCTTGTATAGAAGGGGTTAAAGACAATTTTTTCTTATTGTAAACAACAATGAATTGATCCTACTGACAAGTATTGTCTGAGGATATAAAGCCTGATGTAACTTATTCCTGTGTCATCTTGTTGTCCAAAAACTGTTAAAGTCCTAGTGAAACAGAAGTATGAAGGTCTTTAGCTTCTGTACTGGGAGTATTCCCCAGTGAAACAGAATATTTGAGCGGTGTACAGTTACAAGAGGGATTTACTGTATATCAAATTCTTCACATACTAGTTAAGTAAGCTAGGTACTAGCTTAAGTAAGAACATGTCATATTTTGTTTTACAGGTAGAGAAGATGATTGGCTTTTGATGTAAAAATACGAAGAAATCGATCTTTTGTCATTTTTTTTGCATTTATTATCAAATAGGTGCACAAGATGACTGGGGAAAATAGTCCCAAACAAATACATGATTTACTCCAGTTTGAGTAAAGTTTGCTAAAATCTACAGTGCCCAGGTTTTCCAGGAAGTCACTTAGCCTTTTATAAAAAAAAATGAAACGGTGTATTTGTGGTTAGTTTTTGATGCTTTACGTCCTCCATTGGAACTCATGGGCTTGGAGCTGAGTGCCACAGACAGGGTAGGGAAGTGGGAAAGTACTGAGAGCCGGGCTAACGCACTGTTGGTTTCAGTGGTGTAATGTAACAAAGTAATAATACTTCGTTACCTTACTTAAGTATTTTTTGGGAGTATCCGTAATTTACTTGAGTTTTTATATAAATGTCAACGTTCACTTTTACTCCACTACATTTCCTAAATAAAATGTGTACTTTTACTATGAAATATCTTATCCTTTAAATCACGTGTGTCAGCTGTCAATCACAGGTGTATATTTGAGTCAATGTGCTTTATGATTGGTTGTAGTTCCTGCTTAAATGCCACAAAGCAGAACAAGTTGCTGGAGTAAGGAAAGGACACACTTACAGCCCGGTATTGCAAGAGAATATGTCTCAATGACAATTAGTTCTCCTCCCCCCATTGTGCAGCACATGCAAGCCACCAAGTATGTCTGTATGTGCACTCACTGACATGCTTAAAATCCATTTCTTCATCTTTTCCCAATCCGAGTCCTTCCTCGGCTGTGGTTATTGAGTGACATTTGGGAGTGAAAGACAAAAGAATAAACCCGTTTAGTTTAGTGTGCCCCCTGTCTGAGTTCCTCATCCCCCCCCCGCCCCAGCCTCCGTCCCAACCCTGTGCCCCGTGGACAGGAAGCGGGGAGACTTTCACCTTATCTCCTATTGATCTCCCCTCCTGAATGGTGTCATTTATTTGCAGGGTGATATAAGTGGGACTGATTAGAACAAGGGGCCTGATTGATTTGCGCACACATGCCGCGCGACAACCAGGAGAAAATCAGACCTGGCGGGGGAGGGAGAACATTCATCTGAGGTTCGTCCGGCTCTCTCATGCCAGAAAACATTATCCTCCACATGTGCGCGTGTGTGTAGGCATGCATATGGGTGTGTGTGAGAGTGATTGCAGGATACGCAAGTGCTTTAAATCAGCCCGAAAAGCTTTGAGGGGAGAAAAAAAAGCAAACAAATGCAATTTGCATTCCAATTTGTTTACAAAGCAACCTTACAAACCGTCAAATGATAAGATAAATGATGGTGTGCGCCCTTTGTAAAGCACTCCCTCGATTCAAACTCCTCTTGATTGATTTGAGGCGGACGCTGACCCTGGCACTGAAGCACCATTATAAACATCTCCAATGTCCTTGTTTGTGCATTATGTCTAGCTGAGTAACTCTAATAAGCATCTTTCACTTGTTGTGTTAGTGAGAGTGAGATGTGCCCTCCATCTCTGGGCTGATTAAAAGAACGGGCCTGAATGAAGAGCTTGCATGTCCTTTTGCTCCGTGTGTCAGCCATCTTTATCCATCAACTCCTGAGAGTATTCGCTGCTACTGAAGTGGATAAAAAAACCAATGAATCGAACACTAATTCTACCTGTTTTTTAGAGCTTACCAGAACTTTGATCCTTTCCCACCGACTGATTTTGACTCAGCAGAAATTCATTAGACTTTCCATTTTCTCAAAAGTTCTTACTTGGGTTCTGTTAAATTAACATGAGTTCAACTGAGAGTCAAATCCCATTCGCACTAATGATCTGGTCAAAGCGCTGAACATTGTCGAGACCCAGACACATGCCCCCAATTTCCTTAAAAGCAAGCTATGTTCTTGTAAACAACTCCCCCAGCCGAACATGACGAGTCTCCTCTTCTTCTTCGTTCAAAGGGCATCCTCTCTGCATTACGGCCTCCTTAATGAAAAAGAAGCAGCATGGGAAACATCAGGGAAGATTTCACAAGACGCTTCCCTTTAATGTCTGCGGAAGCCAAGGGGCTTTAAAGAAAAAAAAAAAACATTCTCCTAAAAGTCCTGTCTGCTCGATTGCTTCCACAATGAGTTAGTTAACTACACCTTCCCTTACCCCGCAGACAAACCGTCCCTGTAAATGCCACAGTGATATTTTCACATTGCAAATTCTCCCCCTTCTGCTATCTTCAGCGGCGCTGTGGTTTGACCCTGTCCTATTGATGAGCGGGGACTGAGCCTGGCCCTGCTTGTCTTCCAAGCAGCAGACACTATCATCGCTAAATATCTGCTAACAAGCACGAGCACTTAAGCCACAGCCAGTTTGCATTCCTGCCAGGTAGAGAAACAGCTGCGAATTATGTAGATATCCTTTGCTATTTTCCATTTTTATATGGTTTGTATTTTTTATCCAGGCTGTTCTCACACATCATTTGTAGCTATACCAATGAAAAGTAATGCACTGTAATTCGTATATATCCCATGAAATTAATTTGTATGTAATTGTGAACCAGGAAGTATAAAGAGCGGTTGGGTTGGATGGGTGGGTCAAAAAACACCAGACTTTCGCCCAGGAGACCAATGTTCGTGTCCCGTGTGAGAAGTCAACACTGATTTATTTGTTGCGTAACTTCCGTACTTAAGTTACACCACTCACGGAGTTATTATAAGCCAAACCACGATCTTTTCCTAAACCTAACTAAGTAGTTTTGTTGCCTAAACCTAACCAAGGCAATCTTTTCCTAAACCTAACTAAGTAGTTTTGTTGCCTAAACCTAACCAAGCCAATCTTTTCCTAAACCTAACTAAGAGGTTTTGTTCAGTGCTCGAAGTGGGCCAGTACTCACCGGTACGCAGTACCAGCACTTCTTCATTTTACTCCTTGGCGTACGTTGACTTTTTCTTGTGTACCAGAACTTCTCACAAGCTGACGGTACTCTTCTCTGCCCTCTCCATATCAGATTCTCTGGGAGATTGATAAGGAAGCAGCGCCAGCGCATTTGCGCTGCGCCTCATAAGCCGTATGAACATAAAAACTATGTGGGGAGAATCTGGTGCACGGCATGGGGGAGGGGGGGGAGAACGAGTGAGCTTTAATTTATCAATACAATACGTTTTTCTGTTTGTCATAACTTTTGTTTTATTTGTGAACCAACATAATTAATGAAACATTATTTAAATGGTTTCTGAATCCGCTCTTTTGCATTAAAGGATATGATTTTACAGGGCAAACATTTGCAGAAGATGTTCAGATGAAGGCTGTGATACATAATGAAAATAATCATTTAACTAGTAATAATAATGGTCCAAAATTATGTAAAATTGTATCGTTTTAAGTCAAAAACCTTCAACTTTTCTTAGAGGAGGAGCCCCAAACCCAATATCTCCTAGTATCTTTTATTCACTGTAGAAACTCAGAATATGTCTTTGTATAATATGTAGGAGCATCCTGACTGGGACGCTGCTACTAAAACCTGAATGAACAGCTCATACACCTCAGCTCTGCATGTATACCTGCCTGTCTGGCTGGCTGCTGTTGATTGCAGGCTACAGGCATCCCACAATATATTATAGAGCGATATAACACAGGAAAGCACTCTCAGTATTCACACTATATAAACACTTCCTTAACCCTATAATGCTCCAGTTGGAATATTATTGGAGTATTATAAGCCTACTATAGGAGATGCATAGCCCCAGTTTAATGGGGTGGGGCTGAGGAAAAATGAGGAATAACTTTTTGTAAGATATCATACGAACAGTTGTAAGAGGATACGTTGTTTTTATCACAAGTAAATGTAAAGCAACTACTCATACTAGCAGCTTTAAATGACATTCAAACATTTTTTGCTACCAAAGAGACAAAAAAAGAGGAAGAAGAGTTAACGTCAGAGTGTCCAGCTGACTTTGGACAGAGCACTGATTGTATTTTTAGAATTTTATTAAGTTTTGATTCATTACTTCCTCTGCACAGGGAAGATTGGTCCAAGAAGCGGTCATGCCAATAACCAGACTTCATTTGGGCAAATTGGACAAATCAAAAGGATTTTGGACAGTCTTTATGTTGCACTCTAACTTTGTGATTAGCAGTTTTACACAGAAGTGCTGTTTTTAAATTATCACCCCTCTAGCGTCTGTGGGAACGGGCTAGAACCTTGTGGGTGTCGGAATAATTTTAATTGCTAAGATAAGATAAGATGAGATAAGATATTCCTTTATTAGTCCCACAGTGGGGAAATTTGCAGTGTACAGCAGCAAAGGGGATAGTACAGAAGACAAGAAGCAGCAGTAAAAACAAAAATTAAGATACAACAAAAAGCAAAACAAAAGTAGACAGACATATAAAATATGATCAGTTACAAACAATAACACTTAAAAACAATATTAGAAAATGAATCAAATCAACAAAGCCAAAAGAGAAAAAGCTCAACAGTGAGCGAGAGCTGCTGTAACAAGCTGCCACTAGAGCGGCGCCATTAGGACATCAAATAAACTTTTTTATTCTTTATGACAGGGACGTCAGATATACTGATAACCCCCTTTTCGGTTTCAAAATACATCTATTACGCAAAATAATATTCCAAGGGCAAAGTGATATTAGTATGTATGAAAAATAGTTGTTGTTGGCACACCATGTTTCGTTAGTGTTTACAGCAAATCAAATTGAGTCTGGTTTATTTATATAGACCTTCATCAAGAGTCTGTCTCCAAGCACTTTGCAGAGACGGTGCCCAGCTAATCAGCAGTCCATCACAGAGGCAAATGATGCTGCAAAATATGTAACAAAACAAAGACGAGAGATTAAATAGCACTTTGGAGACTATGTAGCCTAGTGGTGCCACTGACTTTACAGGATATGAACAATAGATAGAAAAAAATAACAATAAGTCTATAGATTTGGCAAACAAGGCAAGAATTCTTCCATTAATAATGCCCCAGGTCAAAATGAGCTGAGGGACCCTACTGACCGACCATTTCTCCCTCTCTCGGTGCACTGTGCATGTAGTAATGAGTTTGTGATGACTTGATTAAACTCACATTTGTTTAGTAAAATGCACCATGTAAGCACACTATAATCTGAGATAATAAAGGCCTTAAGATGTGACTTTATAGCTCAGGGCCCCTCCATAACATGGGCCCCAAAGATTAGATAATAAGGCAGGTGTTGCCTTAAGGCCCCAATCACACAGTATTAACAAACACATTTGCAATTCATTTATTCGCTTTCTTGCCGAGAGTAAGATGAGAAGATTAATACCATTCTCAAGTCTGTACTCTAAATATGAAGCTACCACCAATCTTAGCTTAGCACAACGAATGGAAACACCGAGAAACAGCAGCTAGCCTGGCTCTGTCCAAAAGGTAACAATTGTCCTACCAGCATTAGTTTGGTCATTAGTTCACTAATGATCATGTTTTATGTTGTTTGTTTGTGGTTCGGGCATCTAGTAAGGATGCCCCCTGGTCGCCTCCCTAGGGAGATGTTCGAGGCATGCTGGAGCTGGAGCTGGAGCTGGAGCTGGAGCTGTGCCCCCGCGACCCGACCCCAGATAAGCGGTTGAAGATGAGTGAGTGAGTAATCTTGTTTGCCCGTACATAAAATGTGTGAAAACTACACATTGTGGTTTTTTTTTTCCCCCGGAGGTTATGTGCCAGAATCATGGCTGTATTAAGAGAGATGATACTGGTGCCGCCACTCCACCTTGCTACTAATTACCCCTAGTGGCCACCCACGGTACTGCAACAAGAAAAAAAAAATCCCTGGAGCCCAGAAAGTATTTTCCTTATAATACCGCCATTATAAAAGAGACGTCTGTAAACAAGGTTGCTTTTTATTATTTGTATTGTGAAATTTTAATTCATGAAGGTTTTATATTTGTAAAACTTCCCCAGAATCTAGATAAGTGATTTATATTTGCATGACATCATCCCAATGTAAAGTCTATGAGGACAGTTGGGGTAATATTAATGCATTTTGTCCATTTTGCAATACAGAATATCTGATTCATATTTTGATCAGCGTTGCCTAGTTTGACCGTTTGATCGGAGTTCGCGAGAGATTGACAGCTGCTCAGAGACGGCAAGGCTCCAGCTCGGCTCTGATTGGTTGATTTCCTCCGGTCTTAGAAATCTTGCAGATGCCATTAGGAGCACTGGAGGACACCGGAGGACACAGAGGCACATGATTTTTTCAGATTACCTGTCAGGATATAGTGACCGTTATATAAAAATAACGTTATTTAATCATATTTGCTCCAATTCTACCCACTGCTACTACACTGGAGCCCAGCGGGTCAGACCAGCAAAAGGCAGAATATACTTTCGAAATGTTTTGCTGTAGGAAAAAAAAAAAAAAAAAAAACTTGTCCTCAGCAGCAGCAGCATCAGTGGAATTGCTGCGTTTCAACCAAATTCAAGGTCTGGCTGTATTGGAACAATCAGTCCTAATTCTGCCTCTCTCACTGTAACAAAAGCACTTAGTCTGCATCTTCTCTCAGCAATTGATCTTGAATGTCCTTCTCTCTCTCTATGGAGACTTTAGTTTGTCCCCGGCCCTTAATGCTCATCTCTCTGCCTCTCTTTCTTCCTCTGTCTATCTCACTCTCCCTCACTCGTTCTCCCTGCATGCATATTAACGAAAATGTGCCTCGTTCCTCCCTTGCCTGAAAGTCGTTTATCCTAATGTGGGAGGAAGCCGCGGCTTTACCGGCCTCCTCATTACTTATTCAGGATAATGTGTGACAGTGACGCTCTAATGGCATCCTGTTGGGAGAGCCTCTAACAAATGGCAGGGCTGTAGTGTCCACCCAGAGTCTGATTAATAAGCGGTGGCAATCGATGGAGGTGGCCGACCCCTGGGGTGATCCTTGGGGGGGAAACCAGACGGGACAACAGTATGGACAGATTGTACATAATGGACCATATGTCTGACCAGCTGAATATATATCTGTGTGTGTGTGTTGAGGTATCAGCAGCTTCCTGCGATGGACCGTTTCTGTATTCATACATGAATGGATCCAATGTGAGAAGCATGTTCAAACTGAACTGATGACTCTTGTTTTTGCAAGTCCTTGATCTGAGCTGCTTTTCTTTGCTGTTTCCTTGGCAAACTGTTTCCTCTTAACCGTATTGACCCTGTGAAAAGCAAAATACACACAAGTCCAGCAATTTGGTGGTCAGCCAAGACACGGAAAACCCATCAATAAGACTAGAGAGGCAATACACAGAGGCAATGCGAAGAGGGGACACGGCACATCCCCGGAGCGTTTCCCTTTTAAAAGCGACCCCTGTTCCTTTCCCAGTAAACTCCCAAACGATGACAAGCCAATTAACCTGCATCATTAGTCTGAGAGGAAGCGCTTTTAAATGAAACCACAAGGCAGAACTTTAAGGAGGTTTTGCATTATTGATCTAATGTCGGGGCCCGGAAGCGGTGGTTGTCATTGGGGAGTTGACGCAGGCTGGAGCGAATTACTGTAATGGCTATCTGTGCCATCTGAAAATCAGCTATCATTGTTAACCACTAATGGGCTGTAACATACTGTTAGTGTGCTTGCTAATGCATTACAGATTAGCTGGATTTGGTTTCCTCCTCTTCATCTGTTTTGGAGAGACCGGATTTGAAGGGCATCATTTCTGCGTTGATTGTGCTTAAAAAGAGATTTCCACTTTGCCCACACTCTTAAAACAAGCGGCTCCTTGTTGAACCTTTTTAGGTTCTGTATCTGAGTACATATATGGCACCCACAAACGAACCAATTGGGCTCTTTATAATGAACCTTGAGATTCTTTATAAGCATCAAAAAAGGTTCTTTTAGATTTGATTAATTATATTAATTGAAACATGCTCAACATTTTTGATAATCGGTTAATTGTTGAAGTCATTTTGGAAGCAAACATGTCAAATATTCACTTGTTCCAGCTTGATTGAAACAAGTTTGTAATTGCATTGTTTTACTGTGAAATCTTAGTAGATAGGCAACGTTACTGTGGTATCAGAAACAGTGACACCGACACAAAGTAATAAAGGCATTTAAGCTCAAACTGAGCCGCATTATATCAACTCATAAGTAACAGTTTTGTCAACCTTTGACTAAGCAAGTCAGGTCTTTGTGTTTACACAGGCCCTGTTCAGACATGGTATTAATGAATGATCGGATCACAAGTGGACAGCTCTAAGTACAGGTGTGAACGCACTCCAGACGCATTGAGATCTTCATGTCTCATGCATGCAAACCTCCTGTCGGTAAAACTGTATTTTATTAAAATATATCTTATCTATAGGCTACATATCTACAGACTATCACACTAGGCACGGGAAGTGCATTATTATCATACTGTAGGTGTTTTTGTTTCGGTGCTTACATACAAAGGGCAAGATTATCGTACAAATACAATAATTATCATACATCTGGCAACGCTGGTCTGAACCGACATCTGACACAGTAGAGCGTCATTTGATTCATGCATGTATTTTATGTTGAAGTGCTCATGCTAAAGAAACAGAGATGGTTTAAGTGGAAGAAAATGTCTAAATGAAAGTGGCTACATCAGCTGCAGCTCTATTTTCCGTAGATACTGGACCTTTTTTGTGGCAAAAGTTTCTTTGTTTTCCAAGACAGAACCCAGAGGTTCCTTATTGAACCTTTACATGAGAGAATTTTCAGGGTGTATAAACATAATTCTTAGACTTTTGACACCTCACGACGTGCCACTTCATCTTTCAGTTGCTCCTAGCCAACCCTGATGGTAATTTACATTGACCATGCCTCTCCATTTACATTCAATAAATAAATGATCGCTGAAACTCTTTCTTTTTGTGGTTCTCCACATAAATTGTTCATGATCCCTATATCATTTTCACCAGCAAAAAGCTGGCTAGTAACCACTGCGCTCTCACATTCTTCTTCATCACGTTCTGAAGGGTTTTGGAGATACAATAAAAATATTATTGTTCCCCCCCCCAATCCCCCCTTTACCTCTCATGTATTATTAACTACGAGAGAGGAGATTCTCTCATATCTCATTACCCATAAAATGGCCAGTATAACAGTGAGTTTAATATAATACCCTTGCAGTGGATAGAATCTTGTACTCTTTAATAGAGCCAAGAGTGATATCACATTTTTCACTGTTAGAAAAATGTGAATTCGGATCATTTAGGGTGTTGTTAATACTGTCACGTAAAATTTGTCGTTCTGTTGATGTTTAGGACCCAAGGCGCAAAGTTTATTCCATTTCCTCAACCTTATTCCCCCACATCTTGTTCCTTAAAAGGCGTGCATGCCCTTAGTGGGGGTAGGGCGCGATCCTGCGCTTCATTAGAAATGTACGACATGTGCCTTACTAAAGTGATATGTAAGCAAAAAAGAAACCCAATTGAGAACATGCTGCTTTGCCATGGCACTACTCCCTGCTTCTGTGTGCCACGAGCATGCCTCATTACCTTCAAAGAGCATTTTCAAACAGCATTTTGGGAGGCTTGCCAACATTTTTTTTTCCTCGGGAAATTTTCAAAACAATTTGGTTTTGCCATCTTTATTTTTGTGATTTGAGTATTGAATAATTAATGTTCTCTCTGCTTCGCCTCATCAAGCACAACCCACATCTGCCCACTTCCCTCCCTCCCTCCCTCCGCGGTCGATTGTCAACGATGAAGAGGCAGGCAGTAAATATAAAGATATCATTCCACATGGCTGTAATGTTCAAGGAAAAGGACCGCAGGTAATCGCCAATAAAGGGCAAGACATTAGCCCCAAGTGGTCACAAGTACAAGGAACAACATATTGAGTGTCATTGACGGGATTAATCAATTTTACAGCTTCTTGCTCGCTTTTTATTTAGTTTTGCAGGTAGGACATTTTAGCATCCCCCAGCAGCAAGAAAGAGAGAAGCATTCAGCACATTCCTTTAATACATAAAGCTCCGGGGGTTATGCCTCTCAAAAGGAGGTTAAAATGAACAGTGAGCCTGAGCACAGAACTGGATTTAAAGACAAACGTGCTCAACCAGACGTAACTCAATTTGCTTAAATATCCTCCGACTTCGCAGCAATATCAGCCAGCTCGGGCCTCAAGTTATTTTTTTTCCCCCCCTGCGCTCAAGTAGAGATGCAATTATAGATGCTCTGTTATATGTAGAGGATGTATTTGTGTTTCCACGCATGCATGCAAACTTGCAACGGGCGGACAGACTGGATTTGTGTGCCCGGTGGATTGAGCGCGCCGAGCTGTGGCGCTCATCCCTCGGTCCGCCCGATGACTGATAGCTGCCCTGCAGGCAGGGCTCACCTGGTCGCCCCCGTGACCCCTTCACCTTCCCCACCTCGCCCGTAAAACCCTGGCTCCCTGTTGCATTTTATTCTCCAGCGTGGACTTCAAACGAAGGCTGGAATGCCTCCTTTTGAAACATGTTAACTCGTTTGAAGCTGAGGCAAACGGGCGTAATCCAAATGTCACTCTCTGGGAAACATCCTACTTTTTTTTTATATATATATATATATATAATGTGAATCGAATAGGGCTGTCAATCGATTCATATATTTAATCTGTTCAAAATGTACCTTAAAGGGAGATTTGTCAAGTATCTAATACTCTTATTAACTGGTGAGTGGGCAAATATGCTTGCTTTATGCAAATATATGTATATATTTATTATTGGAAATCAATTAACAATACAAAACAATGACAAATATTGTCCAGAAACCCTCACAGGTACTGCATTTAGCATAAAAAATATGCTCAAATCATAACATGGCAAACTCAAGCCCAACAGGCAACAACAGCTGTCAGTGTGTCAGTGTGCTGACTTGACTATGACTTGCCCCAAACTGCATGTGATTATCATAAAGTGGTCTGTAAAGGGGAGACTCGTGGGTACCCATAGAACCCATTTTCATTCACATATCTTGAGGTCAGAGGTCAAGGGACCCCTTCGAAAATGGACATGACAGTTTTTCCTCGCCACAAGTTAGTGTAACTTTGGAGCAAGCTGGGTTGACGTGGTCGGTACCAATGGATTCCTCAGGTTTTCTAGTTTTATATGATACCAGTATCTTCGCTCTAGCTTTAAAATTGAATTGCGTTAACTTTGACCACCCTAGTATCCAACTTACATCCAGAGTAAGAGTTCATCTTCCATGACTGCCAAGGTAGACAGTTTGCTTGCCAGGCAGACATGACACAAACCACAATAACACTCGAGCAGGGAAGCTTTTTGTTCCATAACCTTACTCTGCACGTCTCTCGGGGAGCTTCTCCTCGCGGAAGAGACTGTTCCAATGATGAAACATATTTTCCCTGTTGTGCTGTTGAGTGTATCTGAAGGCCTGAGCCATAAAATTCAATGCGGTACAAATGACCGGCCCTGAGTGACACTATGAACTATGAATTTGGCCAGTCTGAGAACAGGAGTTATTATGATGAGCTTACAAAGTGATTTAGAGGAAAGCTCTGCTTAAGCCAGCACTTGAGCTAAGAGGGAAACATGTTATGCTTTAAAAAGGCCCTGACACACCAAGCAGACAGTTTGGGGCCGTCGGCGAGCATCTGTCCGCCTAGGTTTTGCGGTGTGTTCTGCACCGTGGGCTCTAGTCTGCCCGCGATGGAGGTTTTTTGGCCAATTCAGCATGTTGAGTCAACGGCGGAGCTCGTCGGTGAGAGAAATCACTCCGATTGGCTGTTCAGCTTTAACAAATCAGTGCACAAGAAGAGAAACGGAAGTGAGGAGATTTTGGCTATTCACCTGTCAGATGCAATTTAATCTTTAATAAGGTGACCCCGGTTCAAGACCTGCAGGTGATACACGCTTTATGTTTTTTCTCCTTATACCCCAAATTTTTCTTCTCTTGTTGTTTCATCTATAGATTGATCTCTATTTTCAACACACTCTCACGGCAGTTCGTGAAATAGCCATGAAATTTAATCTATTTGATTTGTGTACATAGACACTAATTCCCCTTTTTTCTTGTGACGCTCACCACGACTTTTAACAACGTATTTTCTGAGCTTTTTCCTACGAATGTCAGCAATACGGCCCTGACACACCGAGCCGACGGCCGTCAGCGAGCGTCTGTTGGTCTAGTTTTTGCGGTGTGTCCCGCACCGTCGGCTCTAGTCTGCCCGTGTCGGAGTTTTTTCGGCCGATTCAGCACGTTGAATCGGCGGCGGACCTCGTTGGTGAGAGGAATCACTGATTGGCTGTTCAGCTTAAACGAATCAGTGCACGAGAAGAGAAACGGACGTGAGGAAAGCAAGCCGACGAGTAAAGTCCAGAGGAAAAACACAGAAGGCTCTTCTCATTTTTCCATCTTCATCTCATCTGATCACAACATGGCCGTCTGGAATGAAGCTAAGTGGTGAGTGAGAGTGGTGTGAAAATGGTCGGCAGACGCCGCTTTGTTTCATGCACGTACCGTAACAACGGCTTGTATATCCACAGCTGGTGGGGAGAATTATTTCCTCTCACGCAGGCACAGAACGTACATGGTAGTTGGTCATCTGCTGTAGTCTTTGCGGTGTGTTCAAATGCAACAGTCGGCCTTCATCGCCGCTAGTTCTCTGATGTCGGGTTGGTGCATCTGGGCCTTAAAGAGAAAGATTTACCACCCGTACTGCCGTCGTCATTAGACACTGCCGGCTTTCACAGATGCACTTATCTGTTTTTCCCCTGCATTCCAGGTCAAGTGTTGTTGAGGTCAAACATGGTGACCCCGCCTGCAGTTGAGTGGCCACCACCACTGATGAACCAATATCTGATGGATCTGGGCTATTTCACTCTCTTCTTTGCTTGTCTCTCTCCAGCAGAGATGAAGAGAGCTGGCTTGGCTCTCTGGGGGCCTGAATCAAAGTAGACCCCTCTACGGCCAGGCTCGAGGGGGGCTGGGGGGGGAGGACACAAAGGGGGGCCTCGAGCAGCTTTCAGGTTCAAAGGCCTTTATCACCTCCAGAAGCTGACCACTGTCAACTCCAGTGGAGCCAACCGCCTTTGATTGTCTCCTTGTCCTCTTGTATCTAGCGGGGGTTATCCGCCTCGACTGACACATGCTAAAGGCTGTTAGCTTTGATAATCAAGCAGGGAAGAGCTGCCGAGCCCATGCTCAACACATGTGCACACACTGTAGCTTCAGTGTTTATCTATAGTGGGAACCACCCTTTCTTTGATTAATAGCGTCCTTCAGCGTATCGATGTCCTTCTTCTCCACGTCTTTGCGTGATTTCCTGATAAAAACTTGCTGACACAGTTATTTTTTTTTGTCAGAGTTTGACTGAAAACCCCCTGAGTAAATCAAGTTAATGGCAGCAGACTGTGATGGCATCCGATTTTCCTCTGACAGCGCATCACATTGCGGAGAAAAGGCACACGGAATGTATTCCGAGGATGCTGGAAGAGGGCATCGCGCCTCATTGGCTTTCCTGTGATGTCCTCGGCCGCTTTGAAGATGTCCTCCAGCTCCATTCACCTTTGAATTCTTATCACGGCCCAATAGATCAGTAGTGAAATATACCCTCAATAAAAAAAAAAAAAAAAAAAAAAGTTATGAATTCATGAATTTTACACGGGAATATCTTTCACCGTGCGTCCATATCACCGAGGGGAAAGTTTTTTCACTCAGAGGGGAGGAAAGTTGCAGAATAATTGATATTCCACGCTAACACCTGCGTCATGTTGCCTGGAATTAACTTCATGTAAGGGAGGGCCTGCGCTTATTTCACATAAAAGGTCACCTTTTTATAAGCCTGATAAAGGTTGAGCTTACGTAGCCAGCGTGGAATAAAAATGATTTACTGCGGTTCTTTGGCTAAGGAGTGCAGTTTGTGGGTGTGTTGAGTAAAAAAACAGCCAAATGCGATCTGCACGGGCGTCATTAGGCTCCTCCGCAGTCAATGAGACTTTATTACTAAATGCCATGGTGTGCATGTCTTAATAGGAGTGTTCAGACATGTGCAGGGTGTGTGCTGTACTGTACTGTCTGTTCGCTGCTCTGCTTCTTATAATAGTCCCGGCAGCGTGTAATAGTGGTGACTCACACCCTCCAAAGTCTGCACTTGCAAACAATCACAGCTCGAGCGAGTGTGTCTGCTGGTACACACACACACACACACACACACACACACACACACACACGCACACACGTATCTCTTTCCAGCGACCCATACAAACAGTGTCTGACAGATGCAGATAAACAGCTGTGATTTACTTCACTTCTCCATTTCTGGTTGCCAGATTGCAGCAGGCCCCGCTCACATCCCTCCCGTTCACACTCTTCAGATGCCGTCGGAGGGCTCCTTCCTTGGTACGGCGTGGCACAGCTTCAGGTTAACGGCGAGAGCAGGGCTTCTAGGAGATCGCCCGAGACGATGGAATAAACAACTGTGATTTACCTCTCTGTTATGAAAGGAGGGCGGGGGTTGGGGGGGGGGCAGAGACGGCGGTCACAGTGGCCTCTGGTCTCCCTGAGAGCGGGCCTGCTGCTCGCGTCGCCCCGAGCCAATTGTCCCAGAGGTCGAATGGAACGGTGGAAGCAGCTGGATGTGCGAGAACACACACCGTATTTACAATGGGAAAACACACACTTATGCACAATATGACATCCTCTCTCCGCTTATCGGGTCCGCATCTGTTTCCTGGAGCTCACGGTGGCTGACGAACTCCATTGAGCCGTGTGGGAGAAGCGCGACTCGAGCTGCTATTCATAAATGCTCATCTTCCCCGAGTGAGTCACACCAGGTCCACTCATTTATACCTCCTCACTCCCAACAACTATAAACACTCAGAGGATGTTCGCCGTATCCTCGATAGCCTCCCGCGGCCTACGATAACAATAGTAAGGCCATTGTTGACACGTTAATGTGGATGTGGTGCGGATGTTAGATAGCAGCACTATGACTTAACCAGTTTGTTGCTACTACATGTGCGCTTTGTGTTTATTTGGAATTGAACCAACACGGCATGGCATGTTTTTTTTTTTCCAAGGTTTTAAATGGGCAGGTTTTTTTTTCTTATTTAAAGCTGTGTTTAAAACACCTCCTCTGCTTAGTTCTTTATACAATATGTTTCCATTTCTCTTTTATTCGGTTCAAGACTTCTGCACAACACAGAGACAGCTCTCTTTAGAGCCACAAATGACATCTTGTTGCAGTCAAATCATGGTGAAAGATCCATCTTCTGGATTTAAAAGGGTGAGTCCATTATTTTAGTTTTTTTGTTTTCATTCCAACATCCCATCTCGTCAAATACCGTCGTTCTGTCACACTACTTGGCATCATTTTATTTTCGGCATCCAAACCACTATAGTTACCTTTGGCGTCACTTTAAGATTAGTTTATAGGATTTAGTTTACTTAGTTCAGGATTATTATAGTTAATGGAACACCCGATGAGTTTCACACAGGCGCTAAAGGGTATCGTGTGCGGCGGTGCCGAACGCCGATGGAACGCCAAATGAACAAAGCCTCGGTGACAAACGCCCTGGGAATGAGAACAGGCTGTTCATTCTGTAGCTTCAGTGGCGTTTCTCATTTATTCAAAGCCGAACATTCAAATTTTGGTCAAAGTGTGGGTCAAAGTGTGTGTGTTTTAGTGTCAAAATGCTATTTTCCCTTCAAGCCCTCCTAAAAACCTTTTTCCACGCGACCTGACGTAGGTTTCTGCATGATGACGCTGCTTCATGTACAGTTTATATACATCCTTAGTCAGTGTATTAACGTTACATGCGGTAACTTAGATGGCAGTCGGCACGCTCTCTAGTTTGGATAAGCAGACAGGAGTACCGGCAAGGGAGCTAAGCAACACTGCTGGGCGCCACGTTAGTTCAGATCCGAAATGGCTGAGTGGGCATTTGAAAAAAAAAAAAAAACAGTCGGGTGTAGCTCTTGATTGGTTTATGTATTATGTTCATGTAATCGCTATGTCTTTATATCCATTACTGAAAAGTGTTTGAAGTGCTCTGCTGACCTGTGGAGGGTCAGTCCTGGAACCTGTCTTATTCTCCCTTTACTTGCTCCCTGTAGGGCATGTTTGGCTTTGTCTGTTATTTACTTTATTTGTGTGTTTATCGGGAACAACACTCATTCATTAACATGTACTGTCAATATGATGTAAATCTGTCAGGATTTAGCCAAAAGGCTAAATTTAATCTGCGCTCCCTGGGTAGGTTGATGTTCTAGATTAAAAGAAACAAAGAGCAGACTTGTTTTGTGAGTTTTCAAAGCACACTGTAGCGAATAATTCTACATAACAACAGGGATTTTCCGGCACTGGAGGTGATTAGAAAATAAATTGAATTGAGGAACGGCTCGGGATGCAGAAGTCAGTGTAAAAAAAGGTGGTGGTTTTATTAACCCAAAATCACAAGAACAAAAAAGTACCAGGAAACTTTACAAAGCGCAAATGAGCTGAAATATAACACAGCCTCACAGCAAGCTGTCCCCAGCATCAACTCTCCCACAGTTAATGGCTGCATGGCTTTATATACCCCCCTCCTGGCCGCACCTTAATTGGACTGAACCACCGCATGGGGGTGAGGAGAACCATAGAGGGGAAATTCACTCTGAAACCTGTTTTAAAACCTGAAGAACAAACATTTGAAAATACAACTGTTTCAAGGTGAGCAATTATTAATAAGCTCTTCCCTCCTAGGATGAATTATGACGCTCCTTCACCCTTAATTAGTCAACAGTTTCTGGTCACACAGAAGGAGTAAGAGACTTCTGGGCCCTCCCCTTCTTCTTCAGCCCAGATTGCCCATGACCACAATGACACTACTAAAATGGGAAAAATCACAATTAGGGAACATTACCAAAGTAAATACACCCAGCACTTAAACATAGTCAAGAAACGCCATTTCATTTTATACATCTTAGTGATTATATTAGAAATAAACCAACTAATTGATGGCTCCACCCCGTGTCTAACTAGGCACAGGTGGCCTCACTGAGCCTGATGACAGCTGATTGCTGCAGGTGATGTAGGAAATCTGGGTATGGGAAAAGGTTTGCAGGAAAACTTTTCACACACATGTGAATGTTATACTGATGATGTCCATGAATTTAAAAATACAAAATCCTTTTAATGCTTCTACGACATTCCACCATTTATCAGTGAGTTGAAGACTCATGGTGGGTGTGGAGTTGTTGCTGTCCTGGCTCCAAGAGTATCCTTATGTAACAGTCTCCAACAAACTGTTGAGTGTCTCAAGATCTCTTCTCCTGTAACAGTTTTTCGTTGTCTTTGAATATATATTTGCTTGCTTTTATCGTCTTTTTTTTGTAATTGTGAAGCAATTAATTTAAAGTTTTACGTAAATAAAGTTTACTTATGTGTATTATTTAGGGCTGTCAATCGATTAAAATATTTAATTGCAATTAATCACATGATTGTCCATAGTTAATCGCGATTAATTGCAATTTAATCGCACTTTTTTTTTAATCTGTTCAAAATGTACCTTAAAGGGAGATTAGTCAAGTATTTAATACTCTTATCAACATGGGAGTGGACAAATATGCTTGCTTTATGCAAATGTATGTATATATTTATTATTGGAAATCAATTAACAACACAAAACAATGACAAATACTGTCCAGAAACCCTCACAGGTACTGCATTTAGAATAAAAAATATGCTCAAATCATAACATGGAAAACTCAAGCCCAACAGGCAACAACAGCTGTCAGCTGTCAGTGTGCTGACTTGACTATGACTTGCCCCCAACTGCATGTGATTATCATAAAGTGGGCACGTCTGCAAAGGGGAGACTCGTGGGTACCCATAGAACCCATTTTCATTCACATATCTTGAGGTCAGAGGTCAAGGGACCCCTTCGAAAATGGCCATAACAGTTTAGCGTAAGTTTGGAGTGTTATTTAGCCTCCTTCTCGACAAGATAGTAAGACATAGTTGGTGCCAATGGATTCCTTAGGTTGTCTAGTTTCATATACACTTAGCTTGAGCCCGCTACAACCTTAAAATCGGAAGTTGCGTAAATGCTTTAAAGAAATTAGTGGTGTTGAAACGAATTTGCGTTTGACAGCCCTAGTATTATTGTAACCTAACTGATCAGATGTTTCTGCTGCAGTTTTTTACTTGTGTGGTTTTGAATGTTTAATATGACCTCTGGTATGCGAGCAACCTAACATGTATATTTTAAATTCCTTACAGATAAAAGTAGGTGAAAATTCAAGCTGAATTTATTTGATTTTTTTGTGCAAAATGAAAGATTAAGTAGAGTCACAGACAAAGAAAGAGAAAGGAAGCGGGAGATGCAACGGGCAATCATGTGTTACATTGTGCTCGGAGCATTTTAAACACTATAGCAGAGAGAGGCTGTGATGAAGCATCCCGTTTTGCGCCCAGCATGGACGCGCCGCGGGATGTAAATGAGACCTTGATGGCATTAGTACCCATTTTATTATCCTCACGCACGCAGATACAGATGTTAGGGATCTGTAAGCCATACAGTCCTCCTTGAACCGGCCCTGCTGGGGTTAAGTATGGCGAAACGGAGCAGCTGTAAGAGATTTACGCCCTCCTCCCTTTTGCTTCATCTTTCCATCCCGCACTATCAGCATCGTCTACCTCCAGCCGACCCGGCCCACTCAGGTCCGACGCTAAAGGCCAATGCCACTTCTGTTTCCATAACACAGCTGGACCTGTTTGTCTACGTGTGTGTGTGTGTGTGTGTGTGTGTGTGTGTGTTCGGTGTGTGTAAATGGCGTCATGATTCACTGTGCACACACAATACAGACTTTATAATGGGAGTGCCTTTGTTTTGGTCTGTCCACTCCCCAAACCAAACACACACACACACACACACACACACACACACACACACACACACACACACACACACACGTACCTTCTCACCGCCACCACCGAATACATTCTACGCACACACACACAGACACACAAATCCCTGCCATAACCCCTCGTGAAAGAGACGGCAGAGTGGTTATGAATGAACTGGGGGGGAGGAGCGGAGGGGGATAAACGGGCCATGCACAATGACACTTAACAAAATGTCTGAGTCAATTCAAACACATCTAAATCCTTCCTCCTGGGTTCCCCACTGACGCTCCATTATCCCCGCTCCGCAGAAAATCCCTCTAAATGGAGAACCTCCGAACGGCATCGGAGACATGAAACAAAACTGTCTATTCATCTGCAGATCTGACTGGAGCCCCATTAAAACCACTCAGGGTAATTATTTGCACGACGCGTTAAATCTGTCATGGTAAACGAAACCCTTTCTTTTATTTTTTCGGTTTCGCTTTATGGCTCCGACTCGCTCGATTCTCCGCTCTGTTCTTTCCCCTCTCCCTGACCTCCTTGTAAAAAAAAAAAAAAAAAATGCTTGTTTTGGCCGTCATCGCTCGGTTTTCTCAGTTTCTAAGTGATGCTAACTGCCCCGATGAGTCCGTCCTTAAGCAATCTCAGCAAAACCCGGCTCGTCTCTGAAGTACCATCAAGAGGCCGCTGAGCATATGCATTTCGGAGCATGCTCCAATGAAAGGCTACAGCCCCCCCCCCCCCTCTCCCATCTGTCTACAGAGGCATCACAGCACAGTGAGGAGGAAGATCAATGCCCTTCTTCTGCCAGTTCAGGCAAAAAAAGGATAGGGCCCTTTACAGCAATCTGTGCTACATTTACAGTGTGATATACAACGCAAACAGGTTCCGTAAATGCCTGTTTCGCTTTATTTGTTTTGAACCTCTGCCTGTGCCGCAGCTTTTGGCAGTAACTGTCTCATACAGAAGAGAGCGAATGATTCATTCCAGCGGCGTTGATGTTATACTCCATAAAGTAGCACGACTGCTGGATGTCACTCTCAAAATGTTTGGCCCTTGAGCTATGGACCATTCGCAGGGAATTCTTTTTCCGTCATGGACGGTGTATATGGTTATATTAGCAGACCGGCAAATTGAGCATTAGATGGCAGCTCAGCTGTCACATATCAACTGCAGGAACAAGAGCTGACAATTCGGTCAACCCCTCCATGTACTTAAGGCCTGGCAGCAGCCACTCACAGACCAGGAACTTGATTCCAATACTCGATCTGACCAAGCAACAGGCCTAATATGACAATTACACACTTTGGAGCAGCCCGCTTGCCAAAAGCCCTCACAGTTAATGACAGGAGATGGCGGTTAATCACATCCTTATGCAGGGATCAGGGTGCGGCTCATGGGAGCTAAAGCCTCGCCGTAACCTGCCAGCGCAATTACCTTTAAGCAATTACGGCGAGCGTCGTTCGTGACACTTCAGCAGAAAAAGCTTACAACAAAGAGACGTCTGCCAGGCGGCGCAGCGAGGCGGGCCACCGTGAAGAAGTGCGGCGGTTTGTAGGTCAAATGCAGGATGGAGGATTTGCTTAAACGCTCGTCCTGTCATGTAACACCCACTCAGAATCAATTTATCACAGAAAACAAAGGTACCAAGGCCGCGGAGGCGATTCAGTCAGACTTTGAGAGGTTTAAAAAAAAAAAAAATGTTCCAGATTGCAAAATTTGTAGCGAAGGACTGGACGTTTTATTAAGTGGCTCAGAATGTTATCATTGGTCAGGGTGATAGCTCTATGGGCTACATGTGTTTATCCATATGGAAGCCAGAGAAACACATGTTTGCGAATGCAGTCAGTTCACAAGATCAGCTGTCCTCCGTGACCAACATCTGTTAGCCCGCCGATGCCCCGGGCTTAAGTACAGTGTGTGTGGGGCTGATTTAATGTGCAGACACACACGTGCAGTGCACATACAGTATAAAAACATCTAAGAGCCATATGTCCATTGAATCTGAAACATTTTCGTATACAGATGCTTTTTTTTTATAACCGTGTATAAAAGTTAAGTGGCAGGAAAAAGGTGCTCTCGAGCCTAGATTGCCTTGAACTCGGAAAAACCCTCGATGTCTCGCTTAATCCCATTGTGCGGCCATAACAGCTTTTACCCCGGTTAATTATTTCCAAATCTTAAACAAATACATAAGGTACAGCCTTCAATTGGATTTCAATGTGCAAGTCAGACCTCTCGAGGCTGAAACCGCTGCTGTTCTGTATCCATTTTTACCCAGGGTAATCAAATGACTGATAATGCTGGCTGTGTGTTCTCAGAGATGAGGGGAAATGCAGCATCTTAGAAAGATAAGAAATCAGTTCCTGCTTTTTTTTGATTGGATTACATGTGGGGAGGGTAATCCTTCATAGTGCTCACTCTGGGAGTCCATGCAGACCAGAAAGTAAATGTGGAAGAGAGAGAGAGAAGAAAAAAAAGACAGTGAGAGTGGGAGAGGATTTGAAGATTTGAATCCCAAGACAAGCTGAGAAAATCTAGGTGGGGAGAGTGAATTAGTAACTCCATCCTATATCCCTCAGTAACGGCTGATGAGGTTCCCTGGACCAAGGAACCTTCTCACGGAAGTGGTTTAAGTGAGATCCCAGGTGTGAATTTAATTTCCCTCAAAAATAATTTAGCAGTTTGTCATCATTTCGGTGCCTTGCGAGCGACAAAAGCAACAAAACGGCCAAGCATGGCCAGCTACATTGTTGCCAAGTCGTCGTTGAAATGTTGCTCAGGCGCTCGTTGATGTGGTTATATCATTAGATAGCACTGGGAACTAGCTAACGGCATTACTTAGACGGAACGGAACGGGGTGAAACAAAAACACGATTGGTTGACGCCTCACCACGTCATTGGAGTGCTGAAAAAAAAGTTGAGAGCAGCTCAACTTTGATTTGTAGCGCGTCACGCAGCGACAAGTGTCAAGCATCAGTTTTCTAGCTTCATGTAATCAGCTTCCATTGAAAATGACTTGTAGCCTGTTAAAGTATCGCTCTTATGGTACATGTCCACGGGGGCGTTTTTTAAATGCAAGGGATCGCCTCGCTTCCCAGCATTGGACGCTGTATGGGCTGCCAGACACAAGGCACTTGATTGGACGAACGCTTACTCTGGTGGGCTGCTGCTCCCGGCTTTCAAACTAAACCAACACGGCGGCTCGTTTGGAAACTTTCTTCTTATATCACAAAAGTGGTTCTCCGAAATGTGTTTCTGAAAACATTATATGCGAGAAATAAGCCATGCAGCTGCTGAATCTGTATTTATTTTGGATCGACAAGGGTTCGTTTTTAGTTTCTAGGGAGTTTCGAGAGACGGGGCGTCATGTTGGCCGCTCCTTATTTGCATAAGGTCTAGGCTACTTTATGTAAATCAGGGGCGTCTGGCGTGACTCGCCGCCACGCTACCAGAATGCATTGCACGGCTGCTTACATAAACAATGAATAGGATGATGGAGGCTGTGGACATGTACCATTAGTGCGAACAAGAGTCTACCATGCTAGCAGCTACTTATAGTAGCTGGTAGCTTTTTTTTTTTGTTAGCTTTTAGCTAAACACTCACAATGACAACGCTAACACGCTGATGTTTAGCAGGTAGTTATAATAATAATGTTTACAATGTTCACCATCTTAGTTTAGCGTGTTAGCATGCTAGCATTTCTACACATTTGTTTTAAGTTGCATTTTGTGTTATCAGTTTTCTCAACACCATTATCTTTAGTTTTCAAGCTAAAGTGATTGGATAATTTATGCCTAAATGCACCTTGGGAGTTGTAGTCTACCCTAAATTTTTATGTGCACAGGCTTGTACCTTCTACTTCTAAGACAAAAACAGTAGATGCTTTCTAATGCAGTTGTTAATTTTTTGCACTGATGATTCAACGGGCAGAGTTTCATGCCCATCTAAGGTGTAGAAGTGAATGGGGCTTTTACTTAGCCTACAGAAACAGGAGCGCCCAAAGCCAATAATCCTGAGGCAGGACATGAAAGTCAGGGAAATCAGTAGGCTTCATTCTGAGGCCCATGATTGAATATCTGTACAAAATGTCTTGGCAATCCATCCAATAGTTGTTAGACCGACATATTAACAATCTCAAAATGAAGAAGAGGAAGATGGTGGATACATGACTAGATTTTGGCACCATTGCTCAGTATGTGCTCTAAATATAAGCTTTGATTAATTCATTTTGTATTGATGGAATTCCAGCAGTGGTGAAGACAATGGTATATCGCCTCTTAGAATGTGAATCAGCCTGTTTCCAAAACAGTTAAACAGTGTAATCAGTTAAGTGATTTGGCCGGCTCGTAGACACGGCACTCCGTTGGCCTGAAGTCTGAGCTGTGTTCGGAGCAGCTGTCTGGGTGACGGATTGACCTCTGGGGACAGGAGTCTGACTACAGACCAGTGGACACCGGGCGAATGAAAGACATTAGATGGTACTGACAGATAGTCGCCTTTCTTGTCTCCTGTGTAACAAGACAACGATCACTTTCTCTTAATGCCTGAAAGGTACGACTAGGTTCTGGAATAAATGTGATAAAGGATTGTTTTCCGCACTGTTACATTGTTTATTCAGTGTCAGGGAGAGGCAGCAAACAAGTCAAGCTAAACCAAGATGGAAAAGTTATTCCAAGGTTGTAAATAAAAAAAAAAGAAACATTCCTTCACATGCTACTTAATCTGACATTGAATCAGAATCCTCCTCCTCCTCCACAAAGTGTTTGCTTTGTGCTGTCAAGTAACAAACACTTGTCAACGAGGCAAATCTTTTCTGCAGCAGTCCTTAGATAATAGGCCAGATTTGCAGAGACTGAAAACTTGTTTACATTCTTTGAGCCCTTGTCACAAAGTGAGAAGCCGCCTGAGGTGAAATGAGTCATTGACTCCTACCGGGTCACGTTAGGCATGTCTGCGTTTAGAGCCCCTTGGTATGCAACCTGCACAAACCTGCCCCCGTTCCCTCTCCGAGCGCAGGCGTCAAATTAATAGAAGCTCCATATTTCCAACACATCATCATTACTTTGCAAGACAAACATTTAATCCCAGTGCAATACCGAACGGAGCAAATTATCCCGGGTCTCATTCTATCAGCCCCTAAATGAGATGATATTGAATTAGATTATGCTAGAAAATGAGGTGTTCACGCCAATTGAAAGTAATCAAGGTGGTTGAATCGAAGGATAATGAAAGCCTCGAGATCTAATCCAGGCCTGCGGAGTGCTTTTTGACTAATAACGGCTGTTTGTCAAGTGAATAATGATGAAAGCAGCGCACAATGAAGAAGAGAGGGGAGCTGCAAGCTACTGTAAAGAGGTTAATGGCTTAACAACATTGGAGGGTTGAAAGGTCTATTGACCAAATGTTTACATACTGTATGTCACGGACTGGAGAGCGCTACCACTGTGGAAAGCGATGACCACAGCTAATGAAATTTTGTGTATGGATTTCTGCCAAGGTCGGATGACAAGGGTGCAATATTGCAGGTTAGCCTGGGTGTTCAAAATCAGAACAGCAGGTAAGCAAGTAAATAATTAGTGTCAAATATCCTGTCGGCCGCAGTGTTACACCTCATTCCACATTATGTGAAACAAGGCTCAGGAGTAATCAATAGCTCAGTGGTTTAAGTGCTTAAAGGGACAGTCCACCCCAAAAATGTATTTCCTCTAACCTGGAGCTAGACTTTGTGTGACCCACAGAGGTTTGGAGTTTTGCCAGTTGCAAGGTTCAATACAATTTTGGCACCTTATTTCGATTTTTTGAGCTGGATTCACTAACTTTTTTTGTTTAGTTCACGGTTGAACTTAAAGGTGCAGTGTGTATGATCTGGCGGCATCTAGCAGGTGAGGTTGCAGATTGCAACCACCTAAAACTTCACAAATGTGCTGAGCATGTAGGAGAACTACTACGCGAAAATGTGAATGGCCCTATCTAAAACCAATGTTTGGTTTGTCCGTTCTGGGCAAGATCCCCCTAAATGTTACACACTGTTCCTTTAAGACGAACAGCTGGAACTCCAAATAACATAAATGCAGTAAAGGCTAATATTCCTAAAGCAAACATCTAGGAAGAAAAGTGTTGTTTTTAATTATTTTTTTTGTCACCGTTTTCATGGACAAAGTTACCACTGGGTCAATGCCATTTGTCTGTGGTGGTTAAAGTAGAGTTCCTCACAGGTCCAAACTACAGTATACAGCAATACTTCTAAGTCTAAAAGATCAGCAATAATGTATTGCTGATCTTTTATACTGTGGCTGCTAAATGGAGGCTGCTGCTGCTGCCAGTTTCACTCTTGTATTATGGGGTGGGCAATACCAATACATTTGGTTTCAATCTGTTACCAAGTAATGCCAAGGTCAGATCACGAATATTGATAGATACTATTTATTATTAAAAGCAGGAAATGTAATATCATGTACGGGACAGAAACTTGTCATGATTAATGAGGTGAATCATCATGCGCAGGCTCCTTCTGAACATTAATTACCATCAGATCATTTGCCAGACATTAGGGTTTTTATTCTCACGGTGTATATCAGTTGATCATCATGTTAAAACATGAAACAACTTGTAATGGTAAGTAAATGTTTATTGTGTGAATTCTCAGCAGAGAAGCAAAGAGGGCAGCACCAAAGTGTTTATATGCCCAGAACATGATCTCACATGAGATAGATCAGTTTTTGGGAACTGATCCAATTGATGGTATACTCAAAACAAAACTCAGTACTGTCCTCAGGTGCGTTTCACATAGAAAAAAAGTTAATTTATGCACTCGGTGTAGGTTTTCCAGAGGTCTGTGGACCCCTGAAGCTAATAACATTAATCATAAATAAATGAATAGATAGAACAGATACATAACTTACATTTGAAAACCTCAGCAAGGTCTCTTTCCAAATGTACTGACATCCACAGATAGGATTTACTGCCAACATTCCTTACAGAATGGAGAATTGTTTATGAGAAGGTTTGTGTTTGTGAGCAACTTATATACTCTTGAGATACTGTGCCAGTATCTGAGCCAGTAGCAACTAAACTATCTGGATGGACAGTTATTGTAGCACTCAGGGTAAAAGACATTTTCTGTGTTTTTTTTAGTTGAATTGTGTCTGGATAGACCTAAATAGTACAGTATGTTATTTTAAAAGTGGTTTGCAGTGGTGGAAGAAGTACTCAGATCTTTTACTTAAGTAAAAGTAGCAATACTACAATGTAAAAATACTTAGTTACAAGTAAAAGTCCAGCATTCAAAATTGTACAGAAGTAAAAGTACAAAAGTATTATCAAAATATACTTAAAGTAAAAGTATTCATAATGCAGAATATATATATATATATATTATTGGAGCTGGGATCGGCTCCAGCATCCCCGCGACCCCTAACAGGATAAGCGGTTGCAGATGATGGATGGATATATATTATTGGATTATAATTATTGAAGCATTAATGTGTTTTTCACTTTAATGTTGCAGCTGGTAAAGGTGGAGCTCATTTTAATTACTTTTTATACTGCTATTTAGCTCAATCTACAATAATACATCACAGTTGGATGATTATTTTGTATTAATAATCAAAATCTGCAAAGTAACTTGTAATGAAATGAAAATACTCAAATAAAGTACAAGTACCTGAAAAAGTACTGAGTGTGAACTGGTAGCTGGAGAGATGCCAGTTTGCCTCTTGGGCACTGCCGAGGTGCCGTTGAGCAAGGCACCAAACCCCCAACTGCTCGGGGCGCCTGTCAGGGCCCCTCCCTCTCCATTAATGCATGTATATAGGTCCTGTTTGTGCATGAGTGTGTGTATTTCGGGCCTTTGTGTACTATGTACTGTGTAAAATAACAGAGTGAAAAAATTGAATTTCCCCTCGGGGATCAATAAAGTGCCTTTCTTCTTCTTTCTTCTTCTAGTTTGGTTAAAAAAATTAAATAAAACCCCTTAAAACTAGCCGCTATTCTGTCTTATGGAGGATGTAGCGGTTGGTCAGTTATAAAGCTAGAGTGAAGATACTGGTGTCATACGAAACTAGAAAACCTAAGAAATCCATCGGTACCAACCATGACTAGCTTGTCGGGAAGATCGTTAAATAACTCTACGAAGTTGCGCTAAATTTTAGCGAGGAAAAACTGGCATGGCGATTTTCAAAAGGGTCCCTTGACTTCTGACCTCAAGATATGTGAATGAAAAGGAGTTATATGGGTACCCACGAGTCTCCTCTTTACAGACATGCCCACTTTATGATAATCACATGCAGTTTGGGGCAAAATCTATTCAGTTTTTTGAATGCAGTATAAATGTGTTATTTTCGCCTATTCTAAAATGGTGTTTTTGAATATTTCTGCAGACTGGCGTCCCTAAAAAGTCTTGGAATTACATAAATTGGGTATCACTGTAAAGCTGAGACTCTTGTGGATCCAATAAGCCCAAATTTATTCGTGTGTGATAATGTTAGTCCCCAAAGTAGCCATTTCATTGTAGTGAGACCATTTTTTGAAATGTGACATCACTGTATAAAATGACCTGTGGTGACCTCTAGGATAATCACAGCCTCATGAAACTTTACAACCACTAACTTGAGACTTAGAGCATTCAGAGGATGGATGGATTGCTAGGTTGGCAGTTTCAAAACAGAAGTGCTCGCCATCCAATCACTGAAAAATGCAATTCTTGCAGAAATCTCAGAATGTAAAAAGTTTTTGATACCAAATCACAGCATGGCTTTTTCTACGGTGTTCCTCAAGATCTTGGTGTCTTAATGTGGTATTTTGGAGGGATTATTGATCATTTTTATCAATTCTCGAGTGGTAAAACATGGTTAAATTTAGCACCAAATCTGTGTAACTATCAACCCCAAAATTGCGGCAACAATTTATGAGACATAACTGAGCATGGGAATGGCCATCATAAACTTATATCATCATTCTTTTTTATTTCTTATTATTGACTATAACAACTTGACACACAGTGCTGAGCTGCACCTCAAATTAATCTTCAGGTTCCCAGCTTTCAGATAATGTACACCACTTCTATGTATCTACTGTTGACTTTTTATCTACCTCTGAACTTCCCCTGTCCCCCACCCCTACCACGCTTAAAAAGAGGGCAGAATGGTAAGAGGTTAAGAAAACATGTGCAAAAATAGAAATAATTCAGATCTAAACCCTAAAATGTACTATGTGAAATGATACGGTTACTCAAGCAAAGGAATGTCAACGCTTGAGAAAACACGCTGGAAAGCCACACACTGTGTAATCAAGTTTACCTTTCACTTGGATTCCCCTAAATCAGAGCACAGACGGAACTCAGCAGTTCGATAGCGTTATGTAAGACTAACTCCCTGTGAAGATAAAATGCACAATAAACGCTGCCTGCTTGCTCAGGGTGGAGAAAGAGTTTGTCGGCGTGACTAAAGTATGGCCCATTGACCGATAGCATCTCTTTCTAAGAGCTGCTCAAAGAGGCAGCTGCTTTATGTCCGCTCCGCCGTCAAATAGGGCACTCTGTCCTGCACGGGAAGGGGATAAATCAAGCCCCGCTGTTCTAACTCATTCTGGCCTCACCGAGAAGAGAGCCATTCCTGCGAAACCACAGAGTAAAAAAAAGAAAAAAAAACCCTCTTCCGTACAGCCTGTGTTTACTACCCTCCACTTCAATATCTTATTTGGTTTGCTCTGATTTTGGCCTGTCGGTGCAAAAAAACGACCGCAACCATCTCAGCCACGTTAGGAATTTACTCCAAATGATTGTTTTGCTTCTCCTCCTCTTGTGTTACAGTGAGTGTGTATGCATGGCTTCAGGCTAAGGAGTAGTGAGGGAGTTCCCCCACATCTGTTCACCATAAGAGCTTGTTGACAGCAGCTCTCCTCTCTCTCTCTCCATCTCCTCCAGCTCCCAGTTCATCCCTTCTTTGGATTCCGCTGCCGCTGCTCCTCATCCAAGATTAAGTAGAACACAGTGTCGGCCTGCTGTTTGGGGGCCTGCCTATCTGGAAAGAGGGGTCAGGTTTTTAGGCTTCGATAAGGCCTCCATAAGGTACTGGACCATGGGAAAAACAATGGGGAAATGGTGAAGTTTTTTACTTTTTTTATGACTTGCAATTTTTTATTTTACAGTATGCACATCAGTCATACAAAGATGACATACAATATGATACATTCATTCTATTACAAAGTGACTCAAACTCCCCCACCCCTACCCAACACGGAAACAAGAGGGTCTGCCTGCCTAAAGAGTGGCTTGCTTATAAAGCTATTGCCAAGAAAACAACAATTCTGAAAAATAAATACATAAATAAAATTATAAAAATGTTAAGAAAATGAAATACATAAATACAGTGAAATAAGTCAAAATAATGAAATCAAAAGACAATATTAAAAACATTGTGCTTCCACCTCATCTTTGCACTGATTTTTTCATAGAAGAAATATACACTTCAGGATATTTTTCTGTCCTGTCCTGCAGCCTCAACACAGTCTCACGGTGGTTCGTGAAATAGTCAAGAAATTGAATCTATTTGATTCGTATTTTTTTCGTGACGCTCGGCACGACTTTCACCAACAGGTGACGGACGTGTCAATTTCCACTCCAGTCTTTTCCAAATAGAACTACTTAATTAGGTTTAGGAATAGATCGACTTGTTTAGGCTTAAGCAACAAACTACTTAGTTAGGTTTAGGAGAAGATCGACTTGGTTAGACTTAGGCAACAAAACTACTTAGTTAGGTTTAAGGAAAAGATCGACTTGGCTAGGCAACAACAATACTTAGTTACCTTTAGAAAAAGACCGTGGTTTGGGTTAAAATAACTCTGGAAGTGTCGTAACTTCAATACGGAAGTTACGGGGCAAATAAATCAACTTTGACTTCTGGTTTCACACAGGACACGAACACCAGTCTCCTGGGCGAAAGTCCAGTGCTTTTCCATCCACCCTGAACTCATCCCTATGTGACGTCCGCCGCTCTCTATACTTCCCAGGTTAACAATTATGTGGATTACATACGAATTGATTTCATGCTGACCATCACCAAAAACATGTGAAATTCGTATATGTATACGAATCGATACATTCAATTTCACGACCTGCTGTGCGACTGGGCTGGCAGCCTATATGACGTTCTTTCATATGCAGCTACTTTTCCTGGTGGAGTTTTTTTCTTAAAACATGTGCAGCATTCTCCCATTCAATATTTCTCATCTCAGCGTGAATTATTCTCCATTAAAAGGAGAACGCATGCAGAAGATTAATCCTCATTTTTGATCCGATTACTGATATAACAACAACAAAGTTATATTGGCTCACACCAAGACTTTTAATGGAATAGACTGGAAATGTATGATTCACTTCACCAGCAGCACAAGCTGCGTGTGTTTTTGTGTGTGTTTAGGTACATGCGAGACGAGGAGGGATCACACACTAAGTAGTTATCTGAAGTTAAAGCCAGAGTGTTTCTGCAGGAGGATTGAAAGCCACCCAAGCCTGTAATTGGGAAAAGGGCCATTTGGACCGTCGGAGTTGTCCATTTGTTTTTAAAAGGGGAAAAGCGATCAATGGGCGGCATTAAGCAGATCTGCGAGAGATCTAAATGGTTCAACGGGCCGCAATCTTTACTTCCTGCTCCGAAGATACTAGCCTTTAATGATTGGACAAGACCCGGGGATAGAAACAAAGCTGTAAAACCGGCCAATCGGATGGAGCAGATATCATGCGACACCTATTGACCCTCTTCCTTGCTTTAAAGTTGCTAAGATCTCCCATCAGCCTCAGTCACATACAGACAAATCAAGGATAAACAGGTAACTGAATAACACTACTGCTTATTCTAGCTTTGATTGCACTGCTAATTATTTTTGGTGTAATGACTTTTAGTAGAAACCTTGTAATTCAAATATTTGGGCTCCATTTAAGGTTTTGCTGGCGTGACAATCCTCACATTGGACTGAATCTCTCCACATCTCTGTTACTCAGGGTTCTGTCAGTGCCTGCGAGTGTATTGATCTACTCTGTACATGCACAGTATTGACAGTGAAACAGTGTGTAGACCTGTGGGCAGGAACTGTTCAACAGGAAAATGAAATATCAGCCTCACAAGGCCACGGAAAAAAAGACATTGTCTGTGCTTTTTTTTTTTATCCATAATTATTATTATTTTTTCTGGAAGTTGAATTAAGGTGAAACCCACAAAGGATGCACACCTGCTCCAGCACCAGGGACGGCGGCTTAAACTGCTGGAGCTGTACAAATGGGTCCTCAGAGGACCTCTCCGTTTCTCTCTTCTCCTTCACACTGTAAAGTTTCCAACAGCTGGTAGACAATAAAAAAGTGAGTGCACTGGTGCTGTGAGTGCAAAGCTTTCCAGAGGTTTTATGGAAGGGGGGGAAATAACAACTGCAGTCATAACTGAACAGAGAGCTGTACATTAAGTAACCTATAATCATTTAAGCATCAGTTTTTCATACTATTTATGGTGGGCATTTTTACAGCAGTACCCAATCAATGTATTTACATTGTGGAATTACCTGTCTTAGTAGTTTTGGTTATTAGTGGCTGAGTCTGCCATTCCTATGCAGGATTCACAAGAAACAATGCATACACATAATCCAGCGTTATGGTACATGTCCACAGGCTCCGTCCTTTCCACGCTTCCCATTCTATGTAAGCAGCCGTGCAATGCATTCTTGTAACGTGGCGGCGCAATTCGAGAGACGGGGCGTCGCGTCGTTATTTGCTCTGAGGTCTAGGTCCGGCGCAACTCGCCGCCTCCGGAAACTAACGCAAATTTGTTTAAACGCCACTAATTTCTTTAACGCATTAACGCAACTTGCGATTTTTAGGTTGTAGCGGGCTCAAAACATAAATAATTGACGAGGAAAAACTGGCATGGCCATTTTCAAAGGGGTCCGTTGACCTCTGACCTCAAGATATTTGAATGAAAATGGGTTCTATGGGTACCCACGAGTCTCCCCTTTACAGACATGCCCACTTTATGATAATCACATGCAGTTTGGGGCAAGTCATAGTCAAGTCAGCACACTGACACACTGACAGCTGTTGTTGCCTGTAGGGCTTGAGTTTGCCATGTTATGATTTGAGCTTATGTTTTATGCTAAATGCAGTACCTGTGAGGGTTTCTGGACAATATTTGTCATTGTTTTGTGTTGTTAATTGATTTCAAATAATAAATATATACATATGTTTGCATAAAGCAAGTATATTTGCCCACTCCCATGTTGATAAGAGTATTAAATACTTGACAAATCTCCCTTTAAGGTACATTTTTGAACAGATAAAAAATGTGCGATAAATAACGATTAACAGTGGATTAATCGTGATTAAATATTTTAAGCGATTGACAGCCCTAGTGATGACATATCCATGTTCACAACTTGTTTCAACTGGCCCAAAGTTGCCAAAAATATCAGCTTTGCAGGTTTAACTTCACCTTATTTGCAATGGCAGCAACACACATGGTTACAGTATTATTTGGACTGGCTTAATTCCCAGATTGAACAAGAAAAGGAGGAGTGCAATATCCAACATGTTTTGAGTGAAGCAAAATGGAAAAATTCACCTGAGTCCAAAGTCTTTGTCAAACAAATGACTCTCGTACAGCCAAACATCATATTGAATTTATGTTACATTCAATCTGAATTCGGCGAAATCTGCATGGGGCAGATGGAAGCTTTTTTAGTATTCATGCCTCTCGGCCCTCGCTTGTCTCAAGACGAGTCCTGCTCTGCTCTCTCCAAGTCTCTTTGTTCTTTCTAAAAGTGCTCGTCTTCCACCCAAGCCGCCACTGTTGCTGCGGCTTTGATGTGAGTCGGGGAGACGGCAGTGAGTCCTCACCTGTCAGCTTTCATGGCTCCCTGAAGGTTGACTTTGAGCCGGTGTCTGTTAAATTGGGATTGATCGCAACAACAGGAGCCACACATTCCACACACACACACACACACTGGAGGTGGGAAAAACGACGCGTTTCCCTGACAAGTCGCGCAGTGGTTGCCGCTGTACGCTGAAGAGCGACCGTTTTTCATGGTGGACGAGGCAGTTTGATGTGACCGCGGAAGCCATTTGTTTGGGGTTTTCATTTTTTCGGCGGCGTGGCGGGGTGTCAGACGAGGTAGCGAGATATGTAGGGAATGCCCAAATGCCTGTGTCAGCTGAGTGCAAAACTTATTGGAAAGAGTGGAGCGTGTCTGAATCACAAACTGAAGTGTTACACTTAGAGAATGATAAATACCCCCATTTCATCTGGAGCCCTCGACCACAGCGTCCCCCCCCTGCTCTGCCTCTCTCTCAAATCTTGGCTCCTCTCGCCCTTTCTGTCTCAACAACATGGAGGCTGCATACCAATTGTCAAACTACATGTTGGAGCTGTCAAGCACCACGTGCTGGCTGAAATTTCAAAGTCTCCTCCTCCTCCCAACTCATCTGGCATTGCTCGTTTCATGAGGTGTAAACCAACGTAAACCCATTCGCATCATTATTAGATGCTCAGAGCAACAGGATGTAATATTGAGAGAGAGAAGTCCCCTAAGGTCGGGGCGGGAGGGGAGCTGGATGGGTCAAACAAACACAGGACTTTTACTCAGGAGACCGGCTTCAGTGTCCTGTGTGAAACCAAAAGTTGATTTTTACTGACGATGTTATGTCAGACACAGACAGATAACAGATCATTTGTTGGCAAATTTTTGATAGCGGTGTAAACACTGTAAACCGATACATCACTTGCTCTTCTGTCATATTTCTGGCAAAGTAGCCACTCAAGGAGAGTTTGTTCCCAGAAAGCTGGGACCTGTAGAGTTTAACCACACTCACTGTTGCTAGTAATCGTGGGGTTTCGCCGAATCAACCATTGCTGAGATTTTCAGGACTTTAAAGCGACTGTAATGCACAAAATCAAAGGACAATGTGAAAACAATGTGAAAGACCGAGTGACAAACATACAAAGAATTATCACCTGAATCACATGAGGTTATGTCCATAGCTTACGTTACAACAGTACTTATTTTAAGCCTAACCATGATGTTTTTTCTAGCCCTAACCAAGTAGTTTTGTTGCGAAAAACCTAACCGCCAGCGTTTCATGATTACCACGTGTGAAACTTCTGCGTCAAGATACTACGCAAAAGGCTGCCCAAGCTACAAAATTTGACGAGTAGGGATAAGATCACATTGTGTTTTTGGAGGTTAGCGCTGAGCTTGTTCCCATAAATTTGGGACCTGTAGTGTTTAACCACATTCGCTGTTACGCTGTTAAGTAATCACGAGTGTTGCCAAATCAACCACTGCTGAAATCTGAATGACTTTAATCCATATTTTTTATAATAACAAAATGTTGTGCTCTGCTTCTCTCTCAAATCTTGGCTCCTCTCGCCCTTTCTGTCTCAACAACATGGAGGCTGCATACCGATTGTCAAACTTCACGTTGGGAGCTGTCAAGCCCCACGTGCTGGCTGAAATTTCAAAGCCCCCCCCCCTCCTCCCAATGCTCGTTTCATGAGGTGAAGTTGTCTGTCGTGGGAAAGTCTTTGCAGATTGCTGAAAAACAATGAGCAGAGGTGGAATCTGATTGGCCCGCGGGGAGCGGCAACATAAACATTGAAGGGGAAAGTTTGTGAGCCTCCCCCCCCCACCCCCCCCCCCACACACACTCCGCCTTTACAAGCGGCGAAGCCAAGGAACGCCTGATCCCCAGGCCGCTTCCAAAGCCATCATTGATTAAGAGAGAAATTTCTCTTGGCGATGGAATCTCAAATAAAAGTCTCCTTATCTGCGGTGATGAATGTGTGAGAGGGAGAATAGAGAGGTAGGGGAGAGAGAGAGAGAGAGAGACCATTAAAGGAGGAGGAAAAAAGGAGAGGAGAGCCCCCCACGGATGCTACTGTCAGCTGTGGGAACCCAGATGAAAGTGGTGCAGCCAGATACCAGCGCTCTTTGATCGTGCCTTTGTGTGATAAACATCGCGCTATGCCAGCCGTGCTCGGCGCATCGTGCCAGCCCGGCTGTGAAGGTGAAGGGCTTTGAGCAGGCTTCCAGCTCGGCTCTGCTCGCGACCAGCAGGCGTTTGCCATGCCAGAGAGCTGTCTGCAGCAAACACACACACACACTCTGACACATTCTCCAGCAGATTGCTCGCACTTTCTCTCTCTTCTCATTTTTCCTCTTTCGCTCTGTGCCCCTACCCTTGAGATTTTTTTTTTTTGAGATACTCGTTAAAGATTCAACCTCGGTTCCAGAGGCAGCTCCCGCCACGGAGCGGGAGTCCTATTTGAACCAATAATCATCAAGTTCTCAAAATTAAAAGTGTGCAGGGAGCGCGTGCATGTTTTTTTTCCTCCACTATGTGTTGTAATAGTAATACGGGCTGTTGAATATTTCATATCTGCCACTGCTTTGAAACGGTGCAGGTTAGGTGTAACAAGGGAGGTATGAGGGAATTCTGCCAATGCTGCCTGCATAAATCCTCCCTTCGTTTCTTTTTTTTTTTTTTTTTTTTACAATATAAGGCAATCCAGCTCTCAGCTTCAGCTTGTGCCTACACTGTAACAAAGCCACATGGTGATTTTGATTCACTGAAAAGAGAACAGGATTACTCTTGCTTCGTAGCGACGCATGAGAGCAGAGCGTGTACGTCTGAGAAGGGTAAAGAGTGAGCCGGGGAAAGAGAGAGAGAGAGAGGAGGGGGAGAGGAATGAACGCCATGCATGTGTGGGAAGTGGTTTTGGCAGCGTTTGAAATTAATGATCTCAACATGTGCTATAGTTGAGAATCATCAGAAAGAAAAAGTGCAGACAAAAGCACTTGCAGTACAGCCACGCAGGGGCCACAGATGGAGAAACCACGAGGAGAGACAGAAGCTGCGGAGAAAAACTTTTGTTAAAAAGAGGAAAAACATGTTCTTTTAATACAAAATGTCAACTGGAGAAAGTCTCGAGCGCTGCTTCTGCTCGGAGATCTGAAAGAACCCCGGCAGCCGCGCGAGGACACTCTCAGCACAGTCCGCTTATTTAACAGAAGAAACCATCCGTTTTACCGGCTCTTTAGAGCTGAGACGTGCCAATCAGCCCGTTACATTTAAAGTGGGAGGGTTTGACACATGGGAACGACAGCTTTCCAGCCGCTGCCTGTGCATCGCCTGCCGCAACATCTCTTAAGTAATGCATATTTCACGCAGATGGCCGGTTTATGAATATGTGGCCCTGGGTTCATGATGCGTGGGGGGGAGCAGCTATAAATGAGCCTCTGCTGGATAAATACGCACTTTTATTGGCCGGGGTAAGGAAGTGGAGAGGGTGGGGGCTCATTGGAAGGTCCCGCCAAATCTAATATCAAATATCCACCAGACTACAAAATAAAAGGTCATCTAAGGGTAACATGCCACAACAAATGTGATGGTAGTGTGTTTTAGCAGCCCGTTCGCAGGAAAAGGCGTATAATGGCAGGTTAGTGTGCAATAAGTATGCCTTTCTTGATTTCCACGTGTTATTTGTACGCCATGTATCCTGTACTGACTGCAATTTAAACACATCCGCGTATAAATGCTATGGTAAGAGTTAGAGACATAGTATAAAAAGCGGGAAAGACCACTTACGGTGGGCCCAACAATCACCAGACTTTTAACCAGGAGACCCGTGTTCGAGACTTGTGTTGACTACGTTAGTGACGTTTGTCACGTGTTTTCTGTAGTTGTGTTACGTTGTTTCTGTACGTGTTCTACTTAGTTTACGTACTTATTTCAAGCCCAACCATGACGTTTTCCCTTACCTTAACTAAGTGGTTTTCTTGCCTAAACCTTACTGCGGACGTTTGCGTGGCATACAAATGACACGCGAAAAGGCTATGCATACTCATGACACACAGAATGTCCGTGTAATGTCGTGTTATTTATACACCTTCCCCTGAGACTGGGCATATACTTGCCAACCTTGAGACCCTAAAAAATAGGGAGGATTTCTAACCCAAAGTGGGGGGGGGGTCTGGGGGTCATCCCCTAGAAAAATTTGAGTTTCAGAGTTGTTTCCTGCCTTCTGGTGACTTAAAAAGAATGAAAATAACTAAATAATAAGTACACTGCAACAGCATTTTTATGTTAAACAGGCCTACTTTTAATTTTACTTTGAATTCTCAAGAAAGAAAACTGAATAATTCACCCCTCTGGCACGAAACTTGTGTGAATCTCAGGCATAAACTAATATTCATCAGTTTTTATTGATTTCATTAATTTTTTGCCCCTGCTTGAGTATTTCTTTCTCTAAGTACTCTCCATTTCTCTCTCCTTCTTTCACTCACTGAAGGTCCTTTCAGACAACGCGACAACGCCACCACTGCTCCTCTGAGCCCCGTTATTTCCAACGGTTTGCGCCACGCCGCGACGGCTTTTCGCTGCGTCGAGCAAAGCCCGACTTGAGCGCAGCTCAAACCGCGTTGTGTAGGGCCGTGAGCGAATATACATCTATGCTCTTGGGCAGCTCTCTTCCACCGGGAAACAACATTTGGTGTAACTCTATTGACGTCCCAGTGGAAACAGTAGGGATTATACACACTGTACAGTGCCAGGAACAGGTTGAGATAAGGAACAGGAAAAAAAAAAAGGTCTGAAAATCAAGAGAAAAACGGGAGAGGTGTGTCCCCGGGAGGAGAGGGTTGGCAAGAATGAGACCGGGTTGTTTTGAGAGTGCAAGAGAATCCGAAATGATGGCCTGGAAAGTCATTGGTGAGCATTCACCGCAAGTTCAACAAACCTCTGCTGTCATTTAACGGCCTTTTGATGTCATAACATTCTTGTTACTACAATTTTGGTGATATTCCTGTTTCAACCTCAGCCGAAAGATTGCGTGGTCCTTCTATAAGCCAGAAGAATTGAGCAACACTCAGAGTCTGTTTAATTGGAAAGCCAAAGTTACACATGCAATGACTTTTATTTGACATTTGGTCAACTCCCTATTAAAAGTGGAATTTCAACAGAAAAGAATCAGAAAAATATCTGCTTTCTTTCTGTGGAATATACAATACAGATGGTCTGGATTAGATACTGACTCATTTTACTGATAAACAGATGTCAGCTGCGGAAAGAAATATATAAGTATAGGCAGGCAGATAGGAGGATATTGCAGTTCTGAGTGCTTTGAACCCAACAAGGAAAACTGCACACATGAGTTGCTCCAAACCGAACGTAATTAGGTATAATTGGATGAACTAAAAGTAAGAAGTTTTCAAATTCTTCAAAAGCGGCCGACCCCAGCTGCAGAGACACGGGGGAAGCCGATATTTAACACGCTATCCGCCGCGCAATCGATATCTCTTCAAGACAATGGCAAACATTGAGTGAGATATCACCAAGTGTGTCAAAGTGTGAAGGCGGGTTGTCAGAGCCGCGCGAAGCGTATCCAACGTTGTCATTGCCGCTCGCCTGTCTGCCACGCGGAGAACATCCGCCGCTGACAAGAGGTGAGCTCCGGCTCCTCTCCGCATCAGTTTTGGATCACTACTCTCAATCAAAGCCGGGGGAGGAGGGCCCCGCATAATGTGACAGAGCCTGTCTCTCTCTTTGCCTTTTGATGCCTGAGGAAAGCTCAACCGGAGCAACCCCTGTCAGAAGACCTGCCCACAGGCCTAGACACAAAGAGATCCAGGAATATGAGGAGGCAGATAAACCGACAGACGGACGGGAAAGTTGCAGACACACTGACAAACAAAAGAGCAACAACAACAAAAAAAATGCGATATACAAGACAGGCAGTGATAAAGCAAGGTGGATGCATCAAAGCTGTAAAATATCCAGCTTATACGAATGCTACTGGCGCATGATAAGACTGCACTTTTCATTAAACGGCCCCCGTGGACCGGCTAAATGTATTTGCAAATAATGGCAGTCAGATTTAATGACATTATGAGCCATTAAAAAGGAGAAAAAAACAGTGACTGATCTTATCATCTCCTTGTTTCACATTGATCGCCATATCTGATATCTTGTTTCATATCTCTCCCCCCCATCTAATGCAGTAACAGCTGTGGAAATCGGAGCTGATGTGCATTGTTAACTGTGTTTATTGTGGTTGTGTAATTACAAACTGTATAATGCGCAATCTAATTTATTAGATTAGTGAAAGGATTGTAAACCCGTAATTGTGAGACGGGGGTGTTTGTGCTGTGCTGTGCTCTGCTGCTGCTGGGCTCAGGTGGTGCTGTTGTAAACAGTGCCATCTAGTGCGCTGCGGCCGGGTTGGATGTCAGGATGGGGGCTTTGGAGATTGGAGGAGAGGAGGCTTGGAGGAGAGAGGCTGTACAGCTGCATGGAAGACATGAGCCTCTGCTGGTTGAAATGAGCTAAGAAGATGTCGTGTGACTTCTCCCACAGCAGCACTCGGTCACAAGGTCAGACGGGCTGTTTGGATTAACGGTTTGATGCCAGAAAGTCGTCAATCTTCTGAAGTATGTCTGCCGTCTGGAGTTCTTAATCTGCATATCTGCTGTTTTAGAATAATATTTTGCCTCATTGCTTATTTCTTAAAGCTGCAGTAGGTAGAATTGGAGCAAATATGATTAAAAAAAAGTTATTTTTATAAAACGGTCACGATCCTGACAGTAGTGTATGAAACAGGTAATCTGAAAAAAATCAAGTGCCTCTGTGTCCTCCGGTGTCCTCCGGTGATCCTAATCTGCAAGATTTCACAGACTGGAGGAAAACAACCAATCAGAGCTGAGCTGGAGCCGGCCGTCTATGAGCAGCTGTCAATCACTCGCGAACTCCAATCAAACGGTCACACTAAGCTGCGCTGATCAAATATGAAATAATATTCTGTTACTGTAATTAACAGTAACATTATAGTAACTATATTGATTCATATTTGATTAGCGCTGCCTAGTTTGACAGTGTGATTGGAGTTCACGAGTGATTGACAGCTGCCTACGTTTAATGAACAGCCAATAGGAACGCTCTCTGTCTGAAATGACCTGTGATTGGCCAAAGTCTCACATCACGGGCTAAATTTTTTTAAAGCTTGAAAACAGAGCCACGAGGAAGTGCAGAAGTCTGTCTTAGAACACTTGAATTACAATATGCTGAAAGGTTATTATGGAATTCTTTGCCCAATGATGCTAAAAAAATTCTGCCTACTGCCGCTTTAAAGAGAACACTCTATAATTAGAAAGAATTTGGACTAAAATATATGTAAAAAGTTGCCCCTGGATGCTGATACGTCTTCAGTTTCGCTGCATTTATAATGAAACCAACAGGCAGACGAGGTCATCCGAGGATAAGCTCCTTGCAGAAAGACGTAGAAGAGCTGGAAAGTACCGCTCATGTTGTCACCGCAGCGCATTCCTCAGCTTTTACACCACGGAAAAAAGGAAAGCGCTACACCAAATTTACCACCCAATCACACCGAGATTGGTCCTGAGACGTAACACACATGCAGTCAGAATCTCTAAATAACCCCTGACCAGACCCAGACTGGACCTCTATTTCGAGCTATTCCTCCTCCAGCCGTGGCAAAACATCAAGGAAAATATTAGTCAAAACTTGCCACTTGTGTGTAAATGAGATCAAGATGGATTAGGAGCTGTGGATTTTATTTGAGGCCTTATGAACCACAACGATTTCCATCCGCAGCTGAAAGCCGGCGGAGACCCAGATGTGCGGTGCAGGGCCGGGGCAACTTTGAATGTGATTTCCTCTCTTAAGCCTTTAGTGTAGGTAAAGGCATTATAGCTGATCAAACCTCTTAGCCCTCCTACTTGTGGGATTTGATGTGCATTACTGACAGTGAGAAATGGCCTGGCTGAAATACAATATCTCACTTCGGTGGAAGATGGAGAGGAGAGAGGGGGAGTGGAGAGGAAGCATGGGGAGGGATATCGGCTGACAATAAGATATACAAACACATATTCTACAGCTGTGATATCCACCCCTATAGTTGGATTATGGGAGTACGAGGGGAGATTGTATAGCTCAACTAATTTGAAAAAATAGAAAACTTTGATTATGTTAAAACTAGGGCTGTCAAAGCTAACGCGATAATAACTTTAACAAATTTGTTTTAAAGCCACTAATTTCTTTAATGCAATCGATTTTTTGGAGGTTGTAGCGGGCTCAGTTTTAAAGCTAGAATGAAGATACTGGTATCATATGAAACTAGAAAACTTGAAGAATCCAACCAAATAACGCTCCAAAGGGGTCCCTTGAACTCTGACCTCAAGATGAAAATGGGTTCTATGGGACACACTGACAGCTGTTGCTGCCTGTTGGGCTTGAGTTTGCCATGTTATGATTTGAGCATATTTTTTATGCTAAATGCAGTACCTGTGAGGGTTTCTGGACAATATTTGCAATTGTTTTGTGTTGTTAATTGATTTCCAATAATAAACATATACATACACTTGCATAAAGCAAGCATATTTTTCCACTCCCATGTTGATAAGAGTATTAAATACTTGACAAATCTCCCTTTAAGGTACATTTTGAACAGATAAAAAATGTGTGATTAAGACAGCCCTAGTTAAAACACATATTTGTGTTTCGGAGGAAAAATTAGTGGTACAAATGTAAACTTGACCAAACTGAACAAAACATTCACAATTCAAATTTATGAAAAAATATTGTAACAATATCCACTTTTATAGTGTTACTTTTAACATCCACTTTGAAATCATTTCAAATGAGCACACTTGGAACATGATGGGTGGGGATAATAACGGGGTGCTTGAGCTCATGAGATGACAAGGAGGTGTGGATATGTCAGACCAAAAAAGGTTGTACTGCAGCATTAAGGAAGGTTTGAAAATGATTGCATTCATACACTTAAAGAGGACCTATTATGCTTATTTTCAGGTGCGTACTTGTATTTTGGGTTTCTACTAGAACGTTTACATGCTTCAGTGTTCAAAAAAATCGTATTTCTCATACCGGCTGTGCTGCAGCATCTCTTTTCACCTGAAACACCCAGTTTGACCTCCCTCCTGAAAAGCCCAGTCTGCTCTGATTGGTCTGCTGGCCCACTCTTGTGATTGGTCAACCGAACCAAACTCTTCGGACTCCGCTCCAGCTCCGCTTTAACTAGCTTTGTTTGACAGCATGCCAAATTAGCCGCTAGGCAGGTATTATGCAAATGTGTTACTTCGTGACATCACCACGTTACGGAAGAAAAGGCGGGACTTCCAGCAAGGCATTTCAGGCAATTCAGGAGCAGTGTTTCTGTGGGGGAGAGTAACTCCCTTTGACGTGGACTTTGGGCTTTGTAACTTTGCAGACCTTTTACATGCACAAAAAACTATATAACTCACTAAAGGAAAGGGGAAAAAGCATAATAAGTCCCCTTAAAACATTCAATTAATCTTCTGAATTAGATCATTTGTCACATTTGATACAAAGTTTTTTTCGAAAGGTATCGAACCGGGGATTCACTGCTCACGACATTTGCGCCCTAACCTCTCAGCTATCGGGTCGCCCCCAAAGTTTAAAGACATCCTCACAAAAGACTCAAATCTTCAGCTTCAGAAATGTAAAATTAGCAGCTGAGTCATCACTTGCTAATTTCCACTCTGAAAACACGTTAGATTCTCTTAGTTTCAGTCAAGGTAGAGTCGCAGTGTCTATTGATATATTTCTAAAGAGCTTTAAATAAGAAGTGAATGAAGAAATGATGTAACTCTCTTGCCCGACATGCTCCGAGGCAGACAGGGAGAAAGGTGAAATAAAAACTATATTGAGGTGACTCTCCTCCATAATAGACTCCTTCACCTCGCTGTATTCAGTCTTACCTTGGCTTATCTGTGCCCTTGCCCATGATATAATTGAGCTTTTCAAAGTGGCGGCACATTAAAAGCCCCCACGTATGGATTTGCATTTGAAAATGACTACAATTTAAGGCTTTTATTAACAAAGTGGCTCGCCGTAATTTTTAGAAACCTGGGCGAAGTTAGTGGAGCTGAATGAAACCAGATGTTTCCCTTGACCGGCTTTCACCCTGTAAAGGACATGTGCTGCTTCTGATATGGATACAGCGCAAAAAGAAAGAAAAAAAAAAAAATCTACTCTACTGTGTTGTGGTTTCAAAGTCAGCTGGACCCATGGTGTTACATCCACACCTCCTCCGCACATGTCCATGCACACACACACACACAACACACTTCCTTCCTCCAAGCAAACCTTCCTATAGGGACTTCCTGCTCTAAGTGTTGTTTGCTTTGTGCCCACTCATCTCCCATCTCCTTGGCAGTCACTTCCTCTTCCTCCTGCTGTGTTCCTGTGTATGTGTATTTGTGTGTGTGTGTGTGTGTGTGTGTGTGTTTTGAGTCTCTGTTCGCATACTGTATTTGAGTGCGTTTGCATAACATGTCCAATTTTACGTATGTGTAACTCACAGATGTTCATCCGGCCAGCTGACATCAATGACCCTATTAGCTGAAGCCTAATGTGCAGCGGGCGACCCCCCCCCTCCCCCTGACCACTACACTTGTGTCCCTCAATGGGAAATGTCCCGAGAGAGTGGATATAGCACCGATACACTCGGCGAGAAAGCGGGGGTGGAAAGCAGCTGAGACTTCTCTACAGAATGCTGAAAATCCGTCCTGAAGGTTAATCTATGTGTAGGTGCACTGTCTGCTGTCGCTGTTGATATAGATCCAAGTCGGCATGTCAAAACCTGTCACCGATCCGCACAGTCGCATACACACACACACACAGTGCAAAGCTCATTATTTTATGGTTACAGTCCAAAAATTCCAAAAAAGTATTGGAAATGACACTATTACACCCATGCATACAAATATTGCAATTTCACTCTGAGATGTTTTTATCTATCTAGGATGTCAAAGCTCTGTCGTGCTATCTTGCGCGTCTCACACACACACACACACCTTGCCATCAGCTCCATCTAGGACCCTCTGGTAGTTTTTTGAAGCCATCTGGGAGAAGGGCAAGAGAGCTTACAGAAATGATCCCACATAATTGATGGCTGTGAGGCAAGCTGTTGCACCCAAGAAAATAGGCCTAGATAGTGTGAGTGGGTCTTTGTTGAGGTTCAACTAATATATTAATAGGCCCTATAGGCTATTAAACCCATAATAGTGTGTCAATAAATAAATGATAGGCCAGTGTTGTGTTTCTTTTTCGGCTCCACCTTGATCAATTCTAGCCCACATTAAAAGATGCCCTTCACTGACAACACAGTAACTTCATTTTTAGTCAAAAATGAGTGTAGACTTTTTGATGTATGTTTTACCATATAAATGTAGGCCTATATTAAAAAAAAATGCTATTCATCATTTTCTCATAAACTTCTATACAATCATGCTTCTTTTTGCAACCAGAGGAGTCGCCCCCTGCTGGCTATTCGTAAGAATGCAAGTTTAAGGCACGTCCGCATTGGCTTCACTTCTCAGACCTGGAGGTTGCCCACTGATTTTTTTTACCAAGCTGTTATCTGCTGATGATAATTTAGATGAATTGACATAAGGTGATTCACTTAGTTGATTTAGTCCTTATAACTAAATGAGGCAGTAGCTAAATCCAATCATGATGGGGAAAAACCTCCAGCTAAACTCTTGCTAAAGCTAACTAGCTTAGCAGATTTAATTGACATCTATCACAACTTTTGACTCTGGTGGCGTTAATATAATCTGGTGTGATATCCTACATCAAACTGTCAATTAATTCATTATATTGATTTAAAGCAAAACATCTTACATTTAATTTCTAGCTAATAAGCTATGGACTGAACATATTGAAGCTTGTTTTCTTAAAAACTGCAACAACTGATTTTTTGTAATAATGTCAGCCTATTGTTATTATTAGGAAAGCATCTTGTTCATGTATTCATCTGTTTTTGATTTCCATTCTAAATGATGGTGTGTAGACACTTCTGCACAGCCCATTTGAAGGAGTGAGCACCCGGGCCAAGACTATAATCAAAAGATTTAGTGTCCAAACAAGCACAGCTATCAGTGCACTCATTATGATTTAATGTCATAAAAAGGCCGACTTTATCGTCTCCACACAGGCCTATTTTAGTGGGGCACCTGTGTGCATGTCTAATAGTAAATATGTAATGAGTAAGTGAAAGAGTGACGTGATCTTTGCCTTTCAGAGCCACTTTTCCCCCCGACCCCGGAGTCCAGAGGTTAATGACATCATTAGCATTCTGTTGGGGCTTGCCTGGCCTCTCTTTCCCAGCAGGGCCTGGGCTCTGCTCAGAGGCTGACTAAGCCAGGGACTTAACACTGGGCAAGTCTGTGAGCAGAGATTGTGTGTGCATATGTGAGAGAGAGAAAGAGAGAGAGAGAAAGGGATGGGGGGGGGGGTTGTGTGATCATCCTGAAAGTGTCACAAGATACTGGCACTGTGAGTCAGAGGCTGAGGATGAAGAGGAAGAGGATGAGAAAAGTGTTGGTGGGTGAGTGGGTGGATGGTGGATGGGGGTTGGACACCGGGAGCAGGGGTTGGAGGGACAGGACGTGCTAAAGAGTGACTGGATGTGTGAGTCAGAGGGAGAGTCCACTGGCCAAGGGCACACACACACACACACACACACACACACACACACACACACACACACACACACACTGAAATTTGCTCAATCATATTGTGAGAACCTCCATTAGATGAAACTCATTCTCTTTTCTAACACCAGACATGAATCATTTCCACTGCAGACTTAAACTAAAAGAAAGGTTCCTTTTTTTTTCTTTTACATAAGGTGGCCTGAGACCCGTTTTGTGAGATATTCATTTTATGTAAAAAAAATTAAGTGGCTTTAAAGTCATATATAACAAATAGTTCCAATATGTTCGACAGCATCATATAGGCCTACGTTCCGCTTGGGATTGTTCTAGTGCAGCTGCAGCATATTAAGTGATGAGTATAAGTGAAATATATATTCTAATTGAAAATGTCATTTTTATAAGACTGTGCCATTACACCAAATGGAATTTTTTTTTTTTGGTGTATGATTTTATTGCATATTTCCTTTAAATTCAGTTTGAAACCTTAAACCTGCAATAACTGATTTTTCTTTTCCAACTGGGGGCAGTGGAATATTGTCAACACTTTCATATTAAAGCTCCTATATTGTAAAAAGTGAGATTTTCATATCTTTTATAATAAAGCAGGCTTAAGTGCTATATAAAGTATGTAAACGCTCGATCCATGGAGAAATACACACAGCTCTCATTTGTGATGTCACAAATCTATATATAATATATATCGGTTTAGAACGTAAACATTCTAAATCGGTCCCAGTTTATTTCTGGTTGCAGTGTATGCGAATGACATCAGCTGTCAGGAAGTAAACATGGACTCAAGTTGCTGTCTGGCAACACAATTCGGTTGCAATTCTGTTGAAATGAGCTAAAACGGAGCACTTCAGGCAGAGAGTAAGTACAGGCTTATTCAGACAGACAGTATGAGAACAAATTTTTTTTTTTGAACATTACAGCATTTATATTATGTCCTAGTAGAAACATAAAATACAAGTATGAACCTGAAAATGAGCATAATATGGGACCTTTATGTTGATATGGCAAACTGTTAGCATAGCATAGCATAGCATACTGACAGCATCCCGCTGAAATGTAACAACATTAGCATTTATTTGGATTCGTGGTCACCTGATGAATGTAAGTCCAATATTCACCATCCTTGTAGCTCGGTTTTTGGTCTCTACCAACTCCTTAGACAAATACCTGGCTCTTTATTTGCTAAATGCTCCGCTTTGTTTATTAGCTAGTTGATAACTTTGTCTGCCTGCTTGCTGCTTTTTTGCTGGGCAGGTTGCGTGCAGTTGATTTTTTTAGCTTTATTACTGAAAACAGCTGCCTGCTAGGGCTGAAAATTATACTATGAGAGCAAAATAGTAAAGTTGTGGACTGGAAAATCAAAACAATTAGCTGAAAGAGCCTATAAAGCTCCTGTGACAGGATTGGGTGGAGGACAGGGAAAAAAATGGTTCCTACAGGGTTGTCATTTACCCCAATACAAAGTCTTACAAAGACTTACAAAGCTCTTTCAAGACTGTAACTATATCTAGAAAACCAAAAACCACCTTGGCCGGGCCGCTAGCCGACTTACCGACTCAAAATAGCCTACAACAAAAGTTCACCCTGGAGATCTTGCGGTGAAGAGCCTAAGAACTCCTCACTCTCAGCATGTGCCACCCAAAATGAACTCTATTATCGTCTTTTATTCTCCGATGATGAGGTGATCAGCTCCAGGTGTGTGGCTCCCCACACCTGTTCCCAATACTGTCATATTGGAATGGGTGGAGCCACCTGGCAGGAGTGGAGATGCCTCCAATTACGCCGCCCCTCAGCCCCTTACAGCTCCATAGAGCTATGTGAGACTGCAGACTCGGGTGATAATTATCGAGTGACAGCTTTGATATTATCATTTCATCCATTTTTATTTCAAAAATATTGATTACAGCAGCTTTAAAAATGAAGTTCTGTGACTTTAACAATGTTTTCCTTCACAAGCTTGTTTTATGGACTCTCCAAAATTGTCAGAGGGGGTCAAAGAGTTTAAACCTTGTCCAAATATTACAACCCTAAACCCATCTCCGCTCCAATAAACCCCCTACAAAAGTGAGTGTGGGTGAATGGCAACATCTCAGTTTCAACCTCAATTTTTCTCATCTCTCTACGCTTGTGAGGACACTTGTATGGAAATACAAGAACATACAATGAAAACAGACACACTTTCCAGTGTGGTTTTACGCTCCATCGTGCCCTAAATAAATGGTTAGTAGCAGGCTAACCGCTCTCTGAGGGACACTCCACTGACTCAGTGTTATTCTGGTTCCGTAGCTCCAGTTGCAGGGAAGCTAGCGCCGGTGGAAACACTCGTCCACAGACTCCTTCTCCCTGTTATTTCCTCAGTCCTAATTGCTTTGGTCTGTGTGTATGTGTGTTTTAATTTCTTTGCCAAGGGAGCAGAGGGAAAACAGTTATGTAACCAAGGCTGGTGCCTTGTGGTTTGCCGTCCTCAGGGAAGCGCCAGCGCTTACCTCCCTCACTTTAATTTCATTTTCACTTTTTCCATGTGATTCATTTCCATTTTCAATTAGATACGATCACGCTCCTGCATGAGACTGCCTTTAGATTTATGTCACTGTGTACCGTGTCGATAGAGAGTGAGCCGGGCCAGAGGCAGATCTCAGCACATTCATAAGTAAACCTCCCCCCACAACATTAAGGAACCAGTAGCATTTCAGCAATCACCACTTTGATGATCATACCCTTCTGATGGCATTTAGCTTCCAGCATGTTGGACAGGCAGCTGAGAGTGGGGAAATGCCAAACCCTGACGTCTTGTCATGCTTCTGGAAAAAGAACTGGAGCAATGACTCAGGAGATTCTGTTTTTCCTCCTCAGGTGACTCTGTGGGCCGTGTCAACACATTAACTGGTGAGAAGACGGAGAGGAGGGAGGCAGCGGGGGTTATAGGGGAAGTGATTTTCCATACGGGTGAGTCGCACTTCAGACTTGGACTGAAAACCGTTGTAGCAGAGAGCAAGCTGCGGCGCTCACAGCGGCGTGCCAGTTCTGGCACAATGTGGGTATGTCACACCTCTGTGCCAGAGTCCTGAACTGACCCAAATATATCCTGGATACTCTGACGTTGCTGGGTTCTCCACTTCTCATGTCAAAACCATTTTAGCTGAGTGTCAACACGGAAATAGCTAGACTGGTATCAGGCTAGGGAAATGAAAAGAAAAAAATACAAGACACCAACCAAAATGAGGATAGTGTTGTATTTTGCTTAATGCCCTACCTATTTCAGATCATTAGATGTTGTTCCTGTCTGATTTTTAATTTTAAAGCCTCATTTGCATTCTTATTTTTTGTTCCTGCATAGATAAATCACTCAGATTAATAAACAAGATAGCAGAATAAAAACAAGACGATGTAACTTTTGAAAGAAGAAATAACATTCTTATCCTCACAAATGAAATGCCAAAAGCATTAGCGATAAAAAAAAAACCTTGATTAATTCAGTACACTCAGGGGTTTTGCTGCTCCAGTCTTACTTGGTCTGATATGACCAGGAGCCAATGGTGGTTAATGTTAGCAAATGTCAGCCAACTTTAGCTAGACATCAACTGTGCAACGCTGTGTGGCTGGCTTTTAGTTCAGCACTTTTAAACTTGATAGGTCTGGATGTCTAGTTCTTAATTGATCTTAATGTGACTTCAAACTGCACGCCGATTACCCCATATTGGATCTTGCTGAAGGGGTAGCACCTGCCATCAGAGACTTTTACCACTTTATTTTCAGTCTGTTGTCAACAGCATTTATTCATCTAACCCTGCTGTTACACTTTTACATCAATGCCTCCACTCTCCATCAGCTAACTCAAAAAAATAGTTGAACCTGAAAGCCAGATCTCAAGCCTTTATCAAATTCAAGAGGATAAACAACTCATCGACTCTTTGGCAGCAGAAGCCTCCCGCTTCTCCAGCAATAACACCACCCTTCCCTGGCTTGGTCCCTTTGGTATCGTGGAGCCAGAGCCGCCAATCGTCTGACCGACTCATGAGGAGGATCCCTGGCCCAGGTTTGGTGCAAACCCCAAGACGTGGAACTGTTCCATGTCCGCTCCTTCGGAGCCCTGGATGGTTGTTCGGGGTGAGAAGAAACAAGGTAGGAACCCCTCCCGTACTCCTCCATCTTGGTCTATCCAACTGGGCAACAGGGGAAGCTGGAGCAACATCCGTACACCGATAACAGGGAGCCTTTGGTCAGTCCAGCGCAGCACTCCTCCTCCAAGTTAACCAGCTCCAAGCCCACATGTCAGCGCCCACATCAGCTCACAGCCTTGGTTATAGGTGACTCTATTATCAAGAATGTCAGAACAAGTTCAGCGATACATTGTTGTTTCCCAGGTGCCACTGTCCGTAGCCGATAAAGCTATTGAGGCTCTAGCTAATGAACCTCACATTTCCAGGGTCATTGTCCACGTCGGCATAAATGATATCCATAAACAGTAGTCTGTACTAATTAAAACTATTAAAAACACTTTTTCACCACACTGGAAAGATCCATGAGTCACATCTATCCGTCCACAGTGTTTCATTCATTGACAATTTTAACCTCTTTTAGGAGTGCAGGCAGTTATTCAGGAGTGATGGCATCTATCCAAACTAGGGGCAAAACTACTGTCTGGAAACATTTCATATTGTATCGCCCTGCCAAGTGTTTCTAAATTACGCAGCCAAATCAATTCCCTGACGTCCACTCATTCTGACCAGTCCCACTACTATTGACGTCCCCCGGGGTCGTAGCACCAGTGTGATTGGTTCCTCACGTGTCACTTCCACTGCTCATGAGGAGCCAGGACCCCCTCACCTTACAAATTATCCCATTCCTGTTTGGATCGCCGCCAGACTGCTGTTCTCCAGCAGTCCACTATCTCCACATCGCCATTGTCATTAATACCATAAAAGCTGCACTGCTTAATTTAAGATCACTATCAAATAAGTTTTTGCTAATACATGACTTGATTATTGATAATAAATTTGATTTCATATTCCTCACTGAAACATGGCTCGATTTCGATAATAGAGCAGCTGTTCTTACTGTTTGCTGAAAATAGTTACCAATCCCCTCCTATCTGGCATCTTCCGTAAGGACCTGAAAACTATAGTGATTAGGCCAGTCTAGATGCTTCTGTAATTTGCAACTACAGACCTATTTAAAATCTGCCATTTTTAACCAAAAATAATGGAAAAAAGTAGTCTACCAGCAACTCAGCAGCTTTTCAGCCTCAAATGGTTGTCTAGATGACTTCTAGTCTGGATTTCGACCCCATCACAGCACTGAGACTGCTCTTATTAAAGTTATAAATGATTCTGACTCTAGTAAAATGTCAGATCTAGTGCTTCTGGATCTCAGTGCTGCATTTGACACAGTTGATCATGCAATACTGCTTGACTAAAAAACTGGGCTGGACTGGCATGTCTGGCACAATCCTACATTGGTTCAAGTCCTATCTACAAGACAGGGAATACTTTGATTCCATTGGCAGTGACATATCTGAGCGATCTAGCACAATATGGAGTTCCTCAAGGCTCCGTCCTCGGATCTCTGCCTTTTAACATCTACATGTTCCCTTTATGCAGAATCCAACAAAACAATAAGATCACTTATCATAATTATGCAGATGATACTCAGCTTTATATAACTCTTTCACTGACTGACTATGCTCCTATAGACTTGCTGCATCAATGCCTTGACGAAATAAATGGCTGGATGAACCACAATTGTCTTCTATTAAATAAAACTGAGATCATTGTCTTTGTGCTAAAAAAGAAAGGCTAATCATGGACGCTCATCTTCACTCCATTTCTTTTAAATCAAAAAACCAAGTCAGAAATCTTGGCGCTCTTATTGATTCAGATTTCAATTTTAACAGCCATTTCAAGTCAATAACAAAGTCAGCCTATTATCACCTTAAAAATATAGCAAGACGTTGAGTATACATGTCTAAACAGGATCTAGAAAAACTAATTCCTGCCTTCATCTCAAGTAGATTAGACTACCGTAATGGTCTCTTTTTCTGGTCTTTCCAAGAAACCACTAAGGCAGCTTCAGGTCAATCAGAATGCTGCTGCTAGAGTTCTCACAAAGACAAAGACAGCTGAACACATTACACCAATTATCAGGTCTCTGCACTGGCTACCAGTCAGTTATAGAATTGACTTCAAGTTACTGCTGGTTGTGTAGAAAATCATTTAATGGCTTAGGAGCTAAAGACATTTCTGACCTACTTCCTCGCTATGAACCCTCCAGGCCTTTTAGGTCATCTGGAATCAGGTCAGCTAACTGTTCTCAGAATCAGAAACCAAAGAAAACATGGTGAAGCTGCTTTCTGTTATTATGCCGCCCACTGTCAGAAGAACAAGAACAAACTGCCAGAAGAACTCAGCTTTGCACCAACTGTAACTACTTAAAAAAAAAAAACGGCTAAAGATTTTTGATTTGTACTGAAATTGCACTTTTGTTTTGCCTATTTATGTCTTTTTATTATTAGTTTGTATTTCTTTTGTATTTCATTTTAAACTTTTCATTTTTATTTGTTCATACTCTTTTATTCTTCCTACCTGGGTCTTTTCAAAGTTCTTTATGTAAAAAGAAGTTTCACGCGCCTTTCTTTCCCTTGCCTGTCTTTTAAAAAACTTCAGTATGTAAAGCACCTTGAGCTGTATGAAATGTACTGTATAAATATACGTGCCTTGCCTTGCCTAGATATGCCTGTGTAACTGACATTCCCGAGTCTATTTTCTGACTTTTCTCTACTCGTGCTACTGTTACATTATGTTTTGGCATTTACCGTAATCCCTTAACTGTTAGCGGCTCTGCCCTGCATTTATTGGATTTGGGGAAGTTGACACTCCATCAGCCGGGCCAGCCAAATACATTATCCTAAGAGCCTTTTTTCTTGTAATTTTATAAGTGAAACACACTGCTTGAAAACTTCAAATTATAAAGCATAAATTTAACCTGTTGACCTGGGACATGCCACTTAAGCCTGAGTCATTTAGTATGACATCATGTATGAAGCAATCAAGAGCTTATTTAAGACACTTTTACAGGGTTTTCCTTTTAATGACTCAGCCAGAGACAGCGTTTTCAACCTAGTCGTAGAATTAACTTAGCTTAATTAGCGAGCTAGCTGCAGCTGATAGAATCTGCTAGCCACACACAGTCATTTCAGTTGGCAGAAAATGAGAAGTCTACTTTTTGTCTACCTCTGTCTGAAATCAAAGACCATTGTTTAAAAGAATACTTTTTACTATAGAATATTGAGTATTAAATGTGTCACCGATATAATTCTAACCTTATATGCCGTGCAAGAATGGAAAGCTTGACAGGCTTAGCAACCGTAATACAACGGTGCGGCTTAGCGAACGATCAGTTGTCAGTTGTGACCACAGTGGCCATCAGTAGACCAAGTCGCTTTAAGTGATAAGCTGCATACGTATGTGTCAAGCCGAAAACACTGTAAACTCCACGTCAATCATTTCCATATTGACTCAAACACTATTAATATGTTTCTGCCTCAACAGACGATTTCCTGGTTTTAAATGTTCCACTTAAAGGACCAGTGTGTAACAATTAGGGGGATCTTTTGGCATAAATGAAATATAATATTAATAAGTATGTTTTCTTTCGTGTATAATCACTTGATAATATGAATCAATGTGTTTTCGTGACCTTAGAATGAGCCGTTGATATCTAGGGAGTGGGTCCCCTCTGCCATGTTGCACCACCATGTTTCTACAGCAGCCCAGAACGGACAAACAAAACTTTTCCTGCTTGGGCCGGAGTCAATAACGTTACTCACTCCCGTCGCTGCTGCTCTCTCTCTCTCTTGCTTCATCACTCACTTCTCACGTACACACACAGACTCTACGCACTGGCTCTGCTCCAAATGGCTCTAGAGAGGGCCAGTCACGTTTTCGCATCAGCCATCGTAGCTCTCCAACACACTTGGCACACGGGAGAAGATTCAGTTGGTTGCAATCTCCTCACCTCACCGCTACATATTGCCAGATCCTACACACTGCACCTTTAACAGAGTAATCAATTTTGTCCTCTACGTCAAATCTGCAACATTTAACAGATGCAAATTTGTTATTGTGAAGTTGCTGGTTTTTAGTCCGAACACCAGCTGGTAAATTCATAGAAATAGGAATTAATAACTCACTCCTCTCCCTCAGTAATTCCACTAAAGTTTCCCCTCAGCAAAGAAACCAAACGCTGAGCTGCTCCAGAGAAGCAGAGACATGGAGCAATAATTAGGTACACTGCGCTCTGAGAATTCCCTGCACCGGAGAGACAAGCTGCGAGAGCTGCCCTAAGATGGTGTATTCATTAAGACCCTCGCTTCTGTAATCACATGTAACCCCGGTGGCCGAGGATCAAATCCCTACACACTCCTCTCTCTGGTGTCTCCCACACTCTCCAAACGCTGACTGGCTAAATGAAGATAAAAAAAGTTGGGATGAGACAGCCAACACTTCATTCTGTATGTGTGTGTCTCGCATGTGAGAATTCCAATAAACCAACAACCCTGCTGCATTGTCTCATCTGATTCACGGCCCGGCGTCACATTGGACACACTGCTCGATTTAAATGCCTCCAAGAGCTAACCTTACGACTCAGTGTGGGTTTTTCTTCCGTGCCAACACTGGCTCCCTAAAGAGGAAATCACCCTGTTGTTGAAAGGAAATTGTATTGTTACAGATGCGCTGGCCTGCATACTAAACTACCTCCACCGTGCCGTACTTGTAAATAACAGCCGTTCCCTGCCTGTCAGCTCCTTTACATCTCACAATTGCAAAGTGGTCCAAAATTAAAAGCTCCCTAGTTATCTTAAAACAGACGGGAAGGGCGACGTACCGCAGCTTAAACGCTCCTGTACTAATTGATTCAAGCCATGCAGCGAGAGAAAGAAAGAGACATGTTTGGGGGGAATAATTGCGCAGCAGCATATGTGGTGTTTAGATTTATGTGCAGCTAAAAAAAAAAAAGGAGAAAAACTGGCACTCTGCCTCTTTCCTGTCAGGCGATTGCTTATAGCTAATGATATCACGTAAAGGGATGCTGGGGGAAGTGCTGCTATGTGTGTTTATGTATGAGGCGGGGAGTGTTTGGGTGTGCTTTCAAAAAAAAAAAAAAAAAAAAGAGTGGGGCAATTTGCATGGGAGTGATGCACGGCGCACCGCAGTGCCAGCAGGAGCAATACAATACGGTTGTTAAAGCCATGTCTCAGCTCTTTGTATGTGTTGTACAATGGCAGACTACTACTTCTAAGAATGCGCAGCAGATCACTCAGTTTCAGGTGTTGAATATTGGATTCGCAGGGGAAGCTGCACTCTTAGCAAAACAAATGCCAGCTAAAATGAAGCCGGTTATATTTCACCAGTATCTCAAATCACTCCACCTCTATCCAGGGCTGCATGATTGTGGCCAAGATGATCACGATTATTTTGATCAATATTGAGATCCCGATTATTAATCACAATTATTCATTGATTTTAGTGACACTGCTTTTCACTTTCACGTTGTGCTACAGTCCTGCTAACGTACAAATCTTTGAATCAAAATAAGACTTAAAATCAGGTTCTTCTTCACCTGATTTCGGTGCATTTTTGTTTTCCCCGTCTGCTCTATGTTGAATATTACGCTTTTGCACGCTAGTGATGCGCGGGTCGACCCACAACCTGCGAGTCCCGCGGGTTGGATGGGTTCGTGTACTGGGAAATATCATGGGTTTGGACGGGCGGGTAAAGTGACAAAGCAGCGTTCCGAGTAAGTTATTAAAAACTTACAGAAACATTGAGTGCAATAGTCCACCTCCTCTTCCCGTCTGTCTCTCTCTCTCAAACACACACACACACCAGCCGTGGTGGCGGTACGTCATTTTAACACGCTCCTTGCCGCCATCACGTAATGCGCCGTCGAGAGGTCGTGGTCATCACGTTGTTAAAGAAGTTCTCGATTTGATATTGAGCTCCATGAGCGCATTTTAAACGTCAATATCGCAGGCGATCGTGTTCACTTAATTGCGGGAAGCCAAAATGGTGATTCATTTTCGATTAATTGCGCAGCCCTACCTCTGTCCTGTCCTGGATACCTTTCCTCGTGAGCGGCAGAAGGGCATCCTGTCCGTTTTATTTACTTTGTTTTTCTCGACTTTGGCCGACCCTGCAGCATCCTGGCTGCCCAGGAAGCAGCGAGCCTTGTAAATCAGATTAAGATACTGTGTGAAACACTGGTTCATTCCATAATGCTGTATCGACATTGGCAGCTGCCAATACAATTCATGACATCCACATCATTATCCCGAGTGGAATGAACAGCCCTGTCAACTCGAGCAGCGGGGCGGAGGGAGCTGAAGGAATAAAAAAAAAAAAAAAACGGCAAAGTCGTGTGTACATACAGCACACAGATACATATTTTATGATATTCAGTCAGGTTTCAGAGCTCATAATTAATGCACCGCGCATTGGTCTTGAAATGAGCGGCAGCGTAACCTCCACATGGGCAAAGAAAAGGGCAATATGGGATGGGATATATATTCCAAGTTAGTGCCATTTACAGACTTGTGTCACCCTGAGAGAGGAGGCGAGTTCATGCCTGACCCCCTCTCCTTTAACCCCAGGCTCGGGATCTGTGGAATAGTTTTACATATCTAGCCGACCTGTCCGTCTGACATGACCTCGGGGCACGGCGGGAGACACGGGCAGGCTTAACCAAATCTCACGCAGCCATGGCTGGAAAATAACTCTCCAGGTAATGTGGGCTGGAAATATTTTCTCCCCCCCCTCAACTCCCGTCCCAGGTGAATTCCACGGGTTTTAAAAGGACGCTTTGAATTCAGCGGAGGCTCTGCTGAGAACAATCAAGGAACATGGCTGGCTGATTATGTACGGTCGGTGTGGGGGACATTCTCATTCATGTATGCATCTCAGCATGGGAAGTTCTTTATATTCATCTTATGAATCTGCTGCTCCCTTCAAGACAGACTTCTGAGGAAAGTCACAGAGGTACAAGACACCAATATACATCCATAACACATTGCCTTACGCGTGTACCTGCACTGTATTTAATTTATTTTCTTTTTCATGTGTTCCGTTCGCAGCCATGGCTGCATGTAGCATCTGTAAACATCAGTAAATCAATAGAATCTCTAAACAAAATGAAACAGTGGTCAAATTGATCGGTAACCCCTATTTCATTTGTGTTTTTTTTCAAAATGAAAGAGCATATTTCATATAAACATTGTTGCAGAAGATTGTGTGCTGATACCTGCTTAATTAAAGCTATAGAACAGCCCTCTTCCTGTCTTGTGTCGTAAATCAATAAGTCATTTGTGCCATTAAGCATCCGAGTAGATTTTCCTACAGATCTAACATTTTTGCAATGTAATATACAGTGTTAAGTGTAGACAGACGTCTTTTTTTTGTGTATAGTCATTGCACTTCCTAATATTTAATTGGTATTTTGTCAAAGTAAAGATTTTATTGATAGCACCTTTAACCCTTTTACTACCCACTGTTCAAACCTCAGGATGTCTGTGGAACTTTCACAGACTTCTAGTAATACAAACATTTACATGAATATGCAATATATGCACCAATGGATTAGACTCATCATGGTCAGTAAAAAGAAAATAAGGCCGTAAATATGGCGTCTCTTCATCTTGAAAGCAGTCTAGCGGTCAAAAGATCTAATAGATCCTTGAAATTTTATGTGCAAATTGATTACGAGGGTTTAAGTATCAAAAACAATCTATTTCTTTAAAGGGATATGTCTGATGATGTTCTACATTTTTCCTATCGTCAACAAATCTCATGACCCAAAACCAGCGATGAACTGATTTTATTAACAGGTGTTGTTGCAGGTGGTACTGCCTGATATCGCTTATTGCAGTGCAGCTATTAAAAACACATCAATAAGCTGCCGTAATACTGGGTGACATGTTCCTTGATCACCATGATGACTGTAGTTTATCTTCAGTCAGTATTACAGGTCTTCACAGATCCACTTGGTTCTGTGGAAAAGAGATCAATGTGGGAGCTGACTTGGACTGGGTCCAAATCTAATCCCGTCTGATATGGTCTTGTTTGACTGCCACGATTCTCAGGTCTTTGTGTCAAAATATCCAAGTGGACCCGTAATGGATCCGAGCCTACTCAGCATTTATATACTCTGATCACATGATAATCACTGCTTTCAATTACTGTACATCTATTAATTGACCCTTCGCTAAGCCCTGCCCCTTTGTTGTTAGCCGCTGCTACTCCGTCAAGCTGTCAGAGCTAGCAGAGAGCCCACGCTGTCACAATCTGTACTCCCTGAAGAAATATTGTCTAATTTTTGGACAAATGAAAAAGCGTTTTCAGAGAGAGGCAGACAGAAGGGTCTACGATATGCATTTGAAGGATATATCCAGGTTAAAAAGATAAAGATAGAAGCTAAAGCCTACAGATCACCTGGTGATCGAGACAGACGACAATGAATTTAAGGAACAACACTGTTCAGGTAACTCAGGGTAGGTTTTTATTCACTCATTAAAGAGGACCTATTATGCTTTTGAGCTTTTCCTCTTTCCTTTAGTGTGTATATAGATGTTGTGCATGTAAAAGGTTTGCAAAGTAACAGGCCAAAGGCATTTACTCTCCCCCACAGAAACACTGCTCCTGAACTGCTTGAAACTCCTTGATTGAAGTCCTGCCTTTTCCTTCTGTGACCTGGTGATGTCACAAAGTAACACATTTTGCCTAGCGGCTAGTTTGGCACGCCCTCAAGCAAAGCTAGTTAGAGCAGATCTGGAGCGGCGTCCGAAGATTTCGGTTTGGTTGACCAATCACAACAGATTGAGCCGGCTGACTAATCAGAGCCGACTGGGCTTTTTCGAGAGGGCGGGGTAGGAGCTCAAACAGAGCGTTTCAGACAGAGGGTGAAAAGAGGTGCTGCAGCACAGCCGGTATGAGAAAAATAAAGCGTTTTTTGAACATTAAAGCATATAAACAAGTTCTAGTAGAAACCCAAAATGAAAGTATGAACCTGAAAATAAGCACAATAGGTCTCCTTTAAAAATCAAAAGCAGCATGTATATACTTCAGTATACCTGCAGTAGCTAGCATAGCATAGAAGAGCTAACGTCCACAGTTTTTTATGTAGAAAGGTAAGGTTTTAGAAACATAGGCTACATCTCCTTTCAAACTCTCCGAGTAATGAGTATCGCTATTACACATACCCCGGGCACAACACTTAACCATGGATAGCAGAAAATGAAGAAAATCAAATGATTGCATGAGTTGTCTGGAGTATGGAGCACAGCCATATAGTTTTCAGACCCTGTTTGAGATTAGTCTCTACAAACTATATATTACTATCATATCACTGCTCTTTTCAAATGTGGCTGCTTATTAATTGATCGATCATCATGCTGCTGCTGGTTCTGGTGTTCGAGGGTCTGTTCAGGTCAACCCCATTTTGGATCTGGTCTTAATTATCCCCGGAGCTGTTTAGATCAGGTCCGACTGTGCCCCGGTCCACCGAGTGTCTCTTGTTTGAAAATAACTTCATGCACACAGGGTTCGGCTAGGTTTTTTCCACACGTTCGTTTTGGATTGTGTCCAACATTTTGGACCCATAAAGACCTCTAGAGGCGGACTGTCCTGCTGCTGTAAATACCCTCTAGTGGTCTGAAAATAGTCCCTAACAAATCCACTAATTTTGTTTGAGAATGTTTGCTAAAAACAGTGTTTTAGGAAACTCTATATTCGTTTTATGTTTTCAGTCGGAACCAATGGGCTTGGACACTGCAGAGCATGAAATAAAGGTGTGAAATATTACACCCCATCATCCAAAAATAGAGTCCCAGAAGAGGAGGTTGTACTGAAGTCATGAACAAGTCCAGCAGTTGCCTTCCTCCGGCTGCACTGATGCAACACAATCTGTGAGGTCAGAAGCTAATGAAATTCCTGTGTTCAGTTAAATAGTCATTTAGGCAATATACTGTGCTCCATACAAACCAGCCATAAATCATCCTAATTTAATAAATGTAGGAATAATGATGAGACGTCCGGCGAAGACATTTACTCACAGACCTCATCCCACTTTAATGGTCGCGGTGTAAAACAGAAAGACGTCAGATAGCATTTAAATGGAAATGCATCACAGACAATAGGGTCAAATCCTACCTGAAGATTGTGCTCCGGATCACATCTCCTTCCTCTTGTTAGACTTTTCTTTCTGTGGAACAACCTGAATATTCACACAGTTTCTTTCCAGTTAAATGAATAAGATCCAGTCAGAACTGTTTTTTTTTTTTCTTCTGGGAATTCAACTCATTTTTCTCAAAATCTGCCAAATATCAATTTGGACGAATTAGCACATAGCATGCATAAGCCAAGATATATATTTTACAAGGAACACTGTGCTTTCAGTAGGAGGCATAATGAAGTGTGAAGGAGAAAATCTGGTGTTTTACGAATCCCCCGTGGATATTATTTTGTTTAGCGACTGAATGGACTCTGTTGTTCAGGGGAATTTATAGCCTTTTCCAATATCTCTACACCTAACCAGCAGGGGTCTTTATTTTTATTTCAGCTGTACATTTCCACTCAGAGTGGTGCCAAATCTAAAAAGTTTCTGAACAACAGACTCCAGCTGATTGAGCTCAAAAAGGGGGTCAATACTGAAACACTGGAAATATTGCATCTGCATCAGTGGCGGTTGGTGACTCAAAAAATGTGGGTAGGACAGGAGGAAAACCAACCCACATGTCATGTTATTTTATTTAGTTATTTCTCTGATTTTGCACTTGCAACTCCTTTTTATGTATGGACTCAGTGCTGCTTGATATAATGTGCTCTCCTGTTCCTAATTTTTGTATGTCATATAAGGGGGCTTACATGGGATTCAGATTTTTTTTACTTTCATTCTGTACATTTTTTAATCTGGAAAGCACTTTGTGCTTAAATTTGACGAGTGTTATATAAATCATTATTATTAATACTGCACTAGTTAGCTACTTATCTCTACTTTCTTATGTAAAACGACTCCTGCTGTTCCCCCCAAGCAGCGCCGACCCTCGCTCAGCCGTCCGGGCTGACCCACGGAAGGATACGGTGGCGTGCAGTGGCCCTATACGTGCTGCTGCACTCAGGGACCGGATCCCGGTATGGGCGACGGACTGCTCCACAGGTCCGTTAGGGCTGCTACAACAAGCTAACTGTTGCGTTGGCTAACACAAGTAGCCTAGCTACAGCTCAATAAACACGCCTAAATAAAAACGATCTGTATGTGTTTAAAAGTAGCTCAAAATTTGTATGTTATAATTTCTTTCCTATAATGCTGCTGTATGATACTTTACTGCCAGTTCATCACGTACAATACAGTGGTAGAGATTGAAGATGACATTTGGAAATCACCATTGGACCAACGCAATGTCAATATTGTGCTACAGGAATGAGTCCTAAAACCTGGAAGTCAATGGGTTTTTTGAATGGGTTTTTAGTTAGATGCCTGAAATAAGGTCTGTGGTTAACACAAGCTGAAGAGAGTTTAACGTTTTGTTCTATGACATAAAATATGTCAGTAAATACCCCACTCGTGGATTTTGAAGCCTTTATGTGTCTTAAAAAAGGCGGTTGCTAACAAGTAGCTAAACGAGACTACTAAACATCACGCCGACTCTTCCTACATTACAGCCTCGTTGTGTATACTCGTGTTCATGCGACTGTGGTGTAGTTCGTCTACAGCCTAACGTTAGATTTTTACTTCTGGCGATTGCATTCACCCTTCAAAAATCATAAAAGTGATGTTCGTTTGTGACGATTATCTTGCTGAACAAAACATTCAAGTATCATGAACGTGTCTTTGCCACAGAGCTTATTTTCTGTAATAATCCAAAACCCAATGGAAAAAGCCCATTGGCTTTTTGTCGAGGGAACCAGGGAATTGCTAACTTCCTGGTTGGACTACAAAAATACATCATCCCTGGAGCACTCTATAGTGTATTCTTCTGGTTGTTGATTGGTAACAAGCCAAGGGAGGATGACCTCCCTTGGAGCGTCTATTTTACGTGTTTTGGCCAATCACAGATTAGCGTGAAAAAAAAGAATTATATTGAATTTAAATAAGAGGTCCCGCCTCAAGGGAGGACAGCAGTACCCCGTCCTCTCTTGTCCCAACCACCACTTTCTTGCCTACCCTGCAGGTGTTGCTGTTGAAGCATTTTAATTAGAATTTAAATAATTAATTTTTTTCGAAACAAGAGAGAAAAAATATTTTATAAATGATACTGAGATTTGGTAGTGATTCATTTCAAACACTTTTCTTTCATATTTTCATCTCCCTCTTGCCTCTCAAAAATAGAGGAGCAACATCCTCTGCCTCTATGGACCAGCCTCCACTGATCTGCATCTTTGCCACAGTTTTTTTTATTTCTTAACCACAAGGTGAACACATCAACTGGCATCTTTTTCTGCTTCTGCCTTGGGCTCTAAAGTGTTTCATTATAATCTAGTGCCCCCTAATGGATCTAAAGCTTTGGTGCCTCTGAGACGGCTCATGATGATGTGAATGTCATAACCAGAAAGAAGATAAGCCAATGTCTTGGTATAAACTCGTTAGTTGTTCGGAGAGTGATACTTTAATGGGCAGCCTCGACAAGCATGAAAGCAGCTCCATTTGTGGCCCTCTGAAGCAGACAGCCTTCGCCTCTTCTCCGCCGTCACAAAAAGCCCATTTGGCAGAAGCAACAATAAGAGTCACTATTGCGAACGGAGCGGCCGGGGGAACATCCAGCATGAAGACAAATCAATGAAATCCATTTGACTTTCAAGCCTCAAAATGCCTAAATGCCAGGGAGTACAAAAAAAGCCGCATTTCTCAGTGCCCTATCAAAACCCTTTTAATTCTTTGTGACATTTTCCGGCAATTTCCTTTGCTATGTAAATGTCTTCCAGCAATCTGATTTGAACAAATGTCATTCATGAGTTAAACAACAACTGGTCAGACATTTTTTTTTGTTGTTTTCCACTTTTTATCTTGTCTCACTGAAAGCAATCTGTGCTGGTTAAATGAGCCCTGGGGACAGGTGTCTGGGAGGAATGTTCTCGAGGAGGTTTTTTTATCAGTGTCTGTACAAAAACAAAATCCATACACACTTACGATCAGAGCTGGATGCTCCTGTGCTCATGTTAGATATTACACCTGGTCGACGTTCATTCTTCCCTGTTGTTGCACCAAACTCTAATACAAAATCCTGCACGGTGTATCGTAACACAGCTCTTTCCTCTCCAGAGGAGCCACTGTAAAAGTTCAAAGCCGAGGCTCCCTCACAGCATGTGGCCCACTCTACTCCAGTACAACCTGTCTGGCTTGTATACTGCTGGGGCACGTCAATTTAGCTGCTCTGAGATCTGAGGCTGTCCGGGAGGGGCGGGATGGAAGGGGGGTTAGAGAGAGAACAGACAAAAAAGGATCCACTCTTCTGTTCCCCGCAGAGGAATGGAGTAGTCATTGTCCAGCGATGCACCAAATTCTGGTGGTGATACACATTCTGTGTCTTGAACGGTGGCCAGACCTTTAAGCCTCAGTGAACGTCAAATAGCCAAATCCACATAGAACCTTGTGGAGCTCCGCTGCATACTGCGAATGGCACTGTACTGGCACTGCAGTGGCCCTCGAGGGCTAATTAATTTTCAGAGCTGACAAACCGACACTGTGCGCTGCTAACCTTTCCAAATTCTGGAATACAAGGACTAAGAGACGCAAGATCCTTTGCTGTCCAAAACATCAACATGGGACATGTGACATGTCTACCTTGACAAAGCATCTGTGTGACCTGATTACTGTCATATCAATGCATCACAATGTTACTGACATGCAGTGATGTGGGATGTGTAGAGACATACTGAGGAAAGATATGACATTGGTGCACTGACCCTTCACTCCACTGTGCAGCTGCTGTGTCTTGTACTGAGCTTTATTTGGCTGACAGTGCCACCTTGTGGGGTAGATCTAAAAGTGTCACAATATCATAAAAAAGGAGTCCTATTGTATATGTGTATATCTATAATTACATGTTAGAAAGACAATAGATATCACAGCAAGGAACATAGTTAGAAATACTAAGCGTTCTAATTCCCCCAAGAAAATGTCTGACTTGCCACCAACCAACTCTATAAACATTTCTGAGTATTTAAGGTAAATCACACATTTCATTTATCTATTTATCTGTTCAGTTATATTTTCTCAAAATCTCATCTCCCTACATTATGGTCTGGTATCAGATATGTGATTAAAGAGGACAGTACAGAATACCTTTCATTATCAAGTTTTTTTGTCTACAGAAAGAGTCAAACTTATAAAGTATCAGGACATTAGAATGAATCCTTAGAGGCATAGGTTATTGGAACCTATACACTCTTCTGTAAGTGGGTCAAAATGTATTAGAACAAGTAGAAGTTTTTGGTAATAATAAATATATGCAATTTACATGTTTTATAGAAAGTATTCATTTTGATTCTACACAATACTTTATATTTGTCATTAGTCAACTGTATCCTTTTTATCATATTTCATTTAGTTATGCATAAAAACAATCAAGGTTAGTCTGAAGAAATATGAGAATCAGTTTTAAAAAGCCCAATAAATATAAGTAAATATACTGTATAAACTCCTCCTTATGTCATTATAAAATTTTCTTTAAAAAATCCAAAAATTAAATAAATTGAAAATAAAATATCCCTTAAATCCATAAACTATACAATAATGTTGTAATACATCAGATTTTAAAGGGTCATTCAACTGATTTTACACATGAAGATTAGCTTACTCATCGCTATGAGCACTACTGCACACGGCCGGTGGAAACAGTAGTATAATGTCTTCTGTGACTCTGAATGGACACTTATGAAGTGTGAGAAAATAACCCTGATGTTGTAATCTGGATTATTTCTATATATTTTAAATCTGCTCGAGGAACTTTAACAGAAAGCCTACAGTAAAAACTGGTTTAGACTTTAAAAGACATCTACCAGACGGGGGTAATGAAAGACCCTACTGAGCTGCATTATGGGAAATGTAGGAACCAGTGTTTTTGGAGCTGGACTTGTATTAAGGATTAAAAATCAGGATATTTCGGCCCCTGCTGCATACATTTTGACAACTTGTTCTTCTAATCTGTCCACTTGAGAGATGAAGTCCAACAACTTTATGGAAGTGCAATACTGAATTGATGGAATACTCCTTTAAACATAACATTAAGTACAATAAACTCACCCGAAAACCCCTATTATGTTCATTATAGTAATATTTAGGGCTGTCAATCGATTCAAATATTTAATCAAAATTAATCGCATGATTGTCCATGTTTAATCGTGATTAATCGCAAATTAATCACACTTTTTTTTTTACCTGTATTTAATACTCTTACCAACATGGTAGCGTACAAATATGCTTGCTTTATGCAAATGTATGTATATATTTATTATTGGAAATCAATTAACAACACAAAACAATGATAAATATTGTCCAGAAACCCTCACAGGTACTGCATTTAGCATAAATAATATGCTCAAATCGTCAGTGTGTCAGTGTGCTGACTTGACTATGACTTGCCCAAAACTGCATGTGATTATCATAAAGTGGGCATGTCTGTAAAGCGGAGACTCGTGGGTACCCATAGAACCCATTTTCATTCACATAGTGTATCTTGAGGTCAGAGGTCAAGGGACCCCTTTGAAAATGGCCATGCCAGTTTTTCCTCGCCAAAATTGAGCGTAACTTTGGAGCATTATTTAGCCTCTTTTGCGACAAGCTAGTATGAAATGGTTGGTACCAAAAGATTCCTTAGGTTTTGTAGTTTCATATGATGCCAAGATCTTCACTCTAAACTTTAAAACTGAGTCGCTACAACCTAAAAATCGCAAGTTGCGTTAATGCGTTAAAGAAATTAGCGTGCTAAAACTAATTTGCGCTAACGCGTTAATATCATATAAACTTTGACAGCCCTAGTAATATTATAAGAGCAATATATTTATTGAAAAGTGTATATTAGCGTCAAATGCCCTCCGATGTAGAAACTGCTTTCATAATATGCTAAGTCATTGATCTTAAATGTTAAGTTTAATGCAATCATGACTCATGTTTACAGGAAAACTCGTTCATCCTCCGAGCTCAACTTGATGTGAAGGCAGGAATGTGTGAAATAGCAATTGCACAACCATTGATGTGTAATGTCGTAATCAGAGAATTAAAGCATTTTTTAATATTCTTCCATGCTCAGGAGACTCGGTCGTCTAATATTTTCGGTTTCATGTTGGGCAGCGTTCAAAGAGGCATAACCTCCTCATTTCTGAGCCTGATGAATGATCTCATTTCACCCTCATAAAATCGGAGAAACCCTTTTTAAAGCCCTCTCCGGTCCATATGCCATGATTTGTTGGGCTCAGTCAGTCATCAAGTCGTGATCTTGTGGGACTGTATGAAGATTTATAATTCAATGTGGCAAGCTGAGAGCTTGCTAACTTGTATAGTGCTGCATGCGAGCTATTCCCATGATTCTTTTCTCCGCCTTTAGCCTGCTGTAACAGGCCCCGATAATGTTTATGGAAGCTTCATTGCTTTTGTTGGACAGTTAAACTGGTCTTTGCGGTTTATGAGGTCATGCTGTTTTAAAAAGAGCCTGGACTGGGTTTCATGGAGCGCAGAGTGTGCCTTGATCCACGTGCTTAAACCTCGCTTTTATTAACGGCACAAACACAAGCGCGCTCACTTCAAATCTCTATCTGTCTCTTGATAGCGAGTCCACTGATCTCCCTCTCGCTAATTAATTTTTATTCACACCCTCAAATGACTTTATTTTTACTTTTATGAACCCAACATTTATGATGTCAGACAGATACGGCATTATCTTTAATTAGCAAAGATTATAAAAATCACACCCACTGTGGAGGGATTAGCTGTAGGAAATCTCATCAGTGTGCACGTGGGTAGATAGATATATAGACTGTTTTATCTATCAATGAAAACACAACCATGTGGTGGCCTTAATCTATTGGAACATGCATTAGCCATTACAAATTGCATTTAATAATGTTATAATAATATTGTGAGGAAATTGCTTTAGTAGTGTGCACAGGATTTAACTGATCAAACAGCACTTTTATTACATGCTGGTGCAACAGCTCGTAGTTTTTTTTATAGTGTTTTAATGAAATATATAAAGAAACGGTCAAATCCACAGACATTTTATTGGGATTGGGACCATGTTAGCAAAGGGGAAAGCAGGAAAAGTAGGGACGAACCTCTTATTTAGGACTCATTGGGTGATTTGTATTCAGCTCTGGACGTTTCATATAAAATGATCAAGAGCTGTTAAACTGCTTTTAATCACAAAGACAGATATTTTTCCCAATCGCCCCTAGCGATATCTCGTCACGCAGTAGTATTTGCAGAGGATTTTCGAAATAAAAATGTTTAGTGATATGAGAGCCACAAACAAATCCACATTTATCCCCTAACACCATAATATGTGACCTCAGCAGTCCATATGTTAGTCTGTGATTCGGCCACATAGTGGTCCCTATAGGTAAAGAGTCGAAACGTTATTTTTTTGAACCCATTATTTAAGTGGCAGAGGTTGGATCTTCAAGGGTATTTTTTCGAGATGTCTGAATCCAGAGAACGAGTGCTGAGGTCAGAAATGAGGCTAATCCCCAATTTATCAACCTCAACCTTTAACTGCCCAGACACACCAAACCAACATCAGGGAACTATCAGCGACGAAAGCGACCAGTGGCGTCGCATCACGTCGCCTTTGTCTCGACCAAAAAGTTGCACTTGAACGCACCGCAAAGACTACAGCCGACGGCCAACTACCACGTTTGTTCTGCGCCTGAGTGAGATGTATTAACTCTCCTCACCAGCAGGCGGCGGTAGTCTGTATTCGTCTTTCAAAAAAGGGAAAAACATAAGACCGAGGATATACAAGCCGTTGTTATGATACGTACATGGAATAAAGCGGCGTCTGCCGACCATTTTCACACCACTCTCACTCACCACTTAGCTTCGTTCCAGATCGCCATGTGGTTGTGAAAATATCCGTGTATTGGAATGATCAGATGAGATGAAGATGACAAATGAGAAGAGTCCTTCTGTGTTTGCCCTCTTGACTTTACTTGTTGGCTCGCTTTTCTCACTTCCGTTTTTCTTCTCGTGCACTGATTCGTTTAAGCTGAACCGCCAATCAGAGTGATTTCTCTCAACATGCTGAATCGGCTGAAAAACCTCCGTCATGGGCAGACTAGAGCCTATGGTGCGGAACACACCGCAAAAACTAGGCCGACGCATCACAGTAAGTGACTGTCAGCGGTCTGTAAAATTACCTTTATATTTTACCTCATGTTTTTGCTCTTTCAATGCAATTTAGATTTTTTTTTTATTTTATTTTTTACGAGTTAGCTTTGGGCTTATCCTCTTTTAATGCCCTATTCACAGCAGTTTCACGTTTAGCTTCCAATGGTTTAATATAAAGGAGTCCATCCCAGCAACTCCTGTAATTAAAGGTGAAATCCAGCAACCGATTGCTGTGTCTAGATGGGCAGGCAGAGGCGAGATATGACCAGACAGTTGTCAGGGGGGCAACAACAGTAACAGGGAGAACATGATGAGATAGGGGGGGAAGGGGACAAACTGAACAAAACTGGAGGCAGTGGAGCAATGGGAGAGGTGAGGAGGTGTGGGGGTGGCTTGTTCAGACGGCTATGTCAAGGGGGGCTTACACTAATGATCTCTCAGTATCTCTGTCAGCGGGGCCTGTCTCAGCAGGTAGAGGGAAACATGTCAGCTAGCGAGGCAGCAATCAGGGAGTACCCAGCAGCTACACACACACACACTGCTGCCTGACATCCGTTCCACATCTCACATACAGACACACAGGAGCCCACGTAAAACGGGAAGAAAAGATGCCTCTTTATCAAATGATGACAAATCGCCTCTGTTGTGTGTGCTATATTTATTCGTACAATTAACTTAAACCCTGCTGACTCCCAGACCCGGCGGAGAGCTTCCCCCTGCTCCTCAGGTTGCATCTTTCTGACTTTCCATTAGACCCTCCAGCATCTCCAGGCTGCACTGACAGCCACTAAGAACCTCATTAGTAGCAGAGAGAGAGCAGGGGAGAGAGACGGAGACGAACAGAGGCAAAGGCAACGGAGACAGCGGCACAGCAGCAAATTGCCAGGGAGCTCATTTAAATGCACGTGTGGTGGTGGTTGGGGGGTAAAGGGGGTATAGGTTAGTAGTTGTGGAGGTGGCGGTTGCAGCAGGGGAGCGAGGTTGCAGGTCGGAGGCCAGGACTCCCGCCACTATCTGCCATCACAGCGGCTCTGTGAGCGTGCAGACAGTGTGTGTGTGTGTGTATTATGCGTGTGACAGGCTGTCAGAGCCACCAGTCAAGGCAGACTGGGCCTGCCTCAGCTTGTCACTAAACACAACACTGTCTCACTGCTGAGGGGTAATTAGCGGGACGTGGAGCAGGAGGGAGGCAGGGAGGGACGGACGGAGTGAGTAGAAGACGTCGAAGCCAGTAGGAAAGAGGAGTGTAGTTTTAAAGGAGCTTCGTGTAACATTTTGCAAAAACTAAAGCTGTTCTGAGCAAAGGTTTTTAGCGAAGTGACACTGGTTTCTGAACAAGTGTCCTGCAAAGATTTGACTAGATTTGACACTTTGTTAAATGCAGTGCAGAGACCGCAGTAAAACCGTTTGTTTATGGTAGTTATACGGTCTCAAAATGCAAGTAATGATTTGCTAGTGTTAAAGCCACTGTGGGTAGAATTAGAAAACGTCTGACTTCGGTGCCTCCCCAATGGTCGTATCAACAAGAGTCTACAACATGCTAGCAGCTCTGTGAGGCACACTAAAAGACTTTGACAGTGTGTGGTGAGCAACTATTGGGCCAAAACAGCACACCACACACTAACAAATTCAACAAGAGTCTCAACTCAAAAAAAAAACAGAAATCTTGCAAAATCTCTCAAAATCAAACGTGACTTTAGTGAAAACAAACATAGCGGACGACAGGCAGGAAGAATTTGCGGTGTTAGTTTTTGCACTATTTTGTACTGAAAATTCACAAAGGCTGGATGGATGAAGTCATGGAGACTTGTTAAATAAACACTTGTGTTGTTGCCACAAATCAACAAGTTGGTCCTCATTTCTGAGCTCCATCTTACTACTACTTTATGCTTCGTGTTTTGCATTAGCTCATGCATTAGTCGCGGCTGCCATGACGGCGGTGGTTGTCCTCCCGCTTCATCAGCTTGGTTCCCAATCGGCTATCGTTCTTTCCCATGTGACAGCGTCATCGGCTGTCCTCGGAGTTCCCCACACACAACAGGATATCACGATTTGAAATTGGTTTCGCCAGGATGGATTGGCGAGCTGATCGGGGGATGTAAAAAACACTCTTAACATACCTCACACCACAGGAAAATCTGGAAAGATAATCTTTAAAACCATCAAAAGAATCGGGGCTTTGACCATTGTCCGGACGGGGGAATCGGGCCCAACATCGGCTTAATTCACGAGTAGTGTGTACCCGGCATTAGGCACGGTGGTGCTTTGTGAGCATGTTGGCATGCTTGCATTTAGCTCAATGACCATGATAACATGCTGATGTTTAGCAGGTATACTTTAATGTTTACCACGTTCACTATTAGTTTGGCGTGTTAGCATGCTAACATTTGCTTATCGGCGCTAAACACAAAGTGCAGTGCATGGGTAATGGGAATGTCATGAGTTTCGCACCTGCAAATAGCATTTAAATTACTGTTACCAACAGCACCTCTAAGAAGGCCTAGCTCAGTTACATGTAGTCACCACCATTATGGTGAAAAGAGCTCTGGTAAAGGAAAAGCACATGATTTGCAGTAGGCTGCACTGACCCCTAATCGTGTCTGACTGACACATTTGTCAAAGTCAGATGCAAATGGATTGAATCACGCTGATGTGTATGATAATAGGGTTATGCTGTTCACACTGACGGTTTTGTCACCTGCCTGCGGTGCCATGTCATGTTAGACCTATTAGTCCACATTACATAAGAGTTCAAGAAATACAAGTAAGACATGCCAGAATGTCATTACAGGGGACAGAGATAGATGTGAGAGGCTTAAAGAAGCAAAAGCCTCATTGGCTTGAACATAAGTAAACTTTGTCTGGTTTTTGGTGGTCTACATAAGATCCAAATAGAAAAGATGGAAAATTAAGTCTTTATTTGGAACAAAGTGGGGTATTCATTTTCCTCCAATAAAAACACATGTTGATTAATGGAGGGACATTGAACGGGTTGATGGTCATTTATTTTCTCAGCTGTACTTTGTGTTTAGTGCTAGGTTAATTAGCAAATGTTAGGATTTATATAATATAAATGCTAACATTATAATATGTTATAATACAATATAATACAATTTTCATTGTGCACATGTCAGCATGGCTGTAGATGCTTAGTATATGGATGGTTGGTATAGTGTGATTGGGAAGAATGGACCAGCATGCAGGTGTTGGTTTTCCAGGAAAACCTGAATGTATTCAGACTGGCAACAAAAAGGACAAAAATAAACCAGTTCATTAGGTTTGTCACTTAAGGTCCTCTGCAGACAGCTAATGAGAAAAAAAAAAACTTCCGATAAATAAAACACTGGCCTTCCTCCATTTTCCTGGAGAGTGAACAACACAGACCAACCAGGTTGCTTTCTTCTGTGACCTTTTCTACCCTCTCACCTGATGTCTGTGGCCAATCAGGGAGGAATTATGGAATTAGAGCCACCTTAACCCAGGTGGGATCAATCTGCCCTCGTTTGGAGCCAATCGATAGTCAAATGCACTTTGACAAAAGATATTAATCAAATGTTTCCTCTAAAGAGGCACAAGCAAAACAGTAATAGTGTTAGTGAGGTAGAGAAACAAGTAAACATTCCCTTCTTTGGAACTAACTAACATTACTGCAGGAAAAATGACCCACAAAGACATTTTAAAGGGGAAGCGCACTCCTTCTCCTTAAAGGGCCAGGCAGGTCAGGGAATTAAAGTCCCTCATAGAAATGTTGAACAGAGGAGCGAGAGGAATGTGCACCTTCCTCTCAGCATACATACCACTCAAGGAAATTATATATTGGGATTGGAGAAAATAGGCTCCATGTTTATACTTGTTATACTTTACATTGTACACCATTATGCTATATGTTGGTGGTCTGGAGCTTTTGCTGCCCTAAGGCCTGCATGGACAACAAAAATATCTTACTGTGTATATTCAGTATACAAAGGTTTAAGTTAAAGGGGAACTACGCCCTTTTTCAAAATTCATACATGTAGTTCCTATGGTCTAAGACAGTCCAAAAAATATTAGTAAACATGAAAAACTCTTTCTCAAATCCAAAAACTAGAGTGCTAAAACTCAAACTTGTGATGTCATCGGGTATAAAGTTTGGAGCTGCTCCATAGACAATGAATGGGGAGAGATGTTATAGATGACACTGAGAGCACCCAGGGGAATGTTCTGAGTATATGCATTAATTTTCTGTTTCACAACTGACAACTCTAAAATAGAATAAAGCTTATTTGGGTATAAAAAAAGAAAACAAAGTCAGTCTCCCATTCATTGTCTATGGAGCAGCTCCAGACTTTATACCCTATGACATCACAAGTTTGAGACTTACTTCTCTGATTTCTGGCTTTGAGAGAGAGTAGCTCATGTTCACACATATTGGATTGAACTTTACTAGGCCATGGAAATAACATATTAGAATTCTTCATTTAAGTGGTGTTCCCCTTTAAGTGAAGTAATATAGACGTACATGTAAAGGTTAGCGACCTCTCCCCAATCATTACCATGCTACAATCTTCACATCTGCCAGACAGCACTCAGGCAGGAGCACAGCTTTATCACGATGGCGACTCTCCCTGAGGACACGGCTCGGGGCTCCATAGGACCAGAGGTCTGGCCTCGCTAACAGCAGGCTTCTGGCAACAAGTTGTGATGTATGAGCCATGTAAAGTGGCTAACTCTAGACCGGCCTCTAGAGGGCTGTAAATTCAACATCAGCTGGCACCGATGCAACTGTGTGTCTCTCTCTGTGTGTGCTGGAACATTAATGAAACAGGCCAAGCTGAATTTCTTGGTTAATTTCATATCTTTGAGTATCTTCATATATGTATGTATGTCTGGGCTTATAAGTCACATGTTTGTATTGTTTGTAAATATACTTGTGGAAATACACCAATTCTTAGCTGTTAGATAGATCGATAGATCTACACAACGATACAACTAGCATAAAAAATGTAAAATATAAACATAGAATAACCTACTATATACACAAGCAAAGTGTGCAATGCCATGCTATATGAATTAGCAAAGTGTGCGCAAGTTAATGTTTTGTTTTTAAATAAAAAATAAATAAGTCTTTTGGTCTTACAGGACTTGTTATGCATTTCCAGCCTTTTCTCCCACAATATTTTGCTCCTGTGCAGATGTTTTTCATGGTTTCACAAAGTACATATCACTGCCTAAGTATTATAGTTTACTCCTGTTAAATAAAAAGGCAACAATTTCAATTGCAAGAAGTTTTCAGCTTTTCTTTGAAAGAGTTGGATTAGCTTTTACTATCTAAATTAGAAGTCTCTTAGTCAAAGTTTTACGTTTGACTCAGAAAGTGACGTTGGCTGAGCTGTGTAATTTAAAAAATTGTCTTTAATTGTGGTGCATGCGTGTCAGTTACCATTAAGTTAATGAAAAACACAAGGTTTGAGCATAACCTCGAATCATACTGGACCTTTTTTTCAGCATCAGTCGAAAAGAAAATTCAACCCCAGAGGACCCCCCCGCTGCATCCAGTGCTACCCCCTCTATCCTGCACTACATATGACTGACACATCATAGTCAGTGGAGAGCCAGGAAAAGAAATGCCAGGTAGTCTGTTGTGTCTCACACAGACCACACTTCAGCCCCTTACAATCTAGCGCTCAGACAGAGCCAGACAGTCTGCTATCTCTATTAAGCCGGTATCCCAGAAGAGCCTCAGACCTGGAGCACAGCTGATCCCTGAAGACCATAAATCTGAGCAGATCTGCTGCTGCTGGAGCTGGAGCTCAGACTGGAGTGCAACAAGTCTCCTCATATTCCCCCCCCCCCCACCCCCCACCTCTTCTGCAGACGTGTAGGCGAATAAAAGGGCAGACAGTGTTAACATGCTGACTGGACGTATTGTAATGTTAGCTGCCAGTGTCAATAAAGGCTTGGCTTGGTTATTAATGATTAGTAATCCCAGACATGCACGAGTAAGA